>CM067362.1:24111185-24850383 GCA_034401795.1 Chaetoderma sp. LZ-2023a | reverse complement strand
TTGAGTGAAAGCCGATATTTAGCAATATCAAAAGTATTAGGGAGGTAAGTATCAACTCTCTCGTGAAAAAAGAAATCCTAGATTTCGTTTATTTCACATCAAGAGTATACTTACCTCCCTAATACTTTTGATATTGCTAAATAGCGGCTTTCACTCAATAAACACTCAGATTAAAACAGTTAGGTGCCCCTACTGGGCAGGGAGTCAGAGCGTAGTCTGGCGGATGCCAGCCCCACCACCGCGCATGCGCAGACTAGCACTTCCTCTTTGCTAATTTATTGGCAGAGAGTCTACACATGTTTTTGTGCTAGAGCTTTTCTTTACTCAATTCATAGTCTTTTTGTGTGAATTTGGAAGTGATTATCCCTGGTAAAGATGGCAGAAAGGATGACTTCGCCAGAGGAGGGCCCAGGACCTTTAAATCAGGTGACTTCTAGTAAAATTAGCGAGTTTTTCTCCCGGTGTAATGTGTTTCCGGGACTCGCGTTTACCGTGATAAGCGCCTTGTTTAGTTGGTTTATTTCAACTAGGTGCTATATAATACGAATCTCTCTTTGTGTTTATGTCCACAGGTCTGTGTGACGATATGTAATGGACATCACATCAGCAGAGGGTTTGTTTCTCTCCACCATGGTTCCATTTCCTACTAATACTGTTAGGTTATCTAACCAAAAATTTTATGTCCAGTGAGTCGGAGGCCTAGTATAAAGGTCTTCTCACTTTGCCCTCTTGATCCAATTCCTTCCCCTATAGGTGGAGAGAGTTAAGAGGCGTTCAGTTGGTGGAGTGCTCCAGTTCATCACGTTGGATGGTTTGTCTATACAAAGTGTCAGGTATCTAATTATTGATATGAGGTGATGTTAATTATTTAGAGAGGAAAGGGAGATAATTAACAGTATTTGCCATTGTTATCAGTATATATCTGATGGTTGTGTAGTCGAAATGTCCATTCTGCACATGTTCTGGTTAGAGATACAATTCGTCCTTGCACTTGGATGTTTGTTGGGGATCGATTTTTTCCTGTCATAGGATTAATGACGTCATAATCAGCCTTGCTCTTTATTAACAATTAAAGTTTGTCCAAAGCTGGTTTTCTGATGAATATTGATCTTTATGATCATTTCCTTCTCTTGAGTTGGTTGAGTTTCTGAGCTTAACTAGATTGCTCATACTCCTCGTCCTTTGCCCTGTTTCAGAGACCTGGTTTTGCGTCCTGTGGACGGTTTTTGAATGACAAGTTTGTGCCTCATCTCTGCTATCAGTGTAGCCCCTGTGGTCCCTTGATTAATTGCGAGATATGTAAGCACTGGGGGGGCGAGCTAATGTCCGAATTCTTGTGCTTACAGGCGAAGGACAAGGTGGTGGAGGAGGAGAAGAAGAAGCAGAAAAGAGAGGGTGTGAGTAAGAAGGGTAAGAGGAAGGCCTCGTCCGTGGTGGACATGGAGGCCTTCCGGACCGAGATGTTGGGAGAGATGAGGAGGACAATAAAGGATTTGGTTCCAGAGTTGCTTCGTGGCATGCTTCCTGGACCAAATCCTTTGCTGTCCTCATCATCTGCTTCGGAGCAGGTAATCCCCACCTCTGAATCACCTTTCCTTAGTACGCTTCCGTTGTTCGAAGATTCAGAGGTGGCCCCATTAGAGGGGGGCGTTCCACGACCCTGGCAGCAGGCTTAGTGCCGCGCCGAGGGGCCGTGGACGGTTGTCGCTGGAACCCGCGGGCTGCTTATCAGTCCAGGGGTATCCGCACGCCGCGGGTGCCAGTACCTCCTATGGCACCTTCCCTGGCCAGTCCGGGTTAGCTCTCTTTGCTGACCCGGAGTCTAATCTGTCTGGCCAGGAGGAAGAGGATTACCTGTTGGGGTCGCCGTCTGAGGACGTGGCCATGGATTATGACGTCTGTGCACCCCTCGCGGGGAATACAACCGACTTATTCCACGGTTCTACTCACGCAGGAGTAGAATCCACGGTTCAGACTGTGGCCCTGGGCGCTGCTGAGGGCCAGCGTTACCGCATACCTCGGCTTGCCGAGAGTGTCGCTGGTGCTGACCGGGGCCGTGGTGGGGCAGTATGTGCCCCGCGCTCTACCACGGCGCCTGCTCCTGGTCAAGCCAGTGAGATTAGCATGCCGGTGTTGTCAGGCCCGCATGTTCTCCCTGGCTTGCCAGGGGTATCAGCGTATCCGCCGTCAAGCTCTGTTGCTTGCGCTCAGGAGAAAGACGAAGGCCCCCGTCTTGTAGAGCGCTCGCAGCTAGCCACGGAGGAGGATTGGTCTGACGCTTGCCAGTGGTTGGTAAGTGTTAGGCCAGATCTGCCCGTGGAGCAGTCGGTTAGCCAGCATGACCACAGGCCGTGGTTAGCTGGTACGGCTACTGTTAACGCTATGCCTTCTCTGCCGCTGGCAGAGCATGTCGTTGACATGTTCGAGGCGGCGGAGACGTCCATTAAGTCGTGGACGTCTCGCGAAGGCCCCGCGCGAGGTGGCCAGGCGTAGCCGCATCGTGCTCCTGGATTACCAGCGGTACGGTGTGGTACCTAAGGCGAGCGTGGATGACCGCGCGGCTTTGGGTGAGGATGCGCGGCCAGGCTCCCGTTCTGACACGGGAGTCTTGTGTTCGAACGCGTTGCGTTCAGCAAATACCGCGTTGCGTGATGCGGAGGATAGTGGGAGGGCTTCGATTGCCGCTCTGTCCCACGTCTCCCAGCTGTTACAAGGGGTAGTAACAGCATCCGCATCGCGCCAGCCAAGTCCGGTCACAGTCCAGCGAGCCATCCAGGATGGTATCAACCTGGCTCTGGACTGTATGACTCGGGCGGTGACCAGGAGTGTCCGGGCAATGCGCACATTTGCCTTGGACAATCTGTGCCCGTCCCAGGACCTGTACAATAGGCTACTGCGTACGCCTATGACAGGTCCTGGTCTCTTTGGAGGTGAGGGATGTAGACACCTCCAGGAGACGGTTACTCTGGTAAATAACCAGAGGGCGCTGCGCGAGCAGTTTGAGGTGCTTCATCGTGCTAACGTTCGCGCCGCACCCCCTGCGTATCGTCCCCTGCAGGCTCGAGGTGGTGGTGGCCAGGTCAGAGGCCAACCACCATCGCAGCGTTGGCCTCGGCCGCGTGCGATTCGGCCAGCAGCGAGGGGGGGGGGGGGTGCAGGCTCCTCAGGCGCAGTCAGCCAGGCAGCTGCCCGCGCACCGAGGTGCGCGCGGTGCTGGTCGTGGCGCGTGAGGATCTGGGCGTGGTAATCGTTCCTGATGGGACGGTTACCGCGGTGAGAACCGCTCCGGTGTTTCTGGCAAAGGAGACAGTGCCGCTCTTGCACTCCTTATGTCCACCTCTATCCCTAGGTGGACCGGTGGGAGGCCAGCTAGCCGACCACATGCAAGAGTGGGAACGGTTAACTCAGGACCGTTTAGTCTTGCGATGGCTTTCAGTCGGGTATCATCCCGATTGGATGACAGGCCCGCCATCGCGACTGTCTCTAGTGCCGATCTGGACTCCAAATCCGAGAGATCCAGAGCAAAGGTTGTGTATCGAGGAGGAAATAAATTCCCTCATACAAAAAGGAGCTATTCAGCCGGCACAAAGGTGTCCGGGCTTCTATTCAACCCTGTTCTTAGTAACAAAAAACACCGGAGGGTAGAGACCAATTCTCAACCTCAAGCCATTGAACAAGTTCATAGAGACGCCCAGTTTCAAGATGGAGACTGTGCGCTCGGTGTTGGCGGGGTTAGAGAGGGGAATGTGGACAGCGTCGATAGATTTGAAGGACGCTTATTTCCACATCCCCATACACAGGAGTTTCCGTCGCTTCCTGAGATTTGCATTCCAGGGCAGACAGTAGGAATTCATGGTGTTACCCTTCGGAATTTCCACGGCTCCTCGGGTTTTCACCCGTGTGGTTCTTGCGATCACCGCATACCTCGGCAGGAGAAGCATAGCAGTCCACACGTACATAGATGACTGGCTGTTGAAAGCGCACACCCAGGAATGTTTATCGGCCAGTCTGGAGATTGTTTTGAAGACTCTCACAGACTTGGGCTGGATGATCAATTTCCCAAAATCAGAGCTGACTCCATCCCAGAAGTTTGTTTACCTGGGGATGTTCTTCGATCTAGAGACAGGATATGTTTTTCCTACTCAGGAGAGAGTTCAGAAACTCATCTCATTGATTCAGTCAGTGTGCGACAGTCGTCATGTCCTGGCACGGGTTTACTTGAGAATGCTGGGGTTGATGGTTTCATTGGAACCAGTCATTCCTCAGGCCGCCTTACGCAGGCGGCCGATCCAGTTATTTCTCATGACACAATAGAGTACTGGTTCGCTGGACTCGAACGTGTCAGTGTTGGCGCCTCTGATTCATCACCTGCAATGGTGGTTGGACACAGAGAATCTCTTGGTGGGGGTTATGCTAACCCGTCCCCACCCTCAGGTGACTGTGTATACAGATGCATCGATGGAGGGCTGGGGAGCTTGCCTGGAAGAATCCACGATATCAGGGCTTTGGGATCTGGAACAGTCAAAGGAACATATAAATCTACTGGAGCTAAGAGCAGTAGTCCTGGGCCTGGAACATTTCTTACAGAAAGTTCAGGGCAAGATTGTTCTTATTCGTTCAGACAACTCAACAGTTGTGACTTACATAAACCGCCAGGAGACTGCTTTGTTGGTGCCTGGATCACCAGATTACCTTGAAAGCAGTTCATATTCCCGGAAGGTTAAATCTGCTAGCAGACTCATTGGGCCGAAGGATGAGTGTTTTACCCACGGAATGGCAACTAAATCAATGTGTGGCGGATCGTCTGTTCGACCATTGGGGGAAACCCAACATCGATTTGTTCGCAACGAAGAAGAATGCGAAGATGACGACGTACGTCTCTCCGATTCCGGATCCAAGCGCTTTCGCAACAGATGCGTTAGCTATCAGCTGGGGGAGAATGTATGCATACGCATTCCTTCCAGCAATCCTGATTCCAAAAATTCTTCAGAAAATCAGACAGGAGGAATGCCAAGTGCTTCTGATCGCCCCGGATTGGCCAAGCCGATCATGGTATACGGATCTGCTGGACCTTCTGGTCTGCAATCCGGTTCCTCTGCCTCTGATGGACGACATTATCTTCCAGGGCAAGGCCCTTCACAACAATCCGTCAATGTTCAGATTGACTGCGTGGATGTTGTCAAGGAATCTAGAATTAAGGAGGGCTTTTCTGAGCAAGCAGCCATGTTTATGGCCAAAGCCAGGAGGGGGTCAACCTCCAGAGCATATAATTATAAAATCAACAGATTTGCAGAATGGTGCTCAAAAAGATGTATTGATCCAATGGATACATCTATTCAGGTGATTCCTGTGATTCCGTCTTGGAGTTTATCGCTAGTGCTTCAAGTACTAGGTGATAAGCCTTTTGAACCACTTAGTTCCATTTCTATGAAACTATTAACACTGAAGACTGTGTTTTTAATTGCTGCGGCCTCGGCTAGGCGTAGAAGTGAAATTCATGCCTTATCAGCCGAGGATGACCGTTTTGTGGTTTCAGGGGAAGGCCTTATGCTGCTACCTAGGATTAATTTCTTGGCTAAGAATCAGTCGTTGAAATATCCAGGTCAACCTATTGTTTTGGCTGCTTTAACTAGATATGATCCTAATTCTAAAGCATGGTGTCCCGTACGGGCGCTTCTCCGGTACAAACAACGTACATCGGAGTGGCGCACCAACCAGTCGGCGTTATGGTTGTCATATATTGAACCCCATGGCAGGGCTTCTAAGGACACCATTTCCAGGTGGATTGTAGAATGCATTCAGTTTTGTCATAAATCCGCCACCGGGAAGCAGGTTGACGTGGCCAAGGCTCACAGTGTCCGCGGCGTAGTGACATCCACTGCCCTATTTAATGGGGTCCCTGTGGATGATATTATGTCGGTGGCTCAGTGGCACTGTGAGTCAAGTTTTACAGACCATTATCTCTGTGACACATCTAATCCTCTCGCCTTGTCGAGTTTGAAAAAATAACTAGGTTTATATTTTTGATGAGGTTTCCTCAATGGCTTATATATTTCACAATTAATTTATGGAAACAACCACTTTTTTGGGACTGCATCATTCTTCACCAATGGGAAGATGATGTCAGCAGCCTTTTCAACAAGGTCAGTCTTGTGCATGGGTTGTCCATTGTTGATTGTCTTGTCACGTTACCCGTTATTAATATGATGGTGGTTTTGTGTATTTATGTGGTTCATTGTTGAGAGTATACGAAAAGGGAGTTTTTTCGTCTCTGTCCTGTAGTACATGGCACTTGTACGTAGAGAGCGTATAGGACATTGAGGTCATTCGACTCTTCCTCCCAGGAAGGAGGCGGGGGGGGAGCGCATATGACATTCGGTCATCTCTCATACATCGGTGGTGTTATCCGATGGCTAGTCAAATCCTGACTGTTTTTTCATACAGTTTCAGAAGTTTAAGTGCCTTAAACGCAGAAAAGCGTATAGGGATGAGCTGGTCTTTTGACCTCGCCTCCCTGCCGCCGAATTCACTGTCGAATTCTGGCAATATCAAAAGTATTAGGGAGGTAAGTATACTCTTGATGTGAAATAAACGAAATCAAGGATTTCTTTTTTCACGAGAGAGTTGATACTTACCTCCCTAGATACGGACCCGGCCTCTCCACCCCACAGAGGCTCGGTCTTCAGGCTCTTAATAGTTGCATGTGTATCAGCCAATAAATTAGTCAGAGGAAGTGCTAGTCTGCGCATGCGCGGTGGTGGGGCTGGCATCTGCCAGACTACGCTCTGACTCCCTGCCCAGTAGGGGCACCTAACTGTTTTAATCTGAGTGTTTATTGAGTGAAAGCCGATATTTAGCAATATCAAAAGTATTAGGGAGGTAAGTATCAACTCTCTCGTGAAAAAAGAAATCCTTGATTTCGTTTATTAATATGAAAGGTTCATATGATTTAGACCCAGCTTTATATTTATTTGATGTTGTTTGTCTTGTGTCGCTTACCAGAAAATTGTGGAGGAGCGAGCTGTGCGACGTCAACGTAAAGCGGATATGACTAAGCGGAGGACGTACGCGTCACAGCAGAGGATGAAGATACTCACCAAACTAGCTGAAGGTAAGAACAGGAATCAAGATATGTGGGTTTATTATGCTGCATTGTAAGTGGCTAGTGTTACAATACAGATCAGAAGTAACTTATAATGTTTCCAAAATAAAAGTAAATGTTCTGTTGAATATTTTGGATTTAACTTGATTGAAAGCCATTGCTGCCTATGGCTTCTAATGAAATTAAGTCCCAAATATTCACAAAACATTTCTTATATCGTGTTCAAAATTGTGCTAAGTAACATGTTTCTGGGTATTTTTTTTTAAACATGTTAACTTGTGTATGGGTTGTACTGTAGTTGAAATCCAAAGTACTCATAAGTTTCTATGCAGAAATCTGATTGGTCTATTCTTTCGCCGGCCATTCTTGGATCCTGAGAAAGTTTCAGGAAATTATTTGAAACTACTCGGCTTTAGGCTAGGATCCCGCGAATGTTTCAGGAATCATTAACGGCTGGATCAATTATAGCCAAACATTGTTGGAAAGACCCTATGGTAGTAGGCCTCATAGGATCTGTACAAAAATCTAAATTGTAAATGTTTTAGCCTATATAGGATTTTCAAATATCTTCAGGAAATTCTTTAAAATACTTCACTGGGTTGATTTTAGCCAAACCTGCTTGGAAGGACTCTGCGATGGCATGGATGGTAATTTTTGCAACCTTTATGTAGAATCTGTATGATCACTATGCTTGATGGCCATTGTGTGTCTTCTGAGATTTCCAGTCAATCAATAACAAAAATGCCCCTTGAAAGGGCTTAGCAATAGAGGGATTATTTCTAGCTATGCCCCACCCATTTCTAGCTAAGCGCCACTAGGGATGCGCGATATACTGATACTATATTGAAAACTGATCTCATGCACTGACAGTTTCAAAATCGTTTATAAATTAAAAATATCAAAAAACCGAATATGAACATATTTTCGGATTTTCGTATCATCATTGTTAAAAATTAAAGGTGCTACCCAGCGACAATCGTGAAAAGTGCAATATGAGTAATGCTTGATGTTTAAGACATGTTTTTTCTGGGAAATATATATATATATATCGTTTAAGCCATTTCTGCTTATCATTCCATTCCCATTTTCTGATTGGCTAGCACGACATAAATTACCCAATCACTATATGGAGAATAATTTTTCTTCCTACGAATGAACATTGTTTATCTAATCACATCATGACTGACACTTTCTGATCTTTGCCTCAATGAATGGTTATACACAAGCATGACGTTAAATATCTAGCACACGCTTGATAGACTGTTCAAAGTGGAATATCTTTTATCGCCCCATTGTGTCTAGAATAAACCTTTTGACTAGCATGTGAATTTAACAGGCTAATAATAACAACCTTGTCACAATCGATCTATTTAGAAAAGAATTCTGACATATATTGGTAAATAATTGGTTGAACTATTCACGGAAGAATTTGCTTTGAAGACAAACATTCGTATTCTCACAAGATTTCATATTCTCACAAGATTTCATACACCAGTGTGAGAGAGTGAGATAACTGTCTGAGCAATTCCAACTTCCTTGGATGAAACTCGGATCAGATCTAAAGTACAGTACTTCGTCACTAATCACTATTGCATATATATAGTAATTTCTGAGTCCAAACCGCGGGCCGTAAGTTGCAGACGAGTACTCGCTCTGAATACCAGAAATAAATCTTTCACGTGATTTGTATTTTTTCACGACGACATGAAATGTCAAATTGTATACTAATTTTGATGCGATAAATGATAGTTATTACAGTAAACCTAATATTTAGGTGGTCTGAGATAATAGTTCACTGTCGCAATGATGGGCATGGAGTGTATTAAGCATATGTTTAAGGCAGCAAGAATTTGTAACGGGAAATACTGTTCTATTTTTGTGTTATTTATGATAATCTTTTAAGCGTTTTAGAGAATGGATTTCAAATTTTTCTTGACATATACCTAATAGAAATCACCCATAAAACAGATATTCCGTTAAAACCGATATGAAAAATTATATTGAAACCGATTTGGCTGTAAGCCAAACCATGCAGTCCTAAGCTAATGGACTTGATATGTGTGGTGGAAATGATTTAAAACTTAGAAACCTGAATTCTTAAAATTTAAATTTCAAACTAACTACACAGGTCAGCTGTTGAATATTTTGAAACTAATTTGAAAAGAGAGTGATCATTTTCGTGACAGACTTAACCAGTTAACTGAGGGACATATATCATTTTGATTGTGATGCCGACTAACAAATGATGTAATTGATTATGATGTCAGATACTTGAGCGACGGATCAGATCCCTCAACTTTCACCAATCGTTGCTGGAGGCGTAGGCTTCTGATCTTGCTAAAGTTTGAGCATTCTGTCTTCGTCAAATACTGTATGGGTGTTTCAAGTGAGTGGCCCAAGCATCAATTGAGGGATCTCATATGTCAATCCATCATGTCACCTGTTAGCTGGCATTGCAGTCAAACTGATGTAGGACTGTCACGAATGGGCTAATGGTCCATCATGAAAGTGTCACAATTGTGTCTTTGATGAATTTACAATTTAATAACCATTTTATTTAATATTTTCAAAATCTTAAAAATATTTAACAGCTTAGCTTGAAATTGAGATTCGAATTCCAAATGTTATAATTAATTCAAATGTATACAAAGTTGGCAGTTCTACGTAGCTAGAAATGGGCGGGGAATAGCGAGATATGGATCCCTCTATTGGGTGTCATGTTATTTTTATAAAACGAACACCAGTCTTCTCTTCATTAGTCCTTTTGAAATCTTTAAAATAGCAACCTTACGATTGTAGATAATAGTGCTCTTTTCATGAAATATATAGATAAATGCTTTTATTACTAGCATCAGGAATATTTGTACTTTTAGGAGAAAAAAGGAAGAAGAAACCAGACACCTTTGGTCAGAAGGACACTGACTGGGATGTGTATAAAGAAATTGTAAGTTCTGCACTGAATAACTAACAATTGTAAGTCCCATACTGAATAACTAACAATTGTAAGTCCTGCACTGAATAACTAACAATTGTAAGTCCCGCACTGAATAACTAACAATTGTAAGTCCCGCACTGAATAACAAATAATTGTAAGTCCTGCATTGAATAACTAACAGTTGTAAGTCTTACACTGAATAACTAACAGTCCTAAGTCCTGTACTGAATAACTAACAATTGTAAGTCCTGCACTGAATAACTAACAATTGTTAGTCCTGCACTGAATAACTAACAATTGCAAGTCCCACACTGAATAACTAACAATTCTAAGTCTTGCACTGAATAACTAACATTTCTAATTCTCACACTGAATAACTAACAATTGTAAGTCCCACACTGAATAACTAACAATTCTAGTTCCCACACTGACTAACCAACAATTCGAAGTATTGGCAAAGATATTCTAACCTAAAGTTCGGATACGTTGTCAAGGTACCCTATCTGAACTACTGAGAGTATAATCGGACGACGGTATCACGTGGTACAAATTCGTATCACGTGGTACAAATTATACTCGATTACACCCGCTTCAAGCATGTCACGTGAGAGTAAAAGTAACCACGTGATACTTCCGGTCGGAGTACTGCGACAACAAACCCGAATTCAGCCTAAGTCAAGATGTGAAATGTGAATTATGTGCATACATATTTATGCAGATTTTAAGGCATACGTTTGTTTGAATTTTGTTTTATTTGTTTTCTTTTCATTTGTTTTCATTCAGAATTTGGACGGTGGTGACAGTGACTCTGAGGCCGAAGATGAGAAGCTGGAGGAGGTGGAAACAATGCTTAAAGAACATGATCCAGAATTTCAGAAGTAGGAACTAACCACAAAAATTAACTCTACTGGTTGGATGTTCATCAATCAAATTTCAATTTTCTCAGAGAAAATGTAGATTTACAGGCCAAGAGAAGAATATTTTTGAAAAATTACCACTGGAATGACTGACTGGCAGAGACTGGTTTTGACAGGCTTGACCAATAAAGAATTAATTTCTTATTTTCGCACTCATTAGCTATGATAATAATGTTGCAACAGTCATCTTCAGGAATGCTTAACATTTAACCCTCACAGACCCGAAACGACAAATTTGTTATCGTGTAAGGAATCTTCTGTTGAATATTTTGAGACTAATTTGACTGAGATGATGCTTCCAGTCAAATTAGTTTCAAAATATTCAATAGCTTTCCTGCGTAGATCGTCTTGAAATTGAGACACTGGCATTCCAGAGATTAACGATCTTGGTGACATCATCTTGGACCATGTGTTTCCTTATACTACAAGAGCAATCAGAGATTAAAGACCCTCACCCTCCCATTTTTGGCCCAACTTTACGAAAACGGGCTATTGTGATACCTGCACATCGCCCAGTGGAGGTGGCGTCATCATAATCCAATTTGCATTTAGCTCAACTTTTCTGTTTATAATTCATGTTTAGTTGATCATACTCAACCCAAATTTGGATGCATCCTTCCTCATAATGACACGGTATCACACAATGACCTTGGAGCCAAGCCGGGATGAGATAATTACTTTTGGATCAAAAGGTTAAAGGTCATTGTTTGTTGATAAATGTATTGATAACCCGTCTATATTTATTTTATGTTTGACGTCAAACTTCATAGTGCATTGCGAAGTCGTAAAGTCGGGCTTCATGGTTAAATGCAACCATATTTCTGGTTGTCACATTGTAAAGATTTTCCAGGGTTTCCAAAGTTGTGAAATCATAGTGTACGGTCACACCCTTTCCTATGTTAACATAGTGTTAACATTTGAGTCAAATCGGACTAGTGGATTCCGATATACATAGATCCAAAATTTCATCCAGTTTGGATCCAGACCTTTTTGCCATATCATGGCCAACATCTGGAAATCCTCTTGCATAACAAGTTCCTTTGTTGTGTTAAAATTTGAGCCAAATCAGACCAGTATTTCTCTAGCATCCTAATGTACGGACATGCAAAAACAAACAAACAAACAGACAGACAGACAGACAGACAGGCAGGCAGGCAGGCAGGCAGGCAGGCAGGCAGAGAGGCAGGCTCAAATATAGTTATTATTTGGTTTATCCTGGCTCAATTTGGTAGATTCTATTGCAAATAGTGCAAAGTTTTGAGAAGTAATCATGTTACGGAAATCGAATAATGCTATCACTACAGTGAAACTATACTTGTTTATGATGTACATGGCATTTCAATGCGCAAAGAATCAGTAGAATATCTTAAAACTATTCCTCCTTTGAAATGATGTTAGTAACTGAAAACAGAATACTTCTTACAGTAAAGATTTTATCATATATCTGTTCTTATGCGCTTGTGTCTGTCATTTCGTCTGTCTCAGTTTGTCAATCCATCTGATTCTTATCTGATGCTTATCTCGAGTAGGTTTAAACCTAGACGTACAATTTTACAGATCACTGTATGTATACAGGGAGATCCAGTGTCCCTATTTCCCTTCGGTGAAATCTGTCTATATTTGTTGTTTTTTTTCATCGGATCTAATTGCTGTAAATAGATTCATGAATTTTGCCATATTCACATAGCGTTATCTCCCTTGAAAGATTAAAAATGTTCATATTCCATGATTCTTGAATATTTGCTGTGTTCTTTGTTTGCTATAAATCAGGGACCTGGATCCTCTCGGCGGCGCTTTATCCGGGTTTGAACTCGCGGAGTGTTACAGGCTTCACGTGGCTGTAGAGAAGATAAGGTACAATTAATAGTTTTACTACCCGGGGTAGAATGTGATTACCAATCAGCGTGATTGATGCCTATAGGATCCATACAATGCAGTTGATGGATCCAGAATTTTTCACGTTCCTTGCGGAAAGTAGCTGCTTCCATGCTATCAGGATCGTGACGTAATACTTCAATAATCCTGTATTTGACATCTGTGGTTCCATGTTTGGGAAGATTAAAGTGTTGGGCGATGGGTGTGGCTTTGTTGTTTTTATATGCCTTAAATGCTCCTTGATGCGTACTTGAAACTCCCGTTTTGTTTCACCAACATATTGTTTTTTGCATTTTTTACAAGTTAGTAAGTAAACGACGTTTGTAGTTTGGCAAAATGTTTTAGTTTTGATGTGATATTGAAGCCCGGTGTGTGAGCTTTTGTAGCTGTGTGTTCTGTCCATGTTGGGACAGAAGGAGCATTTGTTTTTAGTACAAGGATGTATTGGGTTGGGTATACATTTTCCTTGTTGTCCATATTTTTGTGGGTCTTTAAATTTAGCGGTGACTAGTGTGTCTTTAAAAGAAGAATTTCGTCTGTGGCCGAATAGTGGTGCTTCTGTGAATGTGGCCTGACATTTTGGGCTGGTCTGTAGAAGTGGCCAATGTTGTTTAATAACTTATTGGGCAAGTTTGCTGTGTTGATGGAAGTCTGTGATACACGGTATCCTGGTGTTTTTTGGCTTCTCTGTTTTTGGTAAAAGGAGATCTGAGCGGGATTGTTCCATAGCTTTGTTTAGGCTGGAGATTAGATTGTCTGTGGGGTATCCTCTGGCGGCATAGTGGTGTACCATTTCGTGAGCATTTCTGATGAAATCGGATTCTCTGCTACAGATTCTCCTGAGTCTCAAGAATTGTCCGTATGGACTGGCTTTCTTGGAGGATTCTGCTGAAGAGTAATGTTGATACCCGTGTGTATCTGTAGGTTTAGTGTAGAGATCAAGGCCAAGGTGTCTGTTTGGGAGTATGAACACCTTGGTGTCCATGAAATTAATGGAATCTGTTGATTGTTCTGCTGTAAATTTGATAGTCAGGTGTGCATTGTTCATATGTGTTATGAATTTTTGTAGTGAATCTGATCCCTGTGTCCAGATTAGGAAAATATCGTTGATATAGCGATAGTAAAGGGCTGTTGTTACTACTGATGATGGGTCTACCACTGATTTCATCAACAAACTAGAAAACTTTGGCGCAATTCCACCACATGCGATACTAGTCACCATGGACGTCACATCATTTTATACCAATATCACACACAGTGAAGGCCTAAAGGTGGTCTCACAATTTTTAACAACACACGGATGTCCTGGACAATAAACACCACATAGGTTACTAACTCTACTCAGAATCGTTCTCACCTGTAACAATTTTGAGTTCAATGATGAACACTACCTACAAATAGGAGGCACAGCTATGGGCGCCAAGGTAGCACCAAGCTATGCAATCATATTTATGGCCCAACTAGAAGAGATACTACTCAATACCGCTGATCACACACCAGCCCTTTACTATCGCTATATCGACGATATTTTCCTAACATTACTCTTCAGCACACACAGAATCCTCCAAGAAAGCCAGTCCATACGGAAAATGCTTGCAAACTGCTACTTAACCCTTTCAATCCAAAAGGCCAGAATAACAATCTCCTTAGCTATTTAATAAATATTATGTTGAATATTTTAAAACTAATTTGACAGGAAGCTGTTGCTGCCTATGGCAGCAAGAACTTCCAATCAAATTATTAAAAAGATTTTCAACATCTTGCCTGTATAGTGACATTAAAATTAGGTTTATGGGAACTCAGCATTCAAAGGTTTAACATACAAATGTAGTGACAGTACATTAGCAATGCTATATAAGCGAGTCATTGGCAAACCAGTTATTTAACACATGGTTGGGTTTCTTGTTACTGTGACAGAATGCAGGATTTCCGTGTCTCACTCAATCACATGATGTCATAATCAACTAAGCGATGTGTAGGCTGGCGTCATAATCAATTATGTCATGAATGACATAGTTAAGTTTGTCACGAGTGCATAATTGATGACGGACTAAGTGCTGTTGTACGAATTGTATGTCTACTATTTAACAAACATGCTATAGGCAGCAACAGCACCCAGTCGAATTAGTTTCAATATATTCAACAGCTTACCGTGTATAGTTTTCTGGAAATTGAGATTCAGGGTGTGTAGGGATCGCTTGATTCCAACACGGGCAAGCGTGTGTTGAGCTTAACTCAGGAGTGGCAGGACATCGCTAAAACTAGATTCCTCCATTGTTATACATCAATTTCACTATCTACGCTAATTAACCCTTGAAATTACAATGTCTCAGTTTCTAAGCAGCTATACAGGAAAGCTGTTAAATATTTCAAGGCTTTTTCACGTATAGTATTAGTATATGGAGGCATTATGGCCTAAAGATGCGCCATGTATCAAATTTAGGTCAGTGTGACCTACTTTTCACAGTTCACGGAACGTCATAGATTATTCTTGTCCAGGCAGTAGTTTCAAGTTTTTTGTATACACTAACCACACTTGGCATATGGATGCATCATGGCCTAAATGTGTGTCATGTACCAAAAATAGGACATTAGGTCAGCGTGACCTACATTTCACGGTTCACTGGAAATCATACATTATTATTGTCTGCGCTGTAGTTTCAAGATTTTTTTGTGTACAGTAACCAAACTTGGTATATAGATGCATTGCGGTGGAAAGGTGTGTCATGTATAAAAAGTAGGCCAGCATGACCTACTTTTCATGGTTCACTGAACACCAGAGATTATTCTTGTCCAGGCTGTAGTTTCAAGAGTTTTTAGCATACTTGCTCTATTGATGCATTGTAGGTTACTGTTGTGTCGCATATCAAAAGTAGGTTTACGTGACCTACTTTTTATGGTTCACTGAGCATGATAAAAAATTCTTGTCTTGGCTTTAGTTTTATGAGTCTTTATAGATTAACAAATCTTGGTGTGTGGATGCATTCTACTTGTAGTATCAGTTCACAGTTCACAGCTTCAAGATTAATTGCATGCGTTCAGGGAAAGGTGGTGTTCAGCGGAAGGCAGGGTTATCCTTTGTGATGCACTGCATCACTATAAAACTCTTCTTGAATATTTTGAAATTAATTTGACTGGAAGCCATTGCAACCTGAGGCAGCAACTGCTTCCAGTGAAATTAATTTCAAAATGTCGGGTTTTCATGTATTGCTGCTTTGAAAATGAGATTTGGTGAATTCATCGGTGAAAGGGTTGATTAAAACCTGTTTTAGCACTTTGAATTAGACACACAACACATTTGTTATAAAATGTTGCATTGATCACTACTCTCAATTTACTTGCCATTTCACATCAAATTTGTCACACTCATTTAGTAACGTCTGATTTGAAACTCGCTAAAGCACATTCTAAATGAGATCATAATAAATGTGTGTAATAAATTTGATATGAACTGGCAATGACACGCATCACAATCCACATCTTTTCCAGGAGCCCAGAGCTGTTGTTCCAGCCCACCATGATAGGAGCAGAGCAGGCTGGTATTGCCGAGACCATTGACTTTGTACTGAAGAAATACACACCTCGACAACAACATGATCTTGTACAGGTTTGTATCGGCCTAGATTATGTCCATCTTGTGTACATTGAATGCTTTCTTTGACGGATGTATCATTAATGCTTTATCCCGTTAACACTCAAGCTGGCCAGAACATTTCCATTTGCAGACCAAGAGAAGACTGTTTTTGAAAATATACCACGGATAACTGGCTTGTTAATTGAGCTAGTCATTCTAGTGGTAAATATTCAAACAATAATCTCTTGGCATTAAGTGTGAAAATGAACACTTTCTAGAAAATTAAAATTGTCTTGACCAGATTCAAGGATTAAAGCGTTAATTTGAAAGGAGTGTGTCCCTTTAATTCTTTAGTGGTCAAGAAAATCAAAATCTTTGTCCATTTGCAAGCCAAGGAGAATATTTTTGAAAGTTTATCACTGAAATGACTGGCGTGGTAAATGAACGTTCCTCAATATGGCTTCAGAAGCCATTCTGACCATTACATGGTTAACTAACATATAACAGGCAATAACGTAAATATGATATATGTACCAAATATTTGGTGGCTTATTTGGCTTCAGAGCAACAGTTTCCATTGACAGTATTTAACAACGTCGATAGACAACCGAGCCAGTCATTCCAGTGGTAAAATTTAAAAAGTAGTCATTTCTTGGTCTGCAAATGGACATTTTCTATGAAAATTAAAATTTTATTGAATAAATTGAAGGGTTAAATGGTTAAGTTCATGCATACACCAAGTTTGATTACAGTATAGGAAAAACTCTTGAAATGACAATCGGGAATAAGCTTTTGTAACTGCCTAGCCTGGACTGGCTGACTGGTCTGGCGTGGACTGGTCTGGCATCGACTTACCGGTGTGGACTGGCTGGCTGACTGACTGACTCTAATTGTCAAGCCCGCCAGAAGCATCTTCTGAAGTGGTCTTGAGAAATTTATGTTTACAAATTTACGATAAACAAGCCAGTCATTCCAGTCAGAAATTACAAAAATTTGTCTTGGCAGCAAATTGACATTAATTAAGGATACATTTAGACCATAACCATTACCTCTTTAGCATTCAAGCCGGACAAAAACAGCGAAGACTATTTTTGAAAATTCATCACTTGAATGACTGGCTCGATAACCGAGCCAGTCATTCCATTGATAAATTTTCAAAAATAGACTTCTCTTTTGCTCTGCAAATAGACATTTTTTTGGAGAAAATTTAAATTTTCTTGAACAAATTTGAGTGTTAAAAGGTTTAATTAAGTCCTTCTTTATTCCAGTATGTGTACTTGACCGGGGGACCAGCAAGTTTCCCGGGATTTCGTGAGAGGATTGAGAAAGAGCTGCTTGCAATGAGGCCATTCCAGTCAACTTTCAAAGTACTTGTAGCAGGTCTGTATTGTTAAACTCGGTCAACAAGAAAAGTTAAGATGTTTATTTAATATTTTGAATATAGTTTGAGTGAAAGAAGAGCTTTTTGGTACAACAAGTTTGAGCGCGGTATTGTTTTGACATGGGCGACTTTGCCAAAAATATTAAAAATTTGACAGATAGACTGACTTATACTAGAATATTAAAAATTTGACAGATAGACTGACTTATACTAGGTGCGAGTAGCAACTGAAAGGTAGTGACACACTATCGTTGCAACATAAATAATGGCTCTGTCACAAATGTCAACAACTTGACAGACCGACAAACAGACATATACTTGATGCAACTGAACATTTGTGCCATAGCTATATTTTCAACACTTATGAACATTCATGAAACTTGTCGTATGAGTACATTTTATGTGTCTTGTATCAAGAACTTGGTTGGCAAACAGCAACTTCGAGGATTAGGTATATCAAATGTTATACACTGTTGTTTACACCATCACTGAAGCTCTCGATAGAACAGCTTTGCTAATACAGTACAGATTCAAATAGAAAAGTAAAACATACTTGAATATTTTGAACATAATTTGATTGGAAGACATTGCTGCCTAAGGCAATCCAATGGAGGAATCCAGTTTTAGCTATTCCCTGTCCATCTCTAGCTAAACTCCACCCGTGCTTTGACCGTGTTGAGGTCGGGGTCGATCGATGTGCTGTTGCAGCAACAGTGCCCAGTCAAATTAGTTTCTAAATATTCAACAGCATGTTCATTCAATAGTAAAGCCACAATTCATACAACCTGATGGACTATTAAGCATTTAAGACAGATTAAATCGAGTCATTCATGACATAATTAATTACGACGTCAGTCTACATGTCACATAGTTGATTATGACGTAATATGATTGATGAATAAACAGAAATTCTCCATACGTTCAAAATATTCAACAGAACATTTCTTACGTATTAACATGTTTGTGTTTCTGTTTTGTAAACATTTTAACTTATTTCAGGGCTGTACTATAGACACGTGTGAATCAGATCAGGGATTAACCCTTTAATGGTAAAGATTTTGTAAAAAAAATTGAAATTTCTGCATAGCCAATGTCTATTTGCAGGAGATTTTTTTGTACCCTTAGCCAGTCATTCCAGTGGTAAAATTTCAAAAATATTCTATGCAAATCAACTTTCCTTAAAACATGATCATTAAAGGGTTAATGGTCAACTTGTTCGATTCTGGTCTCTGCAGTGGTCTTGAAAACTTACCACTGTGATAACTGGATCGATAACTGAGCCAGTAATTCCAGGGGCAAATTGTCAAAAATAGCCTATGTTTGCCCTGCAACATGACATCTATACAAGTGGATATTCTTGACCATTAAGTCGTTAAAACAGGTGCAATTTTGTGAAACGCGCCATCTTTTCTGCGACCTTGTTTTCAAAATTTATCATATTTTTTTTCAGCCCAACCAAAGTTATCAAGCTGGCTTGGAGCTCGGAAATTCGTCCTTTCATCTCACAGTCTGCCGATCTACAGCATCAGTAGACAAGACTTCATGGAGAAGGGTGGAGATTATTTAAAGGAACACTGTGCTAGTAATATTTTTATTCCGACGCCTATGGTTGTCACGAAAACATCGTTATGATAATATTGATTAACACTCTTACACCCAGTATGTTCAAGGGACGAAAATCTACATTGTACATAAGTCCTTTTCATGCAGAGAATATCTTTGAAAATTTCCAACTGATATGGCTGGCATTATTGAGCCAGCCATATCAATTGAAAGTTTTCACGAATATTCTCTTTACCTGAAAATCCTTATTTTCTGTTGTAACTAACCTCCTTTAGCATATTTAGTCAAAGAGTGTTAGAATTATTTATTGAAATTTGTATTTGATTTTGTAAGAAATACAAATTATTCCAGTGCAACTGATGACTGACTATTGTTATTCTTGTGTGGCAGTGGGATCAATTTCTTGCTATCCCGCGCCCACTTTTTCTGTGTTGGAGTCAATTTATATACTTTAAACCGGACTTCCCAAAATCCCATTTTCAACTAAGCCGTTGAATATTTTAAAACTAATTTAACTAGGCGGTGTTTTAAAATGTTCAACAGAATGTTTATTAACCCTTTAACGGTCAGATTTGGTCAAGAAAATTTTAATATTTGCCTATCGAATGTCTATTTACAGGTCTAGAGAATACAATTTTTGAAAATTTGTCCCTGGAATTACTGACCGAGCCAGTCATTCCAGTGATAAATTTTCACAAATTGTAATCTCTTGACCTGTAAATGGACATTCCACAATACCATATTTTTTTCACTTCAAGAGTATACTTACCTCCCTAATACTTTTGATATTGCTAAATATTGGCTTTCACTCAATAAACACTCAGATTTAAAACAGTTAGGTGCCCCTACTGGGCAGGGAGTCAGAGCGTAGTCTGGCGGATGCCAGCCCCACCACCGCGCATGCGCAGACTAGCACTTCCTCTTTGCTAGATTTTTCCATCGCCGTGACCATTTAAGGGGGTAATGGTAAAGAAAAGTAGTTTTTACTTTGCCAGTGTTTATCTGCAGGCCGAGAGATGGGTATTTTTGACAATTTACCTCTAGAATGACTGGCTCGGTTACCGAGCCAGTCATTCTAGTGGTAAATATTCAAAAATACTCTTCTATATGCCTTTCAAATATCCATGTCTGAAGACCACTGCTAAGTAATGTTTTGGTCAGTTTGACCATTAACACTTTAACACTCATATCATTATTTTTGAAAATTTACCACTGAAATAACTGGCTCGGTTATGGCTCAATAACTGAGCCAGTCATTCCAGTGGTAAATTTTCAAAAATAGTCTTGGTATGCAAATTGACATTTTATTTGAGAAAATTTAAATTTTCTTGAACAAATTCAGTGGTCAACGGGTTAAGTTGACACAAGAGCAGTTAATGTCGGTCATCACCATCATTGCCAAGGTCTACTATTAGCAGACTTTTCCTGAAGGTGGCGAGAGGTGAACAGCAAGAAGAGAGCATGTGCCAAATTATCATTAGACGCTATAATATTTCTGGAGGACCCTGATACACACACTTGAGGGAAAGGGCCCTTCTTGAATCTTGACCCTGCCCCTGCCCTCCCCCACCTACCGAAAGAAGCTATTTTCTGTGGATGCCCCTGTGTCATTACTAAGCAAAGATCTATAGTCCAGACTAAACAAGAACAAGAACAACAACAACACAGATGTAGAAAAACAATGAGAATACTTGCTTTATTGTGGGTTCAGAATGTATACAACTAGCATATAAAATTTGCTATAAGAGTTTGTATAAAGTTGATACGTATAACATTGTATAAGGTATAAATAATAACATGATTTGAAATAAGTAGTATTGAATGAATTTGCTTAAAGATGAAATAATATTCAATACATTTCCTGGTTTTCTAAATGAAAACGGGTTATGTGATCCTCATTTAATGCTATGTGATAGGAAATTATTTTAGTATTTTTTTTAACCCTTTAAGGGTCAATTGGGCCAAAACTGCAATGTGCAGTAGTTGTGAGGAATGTCCATTTGCAGGCCAAGAGTAAGCTATTTTTTGAAGATTTACAACTCGAATGACTGCCTTGATAATGGGCCAGTCATTCCAGTGGTAAATTGTCAAAAAATTATCTTGTTCTGTAAGTGTACATTCATTAAGCAAATAGTTAGATTTTCTTATCCAGATTTGACCATTAAAGGGATAAAAAGCAATAATAGCTTTAGTAGTATTTTGATATAGCATTTTCTCTTGCTTTCTAGAAACAATCGTTAATTTGACGAGTAGATATAGTACTAGAATGTACATTGAGCGGTTGGATGGTGCATAGCATTTTGCGTACTGTTTCCAAATGTCTCTCCATATCTGAACTTCTGACCTAGAAACAAAAATAAAGCAATGGGAAATAGAAACTGGGGCTTTATCATTTTATGTTGAGCAAAAATTTTAATTTTCTTGACCAATCAATGAATTCTTATGTGAAGAAAATTCTAATTTTTCTCAGAACGTGTCCATTTCAGATCAAGAGAAGACTATTTTTAACTCACCTGGCCCAAAGAGCCAAGTGAGCTTATGCCATGGTGACTATTCGTTGTCTCCGTTGTTAGTCGCCTGTCGTCAACTTTTTCTTTAAGCAACTTCTCAAGAACCTCCATAATTTTATTTTAATTATATTTGGCAGAAGCATCCTAAGGTAATAGAGATCCAAGTTTGTTAAATGAAGCAGATCGACCAATTTCGCTGGTGGCCATCTTGAATTATGACCGATTTTTAGAATCGTCTTTAAAAATCTTCTCGACACTGCTTTGGGGATCGATACATATCTCATGAAACATCAGCTAGAGAAACAGCTGAACCAAGTTTGTTCGAAGGAACTTGATTGGCCAAATGTTTTGGTGGCCATCTTGGATCACCTAGTTTTCGTGAAAGTAACCTCCAAAACCGCTATACAGATCTGGCCAAAATTTGGGGTATGTAATTAGGCACTAATGTTCATTAAAGTTTGGTCAAGAGAGGTTGATATGTGAAAGAAACATGGCCACCATGGACCAATCAAAATGTAGCGTGTTTGGCAGTCATATTGAATTTTTAAACCGTAACAAAACTAATTTTGGCTTTAAAATCCATCAAATAAAAAAATACAATAATTGGCCACCAAACACACTCCATTATGATTAGCCCTTGGTGGCCATGTTTTGATTGGTACACTAATTTCAAATTTATCAATTTCAAAAAGGTTTGGCAAATGGGTTCCCAGTTGGTGGGCATCTTGGATTTTTTTACTGCCAAAACTCCCATAGTAAACTAATGAGAAATTTTATATGTCTTCTAGACCCACTGGACCGATTTTAACCACATTTGGTCGGATGAATCCTTGTTCTTGTTGCAATTCAGGCCACAAGCTTCGAGTTCTACTTATAGGCGACGGCCTTTCTAGTTGAAATGCCTCTGTTCTAGATGAGTGATACAGGTCCCATGGGGCCCTCGTGTTTAGTTCATGTGTGAGCTTATGCTCTGGAACCCATCCATTCTCAGTCTGTCATCAACCATTCCCTCAATTCATGTTCCTATTTCAGATATTGGTGTTGCATTTGAGTGATAATGGCCCTCTTGTTTTTCAAATTTTCAGAAAATTCCTTTTAAAAATTACTACCATTAACCGCTGCAGATTTTAATCAAACTAGACTATAATGTTATGACACTTAACCGCTAGACAAATATTTGATTGGTCAATTTGCTTGACAACCATTTTGTATTTTCAGGATATTTCCAGTAAATCATCTCTCCTGAACTAGTTGGCCAATGGAGGGATCTGATCGGTTACTCAATAATATGACTTTATAATCAAATATGTCACATGTTAGCTGATGTCACAATGATAAGGATAATAAACAAAAAGTCCATCACGAGAAGTACAAAATGTATGTCTGATGAATTTACAATTTAATAAACATTGAGTTGATTATTTTGAAAGTAATTTAACATAGGAAACAACAGCCCGGAATTAAATTAGTTTCAAAATATTCAACAACTTAATCTTGAAATTTTGATTCTGGGAAGTCATGTTTCAAATCAGTTCAAACTGGCATACAAAGTGGGCAGACCTCGGCTAGAAATGGGAGGGGCATAGCTACAAATGGATCTATTTTATAGGAACGTAAATTTTAAGATCCCAATATTTGTTCAGATAACACCTCTAGTCTCATAGCTTCAAAATATTAACAACAGAAGAATGCTGGGGGAAAACGAAAAGTTCATGAGGCCATAAAGATCAAACAGCACAAGCCCACCATGAAAGCGACCAGGGACTGGAACTCCCACCAATTTATGACACTGTCCTGATTCCGTGAGATCTCATAGAGTCGCCGAATGAATGAGACCCACCAGAGATCAGTGTGGCTGCTGAAGCGGTCTTAGCGAAATATTCTGAGTTAATAATTTAGCTCTGAGTCATTTAAAATGTCTAACCTTGGGTCTTATGTTAAAATAGACGTCATCTTTCATACAATGAGTATATATCTACAGTTCTGGCTTTAAAGTGGAGAAGTTTTCTGCTCAAATCTTTATAACCATCTGCCAAAAATATTTTAAAATGTTTACAAACCTTTAACAAATATTTACGAAATGATTTAAAAATATGTACAAAATTCTTTACAAAAGTATTTTAACTATCCCTTGATCAATTTACATCCAAGCATGTTCTCGACTTACCCGGTATATGGCCAGTATAATGAGGTACAAGACCAGAATCTACAGGATAAATAATAGTAGTATGGAAGCCTTTAGGTCCAGAAAACTCCATTGTTATTGGCGAGTCTTGTATCTGTTTGACTCTTGCCTGGTCTTGAGAAAACTCATTCAGCGCCTGGTGTGTGATGGCAGGGTATCCATGGCCCATTATGAATCTGGCATGTGGCACGAATCCTGTGTAGCCTAGGAAGTATGTAAAATAATGTTTCAGTGTATTTAAAGCCAGAGACGATCCAACATGTGTCATCACACATGCATGATTATAAATTTGTATGTCATACATGTTAGCCAATGTCATAAACAATGTTGTGGCACTATTCTTGTATCAGAAATAAGATTGTCAAATTTACTGAAAGCTGGTAGAGTGGTTTTGACAGAGGTTGTAGGCCTAGGCTTGCGCGATTTTTGTTTTGAAACATCGCGATCGATTTTATTTTAAAAATCACGATTTTCGATTAAATCGTGGGTCCAAATTCCCAAAAGTATAAACCGGGGTAACGTGACTTGTTTCTAGAAAACGTTGAAATAAATGATAAAAAAATATCACGAAATTAGAACACATTTTCATGCGACGAATTCTTACCATCCTACGTCTATGTTTAATGTATACATTATATCCATGATCGCGGGAGTGAAATTATTAATTGCCACCGCTTAAATATTGCGTATAGTTTAATAAACATTATTTATTTCATCAAAATTTGAGATAAAATGTCGCCGAGAAAAAAAGAGTAAATTACATGATGTATCGGCTTCCGCTTATACCCTCCCTTTGTAGGACGAGTTTAGGTCATTACCTGAGTAATGGAAAGACGCTAATATTAGTACCCGGGAAGATACTGCGCAATCCTCATACATAGGACTTTAGCTTTGAGTAGGTACGAGTGTAACGGCGTAAATTCGTCCTATAGTGCAGTTTATAGTTGCGTTCAGAATGTATGGTTTAAATTTAAGAGTAATCAACAGAACGCACAGTTCAAAATCAAACAATCTGGAATGCTGTTTCTTTATTTTCTTTAATTTGACACGACAACCGATTCAAAAAGGAAAAATTATTACACCGCCTGAAATTGCTAACTCTAGAATTAAAAAGAATGTTTCAGTATATTTAAAGCCAGAGACGATCCAACATGTGTGATGTTCACTGATTGCCTAACACTCTGCAACTAAGTATATACTTGGCATTTCACGACAGACTCGGGGTCTGTAGCGAAAGAAAGAAAATTATATGGCGATTCAACAGAGTAACTAGCTGGTTTTCTAAATGACAGGTGTTACCTCGCTATTGTTAGCTTGTTTATTGTAACGCTTTGTGTTGTGATTAGTAATTATTCGACACGTGCATGGCACAGCGGGATATAAACACAAGGAACACAGGCGTGAATCGGTTATAATTGTACTCATGTACTGATAAAATGTGACGGAAAAGTACACACTTCAGATTTTAAAATGACATGAAATCTTTGACGATTTTCCGATTATTCCTCAATTACATCGTAAAAATCGCGATTTTACAAATAAATCGAACGTAACGATTAAATCGAAAAATCGCGCAAGCCTAGTTGTAGCTGCCGCTGACGTAGTCTGGCCACAACAAATGCTGACATCAGTATTACTATCAAAGCATTGGGACTTCTACGGGATGGTAATCGAAATGTTGCATGCATTTGATCCTATCAAGAGACCAAATGTCATTCAATTTCTCAACCAAGTTAGTTGTGATAATGATGAATTACACCTGGAGAGACTCTTATTGGCAAACACAAAACTAAGTCTTCGCATCT
This sequence comes from Chaetoderma sp. LZ-2023a, assembly GCA_034401795.1. NCBI lineage: Eukaryota > Metazoa > Mollusca > Caudofoveata > Chaetodermatida > Chaetodermatidae > Chaetoderma > Chaetoderma sp. LZ-2023a. Next base: position 24,824,536 of record CM067362.1, on the reverse strand, counting down.
GATCAACGCTTTGTGCAGTCTGAAACATCAATAAGATCAAAAAGCTGATTGTTTATCACCAGTACTTTTTTACTCGCTACCTCACCGCAGAGCTATCATCTGTTCAAGAACACTTCTACAAGACCAAACCCTCCAATCTTAATGATAGGTATGCCACTAGAGATGGAGTATGCTGAGGATGTTCACTTTACCGATGAGGAAAAAGATCCTCTTGATATACTACTCCCTATAGTTGTTGAACAGCTCAATTCTACAAACCTCTGTGTATGAAGCCAGAGTTCACTCATGTATACCTATCTGACACCACAGAAATGAATGATGACAGTGCATGCATGCACACACACAACAACACCACTCACGCCCCAATCGGGGCACTGAGAAAAGAGAGGAATCATGAGTTCCCTCCTTTTCAGCACTACTGACATTGGAATTTACTGTACAACAAGAAATATTACCCTTCAGTACTTTTGGAAGTTGTGAATTCGTGGCTCTAAAATCGCCATGAAAGTCAAGATGCAGATAAATGATGTGAGTCATGCGACATGTGTTTCCATAATGCTATTCAATTGTATTAGCTGAGCAGCTCCAAAAGTACCCTTGAACAAACTAGATGCATGTCACTGCAAACATCTGCGAACCAGAAAATCTGCCTGTTCAGAAAGCACAAGAATTTGCAGTTGTAGGTTCTAGCAGGTATGAAGCACACGTAGGCTTGGTGCACTCGCAGTGGACAAGACACGGTAGAGAATTTTGAAGAAAAACTGATTGCAGTAGAAAGAAGTTTTTATTTCTTCAGTTGCAGAATACAGTCACTCATGATCATCGTTGTCGTCGCCACTGCGGATGACATCACGATGATGACAACGATGATGAATAATTGTTTTTTTGCAACCAGAATGAGGGGAAACTTCTTTCAGCTGCAATAGGTTTTCTCCAACCTTCTGCACTTTGCCTTGTCGTTATGTCTGCCTCTTAACAAGTGTTGTTATGGTGACCTGTGAGTGTCCTATACCTGTTGGCACCCAGTACTGAAACCCAAGGCTTTATAAGCGGATGTATTCTCTGGAATTCTAAAAGCATGTCCACATATCCACTATTGCTGTTGTGCTATCCTTGCAGACAATGGAACTGTGTTGCATAGCTTGTGCCGTGCTGAGTTTCAAGTTAGGCTGTGTGTGAAGTTGTGATCCTTATAACTTAAGTGTTTACGATGACATGCATCCAGTCTGCTCACGAGGAACTTTCCCAGCTGTCACAATTGTATATACAACCATCTCTACCTAAGCTCCACCACAAAATCGCCCGTTTTGGGATCGATCGATCCCTGATCTCCCCATTACTTTCCAGAAAACTATACAGGTAAACTGTTGAATATCGGCAACAGCGCCCAGTCAAATTAGTTTCAAAATATTAATCATGTTTATTAAATAGTAAAGCCATGCAATTTGTACATCACTTTAGCCCGGCATCAATTATGCGTTCATCCTCAACATTACATAGTTGATTATGACATCATATGATGGATGGATAAACTGGAAAGGTCCATTAACATCATCTGCGAGGCAACCATGCTCTTGAATGGCATCAGCAAAGAGAAACATTTTACATATTTAAATGTATATATTACCTTATTACCTTTCTCACCTAAATTTAACCCATCTCATAAATTTAGCCTATTTACTACCGCTCTAGCCATTTGGCATTTGCAATTACATAGTTAGGCCTACTGTATGTACCCGACTAGTATATTGCAAATGGCTTTCATTTGTAGAATCAGTTGCTGTAGGTTGATCTAAGATGCTGCTGTTAAGACAAGGGCAATCAGCACAATCATGGCAAAATAACAACTAGTTGTTGTTGATCATTAGTCAGTTGTAATTCCACCACTTTCAAGTGATATCATCGTAATTATTCTCATCTGTAAATAAGAAATCAACACGTTTGCTTTTAAAAAGAAGCTAAGATAATATGGAATGATATTATAACGTATGTTGACCACTGATCATTAGGGTTTCTCACAGTCGTTACCTGACATGAAGCATTTCTTTGGGTTGTCATCACTCATATAATACGGCGACATGGAGTGCTGTATGGCGTGTGGCGAGATATACGTCTGAGGTTGTTTGGCGATTGGTTTCAGATGCGTTTGTCGTCGCCAGTGTTTTAAAGGCTGTGGGTGAGATAAGACAAAATATTAAATATAAGTTGCCTTGTCACAAAGTATCACATGACTTGCAATAGCTATGCCTGTCTGTCTGTTTGCCCGTCTTGCCGTCCTTCCGTCTGTCTGCCCTGTCTCCCTGTATTCATGTGTGACAGGGGCCGCTCTGCTGTTATTGGAGCCAATACAGACAATAGACTCAAATAAAATGGCGATGACAAACGAAATCTAAACTGGTGTCTGCGTGTTTACTTAGTTAAAGTTCCCAGACAGTAACAAACAGTGAGATCCATGACTTCTTCATTTATGAGAACTTTAAAGGAGTCTAATGTGGTGTTAGGCTTATGCTGCCGGTTAGCTCCACATTCCCTTGGTCAAATTATCTCCTATATTATCACTTTAATTTCCAAATTAGTGAAAGAAATAGATGTTTTCTCATAGATAATGTCCATTTGCAGACCAAGAGATGAATATTTTCTGAAGACTTACTACTGAAATGACTGGCTTGGTTTGTGAGCGGTCATTCCAGTAGTAATTTTTTCTAAATTATCTTTGCTTGTAGATGGCTTTGTCAGAAATAATGCAGAAGTGATTTCTTCGTCTACCTGAAGCAGCATAGACCAGTAACGGCTTAAAAGACATTTCAGGTCCCAAAATACATTTCTTATGATACCTACATTTTATGAAGCATAGCCTATGTGTCTCATTTGTATATCCCTTGCACTGTAACTGGCGATTACGGCAAACATTTATCTATGGGTACACATTTTCATCTACAGCCACCAGACTTCAATTATCCACCCACTCGCCAAAACAAGAAGTTTTAAGTATGGAAACGGAAAGTGTGTACAATGACTATTAAGGGGCGGGTAGATAGAAGAGACATTTTCATGAAAGGTGGCAGGCATAGAAATGTATTTTATGTGCAAAATATATTTGTTATTGAGGTATCCTAATTTTGAAAATTCCACTGGACCTGTGAGGTGTTCCCATCCAAGACCATGCCCAGTTTTGTGATCCAAATTTGACTTTGCACCCTAGATTCGTGACCGGCTATGTACCTAGGTTAGGGGTGGGGTGGGGGTGGATCTCGTGATTGGCATATGTTCGACTGTACCGTATCTCCCTGGGATCGCCTCAGAAAGTGATCAGGTTTTACATTTAGAATCTTAGGTTATGGACTAGCGCAAGGTTTCCATGAATCGTGATGATGATGATGGTGATGATGATGATTATGATGATGATGATGATATACTGTGTTCGGGTGCAGTATTTTGAAAATATCGTCGACCGGTACATAGCACACTTAGGATGCTTGTGCAGTGTAGATGTTACCGCCGAGTAGCCTACAGTAAATTCCAAGGAATTCTGTGTAGCGTGTCGTATGGTAGTTGCAGAACATGGCCAAACATAGGCAATCTTTGTTGGGCCACCCTCATTGGCAGTGGCTGCATCACACCTAGTGTATAACCCGTCGTTGAAGATTATTCTGTCTGGCCAGCGATGTACACGGGTGTCTGTGATAACATGCATTAAGCTTATCTAGAACTGCATTTGGAGCTGTCCAGTACCGCATCAGTGATAGCCTACACAGGTCGTGTCATACAAGAAACGTTTCTTGGCTAGAGAAATCAAATTAACTTTAAATCGAAGCCAAAAAGGCACTATTGCTTTCTTATGGGGTTGTATACAAAAACATACCGAACATTATCGAAGTGTGGTGGAGATGTTATGGGAGGGTTGATTTTAATGGTAAGATGGAGATGGTATGAGAGGATTGATTTTAGTGGTAAGATGGAAATGTTATCAGAGTGTTGACTTTAGTGGTAAGACGGAGATAGTACGAGAGGGGTGACTTTAATGGTAAGATGGAAATGGGATGAGAGGGTTGACTTTAGTGGTAAGATGGAAATGGGATGAGAGGGTTGACTTTAGTGGTAAGATGGAAATGGGATGAGAGGGTTGACTTTAGTGGTAAGATGGAAATGGGATGATAGGGTTGACGTTAGTGGTAAGATGGAAATGGGATGAGAGGGTTGTCTTTAGTGGTAAGATGGAAATGTTAGCCGAGGGTTGACTTTAGTGGTAAGATAGAGATGGTATGAGACTTTAGTGGTAAAATGGAGATGGTATGAGAGGGGTAACTTTAATGGTAAGACGGAGATGGTATGAGAGTGTTTACTTTAGTGGTAAGATGGAGATGGTATGAGAGGGGTGATTTAGTGGTGAGATGGAAATTGTATGAGAGGGTTGACTTTAGTGGTAAGATGGAGATGGTATGAGAGGGTTGACTTTAGTGGTAAGATGGAGATGGTATGAGAGGGGTGATTTTAGTGGTAAGATGGAGATGGTATGAGTGGGGTGACTAATGGTAAGATGGAGATGGTATAAGTGGGGTGCTAATGGTAAGACGGAGATGGTATGAGAAGGGGGACTTTAGTGGTAAGATGGAGATGGTATAAGAGTGTTGACTTTAAGAGTAAGATGGAGATGGCATGAGAGTGGTGACCTTAGTGGTAAGATGGAAATGATATGAGACGTGTGACTTTAGTGGTAAGATGGAGATGGTATGAGTGGGGTGATTTTAGTGGTAAGATGGAGATGGTATGAGTGGGGTGACTAATGGTATGACGGAGATGGTATGAGAAGGGTGACTTTAGTGTTAAGATGGAGATGGTATAAGAGTGTTGACCTTGATGGTAAGATGGAGATGGTATGAGAGTGGTGACCTTGATGGTAAGATGGAGATGGTATGAGTGGGGTGACTAATGATATGACGGAGATGGTATGAGAAGGGTGACTTTAGTGTTAAGATGGAGATGGTATAAGAGTGTTGACCTTGATGGTAAGATGGAGATGGTATGAGAGTGGTGACCTTGATGGTAAGATGGAGATGGTATGAGTGGGGTGACTAATGATATGACGGAGATGGTATGAGAAGGGTGACTTTAGTGTTAAGATGGAGATGGTATAAGAGTGTTGACCTTGATGGTAAGATGGAGATGGTATGAGTGGGGTGACTAATGGTATGACGAAGATGGTATGAGAAGGGTGACTTTAGTGTTAAGATGGAGATGGTATAAGAGTGTTGACCTTGATGGTAAGATGGAGATGGTATGAGAGTGGTGACCTTAGTGGTGAGATGGAAATGGTATGAGATGGGTGACGTTAATGGTAAGATGGAGATGGTATAAGAGGGTTGACTTTAGTGGTAAGATGGAGATGCTATTAGAGGCTTGACTTTACTCTTAGGATAGAGATGGTATGAGAAAGGTGATTTTAGTGGTAAGATGGAGATGGTATGAGAGGGGTGAATTTAGTGGTAAGATGGAAATGGTATAAGAGGGTTGACTTTAGTGGTAAGATGGAGATGCTATTAGAGGCTTGACTTTAGTGGTAAGATGGAGATGCTATTAGAGGCTTGACTTTAGTGGTAAGAAACTCAAATGTCAGAATATTGAAATTTGGACATGGGCGTGTGAACGAACATGGTGAGAATATTAGTAGCAGTAGTCCGCGCGTCCTCTCTCTCTATCACATAAAACTTCTGACGTACCTAGTGACCGTCGCCGCAGGATTTCCTTTTATAGTGCGGAGGGACAGAGAACGCGGACTATAGTAGTAGCATTATCTAGTGTCATGTATTCACCACTTACCGGCAGCTTTAGGTCTGGTGATTTACACGGGTGTCCGCTTTGAACTGCATTCACTCGGCGCATATCTTCTGTTTTTGACTTATTTGCCCGTTGATCCGTCTCAAAATCTACAATGGCTGATACACAGTTCTCTGCATAGCGATTGCCAAAGTAGTGTTGACTCTTTGGAATGAAACCTGTGAAATTTGAACAGTTTTTGGTTTAGTCGTCGTCGTGCAAAATAATCAAACTGTCATCATCATCATCATCTTCATCTCATCATCATCATCATCATCATCATAATTAATAACGTAATCACCATTTATGATTATCAACCTACAGGTATCCGCTCCAGTAATGTGGTCGTGCACAATTATCAAGATCATCATAGTCATCATCATCATCATCATCATCATTATCATCATCATCATCAGGTATCCTCTCCAGTAATGTCATCAGCCCTCTTCCTCAATATCACCACAACTGAAACCTCAATGGAGGAATCCAGTTTTAGCTATTCCTTGCCTATTCCTAGCTAAGCTCAGCCCACGCTTTGCCCGTGTGGGGGCTGTCAATTTCCCTGTCAATTTTCAGAAAACTACACAGATAAGCTCTTCAATATTTTGAAACTAATTTGACTGGGTGCTATTGCTGCTTAGGGCAGCAACAGCACCGAGTCAAATTAGTTTCAAAATATACAATAGAACGTTTAGTAAATAGTAAAAAACATACAATTTGTACAACTTGACATACTATTTAAAAACGTTTATGACATAATTAATGATGCTATTCATGACGTAATTGATTATCACGTCAGCCTACATGTGACGTAGTTGATTATGACGTCATATGATTGAGCCATAGATTGGATTCCTCTAGTATCAAAAGGTTTAAACTTATAATCAAGGATGAGTAGCAGTTAGAATATATTTTACATAATGCGTCTTATACAGCGAACACGTGTCAAACATTGAATTCTCACCTACACGATTATCTTATGCAATATAGCAAAGCCACTATTTTAGAATTGTTCTGAACTGTATGTTGTATTTGTCCATAAATCTATGACGTCAATAAATTGTTTCAGACTTCACAAAATGCCTACATCATTGATCTATGTACGCCTACCTGTACGGTATGTAGTTGGATAAGATGTGTGCTTACCTGTATATCCAGGGACCATTTCTTCCATGAGTTTCTGGTCTCCCCAGCTCTGTACTCGTGTGCGCATCAACTGGAAGCGCGAACTATCTGTAATGGTACAAATCAAATGAAATATATCAAGTAAATTAGAAATGTGCAGACCAGTCTCTTAGAAATGTTCAGCATCATCATTTCTAGTGGCATCTGCAACATCGCCATCGTCGTCATCAACGCCATCGTCATAAATTGTCATCATGATCATTGTCATTTTCTGAGCAATGGATTTCTCTGTCTCTCCCAAATCTATGTTAGTGCGTGCGTGCGTGCGTGCGTGTGCCAACACATTTTGGAGAAATAATTTTGGGAATACTTAAATCTAGCCAGATTATTTATCTAAAATTATTAGCGCATCTATCCCGAAGGTTCAAGGGAACTTATGTCATGGCGGCTGTCCGTCGTCCGTGCGTCAACTCGCTTCTTGTCCTTAACGATTGGATCGATTTCTACCAGATTTGGCTGGAAGGCTTCAGAACATCTATTCGGAATTTTGATTGCCCTATTTTTAGCCAAAATCTTAGAACTTAAATATTAGAAATTTATAAATTGCTTTTTCTCCTTACAATTTTAACTGATTGCAACCAAATTTTGCACAATGGACCCTATGTTTAACAGCTCTCGAAAGGCCATTTAGAATTTTGATTTGTAAGTCCTTTGGCTGAAAATCTTAGATTTTATTACATATTTACCGAATGTTGTTAAATTAATTCTTCTCCTTACCATTTTTACCGATTTAAACCAAATTGAGCTGAAATGATTCTATGGTGATAGGCTATCGAACTTTGATTTTGATTTGTCACAATTTTGGGTGAAAATCTTAGATTTTATGAAAACTTTAGCGAAAATATTACGGATTTCAACAAATGATCATATTGTTGGAGATCCGAGAGAGAGGGCGGGGTGGAGGGAGGGATGGATGGAGGGTGGGTGAGGAAAATGAGAGTATGCGTTGAAGAAGAGGGATTGCGGAGGGGTGGGTGGTGTTTGGGGTGTTGTGGAGGGATGGGAGAAAGGTCGCCGCTGCGAGCGGAAAAGAAATGAATGACGGAGAGATCGAACGGCTGAGCTTTGATCTTTCAATTGTTTTCAATTGTGTATTTTGCGTACCTTTATTGCCAGCGACTTTCTCATCCGGAACAATACTGGCGAGGACGTGTCGCCCAGAACTTGCCACATTTGGATCTTGGAGCAGCTTTGAGGTAGTTTTACCAAACGTCTCACCAAGCTGATATTTAAATTGTGGACAGAATCCACCATATCTGAAACGCGAAACAAAGGAATAACTGAAGTTTATTGAAATATAATGCGTGAACGCGAGCGAGAAATGTTTCCTTCGCGCGCAGTATGTACACTCTACATAGTATAAGAGGCTATATTGGTGTTAAAGGAAAATGCAATTGCTTTTTAGCTATGTTGGCATGCAAGCGACCAAATCCATAAGTTTGGCTGTCTCGAAAAATCTTTGAGTAAATCATATAATGAATATCCGTAGCCTTGTGTTTTCTCCAGAAGCTGCAATCGAGAATGACTTCAAATTTGGTACAGGCACGGCCTTTGTATGACAAAGCCTGTGAAACTTCCCTGACAATTTTGATATGAATTTAGGGATGATTTCTCTTTAGAGTGCTTCCACTATATAATATCAGAGAACTGGAGAGATATACGTCATATGCGTTCCCGGCGATTTCTCCCAGAGTTGATGTTAACAGTGATCTCTTCAGTAAAGCTAATTTGTATCTTAACCCACGAGCCGGATTTGATGGAATAAGCTCGCTCACCCATGGTTTCCGTATACTTACAAAAATGCAATGGGGATGGGGTGGGGGTGGGGCGGTTGAGATCGGCATCCACTAATTTTCTTCAACGTTACAAACGCGTTGGCTTTTAAATTTGGTAAATAGATTTGTAATAAAAAGATCTAGGCCTATAGAAAACCTAAAAAAGTCTTATTCTGGTTTTATATAGGATATTTGCTTTCGTTATTATGTCGGGCAATGGGCGGGATTCACTACGCCTTTCCCCGCACTCGCCGCTTGTAAGCTGTTAAATTCGCCTAATTGTATGCGAGAATGAATCATAGGTATAGTTACGAAACAATAATTATTATACAGGCTAGCACTCAGAATGTAGGAAATGGCGTCTCAGAGACTCTGATTGTTCAGTTTCTTTCAGGGACATCACACAATGGAAGAATCCAGTTTTAGCCATGCCACGCCCATTTTTAGCTAAGCTTCACCTACGTTTTGCCCGTGTTGGGATCAAGCGATCCACGCACTCCAAGAACCTTAATTTCCAGAAAACTATACAGGTAAGTTGATGAATAGTTTGAAACGAATTTGACTAGGTGTTGTTGCAGCAACAGCGCGCAGTTAAATTAGTTTCAAAATATACTACAGAATGTTTATTAAACAGCAGACACACAAACGTACAACTTGGCGGACTATCAAGCGTTTATGACTCACTAAATCGCTTCATTCATGACGCAATTGATTATGACGTCAGTCTACATGTGGCGTTTCTGATTATGACGTCATGTGATTGATCGATAAACTTGATCCCGCCATTGAGCTGCATAGCGTAGCTTCCACCCGCCGTCACTGCCGAGACTCTTAACACTTTTAACTCTTGAAATTCCGGTGTCTCAATTTCAGGATTCCTACAGATTCCTACACATTTTAAGATTCAAGATATGAATTATGCGTTTGCGTGTGCGCGTGCGTGTGGTGTCCGGCAATACGATTCATTATTTCAATAGGAGTACTGTTCTGCGGTTTGGGACCTCCGTATAAAAGCTACTGCAATTCACCTTTCCAGAGTAACCATCTATCATCTGACATCATAATCAGCTAAGCGGCGTGTAGGATGACGTCATAGTCATTGAGTCATAAATGATTCTATTTAGCCCGTCTTTAACTCTTAATAGTTTGACACGTTGTACGAATAGTATGTCTCTACTATTTAATAAACATGTTGTGGCAGGAACAGCGCCCAGTCAAATTAGTTCTAAAATATTAAATGCTTACCTGTCTAGATTTCTGGAAATTGATAGTCAGGGAGTTCAGAACATAGATCGATCCCAACAAGAGGGAGGTGTGGGTGGAGCTTAGCTAGGGATGGGTGGGGCATAGCTAAAATGGAAAGGTCCATTGTCCAGCACAGAGCAACATGACGGGTACTGAACCAGCATCACAATCAATCAATCAATCAATCAATCAATCAATCAATCAATCAATCAATCAATTAAAATGGTGAACAATCAAGGGGGGGGGGGGGTAACCACTCTCTTATGTAGGCACACAGTTAGTAACACGCCTCGTGACGACGGGCCATCCAACCCACAATTAACAGGATGAAGTTCCAAGCAACATAGCCCGCAGACGCTTCCACCTCATCAACGCCGTAGGTGGTGGAAGTGTTTGTGGGTTAAGATACTTAGCTCTTCCGCCGATTGTGGGTTCGATTCCCCGTCAATGCTAAATGCCACAATGCCACGAATACTTGTATAATAAGGTCTAGTCACACGTATAGTTTCATTCAAATATTCATTAGAAATGAAGCCTACCGCATGCTATTTTACCCAGGAAGTGTGTTTTGCTGGACTAAACCACCAGAGGAGGCTGGCACGGATCCATCTTTTAACCCGTACCAAAAACTTAAATTTTCAAATTAAATTTAAAGATGAACTCAGGTGTTCATTTTTCAACAAATTTGTGAGAGATGCTGCTAGGAAAAACTCTCCAGAGCGCTCTGCGCGTGCAAAATCGGCTTTTCTCGTTTTTCTATATTATATTATACAATCAATGCGAAATCAGCAGATTGCCAATGGTTTGCGGATTAGCAAAACGTTTTAGATTGTTTTCCCTATGGATCGCAAGGCAGTTTCTCTGATATTGACACAATAAAAGATAGAATATTAACATCAGAGTGGTCAGGGTTAAAGGGACATCTGGGCAATGCCTTCCGGAGACAACATAATTTGAATGATGAAACTTATTTATAATTTATTATTTAATAAATAACTTAAATCTTAAATCTTGGCCGGGCTTGAATATCTCATTAGATATTCACGTTTCATGTTTTCAAATTAACATTCTAATCTGACATATAATATGGCTACGTAGCCACAATCCCTACATGTAAGCCTTCGACGAGTTGAAATTCACGTGGTAGCGGAAAAGAAGAAAATAAATACGGAGAAAATGAAGACACTCTCTTCGGTAAACATCTTGTCTTGATTTGAATGATGCGCCGTATATATTTTTTACTATTGATTAAAGGTGCATATTCACAGTAAGTTCAAAGTACAAAGTTGTTTATTTCATAACATATTTTACATATAAGTAAATTGAAAATGGGCAGTCCATCAAAGGCACAGCCTATGAGTCGATGGACCCCCTAACATACACTACGAGACAATGTACATGCCATAGGTGATGAGAGCTGCTATGATGCTGATGCTATGACATGTAGTATATAGCATATAGCGTGTTTCTTTTACTTTTGCATGTACACATACACATGTATACACGTATATATACATGCATGCATATGCATACCAGGGCTGTGGTCAAATACTTTCAAAAGTATTTAAATACAATGTGGTGCTGGCGGTATCACGCAATTCCGTAGTTCGTGTTTCGCCGCTGCCGGGCTAGCTGATTCCCGCCGTTTCTACGGACGCCCGGCAGTCGTACCTTGGAATCCTAACTGCGCACATCTGCCGCTGGTTCCACGGGCCGATTCGAGACCTCTGTTGGGTGAGTAACCTTTTATACGTAGCTAAGTTACTACAAATGGTGCCAGGAGTACTTTGGGCCCTAAATTAAAAATTGTTATTAGTTATTTCTAAATTCTACTCACGATTTTGCTGTTAAAAAAGATAGAATTCTCGGAAATATAAAGACTACTCTAGTCCTGCCCGAACGTCAATTTTACAGACTCTGGCCGGCATTTTGATTATTTTATAGTTATTTTTGTATGATTTAACAATCACAGATGATAGGTGAGTTATAGTAAAATATATATTATTTATTTATACTATAGCATGCAAATGTCGGGATATAGATTAATAAACCTTACATACATACGTCATAAACGTCATAAATTCAAGATTCAATGTTATTTATTTGAACTGTAATGAATTGAGGTATATTTTCATCTACGTCAGTATTCGGTGGAATGACAACCCTATAGTTTCTGGATTGTTATTGTTAGTTGTCTTCAGTGTCATATGTACGCGATTCTGAGCTGTAATTTAACCGTCGGTTTTTGGATATTTCTTTATACTTTAATTACAGTTCAATTTCGTTGTTTATTTCAGAATTATTTGAAATAAAGAAGTGATATAAATCACTGTTGTTGTTATTATTATCATTATTATTAACTTTTTGAACATTAGAGGGTAATCTCCCTTCTAATCAACAAATATGTTTCAATTGTAATATTAGGTTTACTAATTACGCTGAACACTATTTGTTTTGGTCTTTTTTCTTGTTATTATTAATTCAAAAAGTTCATAATCACATTGCTAGTTACTCCGTTAAAACACTACTCAGCTTATGCCTTCTTTTCAAGTTAAATCTGAGGAGTTTTTGGCTCGCACCCAGTTTTCATTGGATCAATCCTTTACCCACAAAGCAATTTTGTTGGGTACAAGTAAAGGTTTCATTTTGAAAAGAGCTGATCAAACTGGGTTTGTTGAGTATTGGTGTAAAAGCGGTGGTACTACACAAGACCTGGTTAATATTTTGCAGTCGAGAATAGCCAGCGCCGTTCAGAAATTTCACCGTATCGTTTTCCATATCTGGGCCGGAACGTGCGACCTTACCGAGAAACGAGGCGACGGTTTTGTCTATTTAAGGACGGCCGATGATGAACTCGCGGTAGACCGCATTTGCCAACACTATCAACGTGCGATAGACATAGTAAGGCATTACGGCCAAACGGTGAAATTTATCGATATCCCGGCGTATTCTCTGGTCCTGTATAATGAGCAACTTCACCATTTGAATCCCTGTTCCTTCAAAGACCAAGAGCTGCAACTGCATGGCCAACTCTCTCTCTCTTCTCAATGATAGAATTGAGAAAATTAATGCAGATATTGGTGTCCACACCATCAAATGCAGTGTAGAGTTAATACTCCGTGAAAAATCTAGTGCACGTAAACGCGTCCGTTATCATTATACTTTCGAGTTTCTGAAGGATGGTTTGCATGCAGGTACGCTACTGAATCTGGTTTGGCTTCGGCAGATTCCTTTATACGTTCTCCGGAGTTGCACCACCATCACTACTCAGTGAGTTATATTTTTCAGTAAGCATACGCTTACGACTTATTTCAGTAAGTGATACTACTTTTTTAGCGAATATTAATTTCGCTTCCTTGGTATAAATCAACAGGTGACCCATAATGACGAAACCTTTGTGTATTAACACTGCAACCGTGGAGGAACTTAGTGCACTCCATAATATTGGTAAAATTCGAGCTGCTGGCATAGTAAGTTTTCGTGAGTCCAGAGGAGGTTCCATGCCCCTGGCCGACATTAAGGCAGATTCTGATCTGCCTGCCACAGCTACAGTCCTTGGACGATTGCTCCATGCTGGGGACGTCGTATTCGACATCAATGATGAAGGCGCTGTTGGTGGGGTCGACTCGCACCCAAGGGAAGAATCCCTGGAAGAGCAAGTAGCTAGACTGAACATGAAACTGCTAGCTCAAGGTATCAAATACAAGGCGCTCCTTAACTCAACTAGTCAATAAAGGGGTGATCAGACCCTAGTTGATAACCTGGCTCCTAGGGGGGTATATACCCCTAGAGAACCTAAGAGGGAGTCGCGATCAGTTTCTCACCATGACACTAGGACGTCATCACCAGTTCGTAGAGCTTACTTGGATGGCTCTTCGTACAATGACTCTAGAATGTCATCACCCGGTCGTAGAAGCTACTCTGATGGTCCTCCTCCACCTAAAATGTCAACTTTTGATGGAAAATGTGAGTGGAAACCATTTTTCATACAGTTTGAGCATACTGCTTCAAGGTACCGTTGGTCTGATACATATAAATTAGACATGCTCATCTCAGCTTTAAGGGACAAGGCCTTAAAGATTTACTGCATCTGTTCTGTGCAAGTCCAGAATGATTACTTTAGTTTATGTGACAAATTAAAGTTGCGATTCGGAAAGAAAGATCTACCCCACATCATCAGAAAAAAGATGCCAGGTATTCGACAAGAAGGTAACTCTTTAGAAGAATTTGCAGATATCATTCAGGAGCTCACTTTAGATGGTTACCCTGATGCCTCAGAGAGTTTGGGCGAGACAATTGCCATTGATGCATTCCTACGGGGTGTTGAGCATAAACAAGCCGCTCTGATAGCTATGGATAAAAATCCGAGCACCCTGGAGGAGGCTGTACAAATGGTCAATACAGCTATCCATAATCAAAGATTGATCATGGGTTCCAGAAGACCTGAGGTTCGAAAGGTCCGTTTTCCGGATGATGCTTCTGGGAGGCAGATAATCTTGAGCAGTAGAGAGGCATAACGGCTCCAAGCAGGATAGATAAATTGGAGAAAGATGTCGAAGGACTTACGAAGGATATGGCGGAGATGAAGGTAGATGTTGCTAAGATTTTGAATCTTATATCTGGTCAATTCGGTTGAGGTCGGTCTCCTCCAGGGGGGAAGGTCATTCCATCGCGTTCCCCTTCTCCTCCTCTCAGATCGGGAAAGTGCTTTAATTGCAATTTAGAGGGGCATTTTTCCCGTGAGTGTCCAGAGCCGAGGCGTACATGGTCGCCATCACCTTCTGCTTCACCGAGATCTTCGCCTGTGCGATCATATGATGTTCGCATGTATGAGTTTAATCGTGACCCTATGACACTAGTCATTCCCATTAAAGTAAATGGTGTTTCCGTTGATGCAGTGGTGGACACTGCGGCACAAGCGACAGTAATTGGCAATTTCTTTGCAAATAAATTACCTTACCCTTTAAAGAAGTTGGAGTCTATTACATTGAAAGGTGCAGGTAGAGACAATATTATCCCTGCGGAAAGTGTTGAGCCAGTCACAATTGCATTAGGCTCTATGATGTTCAACTGGCCAGTTTTTCTTGCCAATATTAAAGATCCGATTATATTAGGCCTGGATTTCTTGAAGGCACGCAAGGCCACCACTGATCTGACTAGACTGTGTCTGACAATTAATGGAGAACCGGTTCAAGCATCAATGTTGAGAGCGCATGGGAAGGAAGCCCAAGTAGCTCGGGTAACATTGAAGCAGAAAGTGGTCGTTGGTCCTTTTGAGGCCGTGAAGACCACAGGTGTTCTGGACCAGGAGGTACAGAATGATGTGCTCCAGCTCTCATCTAAACTGGAGGGTCTGGTAACACCTCATACAGTGGCCACTGCCAAAGATTCGCAGATTCCTATTTTGTTAAGGAACCTGTCGGCCCAATATATTACTCTGGAACAAGACCACAACCTTGGTATTGTCACAGAAATTGAGGAGGTTTTAGACCATAGAACAGAATTTCAACTTGCTGGTAATCCCATAAACCAGGACGGTTTACAGACTTCTACAGCCACTGAGGTTCTTACAAGAGCTGTATGAGAGGTCGACATCGGGTTTATCGGAGACGCAGTCTTCGCAAGGTAAATCCATGTTAATCGAGTATCAGGATGCATTTGCAAAAGATGATCTTGATTTGGGTTTGTTCAAGGGGATAAGACATAAGGTTGACACAGGTAATGCACAACCTGTTCGTTCTAAACTTAGACGAACTCCTCTTGGTTTTGAGAATGAGGAAGAGAAACACCTTGCGGAAATGTTAGAGAAAGGTATCATAGTTCCGTCAAAATCTGAGTGGTCGTCAGCCCCGGTATTAGTTCGGAAGAAAGACGGTACCGTGCGGTACTGCGTCAATTTTAGAGCTCTGAACAGTCTAACTCGCAAAGACCTTTACCCCCTACCAAACATTGAGACATGGCTGGATGCACTTGGTGGTGCTAAGTTCATCATCACACTTGATATGGCAGCCGGGTATTGGCAGGTCGAGGTTGACCCAGCGGACCGCCCCAAGCTCGCATTTATCACAAGATATGGGCTCTTTGAATTTGTCCGGATGCCATTTGGTACGTGCAACAGTCCGGCTACCTTTCAGAGGGTTGTTCAGCTGGTGTTGCAAGGTCTTAACTGGTGCGAGTGTCTTGCGTATTTAGACGTGGTAGTGACAGGGATTGACGTTGACAGTCATATGACCAACTTGAAAGCTGTCCTTTCCCGATTCCTGTTGCACAACCTTAAATTAAAACCTAAGAAGTGTAATCTGTTCCGTACAGAACTCTGTTTCTTATGCAAGTTGGTGAGTGATAAGGGAATCGCTGTTAAGCCAAACAATATGGAAAGTGTCGCTAATTGGCCTGTTCCTAAGACCAGGAAAGAGCTGGAATCTTTCCTAGGGTTCATGAATTACCACCGAGAGCACATACAGGGTTTTGCTGGTATTTCTGCTCCTCTCCCTGCACTTACCAGTTCCAAAGTAGAGTATGACTGGACTCTAAACCATCAGGTAGCTTTCGAAACACTTCAGGGTGCTATGGCCAACCCTGCAGTGTTAGGTTATCCGACACCGGATGGTACCTTCATACTGGATACTGATGCTTCAGAGGCTGCTATTGGTGCAGAGTTATCCCAAATTCAGAATGGGAAAGAGGTGCTTATTGGTTTTGCGAGCCGAACGTTGACACCGGCTCAGCGTAAATATTGTGTTACACGCAAAGAGTTGCTGGCCGTGGTAGCATTTACTAGGCAGTACCGTATGGACTTGCTAGGATGGTCATTTATTGTGTGGACTAACCATCACAGTCTCACGTGGCTGCTCAGTTTCAAGCACATCGAAGGACAACTAGCTAGATGGCTAGAAGAACTGTCCCAATATAATATGACGATGCAGTACAGGCCCGGTAAACAGCACTCTAATGCTGGTGGTCTATCACGAGTTCCAAGTGATTCTTCACCTTGCCACTGATATAAAGCTGGCCAATCTCTTAGTTCATTACCATGTGGTGGGTGCAAATATTGTAGCAAGCTTCAGCAGCAATGGTCTCAATTTGAACAAGATGTTGATGATGTAATTCCTTTGGCTTTTCAAACCATAAGGGCCCTTCAACTGAGTAATAATGACCTATCAGACAGCGACACAGACAGCGACGATCCAGATGGACTGCTGAATGGTGTCCCCCAAACAGAGCAGGTTATCGGAAGGTCAAACTGGTTAGACGCATTCTCTTCGGAAGATCTAAGGGAGCGTCAGTTGGAGGATCCTGATCTGAAGACAGTTGTATCATGGATTGAGCAGTCACACACACCTTTTGACGCTGAGCTATATTTAGCTAGTCCAGCTGTCAAGTTTTGGTGGGCTCGTTGTGATCAATTGATTTTTGTCGATAGCATTTTGCACTATCTCTGGGTAGAAGCAAATACCACACGGAATCTGCTGGTAGTCCCAAAGTCTCTCCAGAAGCTGGTTTTCGAAAATTGTCATGATTCCAAGCTTGCCAGTCACATGGGTGAGCAGAAGACATTAGAGAGAGTGAAGGCTAAGTATGTCTGGCACGGATACTCTCGTGATGTGGTGGCATATGTGAAATCCTCTCGGATTTGTAGCTGTAGCAAAAAAGCTTCCATCCGACCTAGAGCTGCTCTGGGCGAGTTCCATGCCGGTTTTCCCTTGGAACGGGTACATATGGACATTTTGGGCCCCTTTATCACATCTACACTGGGAAATAGATATGTGTTCATGATCATAGCTCAGTTCACTAAATGGGTTGAGTGCTATGCGCTCCCTGAACAAGGGGCAGAACTGGTAGCCAAAATGTATGTGGAAAGTTTTGTCACCACATTTGGCTGTTCATATTTCTTACACACCGACCAGGGTCGTAACTTTGAGAGCAACCTATTTAAGGAACTATGCCATCTACTGGAGATTTAAAAAACACGCACCACAGCTTATAGACCATGTTCGAATGGACAGATTGAACGTATAAACCGTACTGTCTTGCAGTGTAGACGGTGTTACCTGCAAGAGCATGACAGACAGAAAGATTGGGACAAGTGTATTCCTTTCATCGCTGGAGCTATACGATCTACTGTAAGCCGACAGACGGGGTATACTCCCAACATGATGGTGCTTGGTCTAGAAGTGCTACAGCCTATTGACATAATGTGCAAATGCCCTGTGTCTGCGACTACAGAGGATGCCCCTTCAGATGCCAGTGACTTCGTCCAACATGAGCATGCCTATCATGTTGGTGATGTAGTTTATCTTGCTAATTCTGCAACTAAAATAGGTCAGTCCAGTAAACTACAACCTCCTTGGACTGGTCCATTTATTATTTATAAAAAGTTGTCAGAAGCACTGTTTGGTATCAAAAACCAACGCCGGGAACTAGTTGTTCACCATGATAGATTAAAGCTATGCAGAGATCATGATTTACCTCTCTGGATATTGCGAATGAGACGTGCTATAAGCTCTGAAGATCATGCCGATGATGATGACTTATTATCTCCGATAATGGCCGTAGGTTATCTGATGATAACCGTGTTTCCATTTTTGAAGAGGATTTGGATGAAACCATTCCATATGGTATTGATCCATCCTCATCAATTCTGCATAATGATCTAGATGCTGTTTTGACAGATGACCTGGATATCGACTCTGTTTTACCCGTCCCACAAACACAGCATCACTCTCCTAGGCGCATGAGGTGTCAGGTCCGAGGAGAAACGCATAACACTTCCCCTAGGCGCATGAAGTGTCAGGTCCGAGGGGAACCGCATCACACTTTTTCTCCTAGGCGCATGAGGTGTCAGGTCCGAGGGGAACCGCATCACACATCTCCTAGAGATGACCAACTCCAAACTCACACCATTCAGAGTCGAACAGGAAGGCAGTGCCGTCTTCCCAACAGGTTCCTAGATTATGAAATGTATTAGAATGATCTTTAAGCATTCGTGAATTAGACTAGGTAAGTCTTCATGGACCCTACTTGTCCACCTGCATAAATGTTCCTCTGGTTTCGTCTTATTTCGGATTCATTTGGTCATGGTATTGTTGCGGACTGCAGTTAGCTTTTCGGTCGTAGTACAGTACTACAATGGTAATGTGATAATGTACAATGGTAACAGTAATTCAACATTAAAAGAATTACTGTAATCCAGATGATATGAAATTATGACTTCAAATTTTAACATTCTGCATGACACTGAGGACATTCAACTTGTCCGGAAAACATTTATAATCATTGGCTTATGTTCCGTTTCCATCTTAGCTTTAGTTCAGCAACAGCAAAATCGTGATGTTCTGTTATTTGTAAGTTTTTGGGAAACTAAATTAGTTGGACACATAAGCACATAGTGGGGTTTTTTCCCCAGCAATGATACTCCTTGAGATACCAAAAACCAACAGGGGTCCATCGCTGTATGACTCACAGAACGCGTTATTATAATTACGCGTTTTTTTCAAATGACACGTGAATAATTGCGCATAGTAATGCGTGCTTATATTTACGCATTTCTTGATCACGCATTACAAATATGCGTTGTCAAATGATGTGTAAATTGTTACACATTAATCATACGCATTGTATTGTTAACTGTATTTATTGTCCGTCATGACGTGTAGTCATAATAATGCTCTCTGTTTATGTGTATATGGATTAACTCCATGTGCACGCTTTTTATAAGTATATGCATCATATGTTATGATGCAAACTCATCTATGTATAGTGAAATTCAGTTTAGGTTAGCTATTTAATGCCAGTTCTACATTTGTCAGCTCAGATATTTTATAGGGTAGCTTAAATATATTATATATAGTTTTATTAGGTCAGCACAGATATTTTATAGGATAGCCCAGGTATATTAATTCTACATAGGTCAGTTCAGATATTTTATATTAGGCCAACATATTATTTACTGCCATACCTAGGTATTTCATTTATTAAACATGCAACAATTACATGTTAAAATGATGCAATGATGCATTATTACTCTATAATGCATAACTCATGCATATTTATAATGTGCATTACTCTATAATGCAGAAGTCTTGCATATGACAGCATATTTATAATATGCATTTAGCAAAGACTGCATAAATCGTACAGATGCATTTCTTGCGCTTATCATTCCATAATGCGCGAAGTAATTGGCGCGTTAGTCATAGCGCAAATTCATATGTGTCTTTCTTCTGCTGTATTATCCGTTCCGTTTTAGCTTCATTCAGATATCTTTATTGTGATAGGATTGTGGTTTTCCGGATTTCCTAAATTTGTGGATTCAGATCCGTTTCAATTATATAAGAGGTATACCATAAATGTTAAGGTTAAAAATGTTCACAAAATTAAAAAATATGCAATATTCATAGGTTTTCCTAGAATCTCACATATGTTAATTTCAGATAACACTTCCACTAAATTCATGTGAGATTATTTTTATTACTTCTTTATCAATTCGGCAATTCCGTAAATTCTGTCAGTTTTTTTGCTGTGGTGGAAAACCACTGTCCTTAATGTTAGTTAGGACGCTATGCTATTTTAAAATCTGTAACGATGGCCCTCGTCCGGCAGCTGTTGATCTATCCATCTGTTTTATTATTAACAGCTCATTCTTTCTGGATGGATCAATACCTATGGGAATTTTTTTTTTAAATTGGTAAATTCAAATTCTACATTTAGCAGTTGAGCGTCAATGCCTGTGTGTTTTTTATGGTATGTAAATTTTTAAGGATTAGATTTTTAGATAAGATTTTTAATTAAATAACCATGTTTTTATAAACGGGGGAGAGTGTGGTGCTGGCGGTATCCCGCAATTCCGTAGTTCGTGTTTCGCGGATGCCGGGCTAGCTGATTCCCGCCGTTTCTACGGACGCCCGGCAGTCGTACCTTGGAATCCTAACTGCGCACATCTGCCGCTGGTTCCACGGGCCGATTCGAGACCTCTGTTGGGTGAGTAACCTTTTATACGTAGCTAAGTTACTACAACAAATACAAATACTTTGGAATTCTTCAAATACAAACACTTGGTTTTTTTGCAAAGTATTTAAATACAAATACAAATACTTAGGATACAAATACTTAGTAGAATGGTTCAAAATAAAATTGTTAAAATTATATACTTTTAGGAGGCTTAAATTGTGTGCCCAGATGTAATGAAACGAAACAAATTGTGGCATATGATGATTTCATTCCGTATAAATTAATATAATTTTTTAAGTTGCCAAACCCAATTTGAGGCACGAGTCTCTAATTCAAATTCATATCTAAACT
The DNA here is from genome assembly GCA_034401795.1 of Chaetoderma sp. LZ-2023a. Classification (NCBI taxonomy): domain Eukaryota; kingdom Metazoa; phylum Mollusca; class Caudofoveata; order Chaetodermatida; family Chaetodermatidae; genus Chaetoderma; species Chaetoderma sp. LZ-2023a. Next base: position 24,803,216 of record CM067362.1, on the reverse strand, counting down.
TACGAAATTTATTTATATGGAATGACATCATCATATGTTAAGATTTATTTCGTTTCATTACATTGAGGTACACAGTTTAAGCCTCTAAAAGTTTATAATTTAAACAATCTTATTTTCAAGGATTTTGGTGTGAATATGCACCTTTAAATAATTTTGAGCAAATAATCTCGATTCCTTAAATCGGGATATTACCATATAACAATACATTTCATAAAGCGACAGGGCCTATATAAATCAGGACGTCATTAGATTACATTGAACAATATAAATTAAACAATAGGTATGGCAGTAAAAGCAGTTTATGGAATGTTGACAGAGTATGAGGCAAACTAATTAATTTCGTGTTTTTGTTTTTACAGAAAATGTTCAACAATGTGTTTATATCGTTGCGTAGGCCTACATTTTGGAATAAGATTAAACCAGTTGACTACTATAGTCCCAGAATCCCAATTTAAAGGTCACTCTCCAGGTAACCTGTTTAATATTTTGAAACCAATTTGACTGGAACCTGTTGCTGTCATAGTCAGCAACAGCTCCCAGTCAAATTGGTTTCAAAATATTAAATAGAATATTTACTAACTTGTAAATGAGATTTCGAATTTGGTATTAAGGGTTAATGGAACGAAGGCATGGCGAGGACGATTCCAGGATAGTCACAAGACCTACTCTTAGTTAGAATTAAAATATATATAGGCCAGAACCATGTCCACTAATTCTTTTAGAATCCTTACCCAGGCGTATGATATGGATCGCGGGTTTGCAAGCTGCTGTTGCCAAGTCTCATCTTCTCCATAATTGACGTCATTCTCAATGATATATAGTGTCTAAATTAGGTTAGTAGCATGAATTATTAGCTTGTTTGTTGCCATCGATAAAGTATTTGCCTAATAGTTTAATCTATTCTACTGTATGTTTACGATTAGAGCTTCGCTTTTGTTGTTTGCTTGTTGTTGTTATTGTTGTTGTTGTTGTTGATGCCCTTGTTGTTATATTAAGTTGTTATTACGCTATTCGCCTAAAATCCTGCACACAGATGTTACTGATGGCGATCTCTAGAAGCTCATGTGAATTTATGTGAAGTAGTGACGTCATAAACGTTACCACGCAAAACGGCATCGTCATAAGCATTTATTGTTGACGTCATTGGGTCTATGGCTTTAGTGACGTCGTCATCGAGCTACACATTTACCCATTGATATCGTATATATCGGCTAGATCACTCATGTGCATACCCTAACTATGGGGATGGTTGTCGCGACCGACGATGACTTGAGCCATAAATCGCCAGTGCGCATGACCGGGTATTTTCAGATTTTGACACGTCGAAACATGCTGTCAGCAACAACTGTTCGGCCGATGTTTCATTCAGTTCATTTTGGCAACTTATCAACCCGTGTCAACAACTAGATAGTAGATCTTGACGTTTCTCAGTGCTCTTCTCGTTCTTCTGGCCACTTGCCCGGTCCAACCACCACGTTCTATAAGCCTGCGCCACAATACATAATGCTGGGCCTCTAATTTTTTTCAATAGTCAGAAGAGACACGGAACATAAATGTCCAATGTAGCATAATGGTTACTAATCATAGATATATACTCGCTAGATCACTCATTCACACACCGCTATGGGGTCTATAGTTGTCACTACAGCTGGTTGCCCGAGTTAAATAACTCGCAATTGCGCATGACCGGGCATTCGCCGACCGACTGACGCAGACGGGCAGCTGCATATTTAGCCTCGAAAAATTACTAAATTCTCTTTTGGAAATTTGAAGAGGAATTGAACAGATGCAAATTTATAAATTTCTATCAGAAATAAAATTGTATTGGCTATATTAATCTGACACTCTATTCGACTACGTAAAGGGATTAGTAACAAAAACATAATATTTCCGGCCAGTCAATACTGAGCTCTGTAATGCCGCTGTTGAGCGAGTATATATATATATATATATATATATATATATATATATATATATATATATATATATATATATATATATATATATATATATATATATTATCTACGCTACCAACTGGCAAGCAGGAGCAGGCATTCGTAACCTGACTTTCTATATTTGTATCGTAAATAACATTTGGTTGGATGTATTAATCTGAAATTGTATTCGACTTAGAAATGGAATTTGCAACAAAAGAAGGTTTAGTTAGTAATCTGAAATTCTCATATAAACGAGATCGGCGAGAAAATAATGAACTCTGAAATGCCGCTTTTGAGAGAGACATGAGTGATCTAGCCAATATATACGACATCTATGCATTTACCACCTAAACTAGCAAGGCGTAAATGCGGATAACGAACGCAACTTCACTAACTGCTGTCAGATTCATACAACCAAAGTCGATAGAGATGTAGGGATGATCAGACGATCTTAAGCGGCCGGTAAGCGCAATTCATTAGTAAAATGCACGTACAAAGACCGGATTATTAGTTTCTAGACTTCCGGTCATCCTATTGAGATAGAGGTCTAAACACGCATGCGCTACATACAATTTAGGATGCACATTGCCGCTATCGTCAATGTAGGGATACTATCTGTCAGTCAAGTATCTGACATCAATGCAGAAATCCGGTTTCTCAGTCCATCCTATGCCGTCATAATCAACCACATCACATGGAGGTTGACGTCACAGTCAATTACGCCATGAATGACGAGATTTAGTCCATCATAAACACTTAATAGTCCGTCAAGTTGTACGAATTGTATGTCTTTACTGTTTAATACACATTCTGTTGAATATTTTGAAACACCACTCTGTCAAATTAGTTTCAAAATATTTAACAGCTTCCCTGCATAGTTTTCTGGAAATTGAGATTCAGAGAGTACAGGGATCGATGGATCCCAACATGGGAAAAGCGTGGGTGGAGCCTATCTCGAAATGGGCAGGGCATAACTATTAACCCTTTCACGACGATGCCGGTCAAAACCGGCATCTGTATTGGTCTTGGGGAATGTCCATTTGCTGACCAAGAGAAGATAACCGAGCCAGTCATTCCAGTGGGAAATTTTCAAAAATAGTCTTCTCTTGGCCTGCAAATGGACATTCAATAAGTAAATATTTTAATTTTTTGCACAAATTTCGTCATTAAAGGGTTAAAGATATCACAATAGCTCACGTGTCCTGATATGTTGCTTATATGACCTCTGTTATAGGAATCAACCATTGGCAGCATAGTTTGTGCTATTTTACAAGCACATAAATTTAACACAATTCCCCGTCAATCTGAACCAAATTCTCAGCATCTCCACTGCTTTTCAGCCATTTCAGAGAATTGTGTTAAATATGCTTGTAAAATAGTACAAAATATGCTGCCAATGGCGCATTCCTATAACAGAGGTCATATAAGCATATATGGCGGATTCCTATAACAGAGGTCATATAAGCATATATGGCGGATTCCTATAACAGAGATCATATAAGCATATATGGCGGATTCCTATAACAGAGATCATATAAGCATATATGGCGGATTCCTATAACAGAGATCATATAAGCATATATGGCGCATTCCTATAACAGAGATCATATAAGCATATACGGCGGATTCCTATAACAGAGGTCATATAAGCATATACGGCGGATTCCTAAAACAGAGGTCATATAAGCATATACGGCGGATTCCTATAACAGAGATCATATAAGCATATACGGCGGATTCCTATAACAGAGATCATATAAGCATATACGGCGGATTCCTATAACAGAGATCATATAAGCATATATGGCGGATTCCTATAACAGAGGTCATATAAGCATATATGGCGGATTCCTATAACAGAGATCATATAAGCATATATGGCGGATTCCTATAACAGAGGTCATATAAGCATATATGGCGGATTCCTATAACAGAGATCATATAAGCATATATGGCGGATTCCTATAACAGAGGTCATATAAGCATATATGGCGGATTCCTATAACAGAGATCATATAAGCATATATGGCGGATTCCTATAACAGAGATCATATAAGCATATATGGCGGATTCCTATAACAGAGGTCATATAAGCATATATGGCGGATTCCTATAACAGAGGTCATATAAGCATATATGGCGGATTCCTATAACAGAGATCATATAAGCATATACGGCGGATTCCTATAACAGAGGTCATATAAGCATATATGGCGGATTCCTATAACAGAGATCATATAAGCATATACGGTGGATTCCTATAACAGAGATCATATAAGCATATATGGCGGATTCCTATAACAGAGGTCATATAAGCATATATGGCGGATTCCTATAACAGAGGTCATATAAGCATACATGGCGGATTCCTATAACAGAGGTCATATAAGCATATATGGCGGATTCCTATAACAGAGGTCATATAAGCATATATGGCGGATTCCTATAACAGAGGTCATATAAGCATATATGGCGGATTCTTATAGCAGAGGTCATATAAGCATATATGGCGGATTCCTATAACAGAAGTCACATCAACAACAAATACCATAAGTAGCTTCACGAGACATCTAATTTCCAAATCCTTTCTAAAGATAGCTAGCCTATAGGCCTACTTCCCTATGATCTTAGCAAATTATAAACACATTTTTTACTGTTTTCCAATTTGAACCAAATTCCCAGCATCTCCACCGCTTTTCAGTCATTTCAAACAGTTACAAATTTGCTCATAATTTGCTAAGATCTCAGGGAAGTAGGTCTATAGGCTACGTATCTTTAGAAAAGATTTGGAAATTCGATGTCTTGTGAAGACATTTCTGGTATTCTGAGTGATACAATGCTGCTAGAATAATATGGGATAACGCATTCTCTGAAATGACTGAAACCCGCTGGAGATTCTAAGAATTGTATTTAGCCCTGGCAAAAAATTGCTCACTATTTGATCAAATGGTATATTAAGGAAGTACAAAAACACATATAAGAGCAAATTTGGAAATTAGATGTGAAGCCGTTTCTTGGAATAATAACCTCTTGGGGGAAATAATCTCAGCAATAAGTATTTTCCCAAATACTTGGGCAGCCCGTTCCCCTCGCACACCGACCCGTATAAATACGCCCCTGCTGAAAACACGGATGCTAAAATTAAATGCGTTATTTATGCCATCATCATGTGATCAGAAAATAATATTTGCTTCAGCAAATGGGTTGTATTAAGCGACGATGTGACGGTCCATAGCGAGTAAGTTATATTGGTTTGACGGAGGCCCTCTGCAGAACGAATCGAATGCCCGTTGACCTCAACGAAACATGGCGGCCATTTAATTTTTTGCGGATCAATCAAAATGTTGTGTTTGGTAGTCGAGAGAAGAGGACTGTAAAATGATATTATGCAAGAACATAGCTCTGATATGTTCTACATATTGATCAGTCGATCCAAAGCTTGACAAAACTGTATAGATTCGCTTGTTATTGGAGAAGAAGTAGTTACAGATCCGGAACAGCAGGGTCATAGGTTTGCAGCCTACTATGAAGATTTTGTAGTACCTGCTAACCACTCACAATTCGACTAACTATAAAACTCTTGTTGCGAGCAATCTGCAATTAATACGAAGATTTTATGAGACAAACACAGACATATGCCCAATCATTAGCACTGATGAAGTATCAACAGCCATTGGTAAGCTCCATATGTGAAAATCATCAGATGAATGCAGTCTTGCTGCTGAACACTTTTGTCTATGCTGGAAGTCGTTAACACCAATCTTGACGCGGCTGCTTAACTTCATTCAAAATAATTATCGGGGAATCACAGTAACGTTCATTACTGGTAAAATCTTTGAGCACATCCTCCTCGATAGAATTGAACATAATTTACCAAAAGACCAGTCTTCCCTCCAGTATGGATTCATAAGGGTCTTTCCCCACTGATGGCGGGGATAATCATTTCAAAAACGTGTCTGGAATATATAGAGAGAAAATCCCCATGCAATTTAGATGTTTTTTCTTGATACACAGAAGGCATTCGATGTGGTTAACCATGACTCACCAAAGTGTCAACTATTTGACCAAGGCCGTAACATGCATTATCTACATGCCGTCGACCTACTCTATACTGACCTGACGTCAAAAGTTAAATGGAAAGGCCTCCTTAGCGACGCATTTCCCATTAAGCAAGGAGTGAGACAAGTATGTATGTTGTCAACAGGTATATACAAGATGTATATAACTAATCTATTAACACAAAGCTGTGCAAGCTGGATCTTACATTGGAGCACAGTACACAGGTTGTCCAACCGTGGCAGATGACCTTACTTTAATCAACAGGCCAGACTTAGCGTTGCAGCTTATGTTAGATCTGACATATCGCTATTCTACTCGGGAGAGATACATTATACATTCAGAGAAGTCTTCTATTGTATATAACGCCCTACCAAATAGACACACTGTAATGCTGTCAGGTTGGAAGTTGGGAGATCGTGAGCTTTCTTTATCATCTCAGGCTATCCACCTGGGCCTTATTCGTGCACCTAAGGGAGAGGTTAAGCTAAACTTAGAAGAGCGAATATCATGTGCAAGGCGAACGTTTTACAGACTTAGCGGAATCGGTCTGCACAGGTCTAATGGCTTATCAGCAAAAATCTGCTCCAGCATTCTAACAAGATATGTTATGCCACGCCTAACCTATGGAGAGGAGATATTCACTCTTCAGCATATAAGTCAACTGGAAACCTTTCATCTCGGTATGTTTCGAAACATTCAGTCACTGCCAACTAGAACTGCTAAGTGTATTACCTGCTTGCTGCTTGGTGCTAGACCAATCCTGGCCGAACTACACAGTTGAGAGCTGTCACTACTGGGCAACGTACTGAGAATTAACAACATAGCGCTAACCAACATTATGATAAGACAACTGATAATGAAGGATGATAATTCTAATAGTTGGATCATTAAAATCAAACATCTGCTTCAAAAATATGATCTCCCAAACATAGATGACTTGATGGCTGCTGTGCCAACAAATGAGAATTGGAAGTTAACTGTCAAAACAGCAATCAATATATTCTAGGCGCAAACACTATTGAGCGACTGCAAGTACAAAAGCAGTCTGGTATATTGTAATACTGGTGATGTGGTGGTCTCTCAATTGGCTATCAACATTTATCTGTTTGCAGCACTTACCGCAATGTCAAGGATGTAAAGAGGGGAGCCATTAAAGTTCTCTTCTTCACTGGCACATATATTGTACAGTCAAAGCTAGGCAGATTTAACCAAAACAAAGTCGATCCTATCTGCCCTTTGTGTCAGATTGCAAGCGAAGACTATACCCACATCCTTATCCAATGTAGTGCTCTGCATAACTATAGAAAACACAGTTTACGATGAATACAAGCTGTAGTGACCGAATGCTGTGGTTCCCATCACTGGGCCATCATTAGTAGTGACCCTAGCCTCCTTACTAAACTTATTATAGATGGTACTGCATTGTCTACCTGTCGAATACTACCATATACTTATGACCTTCTACATAATGTGAACTACTTAGCAAGCAACTCTGTTTCATTATACACTGTGGCAGAGTTCCTATTCTCAACACTATATCAGGATGATTAGTTTATGTGTAATCGTGCAACTCATAACGATTCCCGCTATTCCTCCGCCAATGCATCTGCGGGTGTTGTGTCGAATTACCCTGGCCATTCCACACATCCCTTATAGGCGCTTGGGATGCCTGGTCTGAGGGGAATGTATATCATCTCGTGTGGTTCACCTATGGTTTATCTCGGCACCACCTGGTGTAGCACATGAAATTGATGAACTTAGTTTTAGTATCAGTACAAACTTGTGATCAATCAAAAAATTAATACTGGATGTATTTTGGACTTATAAACCTCCTCGCGTTTTGTTAAATTGATTAACACCGTAGGAGTTTTATTCTATCGAAGCATCAAATAGTACATTTGTACATTATTTTAACTCAAATATGTTTTGAACTTATGATAGACTCTTAAAAATGAATGTGTCTGAGTGAGATAATTTAAGATTGCTCTTGTTCAACGACTCTACCTAGTCTGGTCTGTTGTTTTATTCTGTATTGCTCTTGTTCAGCAGTAGTGTCGGTATTAAAATGATACCACCTCCCTCAACTGGCCGCGCTTCGGCGATCCGTGGCCGCCACCGCCCTCTCAATCCCTTGGGCATAGGTTGTTGAGACGGGCTGCCAGGGAGGTATGATCATCCCGACACTACTACTACCAGGGGCTGAACGCCCATTTAGAGACAAGCCTCCACAGCGATATACACCACTGATCGCCGTCAACCACGCCAGAAGGGCCGGCCTCTCTCTCTCTCTATTCTGTATAGGCTCAGACAAACACGTAGTCTCTGCCAGAGTCGCATCGGGCACCGCCTTGTGATCAACCCCACACACATCTGAACGCCCATTTAGAGACAAGCATCCACTATCACATCGACCCGACGAACCGCCCACAGGTACTGATCGCCGGCACCACACATAATAGGGTATGAACGCCCATTAGAGACAGGCACCCACAGGGATATGCATCCCCACAGGTACTGATCGCCAGCACCACACATAATAGGGTCTGAACGCCCATTTAGAGACAGGCATCCACATGGATATACACCACCCACAGGTACTGATCGCCAGCACCACACATAATAGGGTGTGGACGCCCATTTGGAGACAGGCATCCACAGGGATATACACCACCTACAGGTACTGATCGCCAGCACCACACATAATAGGGTCTGAACGCCCATTTAGAGACAGGCATCCACAGGGATATACACCACCCACAAGTACTGATCGCCACACATAATAGGGTCTGAACACCCATTTAGAGAGAAGCATCCACAGGGATATACACCACCCACAGGCACTGATCGCCACACATAGTAGGGTCTGAACGCCCATTTAGAGACATGCATCCACACGGATATACACCACCCACAGGTACTGATCGCCAGCACCATACATAATAAGGTCTGAACGCCCATTTAGAGACAGGCATCCACAGGGATATACACCATGATTACTGTTGCATAGCTTCGCGCTATTGCAAAGCAATTCGGCCTTAGAGGCTACTCTAAGGTCAAGAAAGCCGACCTGCTCCAGATGATCGGACAGGCCCGTCCTGAGGAGTGGAAGAATCGACTCTTCCGAGCAATGAAGACGGGAAGGCTTCCAGCGCTTACCAAAGATGATCCTTGGAATCCCCACAAGAAAGCGCAGCGGATCCGTGAGCTTCGTCAGTTGGACGAGGAGGTGACTGCTAGCCTGCGAGCCAAGACTGTAGGAAGGCGGATGGTGGACCATCCACTGGAGTGCTTACCTCCCCTATGCAGGATCACTAACCGAGTGATGAGGGGACCGAGGTCTGAACCCTTAGCCCAGAGCATGAGGCGAGAAGGTGAACACATTCTCGACCAGCGTCTCGGCGAAAGGGAGACAGAGGATAAAGGACGCCGGTCAGTACACTGGACATTCTTCAGAGGGCTAGAAGTAGACATCACTGGACAAATCATGCAAAAGATTCAGCAGATTGTCCAGAACGCCTTCTACCTCCGCTACACCCATACCTATCGCATCCGTCACATCGAAGATAGCAGGGTGATGCTCTTCCACAAGAATGCTCCAGGGAGCCCGTGGCTGAACACGATATGAGCAGCGCAGGACTGGGTGGCAGCAAGAGAGCAAGCCCGCCTCAACACAGACAATATCGATCGAACCAACACCAAGTGGGCTTTCCTTCGATCAATCAACGTTGAGGTCAGGGCTGTCATCGACTGCCAACCTCTGCTTGGGACAGGCCCCCTCCCAGACTGGCTATGAGAGAAGAAGAGTATGACTGCCCTCGACACCTACAGGGACAACATGTGTCTCTGGAGATGTCTAGCAATCCACCGAGGAGCGGGAGCTGATAGAAGTACAGCTCCTGCACGAGAGCTTGCCACACAGTTCTACGGCAAGACAGTGACAGTACCTGATGTCGGCAAGACCTCGCTGGATCAGCTGGACAAGGTAGAGTTCTTCGCCAAGATCGGGATTCGCGTGTGTCAACAAACCGAAGAGGGCAACTGGCACTTGATCAGGCAAGCGGCTCACTACCGTGACACCATGAGCATCGGAGTGTGGGACCACCACGCCTTCTACATCAGGAACATCTCCAAGCTGGTACATACACTAGCCTGCAGTCACTGTCAGCAGAGGTGTACATAGGCATGCAGTCTTCAACGCCACGCTGATCACTCTACAGGTGGCAAAACAACAACCGTGTGTCCTGGCGAGAAGGTTGAGGCACCACAGTCTGCGTATGAGAAAGCCTTCTATCCACCCCAAACATCCAGTTCAGCGGCTGCTCGTTGGATCGAGTATGAGTCGAGAAACGGAGGCGTACACATACACCATGTAGAGTGTGAGCACGGTGGCGAGCGTTGGATCGAGGGCGCTCCCGTAGATGGTTATGATCTGACCACCAACACCGTTTACCAGTTCCATGGCTGTCACTGGCATGGGTGTCCACAACACCAGTGAGGTGAGGATGCCGAACAAAGATACTGCAAGACAGTCCTGAGAGAGGAGAAGCTGAGAGCCTCTGGATGCACGCTTGTGGTACAGTGGGATGGTGTATAAAACGCTGCCCAAGCGTCCCTAAATGAGTTCGGACTGTCCCATATCCACACGTCATAGCGGTGTCTCTCCCAGGTGGGTTACTGCAGTACCTCCTACATGGAACCGCTCAGCACATGCCGGATGCTAGCCTCTATTCACCGGGCAAGGAAGCCTACGAGATGCTGATGGGTGCTGTTGTTGGAGGTCCCAGCATCGTGTTCACCAGATACCACGAGGCCGGTGTGACTCGAATCCACCAGAGTGAGTGTGTCTGCCAACGTCTACTCGGCTACGACGCAAATGCTCTGTACCTGTCAACAATGGCCAAAGAGATGCCATGTGGTAAGGAGACAGTGCGCCATTGGTCCGGTGCCAGTGTTGTAGCTAGCTTTAAGGAGGCTCTCCTAGCAGACAGCTGGTTTGGGTTTGCTGAGGTGAATATAGCGGTCCCCATGGCTCTGTGGGCAAAGTTCGAGGAAATGTCTCCTCTCTTCTATAACCATGAGAGCCCGGTAGAGGCAATCTCTTCTGAGATGCTGGCATATCTAGGGCGAACAGGGAGGAGGTGGCCCACCACCAAGAAGCTGGTCGGTGCCGTCTCTGGCAAGAAGCGAATGCTGTACACCCCGACACTCAGGTGGTATATAACCCATGGCCTGGAGATCACTGCTGTATACCGCACCAAAGACTATGAGGCCAAGTGCCCATTCGAGTGGTTCGTGGAGAATGTTACGGAGGCCCGCTGCTCGGGAGATGTAGATAAGAGCAAAGCGCTCTTGGCAGATCTCTTCAAACTCCTCGGCAACAGTACCTACGGGAAGCTCATCGAGGCCCCAGAATGCCATAGCAACACCAGCTTCACGAAGGATGAACGCGTGGTAGACAAGGCTCTGCATAGTGCATGGTTCGAAGATCTCGAGTCATACGAGCTCCAGAGTCGCAAGCCGAAAATCATTATTCGAAGGCCCTTCCAGGTGGGGATAGCCGTTTATGAGCTCGCGAAGCTGCGCATGCTGGAGTTCTACTATGACTTCCTCGATCGCTACGTAGCTCATGACAGCTTTGAGTACCTGCAGATGGACACTGACTCTGCGTATATCACTATAGCAGGTTCCAAACTCGACGACGTCATTCGCCCTGAGATGTGAGCAGAGTACCAGGCTCATAAGTGGGACTGGCTAGCTTGGCACAAATGGTCTGGATGGACTCCGGGACTGTTCAACCTCGAGTTCGAAGGCTTTCATGGTATTGCTCTCTGCTCCAAATGCAACTACGTGGAGAGCGCAGCTGCACGTAAGTGCTCGGCTAAGGGAATGTCAAAGCGGCAGAATGAGGTCTCTTGGCACTACAGCGCCCTACATGGCGGGGTGGACAGAGCTGAAAACCGCATGCGCAACCAGGGTATGGTGACATATGAGCAGAAAAAACTTGGACTCTCCGCTTACTATGATAAGCGCCATGTGCTGCCAGATGGGGTCCATACCGAGCCCATCGAGTATCATGTTAGCACCCTAGGGGGTGGTAACTGTGTGTATGCAGGGACTAGCTGAAGCTCTTCTATGACAAATGGGCGCCTAGGACCTCTGTGCTGGCATGCCAGGTAGTACAGTGTAGGCCGCCCCTCCGCCTCTACATACCTGTTAAGCCTGTGAACATCTATCGACCAGTTAGGATCTGTTGCACGCCATCGACCACCTTCCAGCTCACCAGGCTCATGCAGGTACCAAACTAGAGCATCAGGTGGTAGGCACTCCTCTCCATTGTTCGCTCCTCTAGAGCTGTGACCAGCAGAGTGTCTGATAGCCTCTACCGGCTTCTTCCCGATTAGCCTAGTAACTTCGGCATTGGATCTCTCCACCACAGCAGGCAGCCCTCTCACCCATACTCTAGAACGTTCACTCGGCGCGGCCATTTCCTGGGCGTATTGGTGTGGGAACAGTCGCTCTGCCAGTGTCCAATTCCACCGCTCAACGATAGCCTGGGCATGGTGATGCCCTACCTCGCCTCGCCTAACTGCCACACTGTGTTTCCGCATGAGGGCTGCAGTCTCCCCTCTGAACTCCTTACCCTCATCCACCTGCAACAATTCCGGCCACTGGAGGGGATTTTCAGAAGCCTCGTAGACACCCTGGAATGCCTGGGCCACCTGGCTAGCTGACTTGTCTGTGAGCGGTACTGCCGCCTTGTACCTGCTGGCGACATCGACGATGGTGAGAGCATACTTGTAGGTCTTATGACCAACCGAGTCATGTGGAAGGAATAGAACATCTGCCTGGTGAACTCTGTTCAGGACAGTTTCCTCTAAATGGGCATGCCTTATGTGCTGTGGACGAGGTCTTGTATATCTGCTACATCGCCTGGCGGCTGAGCCACTGGCTAACTGTGTCCATTGTGAAGTTGTGGCCCTTGCGACGTGCAGCCTCGAGTAGTTGACGGAGCTCATGGTAATATCCCCCAGGCTGATAGTAGTGTTCCTCAAGAAAGACGGTTGATAAACTCCCGGATTTCATCACTGACGTCCACTTCCGTCCTGTCACGCATGGCCTGGGTGAACTCTAAACAGACGAACAGACGACCGTCATTCATTCGACAATCACTAAAGACCTCCTCAAACACCTCCGTACACTGGCGTCTAATCTCTGCTGGATCCTCACTGAACAGTAGTTTATTGACCAACTCTCGGAAGTTAAGGGACTTGACCAGGTCATACAGAGACACCATCCTTATATAGTATGGCTTAAATGTTCAGTGGCCCAGATGGCTGCGAGCGCTATGGCAACGTACAGTAGCCAAGGGCATGTGACTCTGAAGAACGTACCTACTCATGAGACGATGGCTGGTATGGCTTCAGAAATCTTCTCCACCCCATGGAGAGCATTGTTGGCGATCTTGTGGACCATCTCGCCAGAGCCCCAACTGCTGCCAGCGGACCGATAGAACCTTTTACGTAAGTGCGATAGATTCCTTTCACTCTGTGTACTAGCTTGCGGGATTCAGGCTCTACATCATCATACTCACCCGCGGTCTCCGCTACATTGTAGTCGTCTGCATCATCCTCCTCATCATAGTCCTCGTCATCTATATCCTTGACTGAATCTTCATAAGCCTCTGGTTCATAGCTCGCTCTGGGGATCCGTCGCTGGGGGACACCTATATAGGAGCTTTAAACTGTAGTCTATAGCATGTTATCTGCAATCTTGAATGCGTGCATGTTTGCCTTCGTGAACTGGGGACTCAGCTTCACTGACAAGAAGGCAGCAGAGGTCGAGCGTGAGCGTCATAACCAGGCGATGGAGAAGCTGTCTAGGGAGAAGTTTGAGTACAGCAAAGCCCTCGAGCATATGTGATTGAGGGAGGCACGCCGACGACAACTCCGAGCTCAGGCCAACCAGAGCCTCAATGAGGCAGATGAGTCTCGATGAGTACTACGAGGCTGTATCTGAGCCAACACTCGGCTATGAAGTATCGACAGGTCAGAAGACAGCAGAGCTTATAGTAGTGGGGGCAGCTGCAGCTGTGACGACAGGAGTTGTGCTCTACGCACGCTCAAGCTGAATACCTGATGTGTTCGACACGCATACCTTAGCATAGCCAAAGTAAAGTACCATCACACCTAATGAGTGAGTCCCAGATATGAGGTTTCGGATGTTGAAGTTGAGCTGGTTGCCCTGATTAGGTGGGATGTCCCTGCCCCTGAGGTGGTGACAGCTGACTTAGTTTTCTGTCTGTAGAGGTGGCAATCATCCAGCTCGCAAACCTCACCAAGAACATTGGTCCCAGCAACCACAAGCTTGAAGTCGTCTAGCTTATCCACCTGCTGGATGGCGCCTCCCTTCTGAACCAGGACCGCAACAGCGACACAGTCCAATGCCCCATGATGCAATGTCAGCTCTACCTGTTGGTTAGCTGTGTCTTGGACCTGCTGGTGTTCTTGCTCCACATGCACGATCTGCTGTTTGGAACCCGTTTGCTTCAGCTCCTGGTCATTCTCGTCATGCCAGACATGAAGTCTTGGAGCATTTATCGTCGCATCTGCGAACTGCTCAGTGTACACCCTGCATGGCAGCCGGATTCACGTGTGTGTTCTCGAGGAGGGTTAAGAGTGTAACTGCTATGGGCTTCTCGACACCTGCCCGTAGTTCGAATTCCGTGAACCCCGCATTGCACCGCACAGCGTAGTACCACTTTCCCTTCACATAGAAGGTTGGGCCATGAGCCAGCGGACCTAGGACTCGGTACTCATCGTTCACATAGGTGGTGTCCACGGTGCTGTTGCTCTGCACGATTTCCCACCTGTTCAGAACCTGCGGGAGCTCTACTGTCTGTTCTATTGTGCTCTGAAGCTTGAACTCGAGTGTCATGCTCTTGATCTCGTTAATCTGTGCCGACATTGCAAAGTCAATGTACTTCCCAGCAGCGGACAATGGGTTCTCATCGTGTATACTGGGTCAAATGACCATCAGGCAGTCCTTCCAAGGATCAGTGTGGTGCGATGTCGCGGGTTCAATAGCCCCGTCTGGATGTTGCACATACTGCAGCATGTTTAATGTCTGGGTATATAGAGGGGTTAAATGGCTGTCATGTTTGGTAAAGTTCTCCAGCAGATTGTCTATAGGCAGCAGGAAAAGTCGGCTCGACAGCTACGGCGTGCACTGTCCCACTGTGACAGGGTCCGAGGACTGCTTTGTGACATCAACATTATCCACGAGCGAGCCAAGGTCACACCTCTGTCTGATGCGGAGATACTGGCCGCCATAGAGGAAGGAGCGCCAGCTCATAGTACAAAAGAACTCCTGACTCGGTACTCTACCGGAGGTTTGACAGTATGTAGGGCAGGACACTCGACCTACCTCCTGTGGCCCAAACCAACATTCCTGTTATTCTAGCTCTCAGAAAGGCGAGGGTCGACCCCAAAGATCTACTAACGGTCAGGAAATGGGCTGCCGTATTTAGCCTCCATAGTCAGGAAGAGCGAGATATGCTGGATAGCCTCCAGTCTGGAGCAAATAACTACTTCAGGGAGGAGGTCAGTGCCGCTTTAGCAGAGAGCCATGGCACCGGTCATGCAGAAGGTACTCAGAAGGGGTTCACTGTTGGCCGCAAGGAGGCTGTTGAGCACATCTTCTACAAAGAAGGGCGCAGGAGATTGGCCAGTGATCTGGCAGCATTTCTGAAATTCCCAGATGACTACCAGGACTACCTCATCATATCTGCTCGCAAGTCAGATGCTCGTCGCGACAGGACAAAGTGGATCTTCCATGAGAAGTTCCATAAGAAGCGAGCCCTAGACTCTGACCCTCAGTGGGTAGAGTTTAAGCGACAGGCTTCTGACGAAAGTGACGAAGTTCCTCAATCTTCTGACGAAGTTCCTCAAGCTTCTGACAAAGTTGGTCAAGCATCTGACGAAGTAGCAGAGACCGTGGACGAAGTAGCAGAGACTGCGCAGCCTTCTGATGAATGAAAAGGGTTGCCGCAGCTGTGACAGTCTGTCACCGATGACGCGTGGAGCAGGCTAGTTTCCTGGCTGGATTCAGCTTGTAAGTGAAGGTCTGCACCTTTTCCAGAGATGGCTTGAAGTGTGACAGCTCACCTGTCTCCTTGTTGCTGAAGATGAAGCGGTACAGCTCAGCTGCCCTTTGTACACCTGCGATAAAGTCCCCTTTGGTCTCCTTGATGGTTAGGCTGTCGTATATGGTCTCGAGCAGAGCACGTCCACACTTAGAGCTTAAGTATAGCAACCGGGCATTGTAACGGATGTCTGGTGATATCTCGCGGGTGTACTTCTGAAAGAGGATGAAGAGAGTTATCTTTGTGTACCGGATGCACCTGATGATGTTGCTGAGGTAGGTGACTGTCTTCTGGCCCATTGCAGGGTCATCGATAACTAGAACAAGTGGTTCTGTCAGTCGGGCTGCCAGCAGCTTCTCCATCAGTGCTTGCAGGTTCTGAGTCTTGGTTATTGGGCCATTGTACCATTGATCATTACTGTCAACCGCCTCAGCGGCGGAGTCAGACACCAGAATGATGTATTGAGAGTGTAGATGTTCGGCCAGGAGAGCCCGCAGCAAGATGTTTTTCCCATGTCCTGACGGGGCAATGATCAGCACCACCTGGCCAGCATCGGCCGGCCTACTGTCGAATGGTACAGACATGCGTGCGGAGGATGGTTAGCACTTGGTCGGCGGTAGCCTCATCTATATCTGGGAGACTAAATGGCAGTACGTCCTGCACCAGCTCTTTCACCTGCAGAGTGGGGAATCCTGCACCTCCGGCGGATACGAAGGATGCGATGGAGGCATCAAGCATGAAATCCAAGCAGCAGCTGAGAAGATAGCGTAGAGGGCCTGTGTCAGCACCCACAGTGCCTAGTACATCCAGTATCTGTAAGATACATGTACGGGAAGCCATGACTATCCTGTGGTCTTAAATGGCAAACCAAAGAACCCTGACTTCTTCACCTCTGGTAGCCGGAGGCTGGCGGTAGCAACTGTTTGGCCGTCGACAGTGATATGGCTCATGCCGAGGGTGCCTATCTTGAGATTCTCTCCATCCTGTCGGAATGAGCTCCGTGGTTTCAGGAGATCCGTAACCAGGTCCTGTGCATAGGACTCAGCCATAACCTTGATGGCTCCAGCCTCATCGACTCCGAGCATACATCGCATCGTCACCCTCTCCTTGATGCCCATCCCCTTGTATACAGTCTTGGCCTTGTTAATGGCCGATTGTTCTACCGTATCAGTGTTCCCGATGAGAGCTCGGGCTGGGATGGTACCTCGGATCTCCCTTCTCATCGAAGTCTAGGAAGGAGATAGGGGCAACAGTGTCCTCTGAACTGAGGCGTGCCTCGCCCAAGTCAGCAAGATCGCTTGGCTCTTTGCTTTCTAGGTCTGTGAGTGACATAGTCATAGTCATATACAGACGGCTTAAACCTACTAGTCAGACCCCAGTGAAATAGTTGGGCATAGGAGGACCACACAGTCGGCCAAGGGAATAGGTAGCAGTGCTCAGGGTACTGGCCTCAGTCCGCGTGCTCGACTATGGGCTATGCACGCCATGCCTCATATGCTGCAGGGGTCTCCTGATCCATCTCTCACTATTCAGAGGAGTTAAACGTGGGCGACGATGATATCATCCATTGCACTCGTTGCCAGCCCTAAAACTGCGGCCTCCATCAGTGTAACACGTTCACCCATGATCTTGACGGCAACAGTGTAGGAGGTACCACTGAGGGCGATCTTTGGGATGGGGTGAGTTATTCCGAGACAGTGCCCGGCCACACCACTCACCACTGTAGCGAGGACAGCCGCAATGGTGGCAGGAAGAACCTCATTTCCCCCTGTCATCTTCATCATGGCCACATTCGCCGCCACGTTACTGGCGACATGGACTGCCAGAGGTTTTTCTTTGGTCAGTAACTTCTGTGTCATGGTTCGCAGCAGGCTCTCCACCTTTTGAAGACTCGCCTGGCTCTCGGGCAGTTGCTTTACGATCTGTGCCGTTGACATCATTGTTTAAGCACTGAGTATACAACGCGGTTAAATGTCTGCGTCCCCTGTCAAGAGAGCTAATAAGATCTTCCCAGTCTGCGTCTGCCAGGTAGCCTGGTTGGTACTCAGGAATATTCATCTCTCTATTGAAAACTTCGTAAACATGTCCAGGCTAATGCTATGCGAGAAGTACTATGATGTCTTCCAGAGCGAGTTGAAGGAATACAAGAAGAAGACACCAGATGAGCTCGCTCAGCTCTCCGGTGCTGAGCTGACAGAGGAGCTGACAGCTGTGAAGCGCTGTCTAGGATTTGGCAAGGGACAGATCTGCTTCTTCGAATATCTTATCATGGGCGCGAGTATTGTTGAGCAGCTCCTGCGAGCTAAAGGTTTCTACAAGGATCGGGAGTATCTGTCAGATGTGTTCCAGCAGTTGCATACCGCCATGGCCTCACCGGACCCAGAGCTGAACAAGGCTCTGCGATACTACAAGCTGGAAAAAGGATGCGCTGCCGAACCCTCCAGCCCTTGGATGTGCATGTTGGCAGCGAGTATAGGGGCTGTAGGGCATGTCAAGCTGGTTCAGTGTCTCACCGTGGTCCTCACTGCTACTGTAGAGAATCAGGATAGTCTTATAGCTGATTTGCTAACGGCAGAGTAGGCTGATCCCAAGCGCCACGATAGCTAGGGCTGACACCACACGTAGAGCTACCATGGTAAGCGGTGTCGTGTCGACTGGCTGCAGTGTCGGGGCGCCTGGAGCTGTCGTGTCGACTGGCTGCAGTGTCAGGGTCGGAATGACTGTATGGCTCGTACTACACGTAGGTGCGTTGATGGCAGTGTAGAAGCCGAAGTGGACACCGGGGGAACTCCCCTCGACTATCATGTTATTATAGCCCCTGATTTGGAGGTCCTCGATGTTCACGATCATGTTGCTCGGAATCAACCGTAGGTGTGGCAAAATAGCAAAGTCAAGTTTGCGACGGGCCTTCTGCAACCCCTGCTGGAACGTAGCAATAAGACTACTGGGGTCTGCCACGATGATCATATCCTCAACGAGACTGATGAACATGGCCTGAACATCTGCTCCACTGACACCATCTATGGAATGCCACAGCTGGGTATGTGCCATAAGGAGGCAGTAGCACAGTGCTTCCAGGGGCTGGTTGATCCAAACGATCCCTGCTGGTGTGAGGCCTGAGGTGGTGTTTGGGACAAAGCACTTCCACACATCTGGATAGTCCTGCCGCAAGCCAGTGATGTGCATATTTGTACCAGTGCTCCAGGGTCAGAGTCTGGATCGAACGAGAATGTCGCTGTCTTCCGATGGTCTACTCGTCGGGGGGTTCGATAGGGGAATCCTGAGTAGTCACGTCTCAGGTCACCGTATATAACCCCTAGACCACTGTTGTCACCACCATGAGACCGATAGTCTGGGTGAACGCTGAACTCTCTCTGTAATCTGCTGACTGTTGAGCTGTGGGTCGAAGGCGTTTGTATCAGGGAGGCTTGCACCCAGCTCATGAAGGATTCGTCGCACCGTGAAGTACACGTGGAATCTGAGAAAGCTGGCGATGAGCCCAGCTTCAGGAGTACCAGAATAGGAGTGAAGCAGGGTGGAACTTACTCCACATCCTGCCATGGCACACCACACGGCAAAGTTCAGCTGCTGATTCCAGTATGAGGGGCTTTGAGCAGCCATCCAAGTATGAGCTTGCTTCGCATCCTTGATGGTGATGGGGCGGTTGGTCAGCGGTCGTGGGTTGACAGATAAGCTGGTTCGGGACCGTCCATCCACTGTGATGGAGAACGGTGTTAGCTCTGGTATATCATCCAGTAGACCTCTCAGGCCAATCAAGGGTGTACCCAAGAGGGGCGGTTGGCTCTGGATGACTGTTGTGAGGTTCAGTGGGAAGGCCATCTATACTGGTGTTCTTAAAACTACCATACAGGCAGCACACTATTTGTAGTCGTCTCGTCCTCAGAGACCAGCAAGACGACCTCGTCGTAACATCTCGTTTTTTAACTCCTCCATATCAACCCGCGCGATGGAGCCTTTCAGGTATTGCTGTCGCACTTTAGGTTTCTCCGTGTGGTACAGGGCTTGGACCTTCAATATATGGTGGTACTCTTCATCGGTGACCTGGCCATCCTCGAGAGCTCTGCTGACAGACTCGTCGATAGTCCGTTTGCATACTCTGTGCCAGTGCCACGTACTTAGCATGCTTCTCCAGCCTCCTTGTGATCTGCCGCTGCCCACCCCAAGCCCATGGCCAAGACAGTGGCGGCTAGTGTCACGCCACCCAGCGGGATGGCGACGATGGCCCCCACCCCTGTAGCGAGAGTGGCCACAGCTTTCACGCCAGCACTGGCTCCAATTACACCCACATCAGTGGTTGTACGAGCGAGGACCTTGTAGGCTGTCTTATATCGCCTGCGCGTTGTGCTGTGCCTTTCTGCCTCATGGACGAGATTCTTCCTGACGGTATCTATCTGCTGGAGTCCCCAGCCGTGGATGGTACGGCCCTCATCAGCCATCAGGGAGGGGTATAATTCTGGTTGCTTCCGCCACTCTGATTTTTCCATAGTATACCTGGAGATTAAATGTGCATCACCTGCAGAATCTGCTCATGAGTCATAGAAGGGTTCATTTTGGAGAGCATGGCGAACCGTGCCAGCTTGCTGGTTTTGAGACAGACGTCTCTTAGACAGAGGTCATCCAGCACTATGTTGGGTGTCAGTATCTTTCTGAGACATGACATCTGGAACTTCACCTTATGACCAAGATAGTAGGTCCGCTACTGGATGGCTTTCTTGGTCTTACACTTCTGCGCCATCTCCTCTTCCCACTGTATGGCATCTGGTTCATCCTCGTCTGTGGCATCGTCGTAGACATCTGGCTCATCGGCGCCTGACAAGACTCCTGCATCCCACTTACTCTCTTCCACGAGAGCCTGCCAGTATCGGGAACCTTCACTGTTCCTTCGCCTCCTTGCAATGCTCGCGTTCTGTTGATACCAGCTCTCCCGTTGTAGTCGCTCTCCTTCTTGTTGCAGTGCGAGCCTCTGGGCCTTTATTTGTGCAGGGGTCATGAAGGGGCAAACCTGTTGCGGGCTCTTCATCATCTCGGCAAAAGTCAGATATTCCTGGTGTGATATCATGTCAGGTCAATGAGTAATAAGTGTGTACACTCTAAATGGGCGTCCGATACCCCATCCGTGCTGGCATATATGTTAATGGAGGGGCTGTCAAACAGGTGATTTACAGGTGTGAACAGGCGAGGACTGATAGCTTTCCATAGGTTGCTGTTGGCACCGAGGAGATACTCTATCATGTCCTGACCGACTTCTACCAGTGAGCTGCTGTGTGCACTGCCCGGATGTTGATGTAGCACATCGGCGTGTATGTATGTTCTGGACCGCTGGGGCACCTCGAAGAGGACCCATTCTACACGGCGCTGGATGGCTTTCTTGGTCTTACACTTCTGCGCCATCTCCTCGTCCCACTGTATGGCATCTGGCTCATCCTCGTCTGTGGCATCGTCGTAGACATCTGGCCCATCAGCGTCTGACAAGACTCCTGCATCCCGCTTACTCTCCTCCACGAGGGCCTGCCAGTATCAGGAACCTTCACTGTTCCTTCGCCTCCTTGCAATGCTCGCGTTCTGTTGATACCAGCTCTCCCGCTGTAGTCGCTCTCCTTCTTGTTGCAATGCGGCTGAGAATCGACTATTTCAATACGGGATTGTTTCAGGAACAATCGTAGCTATTTAAGTAGTCAATGCTCGGCAATGTACAGCGAGAAAGGATAATTTGGATAACTTTATAACTGGAAATATCTTGAATAAAGGCAGTGGTTAAATGACCAGTTTTCTAGTATGATTGTACTTTGTCAGGTGCTGCTGACTCATGCGCTGCATGGGCTACGGATTTTCCCGTGACCAGATCCGCAGTATGTGCTAGGTCAGAGATCACCGAATGATGAGGTCCTGTGACCGTCATGTTACCAAAGCCTAAATAGACAAACCATGTATGAGTGAATCCTAGGGATTTGGATAGAAGTCCGTGGCTGGACAATAACATGAAACTATGCTTGGATGTCTGTGTGGTGCAATATCAACAAGATGTTGTGATATATCCTTCAAAACGGTTTCAGCGAGAAATAGTTAGAATTAGTCGAACGCATGCACAAGAGAGTTTGTGAGGATTCTATTGGGTGAGCAATGAGGCTTGACCAATCAGAATCCGAACTACCTCTTTTGCTCCTGTTGTGTGACGATGGTTATGAACGTCCTTTTTACATTATATAAGGTGCAGTCGACAGTGCTGCGGGATCACGCTACCATCCGATGATCCTGATGTCAGTGTACATCTTTGTAAACATCTGCTCAGAATTTAGAATAGTCAATCTTTGCAAGTCTTGTTGAGAATTGATATTCAAGTTTGTATAAGTAAAGTTTGATTTAGTTTTCAGTCTGCAATACGACTTATTTAGTTTATTATATCAGTTATTAGTGTAAAATAAAATCTATTCGTTAAATCTTCAATCGTGTGTTAGTTCAATCTGTGATTAGAGAAAGACAGATCATCTTTTCCGAGTCAAGGGACTCTTCAGCACTCAGATAAAGGCCATTACACCTACAGAATCAAGTTTGTGTCAGTCATAATCGTAGCATAATCGTAGCATCACAACAGCGATCTTTTTAATCCGAAAATCCCAAATTCTCAAATTGACATGCTATATGGCTCTTAAGGATAATTTTAGTGGCCATTTTTAATTTGCCCTAACAACATATTTTCCTAAGCGGAAATCTGGGAGAATTTTTCTGGCAGCTATTTTAGGTCATCCTGATGTTATTAAAACACAAATGTCCGAGTCAATGTTAATTTCTACTGGACAACTAGTTGAACTATAAATTAATAACCCGCGTCCTTACTGGATGCATGTAAAAAAGCTTACACACGGAAACTCAATAACAGATATAGAACCGTTGATATATAATAAAATGATAGCGGAAACGCAAATTCTGTCACCACAGATCTGGAGAACGCAACATTTAAAAATAATTACTATTCATCGATCTCGATTGTAGATGATCAGGGTGTTCAGTTACCGATGCTTGAACTGAAAGCAAATAAATTTGTCTCCAATATTTCAATCCAATAATCTGAAAAACATTAAAATAAAAAAATCCCTAAGAGCCAGCGAATAACGAAATAAGTCATAAATGGTAAAAGAAACTGCGGATGTTATTGTGTTTCCGTGGTGACTGCTTTTTAATAAATCACTTGAATCTAACATATACTGAAGCAAAAAAGTTTAGCAACATTGAGAATATTACTGTATAAATGTTATTTAACAAAAACAATAAATTGATTCAAATATATTATTTAATTGATAGGTCATTTTCCAATTTGAGCAACAGTCTCTTGTTACTGTAATACTAGCATCGCGACTTTAACACGGCATCATTCAACGGAAGGGTCCAATTTAAATAATGACACTGAGCTATCAATACCGGTTGTGACCTCCGCGCGCATTACCCACCGCCGTACATCGCTTTCTCATGCTTCGAATTAAGCACCTGATGTCATGAAGAGGAATCGCATCCCATTCCTGGAGCAGTGCAGCTTCCAGCTCCCGCACATTGTGAAGATGTGGATGGTTCTCACGCACCATACGGCCAAGAATGTCCCACACGTGTTCGATATGAGACAGGTCCGGTGATCGCGCTGGCCAGTCCAACACCGGAACGTTGTTAGTCTCAAGGAAATCACTGGTGACCCCAGCTGAATGAGGACGGGCGTTGTCTTGCTGGAACACGAAGTCTGCATGATGCTGCATAAAAGGGATGGCAACTGGGGGGGACAACTTCTTCACAGTAACGTTGAGCCGTTAAATTTCCGCGAATCACAATAAGATCTGTTTTGACATTTTCGTGGATTCCAGCCCACACCATGACACTGCCGCCACCGAATCTGTTGTGCTGAATGATGTTGGCTGCATCATACCGTTCTCCTAAACGTCGCCAAACCCGTTTCCTACCATCCGCCACATCCACACAAAACCTCGACTCATCACTGAACAAAACGTGGCTCCATTGTTGAGCACGCCATCGCTGTTGAGCTCTTGCCCATGCAAACCGATTTTCGACGTGACGCTCTGTAAGCGGAACAGCAACAAGTGGACGACGGGCATGCAGTCCAGCATCATGGAGTCTGTTTCGCACGGTTTGTGCATGTACTGTAGTGCGGGACAGCTACGGCGCAGCCTCAAACCAGTGACGTTGTGATGACGTCACTAAGTAGCGGTCTTCTCGTGGTGTTGTTGCTCTCGGTCTGCCAGATCGTGGTCGGTCATTAACATGTCCAGTTTCCTGCTCACGTTGGCGGAGACGGGAAATGGTTGAGGCGTGAAGATTAAAATGTCGAGCAACAGTGCGAACGCTCTGCCCAGCAGCGAGTCTTCCCATTGCTTCATGGCGCTGATTTTCGGGTAGCCCTGGGCGGCGGCCCATGTTCGGTAGGGTACACCTTTAGGCGTTTTCTGTTAACGGTCGTTATCTGCTTTTGCAATATGGTGAATTTTTGCCTTCGCTACCCACCAATGTGGGCCAGTGCATGAAAAATGCATTTTCACATGCAGTAAGCGTGCGGCCGAGAAATGCGAGAAATGATTTGCATTTCTTCATGATCAGCAAGACATTTCATTGACGAAACATGCCTGCAAATTTGGTTATAAATGGACGCATAGTTTTAATAACAACAAACCAAACTGAAAATTACCGACCAATTTCATTCCTAAGCACTGTTGACAAAGCAATGGAAGGAATAATTTTAAGCACGTTTATAAAAATATTATCGGCCAAAATATTCTGTATAAGTATCAATCGGGTTTCCGTCCAGACTTTTCAACTGCATATCAACTAATTGAGTTATATCCCATTCTGTCAAAAGCACTTGACGAAGGCAAATCTTCCAGTGTGGTATTTTGTGACGTCTCAAAAGCTTTTGACAGAGAATCGCACAAAGGATTACTATTTAAGCTACAAAATCATGGCCTGGACGGCGACCTTCTCATAGGGTTTAGTAGTTATCTTTCCTCTAGACAGCAGTCTGTTACAATTAACTAGGACAAATCGAGTTTGGGACAAATTAATGTTGGAGTCCCCCAGGTTCGGTGTTTGGGCCTCTCTTATTCCTTATCTATGTCAATGATATTTCAATGCATATAAGAAACATTCTGAGATCATATTCCGATGACACTGCGTTATATTCAAATCCATCATCTTTTGAAATAGAGACAACTAAATGAAAATTTAAACGATATTTCTGCTTGCTCAAAACAATGTCTAGTACTCTTCAGGCCCACAAAACTGTTAATCTCACAATCTCAAATCTAAATACATTTTGACAACCATTTGTCTTTCTGGAGAATACTTTATTAGTGTCAGTTCCGCACACGAAGTATCTTGGTGTAGCCATTTCAAATGACCTAAAATGTGCAACACATAAATACAATAATAAAAAAGGCCGGCAAAATATTATCAACTATGCGCCGAATGAAATACACTTAAGCAGGCTGAATATTTATGTCCTGTGTTAGAATATAGAAGTGAGGTTTGGGATTGTTGTTCTGACCGGGATGCAGAAAAACTAGAAATTATTTCGAAAGGATGCAATAAGAATAATAACAGGCATGTCAAAATATACTTCTTTGACAAAGTTCTATGACGGAACTGGTCTAGTATCTTTAAGCGAGCATAGCAAAAAGAAACAACACTAATAACTTTTTACAAAATCGGTCATGGGGATTTCCCAGCTTATATCATGGATATTGTCCCTGAGAAAGTGGGAAATGTCTCAGAGTTTCATCATGCCTAGGCACCGTCTTGAATCATTTATTTATTCATTATATGCCCAGTAGGCTACTATTCAACAATAACCTGGATGAAGAAATAAAAACAGCCTCATTGGTTGCTATTATCAAAAGGAAACTTATCAACTCTTAGCACACCAACATAAGCTACTATTCAATGGGCAAAATAAAATAGAATATTATTCTGTGTGAAATGAGAAATAAATGCAGCCAGTTAAATGCTGATTTATATAGCTACCATCTAATTGACTAACAAAATTGTACTTACTGCCATATACCTGAGATATCTTGTCACTTTCTGGAACGTTTTGCAACATGCAGCGCCCAGTCAAATTAGTTTCAAAATATACCACATAATTATTTTTAAATAGTAAAGACCAACAATCCGTACACACGACGGACTTTTAAACGTAAAGAAGGACTTAGCTAAGTCATTGATTATGCTTTTTGATTGTGACATCAGCCTACGTGTGGCCTAATTCATTATGGCGTTATATACTTGAGTGACAGATTGGATTTGTCGGTGGAGGGGTTAAGTGGCAAACGTTTCTTGGTGAATTAATCTCATAATAGTCAATGTGATATTTGCTATGACGTAATTGAATTCATCTTAGGCCTAATTGATTTGTATCATCGAAATTCTAACTGTGATTCAAACATTGACATTCGACTAGGTAATTGTTCTGCAATACTGGCACTAAGTTTTAGTAATATCTATCGAATATGAACACATATGTTAATTAGGCCTATCTAATCTAATAGTCATTTTACTTGTGTAATATTGTATATTCTGTATATAATACTTGTAAATAGCTATATATGTGAGTATGTGTGAATGAACGTGTGCGACCTTGCGAGCGCTTGAGTGCGTGTGTGCGTGCGTTCGTGTGCGCGTAGATACGTGTATTTGTGTGCGTGCGTGTGTGAGATCCTCGGCTAGATCAGTTTACCGACGATGTATACCCTCCTTAAATAAAGATTATTATTTATGGTCTATGTAAAATTAGTTTCAAAATATGCAACAAAATTTGTACTAATTTGAAAGTGTGTTTTCGAATTTGACCCATCGGATTTAAGGGGTTAATAACATTGTTTTATCGCTTGCGTATCTTATATTATTATTATTATTATTATTATTATTATTATTATTATTATTATTATTATTATTTGTCTTTCCCAGTTTCTTTATTCAGGGGTTAGCACGCATGGACTCTCTTTCTCCAAGTGACCGTACCATTACGCGTACCTATTCCATAGTTGTAGCACTAATTATTTTTTAAAGGTGTCCCAGCATAAACAGGTCTATGTAAAATTAGTTTCAAAATATGCAACAAAATTTGTATTAATTTGAAAGTGTGTTTTCGAATTTGACCCATCGGATTTAACGGGTTAATAACATTGTTTGATCGCTTGCATATCTTAGTACAAAGTTCAAAGATACTTATTTTCGGCTGAGTAATGAAGCTCTTCATTTTCCTTGGAAATTGATTAATTCAGCCATCTCGCCCACACTATTAAACATCGACCTTCAATCACCACACAAGTCGACGCTATTTAACCGATAATAGCCCATAACGTAAACACAGCTCTAGTGTTGCGTAAAATAAACACAGCTCGTTAATTTGTATCTTATATATTGAACGGTCTATAGGAGGGAGAATCCCATTAGCGGCCAATTATCTAATGTGCTCCTGAATAAAAGATTATTCTGTAGAACTAGGTATAAATATTATTATACTGCTTATTGTTCCGTTTTAAAACAGTGATTGTCGGTAGGTTGTCGCCATAGCGAGCGAGTTATGGGATCTGCTTTTAAACAGAACATTAATTGGAGCACTGCTGATTGAATAATAAAAATTGTCGATCCATTGGCAGCCTTTAGGCTGTGCTTTAACGCTTTAGCCATTAAGTTCAATTTATTCTCCCAGGCTGTTACAATAGCATATAGGGGTAACAATGTATAATACTATAATGTCAGTATCTCAAATTTAAGTCGAATTAGTTTCGAAATGTTCAACAGACTAGTCCGTATTTCTTACACCATAAAGAATACGCCATTTGTGGATTTTGATGGTAAAATAGTTGATAAAAAAATATGTCTGGGAGTGTAGGTTGAAGCGTAACGAAAGTCCGTCAATTATTTACTTATCGGACACAATCATGGGCGTGGATCTGTGATATAGAGATAGAGGCCTATAATAAGCTCGAATGTAGTACAGAATATCGCAGAAAATTTTTAGAATCTTTCCAAAACAATATAAAACGCACTGTAGAATATTTTCAACATAATTGGATTGGTGGCAACGTCTTGCAGTTCAATTATGCGCACAATTTTCATCGGAACATTTCTTGCTAACTAACACGTTTCTGTTTTTGTTTTGGAAATCTGATAACGTGTTTATGGGCTGTACTGTAACCTAGAGTGATTATCGTGATATTGTTCGAACAGGATACAACTTGAGGTGGTAATTGCAGCGCTCGTTAAATTATATGGTAACTTTATTTTTATCTGTTGACGAAGCTGGGATAGGCCCTACCAATCTCATCTCAAATGTGGTATTATTGTACTCCTGATCGATTATCGTACATAGATTTCCATAGTAACCATTTTCATATGCGTTCCTATATTTATATTAAGATAGTTTCGCTTTGAATCACAAATCAGTGTTTACGATCATAAAGGCAGTAATAGCTTCTAGTCAAATTAATTTCAAAATATTCAACATGGTACCTGTACGATCACCTTTACCAGCAGATTGCGTCTGAATGATTCAGCGTCGCTTACATACAAAGGTAGATAGAATAGAATTTTTCTGGTTGATTTGAAAGTAAATCATGGCAGCATTCGGATTTGTGAAATGTATCAAGATCTACCCAGTAACGCCAAAGCATCTTTCTTTGATCTAATGATAAAAATGGCATTAAAAATCCTTAAAATAGTTAATGTGTGGAATATTGCTGAATGATAGTATACAATGCGGCGAGTCTTCCTTCATCAGTTCCAGCTAGGCCTATGATTTTAAAGGATTTCGCTCTCAAGACCGTTAACCGTAAAACATGTTGACTATTTTGCATACAATTTGATAGTCAGAGTTCTCTGACTCCGCCCTATGCCGTTTCTGATATGCCGGGCGAGACTCCTGGCATATCAGAAACGGCATAGGGCGGAGTCAGAGAACTCGGACTAACAATTTGACTAACGTATTTCTGTCAGGGGCACTACCAGAGTAATTCGTGTCAACATTAACAAACCGACTGTTAAATAAGACCAATCCGTCTTTAGCCCTTTAATGGCTAAATCTGGTCAAAATATTTGCTTAAAAAATTATTTATTGGCCTACAAATCTACTACAGAGGGCGGTTTCGGGATGACATGGTTAAGCATTATTTCGCTAATTGTGAATGGCGCGTGTTAATGATATTACGAGGCTGTACATCACACTTATATTAACAGCAATGCGGCATCATTTAGCATACATAAATTCTATGACGGCGGACGAGTATCCACATTACAAGGTAAGCAAACTGCACAAAATATTTCTAGAAAAGACGCTACTACTATAGGCCTAAAGGTTCTTGTCCAAGTATTTATCAATTTCAAAGGGTTGGCATAACCCAGAATAAATAGCAATAGGGATCATTCGTGATTTTTGGGTTCATTACTTATATTTTCATTTAAATGTCAGAAATTCAATCTTGTATATTGGTTCAGAATAGGGCTTTTTCATTGTTTTTCATGTTCAGAATTTATGAGACTTAAAATTACAGTTTGACATGGGTAAATATACCTTTCCACTTTATCCATCCATCCTATGACGTCATAATCAACTACGTGACGTGTAGAATGGCATCATAATGAATGACGTCATTATGATGTCATGAATGACGTAGATAAGTACGTCACGAACGTATATTTGAAGACGGACTATGTGTTGTTGTACCAATTGTATGTATTTACTGTTTAAAAAATATTATATTGAATATTTTGAAACTAATTTGACTGGTATAGTTTTCAGGAAATTGATAGTTAGAGTATTCGAGCATAGATCAATCCCAACACGGTGACGTTATAGAGTGTTCATGGGGTGCAGAAGACATAATCCTTCGGTAAATTAGGGGCATGTTTTCTATCTACTCATAAAACATCTCTGTGGACTAAAATGAACCATTCTCGAGATATATTCCATATTATACTCTATTGGCGGCCATCTTGTCAGCCAAGCCAGCTTGAATTCAACATGTTCCACTCAAAAGATTTTATTAGATTTTTGATATGTCATCTAGGGGACTCTACTGAAAAGATTCTACATGGTTTCATTTATGTTGCAATTAGTGGTAGGTTTTGTCAAATGTGTGTTATTTTGACTGGACTATTTTAATTGTTGTTAGTCATGGCCTGCGGTCTCCTGAAGTTGCATCTTCGCGTTTAAACCCTAAATCACATTTCCAACAATAAATGCCCAGTAACACTGCGATAAAAAAAATTTATTTTCTGGTCAAAATACATTTTCTTGTTTACAATTTGTTTTAAACAGAATTTATTTTCATCAAATGGAAGCACGATAACACACGTCTTATGACCGTGTCTCCCATACAAGTAAACATATATACAATAAATACGTCAAGATGATGGAACTTATTATAAAAATATATCTACATACAAATTTGAAATGCAAACAGATATATATGAGGAATATGTTACAATATTGACATAAAGTATATTTTTACAAATTTACTAGCTGTGGGTATGTCCTTATCACAAACTTATTCTTGCTGTTATGACGCGTGGTGCGTGCCTGCGTGTGTGCGTGAGAGAGAGAGAGAGAGAGAGAGAGAGAGAGAGAGAGAGAGATAGAGAGAGAGATATGAGGCATGTTGTTGACTTTGTTGATACTGTACGCTATCACGAACGAAGTATCAGATGAAAGCTATATGAAAATGTGAAAGCTGTTAATGCTTGAGGTTGGGAGGCAGTGTTAGGCGAGTAAGCAGCTGGTGGCTGAAAGTTTGTTGTGGCGTTATTTGAAGCGGTTAGTTCTAATTATATATTCACAAAGGATAGAAGATAGTATGATATTTTGTTCCGCGTTCGCGTTTTCATTGCCGTATAGGATGTTCTTGGCTGTAATGTCGCTAGGGTGATATTTTTCAAAGCGAGCTCGTCTTGCAAGATAACCCTTTGGTTGGTGTAAATATGGCAATGAAACAGATAGTGTTTGGCAGATTCGTCTGGATATCCACGTGCACACCTATGGTTGTCCAGTAGAAAGTTGTTGAATAGGAGTCTGTTTAGTGAGGTGCAACCATTTCTAAGCCTGCTTAACGCTATATTGGCAAAGCGAGAACCTACGTAGTAACAGGGAGGTGGTGGTCGTATTGGGGGCATAGCTTTGAGTTTGGATTAAAATTCATCCAAGGTCCTAGACATTGTAACAGGCGCAGGGAGGGAGTTCCAATTGACGACTGTAGCTGAAAAAAAATGAACTACGACAAAGTTCAGTGCGGCATCGGAATTAGGCTACATAAAACAAAAACTGAGCAGCAATTAAGTAAGCTTAGCCAGGCGAATCCAAAACAATATTGGAAAAAAATACTAAAATCATGTGACCCGAAAGACGAGAAATGCCCTGTGACTATAGAAGATATGTTTAAATTCTTTCAATCAATAAATGAAAAAGCCGCAATTCCTAGAAATACACCTACAGAAAGTGATCTAATGCCAGAAAATATACGATTAAACCGTGTAATCACAGAAGAAATCCGAAAAGCTATTGGAAAACTGAAAAATAGTAAGGCGGCTGGAGCTGATGCGATATTAAATGAATATATAAAATCGACGCAAGACATTATGATACCAATATACTGTTGCCTATTTAATAATATACTTAATACTGGAGAAGTTCCTGAAATCTGGACAGTTGGATTAATAAAACCAGTTTATAAACGGAAAGGAAATGTCCAGGAACCAAAGAATTATAGACCGATAACATTAGTCAGTTGCCTGGGCAAGTTGTTTACATCTATAATAAGTTCACGAATCAACTACTACCTAGAAACCACAAATATTTTAAATGAAGCACAAGCTGGGTTTAGACAGAACTATTCTACAACTGATCATATTTTTCGCTCCACGCTCTTATCCAAATATGTGCCAAGACTAAAAAGCAATTATTTTGTGCATTCATTGACTTAGAAAAAGCTTTTGATACTATATGAAGGGAAGCGTTATAGGATAAACTAATCAAACAAAATATTAATGGTAAAGTCCTGGCTGTTATTAAAAATATGTACAACAACATAAAATCGAAAATAGCCCTTAACGATGAAATTTCTCCCGAGATTATATGCAAATGGGGAGTTCGGAAGGGCGAAAACTTGTCCCCGGTTCTCTTTAGTTTATATTTAAATGACCTAACGGATTATCTCGAGAATCACCAATGTAATGGTATTAAAATTATGGAAAATCTAAACATATATCTGAAAATGTAGCTCTGCTCTATGCTGATGATACAGTTATTATGGCTGACAAAAGGATAGAGCTACAAGCCATGCTGGATGAATATTACAAATACTGTACCATGTGGAATCTTAAAATAAATGTAGACAAACCAAAATAATTATTTTTGGCAGACGTAAGGCCACCGAGGAATTATTTAGCTTAGGAGCAGGGCATGTAGAAATAATGGAAACCTATAAATATTTAGGAATAAACTTCACTAAAAATGGTAGGTTTATTGATACAATAAAGCATCAATATGATCAGTGTAGGAAAGCCATGCATAGTCTGAATCATCGAATCGCAAATCTCGATCTATCGGTAAATTGCCAAATTAAACTCTGATGCAACCATTATTCCAGTTGCTCCTTATGGCAGCGAAGTATGGGGCTATGAAAACTACAAACGCTTAGAACAATTGCACTGCAGTTTCATAAAACGAGTACTAAAAATAAAGAAGACTACCCCATCTTTTATGGTGTATGGTGAATCTGGAAGGTCCCCACTAAAAATCACTATCAAATGCAGAATGTTGAAATATTGGGCTACAGTTTTAATGGGAAGTCAAAATAAAATCTTATTTAAACTTTATAACTGCATGTATAAACCCTATATGGAGGAAGGCGTACAATACCCATGGATACAATATATTGAAACTATTAAACGATACAGGATTCGGTTTTCTGTGGACCACACAACAAGCACTCAATAAAAAAACTAATCGACCAGTTTATACAGCAATGGGAGGGTGAAATAAATAGATCATCGAAAGGAACAGTGTATAATATATATATAAGACAGAATGGTGTGTAGAAAGGTATTTAACAATACTAAATGAATATAACAGGATAGTGCTTTGCAAATTTAGAACCTCAAATCATCGCCTGCCAATTGAAACTGGCAGGTGGACCAATACACCAAAAAATAGATCGTAAGTGCACATTATGCACATTAACTTTTTATATACACCTATTTCTCTGATGATCGGAAATCATATTATAGAAACAGACCGAATTACTTCAAAATGCAACAATTATTGGACACTAAAAAGCTAGCATTACTTTAAAAATGTGCCTTTTTATTATAAAAATTATGAAACATTTTTCCAAATGATAATACCTACAGCTAATTACCATGACTATGACAATGGCAATATCTATAATCGGGGCAAAGACACGACCTACCCATACTACTACTGCTACAATAACAACAACAACAACAACAACAACAACAACAACAACAACAACAACAACAACAACACCACCACCACCACCACCACCAGCAACAACAACAACAAGAACAAGAACAACAACAACAACAACAACTACTACTACTACTACTACTGCTACAACAACAACAGCAGCGACGACAGCGGCCGGCGGTGGATGCTGCTGCCACCACTACTAACGCTACTGCTACTGTTACTACTACTGCTGCTGCTGCTGCTGCTGCTGCTGCTGCTACTACTACTACTACTACTACTGCCGCTACTACTACTACTACTACTACTTTTTTTTCTTTTTTTTTTGAAAATCCGACGCTGACGCAGTCGGATACACTTCCCTGAGGAACTCCTTTAGAAAGGCTTGCAAACCCCCATAAAAAATCGGTTGAAATAGCAGGCTTTATTAATAGAATAACAATACAAACCTAACATGTCAAAACAGTGCAAGCTAAAATACTCTATTATCATATACCACAACCGTGGCATAACTACATAGAAAACATAATTAATAAAGAGCTGATAACATAACATAATTCAACAAAGACATTGCTATTTGCACACCGTGTAGTAGTAGGCCCAAATGGCGAGCATAGCTAACCAACAAGTGGTAAAGCCACTCATCAATAATTAGCAGTAAGCTACTGCTAATCATTGATGCCATTGAGCCGATTCATGACCGGCAGGCTAAGTAGATCATATGTAGTTTAACGAAGCACACCGTATAGTAGTAGGGCCAAATGTCGAGTGCAGCTCACCAACAAGTGGCGAGGTGACTCGTCAATAAGTAACAAAAAGTCACTCATTGACGCCAGTTAGCCGATTATTAAATACCCAACGGACGTAGTAGCCTTTATATAATATAATGCACAAAGCAAACGTATACAAACTATGACTACTTAGATGGCGCTCTAGGTTCACATTCTAAATTTACTTCATTGTAAGTTTTTGCAAATTACCCTGGAACAAACACACCTACAGTAAATATTTACAACAGGAAGCTAATTGTAAGATATCACACTCTGTTAACTTGAAAATCGGATCACCTCCAGAATATTGACATAATGCTCATTTGATATTTAAATATTCTGATCCCAAGGTTAGGATATTCGTCAAGATTAGAGTCTCCTAAGGCATTACAATTTTAAAATAAAGGCAATTATATTAAATTAAAATAGCATTTATCAATATACAGCAAGCAGCGAGTGTGCTAGCTTATACAAGTTCCGCTTCTGATATTTTTAGATATCCGTATTCAATTGATACTAGGCCAGTTTTGCACCATACGTCTTTAAATCTACTTTCTCTCCCTTGTTCTACTAGCCTGTAAAATTCACAATGAATGCAGTTTATCAACAATGATCGAAATATAGCTTGTATAGCTCTCTGATGGTTGTTGCCGGTTTTATCTCTGGCCTCTGAACACCGATGCTTCCAGATGGCCCACACTCCTACAGATAACAGGGTTATTAACAATTCTTTCTC
This sequence comes from Chaetoderma sp. LZ-2023a, assembly GCA_034401795.1. Lineage (NCBI taxonomy): Eukaryota > Metazoa > Mollusca > Caudofoveata > Chaetodermatida > Chaetodermatidae > Chaetoderma > Chaetoderma sp. LZ-2023a. Next base: position 24,768,079 of record CM067362.1, on the reverse strand, counting down.
CTTGCTATTAATGATTCGTCCGATAGTTGAGCAATCTTTGAACAAAATTGTTTCAGCCACTAAATTCACATATTTGGTTCCAAATTTAGCAAGGAGCATATTGATATATACCCAAAAGCCTGTAGTTATGCGACACTGAGTAAATAGATGGTCTATCGTTTCCTCCTCAGTATTACATAATAAGCACCGGTCTGTACTTGATATTTTACACATATAAGTAAGATGACCGAACCATAGCCTTCGATGGAGTAATCGCCATGCCAAGTCCCGTGAATTTCCTGGTAAACAAGGTAGATGTATTGCTTTCCAGGCATTTTTCCAGTTCTTTGGCGTGCATCCTAAATTGTTCCAATGCCTAACCACAATAGGAGTCTGTCTCCGACTTTGCATTCGAATTCTATACCAGTCTCTAGATGCCATGTTGTATTTTATATGTTCTGACATAAATACTAATGTTGGTTGCAACATATCAATGTTGCCACGTGCTTTCGGCAATTTGAACCATACAGCAGGTATTGCATTCTTTATTCTAACAAATAAGCGCTGAGCATCAATATGTCTCATTGATGTTATTCTTGCTACATCTTGCATCGCAATCCATTTACGAGATTTCGGATTTACCTAGTCACGTAAATATTGAATACGATTTTTGGCCATAGAGGGCAAATATAATACATCATCATTATCACGAATCAACTCGTTGCCCCAAAGACGTTGCTCTAAGGCATCTTCCCAACAATTGGGTTGTGGCATTAATCGTGTAAATATTTTTAAGGCTTCGAGCTGTTCTTTATATACATTTGGAATCTTTTGATGATTAGGTGGCAATTTATTGCACATAAATAAACATTCTACTGGAAATGGGTCAACGTACCTTTGGAGAAGTGCCCTTGAAACACTTGACCAAGATGAGTTTGAAGTAAGTAACTTATTCAAGAATTTCAATTTTAAAGAAGCACACTTTGCTGAAACATTAACCAAATCCAGGCCTCCGGCATGCTTTTCATTGGTGAGGATTGACTGCGATACTAAATGCGCTTTGTCCTCCCATAAGAAGGACAAAAGTAACGTGTTGATCTTTGACTCTACTGATTTGGGCATATGAACTACAGAAGCGGTATACCACAGTCCAGATAAAATTAAATTATTAAGGACAAATGTCCTGCCAAAGACAGTTAGGCGACGTCGTTTCCAATTTAGTAATGCACACTTTAGCTTGGATATCCTTTCTTCCCAGTTTAGTAATACATTTTGTTCTCTACTAAAGTAAATACCCAAAATTTTTATGACATCATTTGAGCAGTTAATATCCATCACATTATCAGTTCTGCCCTTCCAATCGCCCAAAAACAATCCCTTAGATTTATCTTTATTGACTTTAAGTCCTGATGCCTTTTGAAAATCTGTTAATACTCCATTTAAAATTCTAAAATCCGTATTTTTAACCGCAAACACAGTCGTATCATCTGCATATTGAGAAACCTTTGGTGGCCTTTCTATGCCACGTATACATATTCCTTGAAAGTCATTGCATTGCCTCAATGTGGCCCCCAACGATTCCATAGCTATGACGAATAGAAGCGGGGACAGTGAGAAACCCTGTCTGACACCTCGTTCCAACACTACAGGTTTGGATAGCTGATTGTTAACTAAATAGCAACTTGTTATATCAGTATATAAAATATTGACCCATTTAATAAATCTTGAACCAAAGCCAATATGGTCTAAAGACTTAAACAAGAAATCCCATTCTAGTCTGTCAAACGCCTTCTCGTTATCAAGTGCTATTATTGCTGCTGGGATACAATCCTTTTCAACTAATTGAATAAGGCCCCGTATAAGCAGTGTTGTTTAATATTGATCTTCCTGGCACAGAGCAGGTTTGATCATCATGAATGACTTCGCCTAGGACTGTTTTAATGTTAGTGCCCGAGTAATAATCTTATAATCTACACAGAGTAGAGAGATTGGTCTATAATTCTGTATTTTATTTCTGTCACCCCTCTTGTATATAAGCCGAACATATGCTTGCGCCATCGATGTAGGGAGATGCCCTTGCTTAAAAATGCTGGTTGCTATTTCTTCTAATACTGGCCCAAATATGTGCCAGAATGTTTGATAAAATTCAACTGGAAGTCCGTCACATCCAGGAGACCTTTCTAACTTCATACCTTTGAGGGATTTTGTCAAATCATCAATTGTTATTGATTGGTCACAGCTTTCGCGACATGAATCTGGAAGTCTTTTCGTTATATTAGCTAAAACATCTCTAGTTGCAGTTTCCTCGCTTCCCTCAGATTTATACAATGATTTGTAAAATTCGGATGCTGTTTCAATCATTTCTGCATTTGAGCACACTGATACTCCATCATTAGTCTTCAGTGAGCGCATTAATTTCTCTATACCTCTTGCTTTTTCCAAGTTACAAAAGTAACGTGTAGGCTTTTCACCCTCGGTGTGCATTTGTGCTCGTGACCTTATTTTGGCGCCATCAAACTGATATTGCTCTATTTCATTTAGTCTACCTTTTAATTTAACTAATAGTTCGTAATAATTATATTCCCCATCATTAATTTTCTTATTAATTTTATACAACGACCTCTGAAGCGCCTTTTTACGCTTTCGTATTTCACGTGCTTTCCTAATGGAATACTGCCTTGAAATATATTTCAGGTCTGATTTAGCATCTTCCCACCAGTCTGTTATACATTCATACGAACCTCTTCTTTCATCTCAATGCCTCCAACAACCTTCCACACGTTTGCGGTAGCAACTATCTCGTAGCAATGCTACATTAAGTTTCCAAAATCCATCTCCTCGTTTGACCCAGTCAGCATTGTCTAATGTGATGGAAAACATATTGTGATCAGAGAAAGTTACTGGTTTTATGTTAGTTTTACACATGTAACCTTTCAATGAACGTTCTACATAGATCCTGTCTAACCTTGAAGCTAACCTTCCATCAGTTGAAAACCAAGTAAATTCCTGGCCTTCTGGATTTTCAATCCGATAAGTGTCTAACAAGCTTTTATTTTCACAAATGTGTTTCAAAATATTATGCGATGTGTCATTAAAATTAGACCTAGAGTTTCTGTCTTTAGCCTCGTCTAATATGCAATTAAAGTCACCGCCCATAATTAAGTTTTCAGGCGTTCTGTCTTGAATTATTGTGGAAACATCATTTAGAAATTCACGGCGCAATTGATGAGATGTAGGTGCATAAAGGCACATCAAATTTAAACTTGTGTTTAGTACATCAATTGATACACAAATCCATCGTCCATTTGGATCTGATGACGACGATATAACGTCAACATAGTTGAGACAGCGGGGCAGGATAAGAATGGCCACTCCCGCACTATTATCTTGTGATAAAGAAAAAAGAAATCTGCCCTTTTGAAATATCTTTGAGAGATTCATACACTTCAGCTTTTTGAATTTTGGTCTCTTGTAGAAAAGCAATATCAACTCTCTCATTTGCTAATTCTTCAAGCAAGTGGCGCTGCTTGAATTTGGTATTTAATCCTTTGCAATTGATGGTGCAGATAATCATAATTTGTAAAATGATGTTTACAACCGCCATCATTAGATCAACTAGATTTGGGTTTTTTAGCTCGTTTCTTAGACCATTTACCTAATTTTCCTGCGAATTCAATATTTCCTAGTTCTACCACAGACAAATATTCATATTTGGAAATATCAGAATCATGGCGCAGTAGACGATATTTCACGCCTCTCGCCGTTACATATGGCACTAACACTTCACCCCCTTCTGATCGGTACATTACCATTTCATCTTTCATCTGTGAACTCTGTGTTTGAATGGACACATCTGATTCTGCAACTGACATTGTATCATCATCCATATCATTTACTTCAATCTCAGATTCTGAGCTATTGTCGTCTTTATGACGCTTATTGCTACTTAAGTAACATTTGGCAGGAGCATCATTTACCATATCTTCAAGCTGACTTAAATCAAGTGGGCTTAGCGGAAAATCGACTGAACGTTCTGTCTTCTGAGTCCTAAACGTATCCTGTCCTAATTTTAATTCATCTTCTAAGGAATTGTAAACTGGCTCTTCTGTAAGATCATCATTTTCCTGCGTGTCTTTTACAGCAACGTTTGGCTCCACTGCATTTTGAGTATTTTCTTGACTTAAGGTTATACCCTCCTCTAATACCTGAATTTCATCAACTGTAGTTACTTTAACAGGATTTGATGATTTGTTTGTGTCATTTACTGTGGCATGAACCAAAACAACAGCTTCCGTAGCGGTTGCTTCAGAAGCATTTGACTCAGTTGCATCCTTTAATGGGCGATTATCTCCTGATACTGAGGGCTTGTTTTGATTTTTTGGACAGCGCCATTTAAAATGGTCAACTGAACCACAGAGCAAACATTTGTTTCGATTGGGACAATCTGTTGCCAAATGGTCAGTGCTTAGGCAGATCCGGCATTCTTTAATTTGCCCTCTATACCATAAGGGCAGGACAAAGCTGCCATCAAGCGTCAATCTGCTTGGTAAAGGGCTATCCACTGTATCAAACCAAATACGTCTTACACCGTTTTCTAGCGTTCTATCAAAGGGATACGTTTCCCGTTCAATCTTTTGCACTTTGCCATACTTCTTGAGTTCACTCATGATTCTGTCATCTGGAATTTCTAGTGGAACTTTCATCTTCACTAGCAACCTATCTGACTCGATTTCCTCTACGTTACAAACTTCACCTTTTACAATAAGAACATCTTCCAGAAGCTTTTCCTTGACCCCCTCATTTGACACTGTTACATTCCATACAGTTTTAGTAACATTGATAAGCCCCTGCAAAGTAGCAGGTCCCGCGCCAACGACGTCGTTTAACCCATGATACACATCGATAGCCGTGACACCCCACCCCTTAGTTGTTATTTTAAGGCTTATGGTACGCTTATAGGTTGCCATGGTGGTTTATCAAAGGAGGAACCCCATACTACTACAATATATAATAAATATATACTTATATAACACCAGGACGTCAGGGATAGAGCTAAACACTAAATAAATAGTGTCCCCTTTTGAAACCTTGACGTCTACCAACAAATATACGAATAGAGAGTACAGTCGTATATTTGTTAGTTTGAACCACTTTCTAAGTGGTTCACTAACACCTAGCCGATTAAAGTCTACTAACAAATATATGAATAGATAGTACAGTCATATATTTGTTAGTCTGTTCGAGTTGACCGGGGACAGCCAACTGACTATAAGGATTTATATAGTTAAAGAACTAGGCTTGTGCTTACAAATGACAAAGGAATTAAATCCACTCACTCAAGCGATCTTGCCAAATATAATGCGCTAGCCTACGAACTATAGAAATAGGAGACTGGCGCGGGGAGAAATGTATTGCATTGACCACAGTAAGAGGAGCCCTATTAAATGGCGGACACCGCCAGCTAAGAGGAATGCCTTTAGAAAATGGAGACACAAAATGCGCTCCAACCAAGACAAGAATTTACAAATTAAACATAAAGTTTGAAAGGAAATACTAATACGAAATATATGTATAAAATTTATCCACAAAATCGCACTAGAAACGAGCAAATTCGGGCAGCAATTGCAGAGCTAAATAAACGCGTGCGTTCACTTCGACTACTACTACTACTACTACTACTACCTTTATTAGGCTCATGATGATAAGCAATGTAAGATCTGGTACCCATGGACGCAGTCTGCAGGAATTCAGCAACCAGACAATTAACGGAGAAAGGGTGATATGGTGGGGTGGGGGTGGTGTTGTTATACTTTAATGTTGTAAACCTGGCCCCATTCTTCGTTTCTCTTTCGTTTTTTCGCAGAACCGAGGAGAACGGACGAAAGGTTACTCGTGATGACAGGGAAGGGTGAAATGGCGGGAGGGGGAGGGGTTGTTACACTTAATTTTGTAAACCTGGCCCCACTTCTCGATTCTCTCGTTTTTTCGCGGAATCGAGGAGAACGGACGAAAGGTTACTCGTGACGACAGGGAACGGTTGAGTGACTAATAGTGAATATATAGGGAATATTGCTGAACAAATGCGGGTAAAGACAATTATGTTCATATGTCGATGTTAAACTATATTATGTTTAATTGCTTTTTATGCTCGCAGGAGGAGGTGGGATGGCTGTGGGGGGGGGGGGGGGGGCTTGGGGTGGGGTGAGGGTCGCTCTCGCGAATTGAATTGCCACATTGTTTCCGGATGGCGCCATCCATACTTATAAACAACGAGAAGCCACCCAGCATGATGCCGATGGCCGAATAGGTGACTTGCCACTGAGTGGTAATGTGGGTGGTCGCGTAACTGACACGATGTGGCGAATAGACATATAATATACAGATATTATTATAATGAGCAGTGTATTTCTGAACATTTAATGTCCGACATCAACCCCACCCCACACCAACCCCTACCCCCGCCTGATGACCTCAATAATAACTATTGTATAATAATAATAATAATAATAATAATAATAATAATAATAATAATAATAATAATGATGATGATAGATAGTAATAATAATAATAATAATAATAATAATAATAATAATAATAATAATAATAATAATAATTGTTGTTGTTATTGTTATTATTATTATGATAATATAATGTAGTAGTTGTGGTTGTGGTTGTGGTATTGTATCATGTCTGTTCACATGTACATATGTTTATATGTCCCCCCCCCCCCCCCCCACATACTTGTAAAAGTCTGGGTGTAATAAAAATGAAATACGGGTTTCTAGATTGTGACCGTAATGGAAGATGGCCTACCAGGGACTCAGTCGTCATTCCATTGATGATTTTAAAGAGCATCACCAATCTATGGTGTTCCCGTCTGCGGGAAAGTGTTTCGATACCTGTTTCACTGTACAGATCTACGGTGTGCGCACTACGGGTTAGTCCACTTACTGTTCGAAGAGCATCTTTTTGGATGTTTTCTAATCTAGTTACGAGGTATTGGGGTATGTTGTCCCATACAACATCGGTATATTCCAATGATGGCCTAATGAAACTTTTGTACATACGTTCTAGGCATTTCCTGTCGAGCGTATATTTTAGGCCTTTGAATAGCGAGAGTCTGTGTTGTGCGTTTACAATTAATGAGTCTACATGGGTAAGCCAGTTACCTTTGTTGTTGAAAACAGATTCCGAGGTGCTTGTGTTCATTTGATGGCAGTATATTAGAATTAATAAAATTTATGGAAAACGGGGTCGGGTTATTGCGTAGGGAAATAAACAAAGAAGTGGTTTTAGAAGCATTAAGCTCCACAAGCCATGTTGTGGCCCAAGACGCCATAGTTTGTAGGTCGTAGTCGATCGAGGTTGTGTGTGAAACTAAGTGTTCCGATACCACATAGAGGCAAGTGCCAACCGCGAATAACCTAATGTTATTTATACTATTGCGGAGCATATCGTTTTATAAAGATTAGGAATAGTAAAGGACCAAGCACTGAGCCCTATGGTACACCCGCTTGTAGTCGGAGTAGCGTTGATTCGATTCCGTTTATTACGACTCGTTGGTGGCTGTTTTGGAGATAGCTTTCGAACCATGGTAGCAGGTTTCCAGAAATTCCAAAGTTTTTTAGTTTTAGAAGAAGGCCACGGTGCCATACCCTATCAAACGCTTTGGAAATGTAAAAAAAATAAGAAAAGCACTTTTTTCTGTTGATCAAGGGCTAGTGTGATGTCACTATAGATGTCCAATAGCTGGTTAACTGTAGATTGGGCCGGGAGGAACCCAGACTGGTTGGGGGTGATGTCGTGTCTAATGTAGTTGTAGATATATTTAAAAACTGTTTTTCAATGACCTTGCTTAGGCAACTTAGAAGTGATATTGGTCTGTAGTTTGAACAAATATTCTTGTCTCCCTTTTTGAAGATCGAGGTTATATTGGCTGTTTTCCATGGGGTTGAAAATTGTGCGATTTTGTAATAGAATAATTAAAGAACCGTGCAAGGATTGGGGGCCAAGACTTGTTTGCCTTCGATCAAAAGTCTGGAGCTTAGTCTGTCAGGACCAACTGCCTTGGTGGCGTCTAAATTTGAAAGGGCATCTAACACATCCTGGTGGGTCAGCGTAATCGAGCTTAGAGTGGTATTAGTGTACATCGATGGGGCATGTAGTAGAGTGTTGGAATCGTTAATTGTGGCAATACTAGAAAAATAGCGGTTGATGAGATTGGCCTTTTCAGAAAGATTGTAAGTAAAAGAGTCATCTGCACGCTTTAAAGGGGGGTAGCTCGCCGAAGTTTGAGTTCGAATCAAACAGAAATATCTCCCACCCTTCTCTGGAACCAGTCCGTCCGTTTTTAATTTTCTCGTCCAGCTTTGTTTTATAGTTCTGTTTGGCTTCGCGAACTAAGGTGTTGACACGATTCCGTTGCATCTTGAAATTAGATATGTCATGTTCTTGTTTGGTTTTCCTAGATTTCTTAAATAATTTTCCCATAATTCTCATTTCATGTTTGATTTTAGTGGACATCCATGGTTTATCGTTAAGGTTTATGTTTACCAGTTTATTAGGAATCACGGCCTTGGCAGCATCAATGATGTTATCCGTGATAGTTTGACACCAAGTGTCAACGTCATCGTTTTCGGAAAGTGAGTTCCAAGAAGAATTGCGTAAATGATTCCAGTCCGCTTTGGCGTAGCCCCATATGTGGCGCTTATAAGACTGGCATTTCGTAATGGAAGATGTTAACCTTAAGTACACTACGGTGTGATCACTACAGAAGGGTGCTAATATGCCACCGTCTATCACTATTCCAGCATTGTTGACAATAATTGAATCGAGCAGCGAGTTGGTAATGGGGCGAATTGGTTCAGTTACTAGCTCATGGAAGGCAAAAGTAGTGATGATGTCCCGTAGGTGATGCTTGTTTAAGTCACCAAGTATAACAATATTTTTATTTGGGTTTTGATCGTGGACGTCGTCAATGTTGTCGTATATAGTTTGCCATTTATCAACATGGGTGTTTGGTAGGCGATATATAACGCACATTAAGAATTCGGGACGGTCGTGGATTTCTATCCAGATCATCTCGATGTCAGGGCTTTCATATTCATTACGGCGAGAAGCAGCAATATTGTTATATATATATATATATATATATATATATATATATATATAAATATACAAACTCCTACGAAGCGGTTCCTGAACTCCTGAGAGGTTGATTATGTCATTATTAACATTTGGGGTAAGATGGCTTTCGCTAATTGCTATTACATTAAAGTGGGATAAGTTGGCTTCTACAAGGTTGAGTTTGTCCTTGAGACCACATACATTGAGGTGCGCGATGGAAATATCATTTGTGTTAGGGCCTGGATTTGGCTCAATATCGCCAGCGCGAGAGAGTAAGGTGTGAACTATTATCATTAGTATTATAGTGCTCTGGTAAAGTGTGGTAGGAAATACCGGTAATAGGTGTAATGAAAACGCTCTTGTAGAGAGACTAGCCGTTCCATTGGGAAGAACCTTTGTACGCCTATGGCATTTGGAAGTGGTGCTGGCTGAGTAAAATAGTCCAATTACTGCACGATAGCTTGACAGGTCGCTACCATTATCGATCAGGCGGCAGTGAGACCTGGGTAGGCACAACAATTTAACACAGGGAGCTCTATATGGGGCTGTAAATGGTAGTAGTCATTAGAACAGCATACAATAGAGAGAGAAGGTTTGTAGATAGTGGAATAGATGTAGTTGAAGTCTAATGTTTCATTTGTTTATGTGCCATGTTGTTAACAATTGTAATGGGATAAGATCTTGATAAGGTCAATAGTAAAATGATAATCACATAATTACACTGTTTGTTTTTGAAAAGGTAAGTTATAAATATATAGATGATGTATTTACACAAAACATTGAAAAAGGAAGGCATATCGCCCTGTGACGCAATCGATTGCGATAGATTTTGTCTTCGTTGCCGTATAATTTATCGGTTTTAATGTCTGAGACTGGAGGTGCGTATTCACAACAAGGGACCGGACAACAAAATTACCAACTCTGTATACCGTTGGGGTCCTGGCCTATTCACACAGCCATGCGGAGAGCAAACAAACCCCAGCATATGACGACCCCATTCCTTTCATAAGATCATACATTTTTAATCAGTCGTCACACGCAAGGGTCTGAAGCGACCCACACGTCCAGTACATAGTCCCGGACTCCTATTAACTAACATGGAGTTCGGACACTTCTGTCGTCAAGTGCCCTGCTGGGTACACGCACCTACCTTGACATGCATTGTTGTAGAGGTGTGAATTGGATATTGCATCAATGAAATAAAAATACATATACTGCCAGAGCCGTGCTGGAGTCAGAGTACAATAGGCGTAAAAAGCCTAGAATTGAATCGTGGCAGGTGCATCCACAGATAGTCCCATTTGAATCGTCAGTGTGTCAATATATCAGACATGTGAAAGCTGGTCGGCCAAACCTTGACTTTTCAGTCTTGGCGCGGTGGTCCAGCGGAAAGATGTCTGGGTGCTGATGCTATGCGGAGTTGCAGAATGGCGGTTCGATCCCCCGACCGGGAGATGGTGATCAACAAATTAAACTAATGGGCGCATGTCTGTCGGCTAAGTTAGCACATAGAAATTGAAGCCGCACATTGCCAGTGCGTCAATAAAATAAAAAAATACATATACTGCCAGAGCCGTACTGGAGTCAGAGTACAATAGGCGTAAAAGCCTAGGATTGAATTGTGGCGGGTGCATCCACAGATAGTCCCATATGAATCGTCAGTGTGTCAGTATATCAGACATGTGAAAACTGGTCGGCCAATCCTTGACTTTTAGTCTTGGTGCGGTGGTCCAGTGGAAAGATGCCTGGTTGCTGATGCTATGCGGAGTTGCAGAATGGCGGTTCGATCCCCGACTGGGAGATGGTGATCAACAAATTAAACTAATGGGTGCATGACTGTCGGCTAAGTTAGCACATGGAAATTGAAGCCGCACGTTGCCAGTGCGTCAATAAAATAAAAATACATATGATTAATATTGAAATCAGCATTCCTAATGTTTAAATTGGATCGTAAATTAGAGTGCAATAATTGTTATGAAAATAATGCCTACAGCGGTAATGTATTGAGTATACTGAAAACGATTTGACCAGGACCCGTTGCTATGGCAGCAACAGCATCCAGTAAGATCGTTCTCAGGACATTCAACAACGTCGTAGGAAAGCATAATACACGATATATCGAGATATCGCGATTATTTTAACAATACCGGTGTCATTAATCCTTCAAGCAGTATCGTGGCCCCAAGAAAGTTTTGCGAAAATGACGTCTACAGGGATTCAAGCGTAAAAAGGAATTAATTAATTGGAAGTTTGGGTCTGGGAGATTATTGTCAATGTCATAATGATCATCACCGGTTCGTGCTATGTTGGTAATGTTATGGTGTTGGGCTCATTCTTCTACACAGTGGCGAGTTCAGGTCATTAGCACGTTATTCTACACACAAGGAGGAGTTCACAGAACTGTAGTGGTAAGTGTTAATTTTGAAGTAAGCTGTCAACATCACTATTTAAGTTAATTTGGGTCTTTACACCAACGTCGGTTGTGCGCACATAGATTCGTCCATCTTGTATCCAAAGCTGAGAGATAAGATGGTCTCTTTTTGCCTGTCTTAGTCTAAACAAAAGACGTTGCGCAATTGGGTTAAATCTTCTGTCACGAAGATGTTGCTGGGATCGGTTTTTAAGTTCATTCGCGCGTTGAAGACTTTTGCTCGGATGTTCTACATGGTGAAGCGAACCAAGATCTGGGCTTTCCCAGAGCGCACTGGTCCAATAGGATGTCATCTACTAATTTGGTCTTCACTGATTTGGACATTGAGTTTGTTTCTGATTAATTCTAATATAATTGGGTCAGAGTCATCGTTGCGCTCTTGCATAGGTACATTGTGGAATCTCAAAGAGTTACGTCGACCATACTGGTGTAGGTATTCCAATTCACTCTCAAGTTTTTAGATACGAGTTTGTTGTTGTTGCAGAGCCATTTCTTGCTCGCGATTTTGCTTTTCTAACTGTATCACATCACTACGCGCAAGTTGGATATCAGTTCCAAATTTCTGTATATTGTCAGTTATCAGTTTTAGGCTGGATTTTAGAGCTTCTTGGATAGCTGCGTTCACACTCGTGTTTATTATTTGGTGTAACACTGGTTGAATAGCGTTGGTTATTGCTGGGATGAGTGATGCTTGGAATTCCCGACTCATTATCGTTAACATGACTAATTGTTTACAATTTACGATTCTTCCATTGGCAGCGGCCTTAAATTACCAGTTGATGATCAGAATAGAATACACTTGGGAAATCCCGTATTCAGCATGTAATTATAATCAGAATATAAAAAATGGACACATGCTAGAGCTATATAATGTCCTCGCATCATTTTCCCATTAACTCTAACTCTCACAGAACAAACATAATACAATTTTCTGTTGAATAATCTAAAAGTAATTAGACTGAGACCTGTTGTTGTCCATTAAGCTAACAGCTAATTTCTGACCTGAAAATGACATTGAGCAATTAAGCCATCGCTTTTATGCTGGTGGAGCTACGTTGGCCTGATTCTTGTCGATAAACGAACCATTCATTTCAATTGTAAAATTTTTAAATATTGCCGTTTCCGCGCCTGCAAATGGAACATGTTCCCCGTCAATAGTTTCAAAATATGTAACAGCTTTCCTGTAATTGGCGTGAAATTGAGACACTAGAATATCAGGGTTCCGTGTATGTATGATTACTGTATTCTGCGGATGTAGTAGCAGAAACACCCTACAGCTGCAATCAGTCCTTCTTCGCTTTTGCCAGGTGAGTCTTGTTATCAGCCTAAATCCTTAGCTTCCTCAGGTCCATTCTTGACTTGAGTGTACCGAGTCCCGCTTTCTTGAGGTCATCTCGTAGCACACTTAACAGATTTATGCAATGACGTCCTCTCCTTTTTCTGGCTCCGAATAGGGCGAATTCCAAGTCTCTCTGCGCTGGTGTCTCTAATCGCATCCTTAGCACATGGCCAAACATGGAACATCTTTGCTCGGCGACCTTTACAGACAGCGACGCCGTATTGTGCTTCTTGTATAGTGCATCATTGGAAATTATGCTGTCTGGCCATCGGTGTCCGGTGATGGTGAATAGGTGTTTGCGGTGGCAGGCATCGAGTTTGTCTAAAGCTGCTTTGGTAGCTGCCCAGTTGTTACAGTTATACAGCATCAAGGATACGCAGGTTGCATTGTATAAACGTAGTCTTTTTATCAAGAGCAGCTTTGATCTACGAATTCATAGCTTCCAGAATGACGGGAAAGTTTTGTTCCCCATGACACAGCGTACGGCAATGTCAGCAGAACTGCAAAGCAGCGCGCCCAGGATTGTACTTTTCCTCCATGGTTCGCCATCATGAAGTGCATCATCATTTTGCGGGTTTAATGGATCAAAATCTTGGTCAGTGAACTGTTCTTTGAACCATTCTCGAATCGCTTCGGCTTTGCCCTGGTCAGTCCCGATAAAGTGCCCTTCAGAGTTGTTTGCAGTGAGTGGTGGTGTGTAGTCAGTAACTCTCAGGGCTCGGGCTGCCCGAAACTTTTTGTGACAGTCATCTGTGGCAGTGGTTTCATCTGCTATGGAGTCTGGTTGTTGAATAACAAGATCTTTTAAGCGTTCGCTAATGTGGCACAGAATGTTATTGCGCTCCCGGCGTAGTTTGGTGCAGTCTTCACTTTGGCCACTTTGATAGATGCGCAGCAGTAACTCTTTCTGCTCTGCTGACAGTTTTACTACTATAGCGTCATCAGTATACCTAGTTAGGTTGTTTTTAAGAACACCTATGGTGCTGGTAGCTGATGATTCCATAGATTTCAGTATTTTGCTTAGGGCTCCGTTCAGATCGGAGCTGAAGTCGATGTTAGCTATCTGCTGCCTGAGGGACATTTGAGTGTCAGTGTCGCTGGTGAGCTTGGTTAGGTTGTAGGTAACTGCTCCCTTGCCTGGTATGGCGTTTATACATTATGTAGAGATCGCTCATCTGAAGGCGTGTAATGATTGGCTTATGGTCAGAATTGAGGTGTGTGCCTCCATAGGAACGAACATTCCGAAGTAGAGGTTTTGGTTCTGTCTTGCACAGTATGAAGTCTATTTGGTTGAAGACAGTTGTTGTAGCCTTAGAACTTTGGGGCTTTGCGATCAGCAATGTGTCCAGTTCATGCTGTCCATTGACGACATGGGTGTTTGAAAGCCACATTTGTCGCAAATAGGCCATTGGAACTAAGTAATGCGATCAGTGCATCTCCAGTACTGTTGCGCGTGCCCTCTCCATACGATCCCCTGCATAGGCCAAGTCCTGAACTTTTGTCCTCAATTCCGAGTTTACCCAGCTTGGAGTTGAAATCGCCACACACGAACAGTTGACATCTAACTGGGATTGTAATGGCGGAGCTCAGTTCTGCATAGAAGGAATGTAATATTGCTGGATTCTCTTTGGCCTTTTCGGTAGTTGAGCCATATGCGTTAGTGGTGGTGTGTTTTCGCGTATGTATAGCCAGGTGAATGAATGCAACACGGTCACTGATGTATCCAAAACAGATGACATGGTCCAAGACCATTGATCAGATTTGGATGCCCCGGTATGTGGCCTGTTTTTGCTCAATGAGTACTAGCTTATGGCCTGTCTGTAGTTGCTGCTCTGAATGTTTAGCTGTTTTAGTCTCTTGAATGCATGTAATATCGATGTTATAGTGTTCACAGTCTGCACCTAATTACGTTTATATACCGAAACATAGATACTACATTGATAAATTCAATTCAAGTAGATTTTATATACCATTTTATTGTGATATCTTACATATAGCAAATAAGTAATCAGTCCAATAACACACAAGGTAGATGTGACGACAATTTTTCATCAATCTGCTCCCTCAAACAAACCCGCGCTGTGATGGGGTTGAGTTGGCTCGTATATATTTGTGCCACTTTTTTAATAGGGGTTAAATTAGCATGTCTTGGGGGAAAGTTGGCACTTATCCAGAGATTTCCTGAAGAATTGACTTTTCTAGAACCTTTGTACACTTACGGTTACTATGTTGATTTAATTAATTTACATGGCTGGGTGGTACTATAACTAACATTTTGTGTGCTTGGCGTTTCAGATTTCTGTTTAGTTTCAGTAATGAGCGTATCCTCCACTTTCAACGCGGTTACACCATTAAAGTCCGTCGCCTTTGTGCTTGAACATCCAGAATCGCTTTATGTTGGTGAGCCACATTGGTCTGATTCTTGTCGATAGACGAGATATCTATTTCAGTTGTAAATTTGATAATATTGGCGTTTCCTGGCATTGCAAATTGAAATTGCCTAGGAACGCCAAACACATGTCATTCTTTCTTCAATCATCTCCAGTAATACACTAACGTCCAAACAACAATATAAGGGTCAATTCATTAGTTTTGCCTGTGTTTTACCTTTCGTTTATCATCCTGCCATTATTTTTCTTTTCCAGTTTCCCTGTTGATTGGCATACGATTTGGCCGTTTTCATCATTCAACACCGATCGGGCTGTTGAATTCAGTGCCTGAGCTCTGTCACAACTGGTGGAGAAATTGTGTGATTACTAACTAGTATCACAATGTCATCATATCGCACACCACGCTTGTTTAAGAATAGCAAAATAGCTGTTAAATAGATATCATTGTGTCGAACTGTCACATATCCTCTCGTCTAGCCTTCATGAGTGCGTTCTTCTCGAGTAATTAAGATACTTGATTTGAATGACGACAGCGTCAGGTTACCACCACCGTTAAACAATTAGTCAGCGCTGCAAGCATCTCGGGTGTTGTAAGTTATTAAGTACCACGTGGTACATTGGAAGTGTTGTTAATGATCTTGTGAAATTATAATTTTCATATAGGATTACATTACTACCTTGAGGATATAAAGGTGTTTGATATGATTATTAGATCTTTACTATTTATATCACGATGGAAAATACATTCAAAATCCTCTGTATTTATCACGTATAGTACTCGATTTCCTTGGACTCTGACAGACAATCGTCCTCGATTTTGCATACGACTAACAAAAATACCAAACACTGTAGATGCGACAATAATTTCGGAATATTACAATGGCAACATTGCACTGGATTCCCGATGTTATCCCAGAAATGCACAGCATGTACTCGTGACTTATGCCTGCTTAAGCTCCTTTAATGCCTAAAGTAACTTAATGAGAAACAAAATGGCAAACAGAATCTCTCCTGTTGTTAATGATAACGGTTCCGAACTTCTAACTAACAAAATAATATTTCGTCACGATGTGACTCAAGACATTTTTCTAGTAGGCAAAATCAGCACAACACAATATTCTGAAATGGATCTGCAACTTCTCACATGGTGGCGAACGTATACCAGCATACCCGAATATGTGAATAAAACGATTCCAGCTTCTCTTTACTCGACTGGAGTCGTTGCTAACACATTGTTGTTGATCTATCTGTATAGATCAGGAAAATACAGAATCCCAGTCTTTACATTGCTAACCAGTTTAGCATTGTGCGACTGGTGGACGTGTTTGTCTGTGGTGTTATACGCATGGTATGTCATTCCAGAACAGCTTACCAGCAAAGAGCTTTGCAATATCTATGTGTATTTTATGGTTTCGAGTTACGAATCGAGTATCGCACATCTAGTTTTTCTCTCAGCGCTGAGATACTTTCAATTAGTTTATCCACTGAAGGCGAAAGTTTCTGTAACATTTTCACTTGTCTACAAGATATGTCTCGGAATTTGGATCTTTTGTTTTGCTGTCTCAGTGCCATATCCGTTTTATTATACAGGACACGATATCAGCTACCAGAATCGGACGGCTCGAATATTCCGGTTTATAGGAAACTACGAGATGAAGGAATTGGGAATCACCGTGTTCTGCCAGGTCATCCCTCTCATAGCCATCGCTTTTTTGCATATTTTGAAAATGTATAAACTCTTTGGCAAACAGGTGCTCACAATGCAGCAAACAACTCGCAACACAAATTCTAGAACCATTGCCATTATAATCGGATTGTTTACCATGTCTGTTATTCCTCGATTCTTGCATAAAATGTATCACAGTGTACTCGGGTACCCGTATTGGCACTTTCACATGGCTCTCTTCCATATTACCACTTTCTTTAGCTACTTAAACTCCATTTTAGACCCGTTTGTGTATCTACTTAGCTCAGCTGGTATTAGAAGGGATATACACAGAACTCTCTTTCCCATATGCCAGAATAAACACCAAACATCGTGATTTGTCTTGCCAACAGCAGTATTTAAATATAACCAGGAAACCTTTATCCTAAGTCAACATTTATCGTAAATAGGATATTTGATATGTTTGTTTCATTTTCATACTTTGTTTTATTGCTATTTTATCATTTTTTTGACATTTTAGCATGAAAGTCTATAGTGAGTGTTATTCTGGATGTATGATTCTAGTGTGTGTACGAAGCAACCTGTAGCCTATGCGCATGCATCGTTCATTACAACATAGCATCGCAGGAATTGAGAAATGTGCATAATTTACTGAGATTATGAGATGTAGTCTGAGGCCAGGAGTAAAAGGACCTTTCCAGTTTATCCATCATATCTGACGTCATATGACGTCATAATCAACAAGGTGACGTGCAGGATGACGTCACAATCAACGCCGCCAGGAATGACGTAGATAAGTTCGTCAAGAACGCATAATTGGTGTTGGACTAAAGTGTTGTAGGAATTTAATAAACATGCTGTTGAATATTTTGAAACTAATTTGACTGGACACTGTTTTTGCCTATGCGCCCAGTCAAATTAGTTTTAAAATAGACAATAGTTGTCTTAGCTCAACTTATGTCATTTTCAAAATATTCCACAGATGGACGCATGTCACTTGTTAACATTTCAAGGCTGTAGACAAGGGGCTCGACAGTCGAATTTGGGTAAAATGTTGTAATCGGGGCCGAGGGGGCGGGGACTGCTAGTCTGGGCCTGTTACACACGCACGCACGCACGCACGCACGTACGTACGTACGTACGTACGTACGCACGCACGCACGCACGCACGCACGCACGCACGCACGTACGTACGTACGTACGTACGTACACACGCACGCACGTACGCACGCACGCACGCACGCACGCACGCACGCACGTACGTACGTACGCACACACACCGTCACGGCGGTGGTGCATCTTCCCTCGAGTGGTGTTGGTTGGTTGGTGCTTCTAGTGTGGTGGCACAGAGAGAGAGAGAGAGAGAGAGAGAGAGAGAGAGAGAGAGAGAGAGAGAGAGAGAGAGAGAGAGAGAGAGGGAGGGAGGGAGGGAGGGAGGGAGGGAGGGAGAGAGAGGTGAACGGCTGGCCAAGCTCGTGTGCAGTATTTTCCATCGCTCAAGAGGCGGAAGGGCCTGTGTGAGCAGCTGTCTCTCGTGTGCGGACTCAGACTAGGGTGTTTGGGACCGGGTTCAGGAGAGGGGGAGAGACAGTGGAAATTCTTGCAGCGGTCATTACGTCGCTAAGTGTTCAGTCAGTCTATAAGGTGTTAATTGGTGGTTATAAACTCGTTGGTACTGGTGATTTAGCTTAAGTTGGCTATGTTCCGCCTAGGGTGAAACCAGGGGCGTGTTTTCTACTTTGTTGTGCGGTCAAGGCAGAATCTCCACTTTTCATGATGATTTTTTGGTGGCCGCCGCCTGGTTGATCCAATGTTCTCTGGAAGCGGTCCTTCTATGTGGACCCAACTCTAACAATTTGTGGGGATCCCACGCTAGATGGTAATTTAAGTGATCCGAAGGTTTTTGGTGGTTTACGGCCTCTGGCAGCTGCAGCAGAATATGATCAGTTAGATAACGCAAGATCCTCTACCCTCGCAATGTCGGACGAATCTTCTGCTCAGAGATGAAGGCTGGCTTGTGCAGTATCAAGAAAGACTTGACGAGGTCCAAGGATGATCTACCAAGTTTCAGAAGTTCTAACCGGCTAGTATATAACTAAAAGAGGAAAGAGTTTAGGGAACCTCGAGCTTAGGCACTGCTGCAGCATAATGCGATGGCAAACAAAGGATGGCGCAGTCGATTCGAAAAAGATTCTGGGAGATGTGGCAGTTATCTGTTTTGGTCACCAAATCAAACGGCATAGGCGCCGCTGGGTCAAGTATATGAACACATTTGGTGGTTGTGGCAATGACAGTGTCTGTGGCAGTGGCGGAGATGGCTGTGGTGACGTCTAGAATGGCGGTGGCTGCTGTTGTGACTGATCTAATGCTCGCAGCTGTTGTGAGAGCAGTCGTCGTGCTGATGGTGTCCGTGGCAGTCGTAGTGCTGAAAGAAATGATCAGGTCCAGGATGGTGAAGGCGGAGAAGCAAAAGACGCATCTGGAGATGAGGCAATCACAGGTAAAGGTTCGGGAATGATTAAGTCGGAGGTTAAGTAGACAAAAGGAGTCACAACTATGGGTGACGTCATCAGCATTGTCAGGCCGTAAACATAGACAAGCGGCGGCGGAATGCGGAATATAGTGGCAGTTCCTTCTGCAGGTACAGATGTACTGGCCGATGAAGCAGTAACCAACCACGAGGATGATCAGGTATCTGATGGAAAAGTCTCGGCGGATACAGTGGTGGTCGACGATGGATAGTCAGCAGTATGTGTGTATGTATGTATGTATGTATTTTTATTTTATTGACGCACTGGCAACGTGCGGCTTCAATTTCCATGTGCTAACTTAGCCGACAGTCATGCACCCATTAGTTTAATTTGTTGATCACCATCTCCCGGTCGGAGGATCGAACTGCCATTCTGCAACTCCGCATAGCATCAGCAACCAGACATCTTTCCACTGGACCACCGCACCAAGACTAAAAGTCAAGGATTGGCCGACCAGCTTTCACATGTCTGATCTAATCCTTACAGTTACCCGACCACATAATCTAGCAACCAAGTTACCTCTGAAAATTTGAGAGCGTTCATATTAGCAGATATCAAACTATTGGGTAGTGGTGTGTGTGCATATGTGCGCGTGGGTGTGTGCGTGATGCCGGACCCCACCATCAGTTGGCAATGTGTGGTCAGATAACGGGAAGGACTAGCCAACCCGGGACTAGTAAAATGCCATCCAGCAGGCTGTACTACGATTACCCTGATGGATGGCAGTACTAGTGCACAGGCGAAAAAAGTCTAAAGGGACGATTTCCTTCTTCTGTAAGAAACAGGTTTTCTTCATAGTGTAGGACATGGCCACGTTCGTGTGATACTATTGACTGGTGGACCTTTTTGGGGTGTAAATACCATTTCCGCACACATTCCTCCTCAGATTATAGCCGATTGATCACAACACATTCATACATGTTTAATATTGATGGAAAGCTGAAGATATCCGCTTTTCAGAGATCATACCCCTAGAGTTATTTTGGAAATGACAATCAAGAAAGGTGCCTCTAAGCGTTACTGAACCCTCAAAGAATCAAGAACAAGCCATCACTCAATGAGCCTATCTCGCTCTTCGCAGGTTTTTTAATGGCCACTCAGAAAAGCGGGAAAACTAACAACCTAAGTTGCCCACTTTTTGCGCTCCATTTAAGCTTCTTGGGTTCTTGTGCACGGAACTTCGCTGATTGAAATATAGAATGTGTAACCATCACATTATGGAAATGTGTGCACTTACTTCCATGGAACTTAGTGACTGCGCTTGGACACTGTGTACTGCTTGCCTGTCGCGGAAGAAACAAACATACTCTTTGAACTCGGTCCATGCCTCCATCTGAAGAAACCTGTGACAGAAAATCCTGCAGAATGACACTTTTGCCACTGGAGTCAAGAGAGGACACTCCTGGATTCGAAATTTATTTAACACTTCCTCCTGCTCTGATGCTTTGCAAATGCATCCGTCAACAGGTGTTATGCACCCACCACCCACCAACACCCCTACCCCCCCCCCCCCCCCGACATTCTAGTGGAAACTTACAACTTTTTGCTCCCGAATCTACAGTCATCTTCTTGCCAGCCGCCAAGCCATTGTAATAACCTGCTGCCGAGGACTAAGACACTTCACAACGTTATGCTTCGGGAACATACCTACTCTGACTGGTTCAAAGACAGTAATGTCCGCAATCACTGAACCTAGACCCCGTGTAACTAACTTTTTATGTGTGGATTGCGGAATCTTAAATACACTAACATCTACAACTTTCTTATTCTTTACAGATTTAACAGTGTTGATATTTCCGCCCATCGAGCTAAGCCATAACCTCTTCTTAATTGTTTTCCCCCCACTTCCTGTTTCTACTCTGGGAGATCTCCCGTCTTAGCTGCCAAATTCGGACGCCGATCTTGCACTCCACTCAACGTGAAAACATACATTAGCAACGCTAGCGGTGTCGCCTTTCAGATAGTTACCAGGGCGTCTGTCTGCATTAGCAGCCAAATTTGCAGGCGACATCTTACGCGGTCTGCACACGCGTGAAAAAATATAATAGCACTGCTATCGGAGACGCTTCTTTCCGCCAAAAAGGCGCTTCTCATCTTTGAAAGATAGGCCCACCGCACTTCACTTGGAATTTCCCCAAATCGAAAGTCACTGACGGACTTATTCACCGTCTTTTCCCCGATAGCTCCGCCTACAACAGCGATGGCCGTCCCGTGTCTTGGACACCACGAACCGTGATCTGAGCTCATTCTAGCAGGCCTAAGAACCGCTATTGTGTAGCCAGCAGTCTTAGGTTTAGGAAAACTGAGCCTCCCCCGGTTTACCGCGTCTCTCAGCTCGCATTTTTCAACACCCTAACACCCTGCGACCCTAACTGGAATTCACCATTTGCCAGGCTAAACTCGTTTAATTACTTGATGTTGCGGTTATCGCCCTTCGATTTTACCGAGTTCTTGTCCATGCTAGGGTAGAGAATTTTGTTTATATAAGTCCAATATTCTTTGTGGAGATATTTAGTTCGCTTTCTTCTGAAAGATTTAATTTCCTCCCAAAGTCTCTTTGTAGTGTCCGGGATGTTTGACAGTCGTGCATTATTGTAGATGCGTTTTACGAAATGTCAATGTTATGGCTCCTGCCATTCATGGTAGATTATTGCTCCTCTGACAGCATTATCGGTCGGATGTTTGTTCAGTTAAGTGCATAATGCTGTTTAGATGTCATCGGAATGCACCTCGATGTGATCCTGGCTTATACTTACAGGTTTCGACTAATGGACATTTCCAGTTTTAGCTTTGCCCCGCCCATCTCTAGCTAGGCTCCACCCACACATCGCTCGTGTTGGGATCGAGCGATCGATCTCTGAACTCTATGACTATAAATTTCAAGAAAACTATACAGGTAAGCTGTTGAATATTTTGAAACTAATTTTACTGGGTGCTGTTGCAGCCTATGGTAGCAACAGCGCCAAATCAAATCAGTTTCAAAATATTCAACAGCAGGTTTATTAAATAGCAAAGACATACAATTGGTAATGTGTCGGACTATTAGTCGTTTAAGACTGACTATATCGAGGCATTTAGGCCGGTATTGATTATGACGTCATCCTACACGTCACGTAGTTGATTATGACGTCATATGATGGACGAATAAACTGGAAAGGTCCATTAACAACTCTCTTCCATCTTCGGCAGCTAAATTATATACACTTTGTGACAGATGTCCACACATCTTTTGGAAAATTCAATTAATGTGATGCAATCTCAAAATAAAAAAACAAATCCTGATTCCCAAACCAACCGGGACACAGGGCTAGACGGTAACACTTATGCATACCTGTCCTGTTGGGTAGGTGACAAGAAATTTCACTTGCTGTCAATAAAAAGCACTTGCCCAAATGTATTCGCTGTTATTTTATTCAATATATTTTCATATAATTTTTTAATTTAAGCTCTGCTGTGGTATAGGCATTGACCTGCCATGTAGGACAGGTATGTGTTAGGTTTCACCGTCACAGTGGGTGAAATGGTACTCCCATGGCAGGTGGACAGTCCTTAACCTCAAGTCCTGATACGTATTTATATGAACATCACATTCATTGCAGCTCTACCCCCCATTTATTTGACCTTTTACCCACCGGCCCATCCCGTCTGTCCAAATACGTACCAGGTCGCAATTAGTGCCAGAATCGACATAAACTATTTACATGTGGGTCTATGTTTTATATAGTCATTTGTTTCACTGATTGTTATATGACAGGTTATCGTATGGAGCCATATATCAAATGCAGCCTCCAGCTGTTTCATTATCAAAATATACATAATAATTCTACATACAATTGCATGGTGCCTGTAATGTTATAATGACGTACTATGTGCACATAAAAGGATGCAAATATCTATATATAATTTAATACGCAATTGTATCTAATTTTTTCATAAGAAATATGTTTGGTATGTTCATCTCTCAGTGGAGGGATCCGATCAGACTCTCAAAATATCTGACGTCATAATCGATTACGTCACTAGTTAGCTGACGCCACAATCATGACATATAACCCTGTCATGAAAATCCAAGAGTCCATCACTATTGTAGGAATACATTTACAAATTAATAAACATTTTGTTGACTGTGGTAACACTAATTCGACTAGGAGCTGTTAGTTTCAAAATGTTCAACAGCGTAGATGTATAGTTATCTTGAAATTCGATTTTGTGAATATAGGTTTCAAAGTTTCAAATCGAATCCAACCTGTGTGTGCGTGCGTGCGTGCGTGCGTGCGTGCGTGCGTGCGTGCGTGCGTGCGTGCGTGCGTGCGTGCGTGCGTGCGTGCGTGTGTATGTGTGCGTGCGTGTGCGTGTGCGCGTGCGTGTAGTTGGCACAGCTTAGCTAGAAATGGGAAGGGTATTTTAATGCCTGTTTATAGTTTTACTACTTCAATGTTCTTTATGAGTCTTAATTATTAGTATTACTCTCTTTTAATATTCTTTTAACTGCATGTGCATTACTTTATGCGGAATATATACCCAGCTTCAAATCGATTCCAACACATGTGCGAAGTGGGCGGAGCTTAGCTAGAAATGGACAGGGCGGGATGAGGTAGGGTGGAGACTTCTCGCTCAAGCATAACCAATGAACCTTTCCGGTTTTAGCTATGCCCCGCCCATCTCTACCTAAGCTCCCCTCACACCTCTCGTGTTAGGATCGATCGATCTCTGAACACCCTGTCTATCAACTTCCAAAAGAATACACAGGCAAGCTGTTGACCATTTTGAAACTAATTTGACTGGGTGCTGATGCTACCTAAGGCAGCAACAGCTCCCAATCAAATTAGTTTCAATTGCCCTGTAGGTGGGGCTTAGAATACACCTTCCGTATCCTCTGCGTGTCGTAAGAGGCGACTAAAGGAGGTACGGGTGAGGTAACCCTGACAGAAACCTTGAGTGCTGAAGACGGAGGTTCCAGGCCGCACGGCGCACTCTAATAAACCATGGATCCACGCACTTAACGCTTATGATCATGTCGACCGTCACTTATAGGACTGGTGGTATGATCAGCGAACGAAAAGAAGAAGAAGAAATTAGTTTCAAAATATTCAACAGCATGTTTGTTAAATAGCAAAGAATTACAAAGACATAAAATTCATACAACGTGTCGGACTAGTTGAGATTTGATGACGGTCTATATGGAACCCTTTGTGACGTAATGATTGTGACGCCATCATACACGCGCTGAGCTGATTATGACGTCATACGAGGTCTGATGTTGGATGGATACGCTGGAAAGGTGAGTTAGAAAGACCGAACGACATGGTTTCAACTGATTACCGCAACTAATGTAATTTCGTAATCGTTTGACAACGGTCATTAAACCACAGAATAGAGCAATGCGTTAAGGAAGCGGAACAAACGGCAGCTTTTAAAAATGTCCTAAGGACACATTTGTTCAGTAAATAATTCAGCACGTTGCACTTCTTTTGCTAACTGAATAAATGCCCCCACCCCTCCACCACCACCACCACCACCACCACCAGTGCACAGTGCAGATACATTTTAATACATGTTTATAGTTTTACTACTTCAACGCAATTTATGAGTCCTAAGTATTAGTATTACTGTTTTTTTAAATATACGTTTAACTGCATTTGCATTATTTTATGCGGAATATATGCAGACTTTTTTATTTTGTCATTACTTATGTTATACAGTGACTTAGAGCATTAAACAGTATATACCATTTTAAATATAAATGTAATTTATTATTACCGTTGCGATTTTATGGCTCAAATACACCCAGGTGTAATCAGCCAATAAAACCAACCCAACGAATGAACGAATTGATAATTATGCTACCTCACTGAGATTCTAATTCTTGCTTCGGTGATTTCAACCGATTTCCCACATTGTGTAGGTGTATGGCCTAACATAAACAGTCCAATGGCAAAATCATATTAGCATCAATTGAAGGAAAAATCACCGTATCTAATACTACGCCTTCAGCCGATAGAGTTTGTCACCCATAATCCATTCTTGCCATTTTAGCTTTTTATTGTGCCGTCAACGAAATATGTTCAGACTTTAGTAGCTTAAAGCTCTAGTGCTCCATTAAATATAGACACTCTTGCACGAGATATGAGATGCCTGTTCAATTTACCCAGCAAGCAGTGCTACCCGGCGTGCAATGCCACCTAGCATGCATGCAATGCCCTGCCTCCATGATCGTTGTAACTATTGGACGCCATATTCGTTTAGTCTATTGGCTGAACAAGCCAGAATTTCTCAAACAAAACCAACCTGCTTGCAAGTGCAAATAGTCATTTGTCCTCCCGCTCTGGAAGCGTAAGCATGCACGTAGGGCGTATTGACGCCAGTACATTTGAGTCTGTATTTCAACACAGTTCAGAGAAAGTGTGTCAATGTCCAGGAGAAAATAGGAGAAAGCTTTTATTTACATTGGCAGTAATTTGCGTGAAATGTTGCGATCAATGACAGCACCAACATTCAGTCAAATTGTTGTCCAAATAATTACTATGTAATGCAATTACTACCTGCTATATATTTGATGTAAATTTTTTATTGAAGTGTTGCTGCAACAGCTTTCAGTCTATGTGCTCTAAAATAATCCTCAAACATTTCAGTCAAAGCGAATTTGAAGAGCAATTTGACTGTACGTTGTTGCTGACTAAGGCACCAACAATGTTATCAAATTGTTGTCCACAGAATCACACGGCGCTCAGTATTACTATCTAAGTCGAGCAAGGCCCGTTCTATAAGTCGAACTCTTAGTCGCGCCGCGCGAATGACGACTGGTTGGTTTTTATGTTGAACCAGTTGGGACTCATTTTCAGGCAGATTTAGCTGGCACGACACGAGAAGTTCGACTTATAAAATGGGCCTAAGTATATGGCCAAAATACGCTTTGCCTGCGTGAAGTAAATATTTCGCCTAGCTATGGTAGTGTTCCATATTCTAGCGGTAGTTACGACAATCGACATCGCAATAAAATAAATTAATCTTCTCCCACCGAAATGCTGTTGTGATTTGAATGCCAGTCCTATTTCCCAAATTGTCCACAAAATCTAATCCAATTTTGTGCATAGGAAGGTTTTTGTATCACATCGGGAAAACGACAGGGTAGGTGGTCGTATTTCAGAGAGGCTAACCATATTCTCGCTGTAAACAAAGAACATTATCTACGATGAACCAGCGTAGTCAAAACACTGAAAAAAAATATAACGACTGCTTTCCAGCTTAACAGTCTTCTACAAAACGCTATTATTTGTTTGAAAATCGGTTAAAATCTTGATTCTCTTATACCGTATGCAGTAGAGCATGACATTGTTTGTTTATAAGACGCGTGATTGGGAAACCCATACAATTATTACTTGATAACATGTAATGACGTAGCGACTTTCTAAGCTTATTATAAATGGCAACCCTTATTTTTTCCATACACTTTAATCGTCAGGCAGCGAGGCGGAATGGCTGATCACGTGACTTGTCGATGTTGCTGATATAAATACATTAGCAGACAACGTATTTCTGTCAGATAGAAGTTTTATGTATTATGGTTTTTTTTAGCTAGTGGTGAGTTTTGGAAGTAGGGTGTACGCGTGTATCTTATAATATCGACAGGTATTTGTACATTATAACTTTCTACTTTACTCACTAATAAGAGGGGCATTTTTGGAAAAAAGGTGTTGGCGAGCATCTTTGACATCCTGGTTACTGCTTCGACACGGGAAACAGACAACAGGGCGTTGTTTTTTATTTATATCAAAAAATCAGATTGCCGCGAGAATATGGAACCCGCGAGAATATGAGACGGGAGTATACCAGGTGTACGTTTCTATTCGACCAATGCATTTCAAACGAATGCACAAATCTGTCGACGAAACATACACGCCGTTTGCTAAGCATTCATTCTTGGCGAGAAACCGGATATAGGCCTATGCTCACTTTACCTAAATAGTAATATAATGATTGCACGTGTGTGGATAATAATTGGACAATGTTGTTGGTGCCTTAGAAACCAACAAATTACAGTCAAATTGCTATTCAAGTCCGTAACGAGAGTCGACTAAAAATTATCAAATTAGTATTAAATCTGTACCAGGTAGTAATCGCATTACCTAATAATTATTTTGACCATTTGATTGAATGTTGTTGCTGTCATTGATAGCAATAACTTTCACGCAAATTATTGTCAAAATATATAAAAGCTTTCTCTAATTTTCTTCTGATAATTGACACAGTTGCACTGAACAGTATTAAAATAAAATGCATGCAGTCGAATGTACTGTCGTGAATAGTACGTCCTATGTGCGTGCTTACACTTCCAGTGCCTGAGGAGAAATGACTATTTGCACGTGCAGGCTGGTTGATTTTGTTAGAAATATCCTGGCCTATTGTAGCTCGCCGGGTAGTGTCGGGTTGTTCCGGTGTATTATGTTGACTCGCCGCGCCACAAGTGCATGACGAGTGATGCCGCTGGTTAGCATCCGGTCTCGGGGTGACGGACCTTGTACGAGACTGCCCTGAGCTAAACAAAAACCGGCTCCTAAGGCCGGTGGAACTCAATCGTTCCAGTGGGGCCGTGCGACCATCGTCGCGAACAGTAAACACAACTGTCTCATCCCACAAGTTTGTGTCACCAGTATGCCTGTCAATAGCAATTTCGTGATCTATGGACTTACAAGATTTGATTTGGTGACCTAAAAATATAAGTCTATACAATGAGTTTACCTAAACAATTAAAAAATATGCTAGATAAAACTACAATACGAGCATACAAAAATACGAGACATAGAGACAGGTGGTTGAACTTCTAAACACGGGGCTCCTGGAGGTACCACACAGATCCGTAGGTCCGCAGAGGTATCCCCGCAAGGGAGGCGTCCGTACACGAGACTTAACTATTTAACTTATTATAAGTTAGTATACCTCTAAGCTGAAAGGAAGAAGGTTATATCAGACGAAAAGTGATGTGCATCACGCGGGCATTACTCGTAGTGCTAGTTTGGGTGAGGGGTATTATCCTGGCGGGGACCGTCGTTGCTGACTCCTTGCGAGAGGCAAGTGCATCGCGCGGGCCTCCGTCACGGGAAGGTGTCGCCACTGCTTAAAGCGGGAGAAGAGTAGTACGCAAAAATGGGCCCACTCTAATAATTCAATAAAAAATGCTTTTAGAGAGAAAAGACCATACCTAGTGAGATTATGACTATAGGGGTGCGTACTGTTTTACGTGAAGACGGGACAGGGAATTCCCGATGGATTCCCTCATAACCGTCTTATGTGATTCTAGGTATGCTGAATTAGTAGTTGCCTCTTTATTTATGCGGGCCTTCTGCTTTGCTTAATTCCTGTTAGTTATTTTCAAAACAAGAATTATTTTAGGCTGCAACTGGCTGCTATCTCCCTAGCTATTAGACACAGCTGTCACGGAGAACAGATGCCCTAGGATATCAATACTAAAGACAGCGCTCATACATGTTACGTAGCAAGATCTCCAAACTGGATAAAAATCCGGACATCCCGCCCCGTAACCACATAAAACATTACAAGACATGGGTTACATTTCACGAAAGCATTGTTAGGCCATTGTTCTATCGTTATGGTGGGGGTAAGAGAGACGAATACCCACCACAAATGTCCTTCCCGCAAGGGCGTGGCAGATCTAAATATCATGCCCAGACATTTTAACGGAATTCGGTGGGGGGGGGGGGGGGGGTACGTATCTCGCCCGTCACCGGGTCCTATCGAACTAACCATTTTACCTTTCGTTAGGTTTATACACAAGTTTCCCAGTTTTGCACTGCGGTGCGGGAGGATTGTTCAGTAAATAAAATAATAATTAATACATATGTTTTCTCAGTGCTTTCCTACATTGTCTTAAAGTACTAACTACTAAATATCCGAAGATACGTGGGGAGGTGTATGTGACACCACACCCTGGCCATCACCGCTCGGAAACCCCGATAGTTTCCCAGAGTCGGATCAGCCCATGGTGCGGATAGGGACATCCAAACAATTAAGAAGCCACAAGGCTGAGTGGAGCACGAAGTCTTACTTATGAGTCTTACCGGAGTGCGGGGCTAGATTATCGCACTACCGGAAGAGAAGAAGAATATATTCCACAGTATGTAATGAAGACAGTGTCTCTAATCGTTTTGAACTGAATAGAAAAGGTTTAGTCGGTAGGATGCCGGGCTAAACACAGTTATAGCACGGACAGCGACCTTAGTGAAAAAGTGTTGGTGGCGGGAGAAAGTGCTGCATATATAAGTGTTGCTGTATAGTGTTTTCTACGTGCACTGCAGTCCTATATTTTCTATAAATAAGCAAAACATATGAACGGATGGCCACTAGCCATATATATACATAATCTAACCAGAACAATCAATACGGTGTCAAATGATTAAGATATATATTTTAGTAAAGGTTAACGAACCTACTATAGTGCGGTCAGCAACACATTGAGGAAAATGATAATAATTATCAACAAATACAGAAATTATAACTATCGGTCCTAAGACCGTTATGGTTCCTTTTAGTCATCGGGACCGTTTTTGCGGATATAATATAATTAACAAAACCTATATAGAGAAATAATTAAACTGTGAAGCATAGTTACTTGAATACTTGGTAGTCATTCCTAAGTTAGGCTACCGTGTTACTGAAATTGAGACGTAGATCCGTAGTCGACGTGAGATGATGCGCTCTCCGGAAGCTGGAAAGTTCCCACAGGTTGGTTCCCGCAAGCTGTTTTCCGCCAACAAGACTTCAGCAAGAACACTCATGGCGGGAGTGCATCGCTTAGTGCTGTAGGTCTAATAGAATGTCTAACGAGCAGTCAGTAAAATATATGATAGTACTATGTGGTGAAGAAAGTTCCCGTACACCGATGGCATGGATGGAAGTTGTAAACAACCCGTCACAAGCGGGTGTTGTCAGAGGCAAATGAAGATACAAAGCAAAGCTTCACGGTGCTGGGTACGTCACCCAGCTCTGAAGACGCACCGGGCAGAATTTACTTGCTGCGGTCAAAGTCGAAAGAACCGACATGATGTGTGTGCGGCGGCGATTGAAATACCACTTTCAGGTGTGGCCCGACACTACCCGGCGAGTTACACTATACAGACAATAGACTAAACGAATATGGCGTCCAATAGTTACAACGATTATGGAGTCAGGAAATTGCATGCTGGGTAGCGTTGCATGCTTGGCAAATTCAACAGAAATAAGCAGGCATCTCATATGTCATGCAAAAGGGTCTATATTTAATGGGGCACGAGAATTTTAATGTATATACATTTCTATAGCCTATGGTGGCTGTCATGATTTACTTTTCAAGCAATCAGAAAAAACTTAGCGTGTCTGGCTAGGTAAACGCGTTCGGTCATAGCGGTGCCAACTATAGTTTGGCAACGTGGTGTAAAAGCAATTATACAGGTAAGCTGTTGAATATTTTGAGACTAATTTGACTGGAAGTTGCTGCCATCGGCAGGAACAACTTCCAGTCAGACTAATATTCAGCAGGATGATTATTGCATAATAAAGAATGTAACGCATTGCCACTTGCATGACATCACACACTATCGCTAGAGGAGACAATATGGTGGCGATCACTGTTCAACATTTACGCGATATTACAAAGCAGATAATTGTGATACAGATAAAGGATTGTGACACGATATAAATGATATGTAATCTATACACCATAATCTATCTGTACAATACAACATTTGAGATGAAATTAGTATCACTTTGAAGGAAAAAAGCCTAGCCATCAGCTCACTAAACTATCTAGGAGTATATGTATCAGAAGCACACATAAATGAAAGACAGGAAACTTCATCATCAGTGGATATCAACATAGCAATGGATGGATCCAATCTGTCACTCAGGTATATGAAGTTATAATGAATTACGTCATATGTTAGCTGACGTCATAATTATGATGACATATATCTCCATTAGGATGTAGGAAAATTGTTTGTCAAGTGTACGAATTGTATAGCCTTGGTGAATTTGCATTTTAATAAATATTCTGTTGAACATTTGGAAATAATTTGATAGGGCGCTGTAGGCAGCAACAGCCTGCAGTCAAATTAATTTCAAAATATTCAATTACTTACCTGTATAGTTAGACATACGTTGATATTACGATTCTGGGAGTCAGGGTT
The DNA here is from genome assembly GCA_034401795.1 of Chaetoderma sp. LZ-2023a. NCBI lineage: Eukaryota > Metazoa > Mollusca > Caudofoveata > Chaetodermatida > Chaetodermatidae > Chaetoderma > Chaetoderma sp. LZ-2023a. Next base: position 24,736,438 of record CM067362.1, on the reverse strand, counting down.
AAAAGTATATAAATCGATCCCAACACATGCAAAATTTGGGCGGAGCTTCGCAAAAAATAGATGCTTCCAAGTGCCATCTAACAGAGTGGCAATTCCGATGATATCTCCATGCAGGAAGCCGCCATCTTGTTTACGCAAGTACACCTATCTGATTTCGATGATGTTAGTGATAATAGAGTCCAACTGTGCGACGTGGGGCGGGGTGGGTGTGAGTGGGGTTGTTGTTGTTGGTGGTAGTGGTGGTGGGGAACGAGGCTCATACATGTGCCTGTCCTCCGTCATTTAGGTACGCTGTGTCATGTGAACCATACCCTTCAAGTCGATTTGGAGACTGTGGATCTGCGGATCTAGGATACATGTGCCTAACTGATGCGGTACAACTGTAACATCTGAGCAGCGCAATATGTAGATCTAGATAAACTTGATGCCCGTCACTCCAACACATTCATACCATCATCACTCGCTGGCAGGACATCATAATCTCCACTAACACGTGCTACACTTTGATCATTTGTGGTCGTTGTCGGCGTCATCACGATATCTGGTGTCATTCAACAAGCTCACCACATATGCATTTCATTATGTCATTCGATCCTGAGGCTTCTGCCATTAAGTTTGTCAATGAGTCTTTATTATCGGAATGAAAGCGATTGATCAGTTTTTGGAAATCTATCGGTATTATTCCAGATTTTGGAAACCTGAAGCAAGATTATCAAATGCAATCTTTTCTATCTCTATAATGAGTAATTGTGATTGCTGTCTGCCTTATGCCTGCGCCTCATTTCCATTTCACAAAAGTCATACTCCAAAGAAAGACGGTAATATCTAACGGTTGACTGTGGTAAGGTGAGAAATATGAAATGAAATGTTACGTTTTCACACTTCCCAATAGAGGAATTCAGTCTGTCAATCAAATGTATTGCGTCATAATGCATTACGTCACTTGTAGATTGACGTCATGATCAATTACATAATGAATGACGTATTGTAGTCCGTTATGAACGCTTAATAGACCGTTAGTTGTAGGAATTATGTCATTTTATTCAATAAACATTGTTGCATATTTTGAAACTAATTTTGCCTGGGCGCTGTTGCGACCAAGGGCTTACCCGTATAGTTTTCTGGAAGTTGAGATTCCGGTTTGATCGATCCCAACACTGACAAAGCGTTGGCGGAGCTCAGCAAGGAATATGCGAGGAATAGAGTTCATGCATGCGTTAATTGATTCGCCTATTACTTCCATTGAATTAAGCTTGTTTTCGATCAGTGCATTGATCAGCTCTCCTTTTTGTAATACAGTTGCGTGATAATCAGGCACCAGGAACTTAAACAATGCATGTTCAGACAACCAGAGTTACTTCTGCTATATCCTACAGTACATCTCAGAAATAACCTAAAATGTTTCCAAAGTAAAATAAAATTATACGGTCAATTTAAAATATATATTGTTGAATAATTTGAACATAATTTGATTAGAAGACTTTCATGCCTAAGGCAATCTTTCTTATTTTGTCACAGTAGCAATTAGGGAGTGCATACCCTCGCGGTCACACTAAACACCGGAATACACCCCGGAATACATTTCGAGGACTGTGGGCTGTGGTAATTCAACAACGCTTTTCCGGGAATAGAGCATGGGGATTGAATGCACAGGTGCCCGTAACTTTGACAGCGTCTTTGAATTACCACAGCCCACATTCCTCGAGTTAATGAGTCAAAAATTTAAATGTTTATCACAAGCAGATATTATACTAAGGTATATTTTTTCGGATTATCTGGTTTTTCTTATATTTCCGAATTCGTCGCATTTCTGAATTTATCCGGATCAACTTTTGGCATCCTAGTGTATCGCCAACCTTTTCATGTGTTAAAATATGTGCCAAATCGGACCAGCAGTTTCCAAGATATCCAGAATTTGATACGACCCCCACTCTGCGTTATTTTATGCAGATCACGGTCATACTCAAGAAATCTTTTTACACGTCAAGTCCTTTCTTTGTGTTAAAATTGAGCAAAATCTGAACAGTAGTTTTTTAGATACAGCTCAAGAGACGCAGATAGACAGGCAGGCAGGCAGGTAGACATACAGACAGACAGACAGGCAGACATGCTGGCGAGCTGGCAGGCATGCTGGCGGGATGGCGGGCAGGCGGGTTGACGGGCGGATGGACAGACTACATCTGCGAGGCTGAAAGGCAGTTAAGTAACACCAAGCAATACAGAAAACTTGATGATTTAATTGTGCATCAAAACCGACAAAATGTCATTGAAATACTTAATTCATTGCATACAGATAAGTACATCGATAAGAAACAGCTAAAGTATCTGCTATGTGAGAATAATCCACAAAATCAAACTTTTTATATATTGCCTAAAATCCAATAAGCAACCAGTACCTGGTTAGATCCATTAACACCCCTTGGACGACCTATGAATTCAGACTGTGTCAGAGAGACTTATGACATTTCAGAATATATTGATTACTATTTAAAGCCCATTGCTAATAGACACAAGAGCTTTCTAAAGAACACAGAAAACTTTCTTTCAAAATTATCCAAATGTTCAGTTTCGATGGATGCATATTTAGTCACATTAGACATCTGCTATGTCCCATGCTATGTATACCAATTTAGATATTGATGCTAGAGTCAATGTTGTTAAAGAATTCCTTTGTCAAATTTCCTGATTCAGATCGACCAGATACAGAAATTCTAAAATTATTAGAACTAAGACTTAAAGGAAACGATTTCCAATTCAATGGTGAAAATTATCTTCACTTCTGTGGATGCGCAATGTGTAAACGATTCAGCCCAAATTTTGCCACGATTTATGTTGCGGAGTGAGAAGAGGAGGCACTGAGCAAATCAACCAAAAAGCCTCTTCTTTACCTCAGATATCTAGACGACATCTTCATAATCTGACAACCGTCAGAAGAAGACTTTTGGGAATTCTTCGCATTTTAAATACCAAAATTCAAACATCAACCTAAAAGCTACTATTAGTGGAACATCAGTTGACTTTTTAGATGTCACGATCTATAAGGATCCTCAATTTGATTCCTCTGGAAAATTAGAATGTAAAGTATTCCTTAAGCCAACAGACTCACATCAGCTGCTTCACAAAAATCATTTCATCCTCCACACACATTTAAAGGTCTGATCAAATCGCAAATCATAAGATTCTATCGAAACTTTAGCAACATGCAATATCTGAATGATGCATGCTCTACTCTGTTTGATGTTTTGAAAGCACGCGGCTATTCAGCCCGTTTTCTTCGAAAAATTAAAGCAGACACCATCAATGACCGTGAAAATCTAAAATCACATAGTGGACCCGAGATTGAACCTGCCCAAATTAAACACAACAAACCAATCATGTGTGATGATCAGTTTTTAAATGCGACAAAATAGATGCGAAGTAAACAACTATATCATTCCTGAGCTTTCAAACTGAAAATGAATATCATATCCGGACAAATATGCATTGTGATTCTGAGAATGTAATCTATTTGATCAACTGTGCCCTTTGCCAGAAACAGTATGTTGGTAAAACAAAAATGCATTTAAATGACAGACAGAGACATACTACATCCGCTAGACGCCACGTTATTGATATTGACACCTCAGCAGATAAACCAATTGCTGAACACTTCCTGATCTTTCAGTTGAGCATCATTTCGAAATCATGCCAATATAACAGATTCCGACTTTCGATAGTGAAGAAGAAACAGTTCGTTTCGCAAAATACGAGAAGGCCATTGGATTAGAACTCTCCAAACAAAAGCACCATTTGGAATAAATGTAGTTTCAAGAATATCACAAACGAACAAAATTATCCCATTTCAGCTCTTCTACAATAGTCGTAATTTTGAATTAGCGAAAACCATGAAAGATGAATATTCACAGTTGCAATCTAAATTAAAGGAACCGATCAAAGGACGACCAGTAAAAGCTTACAACAGAAATCCAAACCTGAAAGATTTGCTAGTAAGATCAAAGTTAGACCTCATAGTTCCTGGTAATAATGACACGGTTTCATCTCTCCCTACATATTTTAAAATAAATCTATTCCCAACCAAATTCAATAGTAGGGCAACTTGAAATCATATCCGTAGGACATCTTTTAATTTTGTATCTGCAAAAGTGTGTGTGGGCGCGCATGACTGCGTGTGCGTGCGTGCGTGCGTGCGTGCGTGCGTGCGTGCGTGCGTGCGTGCGTGCGTGCGTGCGTGCGTGCGTGCGTGTGAGTGCGTGCGTGCGTGCGTGCAGTTTCTCTATAATGTAGGATCAATCCCAGCCTTCACCTGTTGATGCAACCTACTGTTTAGTGCACTTTCCCCCCAACTAATATCAAGGGGGTGGGGGGGGGGACCACGCTAAGTAAATCTAAACTTTGTCTCGATAGTACAAATTTAGGTAAAGAAAGTTTTATTTAAATTCCTGTGCCAATGCGCTGTGTACAGACAGACAGACAGACAGGTACAGACAGGCAGGCGGGCGGACACGCATATGCGTACACAGACACGCACGCACGTACGCAGGCACGCATTTATCCCGTCAGACCATATTCTAATACCCTCTTCCTCTTACAGGGCCAAGGGTAATTAGACTGGTTTTTCTTATATAGGAGTGTGGTACCACCTCTCTAATATATCTGCCATCCAACAAACTGCTTTGTTTGTGAATTTCCAAAACACGTTTCATGTAGAAATTCACGTGTGGAGCGAGCGATACTATGATACATGCATGCCTACTAGGATTCATGCAGTTTTACCATCTCCTCAAAATAGATTATGAAAGGGATGGGATGGTTCAATAGAGGGGTCCATTTTAGATACGCCCCACCCATTTCTAACTAAGCTCCGCCCACTTAGGTACGTGCGTTGAAACCGATTTATTTATGTTGAGTCCTGAATCACCAGAATCCCAATTTCAAGGTAACTGTACACGTAAGGCAACTATTGGAGATTTTGAAAATAATTGGACTGGGAAAGGTTGCTGCGTATGGCAGCAAAAGCTATCAGGCAAATTATTTTCAAAATATTTAACAGACTGTTTATTAAATTGCAAATTCATCAAAGACATACAATTTGTACACTTGATGGACATTTCGAGCTTCAGGATGTAGTTATAATACATCATAATGATTGTGACGTCAGCCTACATATGAGGTAATTGATTATGACGTCACATTGGAGTGACAGATTGGATCCCTTCATTGGACTATACGTGTTTGGTTCTTTATCTATGTTTATTATGCTTTCATAAGTAGTTCATAAGCATGACGTATGCTTTATATACTGAACATAATTTGAGTGTATTAGTCTCTGTAAGGAAACAACAACTTTTGATCAAGCGAAATATAAGGTTTACTAGGAAAGAAAAGGGTATGTTGTTTGATAGACGTAAATCCCCATATCCGATCAGTGTACAGGGAAACAAGAGAAGCCCGCCATTAAACAATGCGTCTCTTTATATTGCAGGAGCTAGATAATTAGTGAATGAAGCATCTATTTATTTGCAAGTATAAATAAACTTATATAGGCATATAACATATCCGATAGAAGGAACGTTGTACACATTTTCACGACAGTAATCTAGCAATAATAATAATAATAATAATAATAATAATAATAATATTTATTTTTATTTAAAATTAATATTATCAGAGAAGCAAAAGTATTTCTATAAATGCGTTTTCTTTCTAAAAGGATATTTGTGACTAGTTATTAAGCAAACTTTAATACTAGGTGTTGCTTGTATTGCTGTTCTGTGTTATTCTTACGTTGTGATTGCTATATTCAGTGTCACTATTTCAATGAGCGTCACCGCTTGGTGATATTCAGCTTCCTGTTGTAGAATCTGCCAAGTTAACGATTTAATGACCAAATTTTGTCAAGAAATTCTAACTATTTGTTTATTGAATCGTCATTTTGTAGACCAAGAGAAGATTATTTGTGAAGATTTACTTATGGAATGACTGGCTCTGTTAACGAACCAGTCCTTCCAGTGACACATCTTTAAAAAATAGTCTTCTCTTTGCCTACAAATGGACATTCCCCGAGACCAATGCAGTGCCCAATTATGGCCGCTTGCGCCATGAAAGGGGTAAATACGTCTGGTATTACCAGCCCACGCTCATAATCACATATGGTGTCTTAATATAGTGTAGTTGCTTAAATTCGTACACTGGATTTCGTACAGACTACTACTACTGCTACTGCTACTACTACTACTACTACTACTACTACTACTACTACTACTACTACTACTACTACTGCTACTGCTACTACTACTACTACTGCTACTACTACTACTACTACTGCTACTGCTACTACTGCTACTGCTACTGCTACTGCTACAACTACTACTACTACTACTACTACTACTACTACTACTACTACTACTACTACTACTACTACTACTACTACTACTTTATCCTGAGGCTGAGCTAACATATCGTCACCTGATGTATGCTCAAGTAGCGACGGATATGTGTTTGACAACTATTGGTAATCTGCCAGAATTTCAGCCAAAATGATGACACAGTAACAATGAGATCATGTAGTTCATAATTTGAGTTCTAAAAATATGATGATGATGATGTTAATGTTTATTTCCCATTTAAAATGATCAAAATGATTTATACAGCATTGTAATCTTTGTGTGTTTATCCATTACCGTTAGTTTCCTTATGGTCATATATTATTGCATGCAATTTCTCATATTTAGTAGTGCGATCTATGCAGAGGTATTGGCTAAGCCAATCAGTACGAATATGCAAAACATAAATAATGCACTCGTTTGGAATTTCGATATCATGACAAAGTTTAAACGGCATTCAAATACTGACACTATTACGGAGTCTCTTTGCCACAATTTTGGCAATGCAACGCTGTATCATACTGCTATAGTCACGCGTGTCCTTTGTCTGGTGACAACTGGAAGTAGCGCCTCATTTGCAATGCGCTTCTATACATCAATCTCACAAATAGAAGTATGGAAGTTCTGAAATTGGAATAGTGCAAGAAAACAACGAGTCTGACCTCGCAAAACTCACACAAATTGTAATTGAGAAGATTTGTGTCTATGTTTCAATCACAGAGATTACTTTTTAGGGAGCTCACCAAATTCGGGATTAAAAAACTGAACAATCGTTACTTTTCTTTTCATGTAGGTTCACTAAAATTCGTCCTTCAAGTTAGATATTTGACGGATTTATTGAATATTTCAAGGTTTTCTTCTGAAATTCTGATAATAATATAGGTAATCCACTTTTCAAATCCATTTATAATCCTGTTCAGCCTGCTATCACTTCAGAGGTGTACAGAAATCTTACTTTGAGTATATCGGTGGCATGAATCAACATAAACAACTATTTTGTGGTTCTATTTAATTATTGGAGCTAACCCCCTGATGTGTGCTATTTCAATGATTTGACATGGTATATAAATTGATAGTAACGCACGCAAAATGTGGGCAGAGCTTATAACTAGAAATGGCATAGCTAGAAATCTGGGATGCATAGCTAGAAATGGTAGGGGCTTAGATAGAAATGGGTGGAGCCTGGCTAGAAATGAATCCCTCTATCTATTTAGCCGAGTAGATTTTCTATACTATTTTATAGTGATATCTTACATACAGCAAATGTGTAATCAGTCCAATAACACACAAGGTACATATCAATCTGCTCCATCAAACAAGCGCACGCTCTGATGTCTGTCAGTATCTATTTAGCTGCGGTGCAACAAGTTGCTGAACTTTGGACTGATTCAAGATACATCGGTAGGTTGTTGATGCATGGTCCCAAACAGATTCACTGAAACAGGCGTGGGTGGGTTGATGAGTAGTGGGGTTGTTGGAGGTTGATCTTTTGTAGGCACGCTCTTTGATTTGAGGATTGTTAACATTGATGCAAGTTTCTTGATGGGGTTGTCATATCGTTTCGGTGAAATCTTGACACCAAAATACGTGCTGAGGCTTGAGTTTTTGAGCCGTAGATTTGGTATGGGTACTCGATTGTTCTTTTGTAGGTATGCTGACAATCTTGCATTTATCAGAATGGAAATCCATCATCCAATGGCTTTCCCATTTCACCAGTTGGTCGAGATATCCGTTTTGTAGACTGAAGCCATTTTCATTCTTTACCACCAGGTGGATCATGATGTCATCGGCAGATATGTGTGTGGTAGAAGTAAGGTCCTTGGATATGTCATTTATGCAGTGTAGGAATAAACACGAACCTACTACATGGACGCCAGATATGGCTGGCACATAAATTGACTAAGCTCTATCACCAACGACAGCTCGAGTTGGTCGGGGTGGTGGTGGTGATGTTGAGTTGGCTCGTATACAGAATATATTTATGGCACTTTTGTAAATAAGCAGTAGCATGTCTTGGGGAACTTGGCACTTATCCAGAGATTTCTTGAAGATTTGACTCTTCTAGAGCTTTTGTACACTTGTGGTTATTATGTTGATAAAAGGAATTTACATGACTGGCCGGTGCTATGACTAACATAGTGTGTGCATGGCGTTTCAGGTTTCTGTTTAGTTTCAGTAATGCGCTTACCCTCCACTTTCAATGAGGTTATACCATTAAAGTTAATCATGTTGTGCTTGATGAAATTCCAGAATTGCTTTATGGTGGGGAGCCATGTTGGTCTGATTTTTGTCGATAGACGAGATACCCAGTTGTAAATTTGACAATATTGGCGCTTCCTGGCTTGCAAATGGAAATTGCTTAAACAAAACCTAGAGCGTCTTGGACAATTTCGACCATTCAATATTTTTAATACACACCATTGATCTTCTGGAAACCAATGTGACGCCAAACAAACGCCATACTTTCGCCAAAAATCTCCAGCAATAGATTAACGTCCAACAACAATAAATGGGCCAGTTCATTAGTTTTACCTTTGTTTTACCTTTCGTTTATCAGCCTGCTATTATTTTTCTTTTGCAGTTTCCTTGTTGATGGGCATACGATTGGGCCGTTTTCATCATTCAAACTGATCGGCCTGAATCTTGAATCTTGAAATACGGCTTGGTATAGTGTTCTTAACAATCTTGCACAATTTAAATTTCCACAGTGAGTTGAATTACTAAGTTCAGGATATAAAGGTGTTTCACATGATTATTGGGCCTGTACTATTATATCACGATTAAAGATACATTCAGGACCCTCTGTGTTTATCAGCAAGAGTACTCGATTTCCTATGTTTCTGAGGGCAATCGACCTCGATTTTGCATACAACTCAAAATAATATTTTTGAAATATTAACCCTATATTAACTACTGTAGCAGATTTGCTACATCGGTTAATGCATCATAATTTATGCCTGAGAACACATTCCATTGTCATTATTAACCATTGTAGCTAATCTGCTACAGTTGCTGATTTATCTAATATATGGTAGGTGCATCATATATCGGAGGAATTTACGAAGTGAAGAGAACAAAATGGCAGGCTCCACGCGTAAAAAAAATGCTGGATCTAAGGTAATTTATTTAATTATTTCCTACTTTAACTCCCAAAATACTTTATATGTTTCATGTTATCCAACATTTATGATACATAGAGATAATGTAGGCATACAGTTTTCAAAGGAAACATTAGTGAATTGTCATAATGAGGTGGGGGTAAATTCGGTGTAGCAGATCTGCTACATTGGTAAATAATGTTCAAAACATCAGTATAATTATACATAATGTACATGTGTAATGTCATTGAATTCTCATAACTACACTAATGTACTGGTCGCATGGTCAAGGGAGGTAACTCCCAGTCGCATGACAAACATTAACCCCCCCACTCACCGCCATATCTTCTGACCCTGAGGCAATGGCATTTCATCGACCTGCAAGACTAATTATGCCCACATTTTGATAAACGTTGGGGATATTGAAATTGTCTCCATTCATCCGTCTGTCCATCTGTCTGTCACCCTATCTCCTTCCAAACCATTAGATGGAATTCAACCAAATTTGGTAAATGAGTTACTCATATTGAAGGCCAGTCTTCTCGGATGGGACTTTAAACTGAGGTCCCGTCATACAGTGCCCATCACTGTGTGAACGTGAGCTAGGGTTAGGTAGGCAAGAAATTTCGGCATAGTCAAAGTAAACCGGATGCTGAATGGATCCCTCCTCGGATGGAACCACGCAACATACGGATTACAAAACCAAAACCAAATTGCTAGAATTAGAATCTTTCGGAATTTTCGAGGGGACTATGGAGGGATGTAACCCGGATGACTGATCGAGTTCGTCCTCGGACGGACACAGTCACCATACGGGCTACCTAACCAATCAAAATCAAACAAGTGCGCGCTGGTGCCTGCTCGGATGATGGCCAGAAGACCAAATGGGTCCCAGGACCCGAAAGACCCCACACCCCAACCTCCCCACTCCTCCCAAAGGGGCCGGGAGGTCTCTGACCTAAAGCCCCCCCCCCCCCACCCCTTGGGTGCATCAGGTCATAAGACCGTACGCACCTCCCCCGACCCAACACCTACCCCATCCCTTCCCCACCCCTGTTAGTTCCAGGTTAGGCCATCCCCATTACACACGCCCAAGCATGAGGAGCAACAAAAAAAAAAGCCATGGAAAAGAACAGCAACATGAGACAAAATCGAGAGACAACGATCAACACACACACACACACACACACACACACACACAGAGAGACACAAGCTAATGCACAAACCGACGTCACAAGAATTCACAAGAATTCAACAGAAACCATAAAGGCCAGGCGTGAGTCTAGACCCTAGCACTGGGAACTAGCATATAAACGCCTCAAATATTACAACACACACGAAGATTTTATGTCTTCTATTCACAAGATACTGACTACCACTACCACTTCGGAAAGACTTATGCTGTAAGAAGATTGCTGCGACAATCTATCTTCCCGACGATGTAGCGGTATGATTGCTGGCTCGCCTCTTCTGATGTTATGAAGATATTTCTGGTAGCAATCGGGGCCTATCTGACTTATCAAAGATGCTCAGGTAAGGCACGATGATGTTTCGTGGTTCAGGAGTTACACACAACTATGACTAGCTACTTATGGTATTACGATTATTTATTAGCTATTAAAACTTATAACAAGGTCGACTTATACTGTCGAAAATGAATGATAAACTTTGAATATATTTCTGAATAATTATCTAGACGGATTACTCTCAATTCTACTGATCTGCTATCCAATCTAACCCTACTCTTAATCGACTGACTTCAATTATATACACCTGTGCAAAAGTTAAGCACCACCCTATTTTTACGCACATGCGAGGGTATATTCATGTGCTATGAAGAAAGCAATAGCATAAACATTTATGTACCCATCCATCTTAGTGCAAGAGGTAATAATGCAACTAGAGGAATGCTGATTATGATGGTGGGGAAACACTGTATGTTTTTGTTTGAACTTGAAAACGAGGCCTGAATATGGTTACGTTGACACAACTGACAACTATTGCCCTACAGTTGACACACGTGGCTAGATTGTCATTAATGGTGTCTGAAAACGAAGTTTAACATCTGTGCACGAGTTTGAGACTGTCATTATTAATACCGGGTATATCCACCTTGTGCCTGGATGACGGCCTGTACACGACGTCTCATGCTGGTCACCAACCGACTGATACGCCATTGTGGTATTCGTTGCCATTCAAGATGGAGTGCGTCTGTTAATTCCTGTAGGTTCTGCACAGGAAGATCCCTCCTTCTCACCATGTTTCCCAGAATGTCCCAGATATGCTCAATAGGGTTCATGTCAGGGCTCCTTGCTGGCCATGGTAGGGTTTCGATGGCATTCTGGCGGAGGTATTCATGCACAGCTCTAGCACGATGTGGTCGGGTGTTGTCATCCATGAATATAGGGTGGGTTCCAGGTGCATGATTTACAAAATGAGGGACCACAACTCTATCCAGTATGGAATCTTGATATCTTTGTCCATTTAGTGTTCCAGGTACAGTCAACAGATCCAGCTTACAATCAAATGAGATGCACCCCCATATCATAACGGAACCTCCACCAAATGGAACTTCTTCCATGATGTTACGTTGGTCGTACGCCGTGCGTCTGGACCTCCATACACGAGTTCGACCATCTGTGGCATGAAGCAGGAACCGACTTTCATCGGACCAGTGTACCCGTCTCCAGGATCTCATGTTCCAGTGTCTTCTTTCGTTGCACCACCTCAGACGCTCCTCTTTGTGGTGTGCAGTGAGGAGAGGACGTCTGACAGGTCTCCTAGCTTTCATGCCAGCAGCATACAGTCTCCTTTTGACGGTAGACATTGACACTCTATTGCGCGTTTCCCATTGCTGGCTGAGCACTCTGCTGTTGGTGAATGGAGATCTCCTAACAAGGCGTACTAGGGCTCGATCATCACGGGCAGTAGTCTTCTACGGTCTTCCAGATCTACTCCCGTCCTTCACCTCGTTAGTTTGCCCATGTTTTGCAATCAAACGACTGATTACAGTATGGTTAATGTTCAGCTGTCTGCCAATCTCTCTGCATGACATACCAGTGGTATGCATGCCTATGATTTGCCATTTCACACGATCACTTAACCTTCGTCTTGCCATAGCGGTTCACAATCAAGAGCTAATTCTCTCTATACAAATAAACCACGGTCATGAACACAAAATTCCTAATCTTGTCGCCTAAATCTGTATGTAATGTTCTACACCTCAAACTGGACTTTTACATAACTGAACACGTGTGCTGTTTCCCGCCACGCACGGACATCAAGCGGCGTGAAGTCATGCATGCATGTGCATTTCGTACTTGGAATTATGTCAGCTAACGCGGGGACAAAAATTATGGCAGCCTAGTTGTACCATCATGTTTCTACGTTCTATTGTTTTTGCTGGTGCTTAACTTTTGCACAGGTGTAAAGTATGTACTACGGCTACAATGCAAAGATACTTCTGCTCTGTAATCACAGAGGGAGAATATTACCTACCCGAATCAACGATGGTAAAAGATTCCCTATTCACTCCTCCCAGTGCCTCTTACATACCCTCCAGATTTTCCTAACTTCTATACATATTACGATATATAGATCTATACATATCGTAATACATAGTCTCCGTTCCTTTCATCATTCTAGGTAGTCATAACCACAGTTTGATTGGCCCGCATCATTCTTGCCTCCAATCAACATCTGCTTATCCCTTCCTAGAAGTCCATACCTACTCTCGTTTGTCGTTCTGACCAATCCCTGGTGGTCAAACCTCTCGATTTCACTTTGAAATGAGTTCTTTTGTTTCTCTGCCACAGAGTTTGACTAGATGCTCATTGATTATGACGTCATCTCGGCCAATCAAACTCTGGGCTTCTCTTCTAGGGATTCATTACTAAACACGATATATCTACACCCTAACTCTGGCAAAGTGGTTCTAGCTGGTTCTGATTTGATGCGATCTGTCAGCTAACTAACAACATTACGGAATGTGTTGTTGTAGCATGCCCTTCTTTGATTGACATATAGTTGATACACAAATTTCGATTGTGTTATTAATTCCTACAGGACGCTACAATGCCTCTGTCCTGTCCCTTGCATATCTTGGATAAGCCTGTAGGAAGCGAACGTTAATAAGCACATGAGCTGTATGATCTCATTGCCAGCTGGTGTTGTTGTACTTGCTTAAGGGAGTCGGAATGCCGACCGTCAACAACTAATCGTCCGTCTGTTTCCTATAATTCCTCTCGATTCCCATCGATTCGCATCTATTCTTATCACTCTAATATTTATTAAACTAACGGTCTAAATGACTGTTGAATATTATAAAAATGTATGCCGATCCCACAGCAACAACTTTTATCTTCAACTATTGACAGATATCATCAACCCAGAACCGTTGGTCCTATTCCAATCTATTCCAATTTCTAACTTATTGTGATGAATTTACTGCTACAGTTTCGACACGGCTTCCATCCTATTTCCGCGAAACTGTACCACTAGCACTGGTCAAAGTCAACCAGTGCATCTTCCTACTACGTATCTAACTGTTACTATATTATTCACTCAGTTCATTAGCTCACCTGGTATTTTCAAATATGAATTTCACTGAGGTCTTACTCGCAAATATAAGACGTCTAACGGGGTCATGACTTCCCATAAGACGATCCGATATCTACACATGCCCCTCAACGGAAGTTAATTAACCATCTCTTAAGGCCTTAAGGTATCGATAATTAACTCGTTGTGCACTATCAACAACCAAACCACACTATACCAGGGCTAACCATAACTGACGTCCATAAGCTAACGTAATTATCCGTTAACATGCTGCAATAATAGACATCTATTATGACGATAAAACATAGTTAAACACTCAATACAATGCTAAAACAATAAAATAACTACATAATAGGAAAACATCCTATCAATAATATTACAGTAAAGAGAAAACATATCATTAAACGACGCCCTCAAAGAACATTACCCTAAATAAATACAATCCTAATCCTACAATTAAATCATTACATGTCATATCAAAGGTCATATTGGCATCCACCATACATGCTATAACAATTTATACGTGGTACAATAATAAAGTTCGTGCTACAATGATAAATCCTCGTATGATGTACGAATGTTAGGATTGTCAATCATCACGTCTATCCAGTCATCAGCCGTCGGGTCGATCTCGGTCCTGGCAACAGCGTTAGGCGACGACCCGGCTGACATCCTCAAAGACTCCGGTAGGGCTGCAGATCTCCGGGGCCCTAGAGGGTGAATAGTCCGCGGCGCACTACTCTGGGCCGCATGTGGCTTGCATCTAATCCATATCCACATGCGCGAAATAATTCCGCACTTCCATAATATAACCACTATTACGATCACTACGACGAAGGAGCCGGTCGAATATGACACAAACGACCGTACCCCCATGCCATCGACCATCGCTGGGTCGACCGCAGATAAAGGTGCTAGCTGCACGTACTTAGACTTCTGCAAATGGTCCCATTTTTGCATACTCAATTGATCAATTATCATTGACTGGTTTAATACCCCGGCCACATCCAACCGTGGCGTATCTATGGCCAGACTGATTCGAGTGTATGTCCTACTATAAGACTGCACTGGCTCAAATCGCCAACCCTTGCCACTATAATCACATTCTCCAGACATCAGAGCAAACACACCATTCTTAACTACACACCGGTCTGTCAGTCGTCCCCCGCAGTGTACTTCCACAGTTTCTCCGAACGTTTGCAAAACCACGCCTATTTTCTTATTGGCAAATACATTACTAGACGTTTCGTTGGACTCAGTCAGTCTAATATTACAGGTACTATCCGTGGTATTCATTAGCAGACTAACTATACACGGCACTTGGGTCTTATCGACCCTTAATTGCCCGGGACATACTCGAGGTTCACTACCACCAGGACATTCTGACCCGGTCACATACTATCCGATCTTGGTGAGAAATACATCGATTAATAAAGCTTCTCAACAACAGCACTCGAACCCAATGCACGATGTTTATTCCATACCCGGATAGCAAAGCCTTGCTGATTTCGGCCAGGAGTATAACCCTTCCGGCATTAATCTTGTCATCCTTCAACATGACCCGCATACCCCTCATAATCATTGTACGCATCGTGTCCTTATCCGCGTTACACAGCCTATCAATGTTGGCTATCATGGCGCAAGCGGCCCGTGCGGCCTCGTCCGATATGGCTGCCACAGACATGGTTTCCATTCGAGGTGCTACTATCAGCTATACTGTTCGTTTTGAATGGACGATGCACGGCTCTTAATGCGATGTTCCACTGTTATGTTTATCAGATATAACGCTTACTTTCTAAACTGCCTATACAATACTATACCACTGCGAAGTCCACTGGTACGATACTACCCTACAGATTTACCACTATTGACGGCTGCGTCGCCTTATAACTGCATCGATACGACCGATGAAGTTATCGTATCGAGCACGGCCAAACGCGCCAATCCTGAGTCTTTTGGAATCTGAGTAGACATCAGGAGCGAGACTGCGCTTGCGCAGAAAGTAGGGATGAGATGGAAGTGTTTCCATTGGCTCATTGGCGGGCTCGGGTACCTCCTCCGAGGTGTCCATCCTATCGGTACGATGATCCTCTGCGGTTTCTCTTGAATACCCATAGTTTCGATCGCTACTCATCCCAGGTCGATCTACATCAACCGCCTTACCCACCTTGCGCATCATCGGCTCCTCATCAGAAGCTGGTCGCTTCCTACGAGCCCTCTTACTCGCTGTCGCATCGGAGCCGTTCATCGGCAAAGATTTGGACTCGGGTATCATCACTCGAGGGTGATGGCTGGCTTTCGTACCTTTAGCAGGGTTACGAATAGGGCGTGGTCGGACCTTGTCCCAACACATCTCTGAGTCAACTACACGTAGCTTAGATATATTAAGTACGCGCACCTTCCCAGACCTCTGATGTCGGACATGAGCTACTGGACCATTGATCTTAAAGATCTCGTACTCAGGGTCACCGTGAGAGGTCAATTTCATCCTCTCCTCAGCCTTTACAACCACTGAATCGCCCACCTTGAATTCACCCGCGTTGGCACGCTTGTTAATTTGTTCTCGGTGAACTTCTCGAGACTTAGCCGTTCCTCCACGAGCGCGCAGCAAGGCATTATTAAGACATGTAAGTCTTTCACCCAGATCTTGCATGGCATCCAGTGGGATGGTTAACGGAAGTCTTGCCCAACGCCCATACATCAGATAAAATGGCGTATATCCAGTCGTGGAGTGACGAGAGCTGCGGTATGCTGTTAAAGCCGCACCCAATTCGTCCTCCCATGCACGAGATTCATTATTAACACCTTTCTGGATCAGCTCCTTGAGCGTACGATTGAACCTCTCGGTACGTCCATTTGTTTGCGGATGGTATGGACTCGATCGTCTATGATCGATACCGTGTTCCTTAAATCGTTCCTCCAGACTATTTGAACAAAATTCTTTCCCTTGATCCGTTATCAGGATCTCAGGGACACCATGACGAGCTACATACTCGTTGAAAAACTTGTCTTCAACGTTCTGCGATGTTTTTGCAGCAATTGGGTATGCTTCTGCCCACGCAGAACAGTGATCGATTATCGTCAAGATATACACATTACCTCTGCTTGACTCCAACAGTGGACCGATCAAATCCATACCAATTATCTGACTTGGATAATTAGCCATGGGCATCTCACTGTATTGAGGCCGTGTAGTGACGGGTCGGTTGACCTGGCACGTTGTACACGTTTCAAGCATACGAACCACATCTTTCCTTAAAGACGTCCACACAAAAGAATCCCTTACCATACCGATGGTCTTTTTCAGACCTTGGTGACCGGCTCTCTCATGAGCCTTCCGGAGCACTTTCTCACGGAACAGGGTAGGTAATACAATTCTGGGGTACTCAGCGTCCAACGCTGAAGGTGTCACTAAGGAATACAAAATACCGTTTTTGACCATATACTCCTCCGGTGTGTTCTTGAACAATTCCGTGTATTCCTTGGTCTGCTCGATACGCAATTCGTCGTAGGTATGTCATAAACCTCTAGTGGGACATGCGGTAACGCACCCTCGTCTACCTCGGGTATGACATAATCGCCCGTGTCTAATGTGGCGACCTCCACAGGACGACGTAATCTGGACAACATGTCCGCCCGAATATTCTTCGAGCCCTGGATGTACTCAATCTTACATCCGTACTCAGCAATCAGAACTGCCCAGCGCTGCACCTTCGTGTTCTTCACCTCACCCACAAACAAACTCTTTAGGGGTTTGTGGTCGGTGTACACGGTAAACTGCACGCCAAATAGATATGGGCGGAGCTTCTTCAACGCATAGATCACAGCGTAAGCCTCCTTCTCTATTACGGGCCAATTAATCTGACTATCTTTAAGAGTAGAGCTTACATATTGAATTACCCGCTCTATACCCTTAGCGTCGTCTTGTACCAGTATAGCCCCAATAGCATAACTAGACGCGTCAGTGTATAACTTATAAGGGGCGTTTAAATTCGGATATGTGAGAACCGTCTCACTGCACAGCAAGTTCTGTAATTTCTTGAACGCTTGCTGTTCATCCTTACCCCACTCAAAACGCTTATATTTTTTTGTTAACTCTATTAAAGGCGTGGCAATTTGGGCATAGCCTTGCACACAGGATCTGTAATATCCGGTAGCTCCAAGGAAACTTCTTACTTCACTCACATCACGTGGTGGTGACATTTCCCTAATGACCTTGACCTTCTGAGCCTGAGGAGCTACTCCTTGTGCAGAAATGCGATATCCTAACAAGTCCACAGACTTACTGGCGAAATCACACTTCTTTTTCTTAACTTGTAAGTTATACTCTCTAATCTTGCGGATGACCTTACGCAAGTGATGTGCATGTTCAGTCGGATTTCGTGAATATACGACTATATCGTCGACAAAAACATGCACATATTTTCCTACAAATTCCCGGAAAATGTCATTCATCGCCCTTTGAAATACGGCACCTGAGTTGCAAAAACCGAACGGCATACGAATCCATTCGTACAAACCTTCGCTGCAGACGAACGCCGTCTTCTCTATGTCTTGGCTGGCCATTGGTATCTGCCAATATCCAGACTTCAAGTCCATAGTAGAAAATATCGTTGCGCCCCGCATCGAATAAAAAATGTCAGAGATATTCGGTAGCGGGTAACTGTCCTTACGGCATACCGAATTCAATTTCCTATAGTCAACACAAAATCGTGTGTCACCGTCCTTCTTAGGAACCAAAGTAATGGGCGACGCCCACGGGGATGACGATGGTCTTATGACACCCGCATCAAGCATTTCTTTTACTTGGTTCTTGACCACATATTGCTTGGTTAGCGGTAGACGGTAGGCCTTCTGCCTTATAGGATAAGCATCTCCTGTTGGTACCGTACATTTCACTTTGGGGACCAATCCTAAAGTGTTTGGACGAGCCGTATCAAAGATATCCGCAAAGTCATCTATAACTTTGTCGATATCTTTATATCCGGTCATTTCCTTACAACTCGCATTCACATATCGCGATTGTTCTCTATAGGGATACCTAAAGGGATATATCTGACCAAACCATACTACTACCTTGGTCCGATAATCAATCTCTGCCTTTCCCAAGTGCAAAGCATCCGCTCCAATCAAACATTCATGCCTCATACTCGCCACTACCGTACTCGGAATAGGCCGGGCATTTTCAAATTTGATTTGTGTTTCTCCCAAAAGTTCTATTGGGGCCCCATTTACTGCTAAGAGCGTTCTCGCTCTCTTTAATGGCCTAGCATCTAGCATGCTACGCCAAATGTCCTTCCGAATTAAGGAGGTGCTAGCACCCGTATCTACTAGAGCATGCAGGTACTCACCCTTATTCACAAGACCCTTTTTTTCTAATCTCAGACGGATCAGAAACCGCTCGGTCGGTGCCTCACCAACGGTTTCCTCCGTCGCCATTTACCGGACTCCTTCGTCCACTCACTACTTCCGCGTACGAATTCCTCCGCCCGGATGAGTCCCGTTCAGTCCCATATCGTCCGTACTCGTCGGTGTTTTCGCTTGTCAGAACGAACCCGTCCCTGTCCTCGTATTCGTCAGGGTCCCTCATCCGATTGGCTATGTCCCGGCGTACATTGCGTGAACAGTCCCTTGGCGTTACTTCCTGTCTCAACTGTCTGTCACGACCTCCCACTTCGTCTACTTCCATGTCCATGTCCCATTCTTCAACTCGGGGACGTTTGCTTGCCCTCTGGGGTAGTGGCTTGGCCATTTTTGGTGGACCGGCATTAGGACAATCTCGTAGAAAATGTCCATCTTTCCCACACCGGAAGCACGTAACTGTATTGGGTTGATTTTTACCTTCTATAAACCTACCCTGGTTGTTATTACAGTCTCTGGCCATGTGGCCCTCCATACCGCACGTAAAACACACTATGGGCGGACTTTGTCCCCGTTGCTGTGGTTTCTGGGCTCTCTTCTGCCACAGGGTTTGTCGCGGTGGTTCCGCTGGCTGTGTACAATCACTCTTATAGTGCCCAGTATGGCCACAATTATAACAAGTGATGTGCGCCGCACTTTTATTCCCGTTTACCCGTCTCGGTGATGGTGGTGCTGATCTCTGCGTTGGCCGGTTTGGTCGTTTTGGTTTCACTTCTCTATTCGCTTGTGGTCGCGGTCTTTCATCGGCCACTTTCATTTCTCCAATTATTCCGCAGAGTTTTTCAATCATTTTATTCTGTTGGGTGATCTGTCGTTTCAGCGAGTTTACTACTTGCCAGATGCTTTGTTCTTCTGGTTCCAAGGAATCAATTTCCATTCGCTCCTCTGATCTCCCGTCTATCCGCATTGCTTTCAGGAGATCGTTATACGTCTCCTCTTCTTCTGCAATTTCTATCGCACGGTTCAACGTTCCCGTTTTCTTGCGTACGATTCTCTTACTCAGCCCTCGGTCACTTACCGCCTTTAAATAGATACCGAGTACTGTCCTTCGGTTATCCTCATTCTCTACGGGGTATGCACGGTTGGCTAACTCCCGGTATCTCCTATTAAAGGTGATTATTGTCTCGTTTCGTCTTTGACGCACGCCCTCCAGATCATACTTTATACGCTCATGCTCATTTGACGATACGAAGTTCAATGTAATGTACTCTTTCAACTCGTCAAACGTCACTTCTTCCCGTATCTTTCCCACCAGAAAGCCATCTACTGCTCGTGCCAACTGACCACGGGCAGCTCTAGTGATTACATAGGCAGGTACACCCTCTAACAGTCCCGCATTCACCACCCACGCCCTTCTCGTCTCGTCTAGGAAGGCACGTACTTGTTCAGGTATTAAGCCATCACAGGGCTGAATCCTCTGTATGGTTTCCCTAATCTCTTGCCGATGTACCCGGTCATTCTCCCGTCGATTGCTACTGTCCACAATGGTGTTGGCCATTGCTGTCCCCATGGCCTTCATGGCGGCTACCGTCTCCGGTCGCAGCTCGGGCCGTTGGGGCAGTTCCATTGGAGGTAGTCCTGGGTCGGCTGGTTTGGCGTGTCTCCGTGGAGCTGCCATCCCCTCTGTAGTCTATTGGTAATACAGGCACACTATTACACGTTGAAGTCGGGGTTGTTCAGTGCACGTAATGTCAGTAGTGATTTTCACTAACGAATTGTCACGGTATTCACGGTGTTGGGTTACTTTGGCTGTGTCTGAATTTTTAGCTATTTCCACGAATACTTGTACCCTGTCCGCAATGTCTTTTAATACAATGTTAGCTGGCCGGTCTACTTGGGCCATACGTACTCACAGTTTGCGTTATTTACTCCGATCCTGGCAGGTGAAGCCACTGAAGATTTTATGTCTTCTATTCACAAGATACTGACTACCACTACCACTTCGGAAAGACTTATGCTGTAAGAAGATTGCTGCGACAATCTATCTTCCCGACGATGTAGCGGTATGATTGCTGGCTCGCCTCTTCTGATGTTATGAAGATATTTCTGGTAGCAATCGGGGCCTATCTGACTTATCAAAGATGCTCAGGTAAGGCACGATGATGTTTCGTGCTTCAGGAGTTACACACAACTATGACTAGCTACTTATGGTATTACGATTATTTATTAGCTATTAAAACTTATAACAAGGTCGACTTATACTGTCGAAAATGAATGATAAACTTTGAATATATTTCTGAATAATTATCTAGACGGATTACTCTCAATTCTACTGATCTGCTATCCAATCTAACCCTACTCTTAATCGACTGACTTCAATTATAGTATGTACTACGGCTACAATGCAAAGATACTTCTGCTCTGTAATCACAGAGGGAGAATATTACCTACCCGAATCAACGATGGTAAAAGATTCCCTATTCACTCCTCCCAGTGCCTCTTACATACCCTCCAGATTTTCCTAACTTCTATACATATTACGATATATAGATCTATACATATCGTAATACATAGTCTCCGTTCCTTTCATCATTCTAGGTAGTCATAACCACAGTTTGATTGGCCCGCATCATTCTTGCCTCCAATCAACATCTGCTTATCCCTTCCTAGAAGTCCATACCTACTCTCGTTTGTCGTTCTGACCAATCCCTGGTGGTCCAACCTCTCGATTTCACTTTGAAATGAGTTCTTTTGTTTCTCTGCCACAGAGTTTGACTAGATGCTCATTGATTATGACGTCATTTCGGCCAATCAAACTCTGGGCTTCTCTTCTAGGGATTCATTACTAAACACGATATATCTACACCCTAACTCTGGCAAAGTGGTTCTAGCTGGTTCTGATTTGATGCGATCTGTCAGCTAACTAACAACATTACGGAATGTGTTGTTGTAGCATGCCCTTCTTTGATTGACATATAGTTGATACACAAATTTCGATTGTGTTATTAATTCCTACAGGACGCTACAATGCCTCTGTCCTGTCCCTTGCCTATCTTGGATAAGCCTGTAGGAAGCGAACGTTAATAAGCACATGAGCTGTATGATCTCATTGCCAGCTGGTGTTGTTGTACTTGCTTAAGGGAGTCGGAATGCCCATCGATTCGCATCTATTCTTATCACTCTAATATTTATTAAACTAACGGTCTAAATGACTGTTGAATATTATAAAAGTGTATGCCGATCCCACAGCAATAACTTTTATCTTCAACTATTGACAGATATCATCAACCCAGAACCGTTGGTCCTATTCCAATCTATTCCAATTTCTAACTTATTGTGATGAATTTACTGCTACAGTTTCGACACGGCTTCCATCCTATTTCCGCGAAACTGTACCACTAGCACTGGTCAAAGTCAACCAGTGCATCTTCCTACTACGTATCTAACTGTTACTATATTATTCACTCAGTTCATTAGCTCACCTGGTATTTTCAAATATGAATTTCACTGAGGTCTTACTCGCAAATATAAGACGTCTAACGGGGTCATGACTTCCCATAAGACGATCCGATATCTACAATATGACTGTTGTGTGCAATGCGACATTTGTATTTGGTTCCACCCCTAGAGGTCAGGGTCAAAAGGGCAAAGCTGTGAAATGTGGGGGATTTGCGATGGCATGTCATCGATTGTGCATTCTAATTAATCTGCGATCTATCACAGATTAGTGTTTTTACTCAGGATCTTTCTTTTTCTTATTCTTATTCCTATTATTCTTCACGATTTTCCCACTCTGTCTCCTCCTCCAGTTGGTCATGTGACCAGTAAATGGTTAATAAATGTTCTCTAGTTGTGAATTCGATGAACTTTCAAGCGGTGACGAGACTAGTGATGAATGGCCTGCACCTAATGACCCTGACTTCAGTAGGGATGAGGATGAATCCAGTGGCAGTGATGACTCTGATTTTTCCGATGGCGAACCTCTCACTTCATCTAAAAAGACCCCTGGACCTGCTCCTCGACCAGATAAGGACCAAGGACCAAAAGCCTCAATAGCTACAAAGGTACCTGGATCTGTCGTCGGACCCAGCAAAGAGCAAAGACAACGAACATCAACAACTAAAAAGACCCCTGCACCCAGTAAAGAACAAGTACCAAAAGCTTCAGCATCTAAAAAGACCCCTACACATGGTAAGGAGCAAGGACCAAAAGCCAAAAAAGCGAAAAAAGTTGATCACACGTTTGAACACTCGAGACCGTTCGTACCACCTCCAGACATCAAATTTGTTGATGTTGTTCTAGTGCCAGAGCCTCGTGAGGATGTGTAACCTTATGGATATTTCAAACGATTTGTGACTGACGACATGTTTTCATATTTGGCGGATGAGACAAACAGTTATGCTCACCAAAAATCAGGAATAAATATTCGGACCAGTGCAAACGAGATCGAAACGTTTACAGGAATGTATTTCCACATGGGTTTGGTCCAGATGCCTTCTGTAGGCTGTTACTGGGAGTCTGATACACGCTATCAACCTGTAGCTGACATGATGTCAAGAAATCGGTTTCAGAAAATAACTTCCTACTTGCATATCAAAAACAATCTGCTGGTTACAGATCTAGAAAAGCAAGATAGGGCTTGGAAAATAAGACAGTGGCTAGCTGATCTGAATGAAAACTTTGCCAAAGTTAGTCCAGATGAAAATCAGTCAGTGGATGAAATAATGGTGGCTTTTAAAGGGAGATCCCTATTGAAACAATACCTTCCCAAAAAAACAAAAAAGTGAGGGTTTAAACTCTGGGCTAGATGTGCTGCTTCTGGCTTTTTGCATGTGTTTGACATATACCAAGGAAAGGGTACTGGTATGGGTGATGACGATGAGCTGTCTAACTGTGGTCTGGGTGGTAATGTTGTGTTGAAGCTGTGTTCTTCATTGCCAGAGAAACACAACTTCAAGATATTTGCAGACAATTACTTCTCAAACCTTGCGATGGTACATGAACTAAGACAAAGGGATCTTTTCTATGTTGGCACAATCAACAACAATAGGCTTCATGGGGCGCCCCTGAAATCCGAAAAACAATTAAAAAAAGAGGGAAGGGGTGCAATTGATACTGTGGTAGAAACTACTGCTAATATTTCACTAGTACGCTGGTTCGATAACAAATGTGTTACTGTAGTATCCTCATATCTTGGTGCTGAACCTCTTGATGTTGTATGTAGGTATGACAGGTCAAAGAAAGAATACATTACTGTTAGACGACCATATGCTATCGGTGCATACAACATGTCAATCCTTGATATGATGTGTTCCCTGTATAAGTATCTACTAAGGAGCAAGCGATGGTACCTCTACATCTTTTATCATACACTGACAATTGCGCTGGTAAATGCATGGTTTGCCTACAGACGAGATTGCAAAGTGCTAGCTGTCACGAAACCTATGCCACTTAGGAAATTTCAGGCATATGTTGCAACAGCACTATGCAACTCTGGGAAGCCTTTGCGAGGTAGACCATCCCTTGATGCCCTTCTCTCAGCAAAAAAGAAGAAAGTACAGGTCAATCCATCACCAGTAGGTGATGTTAGGTTTGATGGACTTGAGCACTTTCCCACTTATGAAGAGAAACGACAACGTTGTAGAAATTGCCCAGATGGTTTTGCGTATGTGAGATGTGCCAAGTGCAAAGTACATTTGTGTCTCAACAAAAGCAGAAATTGCTTCACAACTTATCATCGTCGATAAATAGCATTGATTTTCATGCATGCACCATGCATGTTATAAGGGAGACTGGGGACCGATGAGCCACGGGGACCAAAGAGCTACCCTCGTGCTTTTGAGCTCACTTGAGCATTCTGGCTAGGTGAGCTAAAACACACGAGGGTGGCTCTTTACTCCCCGTGGCTCTTCGGTCCCCAGTCTCCCCTAAGGGCATGGCAGTGTGTTGGGTTGATCTGTACTTTTTAAAAGCCAGTCATAGTAAAGAAATGTTTTCAAAGATATTTTTTCCTTGGCTGCTGGTTATGTTCTGTGACCAAGAGTTATCTCCCCGTGTGTATATGGCCTGTATAGGTTAGTAAAACACACATATATTTGTTCAATTAATACTCATGTTTAATTTCAAATCAGTTCAACATTTATGTTCTGTCAAAATATTCCATGTTCATGAAGTAATTAAAAGTTTGAAAGTAATCGTATATTATGCACCTGTTTTTCTTCGTTAACCAATGTAGCACTTCTGCTACGAATAGAAAAAGTGGGAAATTTTTATTTATTTTTATTTTTCTTTGTTTTGGTCATTTATTGCTCCCCATGTAACATTCATACAGAAGGAAATAATTTTTAGTCAACAAGAAATGTGTCCGGTTAATATAGGGTTAAAATAGCAACATTAGCATTGCACTGGATTTCCGATGTTATCCCAGAAATGCACAGCATGTACTCGTGACTCATTCTTGCTTAAGCTCCTTTAGAGACCAACGTAACTTAATGAGCAACAAAATGGCAAACATAAGCTCTCATACTTTTAAAGTTAATGATTCCGAACTTCTTAGTAACAAAATAATATTTCGTCAAGATGTGACTACAGACATTTTTCTATCAGGCCATATCAAAACAACACGATATTCTGAACTAGATCTGCAACTTCTCACATGGTGGCGAACGCATACCAGCATACCCGAATATGTGAATCAAACGATTCCAGCTTCTCTTTATGTGATTGGAGTCGTTGCTAACACATTGTTGTTGATCTACCTGTATAGATCAGGAAAATACAGAATCCCAGTATTCACATTGCTAACCAGTTTAGCATTGTGCGACTGGTGGACGTGTTTGTCTGTGGTGCTATACACATGGTATGTCATTCCAGAACAGAGTACCAGCAAAGAACTCTGCAATATCTATGTGTATTTTGTGGTTTCGAGTTACGAATCGAGTATCGCACATTTAGTTTTTCTCTCAGCGCTGAGATACTTTCAATTAGTTTATCCACTAAAGGCGAAAGTTTCTGTAACCTTTTCACTTGTCTACAAGATATGTCTGGTAATGTGGATCGTCTGCTTTGCTATCTCAGTGCCATATCCGGTTTACTATACTGGACACGAGATCAGCTACCAGAATCGGACGGTTCGAATATTCCGGTTTATAGGAAACTACGAGATGAAGGAATTGGGAATTACAGTGTTCTGCCAGGTCATCCCCCTTCTAACCTTCGTCTTTTTACATATTTTGAAAATGTATAAACTCTTTGGTAAACAGGAGCTCACAACGCAGCAAACAACTCGCAACACAAATTCTAGAACTGTTGCCATTATAATCGGATTGTTTATCATGTCTGTTATATCCTCGATTCTTGCATAAGATGTATCACAGTGTACTCGGGTACCCGTATTGGCACTTTCACATGGCCCTTTTTCATATTACCACTCACTTTAGCTACTTAAACTCCATTTTAGACCCGTTTGTGTATCTACTTAGCTCAGCTGATATTAGAAGGGATATGCAGAGAACTCTCTTTCCTATATGCCAGAATAAACACCAAACATCGTGATTTGTCTTGCCAACAGCAGTATTTAGATATCACCAGGAAACCTTTATCCTAAGTCAACATTTATCCTAAATAGGATATTTGATACGTTGTTTCTGTTTGGTACTTTGTCTTATTGCTATTTTATCCTTTTATGACACTTTGACATCAAGTCTACAGTGTGTGTTATTCTGGATGTATGGTCCTAGTGTGTGTATGAAGCAACCTGTAGCCTATGTGCATGCATAACTCATTACTACATAGCGCTGTAGGAATTGAAAAATGTGCACAATTTTCTGATATGCCCAGATAACAATACTACATTGACCCAACCTGTGGTGTAGCATTGGCCCAACGTTGGCTGTCTATGATGCCAAAGCATCCACCCAATGTTGGCCCAATGCATTCACCCAACATTGACCCAACATACGTCACAAAACATTGGGCCAACACTGACTGTCTACGTTGGCTCAACATAATTCTGCTCAATGGTCTAACATTACTTAACAAAAATATTGAAGATTTTTTATTAAAATATATTTAGCACATTGGCAAAGTGAATGGCACATTTAAAGAAATGTATCAAACATGTTTGCCAGGTACAATGTCCAACCAAAGAATTGGTTTGCAAGGTATTTCATAGTAATGCCGTTTATAACAAATTGACGTTATTCATAGGAGATTGTCAAATTCTTATGGTGGTTGTCACAATACATATTGAAATTATATTACAGGATAGCAGTATTTAGAGGGGGAGATATTATTTAGACCACTTAATTGCTTTCAGATGAATAACTGCTTACTAAAGAATAAGCTCCATCGCGTTATTCCTACATACACCTAACTTAATCTATTAAATAATGCCTATGCACCCAATCAAATTAGTTTCAAAACATTCAACAGTTTACAGGGTGTACGTTCATGGTACCAAAGCACCGGCTCCTTGGACCAAGGGGGTGGAGCCTGAACCTGGGGGAAAGAGAAATAAAGGAAGAGAGAGAGAGAGAGAGTGGAGAAAAGGAGTGAGGGATGCGTGGAGGTAGAGAGGGTAGGCGGGGTGGTTTGAGAGAGTGAGAGAGAGGGAGAGAGTTAGAGAGTGAGAGAGAGAGAGAGAGAGAGAGAGAGGGAGAGAGAGAGAGAGAGAGAGAGAGAGAGAGAGAGAGTCATATCATTTTCAAAATAGTCAACATATTATGTTGAGCATGTATCGACTATGGACGCTTGTCATCATTTCAAGGCTGTAGACAAGGGGCTCGACAATTGAATTTGGGTAAAATATTGTAATCTAACAACCAATTGATGGTTCATATTTACATCTGGAAGTGCAACAGAGGCCATTTGAGAGCATT
This sequence comes from Chaetoderma sp. LZ-2023a, assembly GCA_034401795.1. NCBI lineage: Eukaryota > Metazoa > Mollusca > Caudofoveata > Chaetodermatida > Chaetodermatidae > Chaetoderma > Chaetoderma sp. LZ-2023a. The sequence continues at coordinate 24,708,160 of CM067362.1, read as the reverse complement.
CGTATTAACAGATATCAAACTTTTTGGGAGTGGTGGTGGTGAGCGTGCGTGCATGCGTACCTCCGTGCGTGCATGTGAGTGACGCGGACCATACAATCGGTTGGCAATGGGACCCGCCGGAGCCTGTGATGACACCGCTGCGTTCTCCCATGGCCCCTGCTTACGTGGAAATAAATTCTTTGACTTGCAGGGCAAACATCTGACGGACATAAATTTGCATAGATTTACCAACATTCTGGGACTATGTCATCATCCTATTGCACGGTCTCCGCCATCCCACTACGCTCCTGTATCTAGTCCTGTGCTTGCAGGCTTTGGATGTATGCGCTATGGTGTTGTTAAGTTCACGAAACTTCATAAATATAAATGAGCTGGTGTCAGTCAACTTCTGCATATGAAATTTCCGGGTTACTAGCATCCTACTAATACACGCCCACTCGCATAGCTTGACGTTCATGTCTCGCGAGATCTCCATCGATATCGGCATGAAGCCACGCCTCTATGTTTAGATTGCTAGCTAAAGTGAAGTAGGCAGACATCTGATTGGTGGGACCGAAACCCGCTCTGCATATAGCAGGAGATAAAAGTACTTTAAGTACGGCCACGAACAGCGACGCTATGTGAGTGGACGTATGTTAGTACGATAAGACTGTTTGCTTCAGGTTCTGTAAAATAATTTGAAAATATGTAAGAGCCTATTTCTAAACATAGAATTTAAGCATTATGATATTTCTTCAACAGAATAGAGGGATGTGACCTGTCACTCAGGTATCTGATGTCATAATCAAATACGCCACGTGCTTGATGACGTCGTTACCATAATACGGTATAGCTCAGTCACGAAAATCGAAATATCTGTCACGATTAATAAACATTCTGTTGAATATTTTGAAACTAATTTGACTTTAGCAATAATAATCAAATCAGTTTTAAAACATTCAACAGCTTGTCTTAATAGTTACTTTGAAATTTAGAGTCTCTGAATCCAGGTTTCAAAACTTCAAATCGATTCCACTGTATAAAGTCGGCCGAGCTTTGCTAGAAATGGGCATGGCATAGTTAGAAATGGATCTCAATATTATACAAAGAGACTGTAATCGAGTACGTATTAACAGACACAGAGTGCTAACTAGTACACATACAATTATTAAATCTCTTTGACAATATTTTAGGGTTAATACTGAATAATAATTATATAATATACATTCAGTTCTAATTTTCTTGCTAGTACAAATCTATCTTTATATACGGGGTACAAAGGAGTGAAAGGACTCCACAGTGTCTTGCAATATTGATCTAGATGCTTGCGCATGATATCATTTTTTATACATTGGAACAATGTACTACGTATGTATAATGACGTCGTTGTAGTGCGGATCAGCCAGACGGGTGCGGACTGCCCCAGCTAGGCTGGGTCCGGAATGACCGCTCCGGGTACGTTCCAAGCACGGCCCCCTGGGTAGGATAGTATGCATGTATAAAGCCCTATGAGAGAGGTTTCGTTAAAAGTCTGTAAGAACGTATAACGCGCATGCGCGCACGTCAGAGCTTCCCTGACAACATGTGTCAGTATTGGGAGAGAGTGCGCTTATAGTGTACCGAGTCGGTACTGGTGAGTTCTTTAAATCACACTCTTCTCGTCATTCTTGGGACTGATCAGGACCATAATGAAACGAGGATTTCAAAACATTTTATCTTTTATCGGACCAGAAATGGCCGAATTATCGTCAAATGGCTCACTTAAATTATTTTTAAAATATTGCTTGAATGTCATAATTGCGTGTACTAAGTGAATGGGGGGAATGCGCTGATGACATGATCGCCACGTCACCCTATCTAGCTGCACGCTGATTGGCTACAGCTCGCCTACTGATTAGCTGGGGCGTTCTGCCTCTGATATCACAAGTAGTATAAAAGGAGCCCGAAAACAAGGATCGAGAGCAGTGCTAAGACACGGGCTAACTGCTAACTGACTGTGGTACCTACACCGCAGCAGTTCCATTCGGAATTCAGATCTCCTGCGCCGGTGAGCAACCTTGAACATCTGCAATCACAATTTTCGAAGCTCTCAGATGGCCATCCGACGGCAAAATAACTAAATAAAACTCCCTTTCCGGAACACTCACAGAGGAGCTTCTCTGCGGATGGGCCTTGCGGGCCCGATGTAATTCGACAGGATGTAGAGCTGAGGTGATTCTTGGTGGATAACTCGCCAGATCTTCTGGACCACGCTGAAAAGTGGTATCAAACTTCCCCGCAGCATGTCGTGTGTTTTAATTGTCTTTTAGACCACAGTCTGATGGGACTCTGCCAGGTGCATCGCAAGAACTATTTGACGTACCCCACACGGTGTACCCAGTTATGTACATGCATATTTAATTACAAATGTAGCCCTCCTTGTTAATGGGCAACTTTCAAACTACCATCACCGGATGAACACTTTATATCATACTGTGCAAATTCATGTAATAGTTATTGTGACTAGCTAATGGACATCCTTCTACAGACGTTCTTCTTCAACATCTTGAGAGTGAGCCGCATCAACAGTCTGCTTGCGGAAATCTTCCCAGCAACTTCGGAATCATGCCACCTCACGATATTCATCTGTAGCTCATCAACGCCCACGATTTATGAACTGTTTCCGTATCAGGTACTCAAGTAGCTATACTATTGTAGTATTGTACTTTCATTTATTTCGCCAATAGGTACTGATGAATAATAGGTACCTTCCCAGTCTTAAGACCGCATTTTTATATTTTCTGTTTCATATTGTATATATTATCTTTATTTCTGTGTGCTTACAACTACCAAGCACCGTAAGGTCCTATGATCTGATATACTGTTAGCATTGTACTAGTTAGTTACGTATAGGGCAAGTAGCCATCCTAGTTATTTTGTTTTGTTTATATAAAAACTCTAGGACGCAGTACGCTAGGCTATACTATACAGCAACATTATATCTGCATCACTACATTCCCCCAGCATCAATTTTACACTGAGGTTGCTGATCATGCTCACATTGCCCGAGCCTGACATGTGACCGACTAAACCTGACTATTCTAGCTCAATAGGATAGGTTTGAAGTAGGTAGGGACAATCTCTCCGTAAGAGACATATTGTGTACGCCTCTTTTCCGGCTGTTGCGAATATGTAACACTGCACACTGGCTAGATTGTATAAATTGGCCAATTACCTTAGGGCCTCTTAGCAATGATGAGGGATTGTCTCTTTCTAGGCTCTTCCAGCCGTAAGGCTTTTTTAAATAATTGTCTGGACTCCCAATCCATACGTTAGCAGGATCCAACTCTAGGAAACTATTGGGGTTTCTGAGCGGTGAAAACTAGTGTCGATTTCGCATACACTCCCCCTGTATCTTTGGATACCAGTTAGTTTAGATACCCAGGCCAAATTAGGAAGCACTGCGAAAACAAATTATATTATGTAACACATGGGTGACAGATGAGATGCAGATCTCCATCCAACTCTGTATGGTGACTGGGTGCGGTCTTAGAACCCACCACACCCTCACGGGAAAGTCACTAGGGATGGATATCTGCCTCTTACTCCTCGCCATAAACTACTATTGCACTTTCTAAATCGCTTATGTGCACTGTAACTCGTCCTAGTGATGTTATATGTTGTTACAGTGCGATACGTGACCGGATCATCATATGAGTCCGGAGCTGTCGCTCCATGACATGTCTGCATGCTGTGTTTCTGAGGAAGATGCTATGCAGGGTGACCTTCGGGAAGCCGGGCATCTTCGCCAGTTAGACTTATGTGTCAAAAGATAGGTAGGAACCCTGCCACTTGCGGCCAAAGCTTGGCAGTATATCTAACAACTAAATGGTAGGTTAGAATTTAGCAGAAGGCCCGCATAAATAAAAGCGGCAACTACCAATGCAGTATCTTTGGACCTACATAACACGGTGACCTATGAATTCTTTGGAAGTCATCCGACCTGTCTTCACGTAAACCAGCGTGCATCACATTAATTATAATCTCACTAGGATTGGACCACTGCACATAACTTTTTGTTTGAACAAAAGAGTGGCCCTTTTTGCCAGCTCTTTTCCTCCGCTTCGGCGTCGAAGACATTTTCCTGTGACAGAGGCCCATGCGAGTCACTTTCCTCTTGCAACAATAATATTTTGTATGTGTTAGGGGTATATTTGGTTTATATTAAACTATTCAAGTAGCCTCGTTAGGATGCTCCCTTACGGGGATACCTCTGGGATTTACGAATTTGTGAGGTACCTCCGGCTAGCCCATGTAGAAAGAACACCAGGTTGGTTCTATGTACTGTATTATTTTGCTCATTTACTAGCAAACGAGTACCATTGTTTGTATAGTGTTATTCTTTTTATTATTATTATGTCCAGACTTTTAAATTAGTTTATGGAACGTTATACCGGCAACATTTGGGATTAAACTATGCGGTTCAGTCTCAGCGGAAATGGTAACACAGCCCCAGTGGAACATTATCATTCCACCGGCTCTTTGTACCTTCTGGAGAGTCACGATACATGGTCCACAACCCTGAGAACCGCAGCTAACCAGCCCTTCCACGCATCCTGTACATGCGGTGCAATGGAGCGGAGCAACATGGTGGACCAGTACATACCCCCGTGAGCTACAAATGGCACCCGATGTGGGGGCTCAAACAAGAAGTGAACCCACGCCAACACTCAACTCACCCGCATTTCAGTCTCCTTCATTAGACAGTCAGCACTCCCTTGATTTGGAAGTAGCATCATTTGACGGGAGAACAGCACGTGTGCTCCCCGACTATGCGAGAAATTTCCCCGGTGCAGAACGATCATCACCGTTTCTACACGAGTTTTCGCCGATCAGCGAGGGGACATTCCATGATGCCTTACAGGCAGGAACTCAATATATCACACTGTCGAATATCCGTGATAGGCAACCAACATCTACACCGGATCGCAGTCGACCATGACAAAGACCCCTATGGGGCATACTATTCCTTCACAGCCACTATGTCCAACAGCATCATCACAGGGTGACCAATGACCGGCACCTCATGCACCATGTCCCGTGTCTCTTCCGGCACGTACGTCGTCACCATACTATCCCACGGTACCACGATATGAGCCGGGAGAGTGGCACCTCCCTTTCAGGACTATTCCAGAAGGACAACATCACACATCATACACCACGCATGTCAGTCTCCTGGACTGCCTCTGTATGGGGAGTACCCCCGCAACAGCCAATAGAATGTCCGCGTCATTTACATAGCATGCCCCCCACCAGTCTAGAGACCAACACCCGTATATGGACCAACGTCAGGGCGGTATTCAGCGGACCGTACATATCGCGCTCAGCATTACCATCGGGAATTGCTCTCATGGACACGGTATCAGAGAGAACATCATCGGGAATTACCACCAACACCATTACCGACATGCAGACCAGCTTCGCGTTTGTGCCATTCTCTCCAGCACTGCCACCTGGATTCACGCCAATAACTCCATATCATGGCATGGCTGGATCATTCTCACTCCTCAATTTAGTGGGGAGAATGATTGGGCTAATTACAAGTGCCAATTAAAAATAATTAGTCGAACAAATCAGTGGACAGATCAACAAATGCGAGAATATCTGGCCGCAAAACTGTCGGGAAATGCACTACAAGTCCTTGGAGATTTTGGATCACATTCCACACCAACAGAAGTTGTCGTCGGTTCAAAAACGTGCGTAGATGCTCTGGGGAGACACTACCAGAGTTAGCTAGTCGCATTCAGCGACTAGTTACCCACGCCTACCCCAGGACAAATCACGAGGGAATCACGCATCTGCATCTTGACACCTTCATCGACGAGCTGAGTGGAGAACCCGCCATTAAGGAGAAACTATTCCTTATCGAACACGGTAGTCTTCACACACTTATGACAACCGCAGTTCGGATCGAGAATTTCTTGGAGCGGGAAAAAGCTAATTGCCGTCAATTACATCCAATAAACGAAGTGAATGATGCGAATCTCATAATCACTGACAACACATCTGCATCAGCACCGACATCAGCAACAGACCCACACGCACAATCAGATCAACCCAGTTGTCAAAATCACATGCCTAGAGGAAGAGGGCGTGGCCGGTCCCAAAACGGCGGCCACAACAATGCCCCTGGATGTGGGAACCAGTAAACCAACAACAATGGACAGACTATGCATGATAGGTTAGAGGAGATAACTAAACAGATCTCCGCACTCACCAACTTAGTCACCACACTCAGGACCAGCACCAAGTACATAGCGACTACACAGCCACCGAACACATGGTTCGGATGTGGTCAGCCGGGACACTGGAAGGAGCGATGACCCAACCGCCCTCCGTCTACAACTCCTACTACTGACTGACGTACACTGCAGCCTGAGACCCTGTTAAACTAGAATGGGTACCGATTACAGAGTCACTTCGGTGCCCACTCTTATAACCCGGCCCAACTGCGGCCTCCGGACTTCAACTCACCCTTCCATGACAGTATGCACCCACACATATCCGGCTTCATATTTGTCGGTACCAACGATGCACACTGCATCCATGACACCGACATCTCCCTCTGCCGGAGGTTGTGACCCCGCAACCTCTGTAACTAACACACCTTCTTTCCTATGTAAAACGGAAGTGGTTGGTTGTAGCACCTCCACTGAAACAACGTTTGTGCAAGCACCGCGACCCGCTGCCAAAGCACTTAGCACCGGTGCACTTTTGTGGTATGCAATTCCCAAGTCCTAACAGCCTCACCCACCACATCCAGTAGCAGTATTTATGACACGGACTGCAGTCAGCACTCGGCATCATGAATCCGTAGGAAGAAGCATCGCTCAAAGAATGGCAAACTTCCACGCCGTCATTGCTTCTTCTGTGCATCAACTAAACATCCCATGATGCATTGTAAAAGGTGGCTCACACAGGTAGCCATCATCCGCAACCGCACCAGTCCTGTCCACACTGCTGTTTACACCAATTCACAGCACACCGAAACAGCGTCAACAACACCCCCACCGCTCTGTCACAGCAGCAGCGACGACGAGTTGACCATTCCTCACTCAGCCACCAACAGCACTCGCGGAAGCTATTCGGAAGCAGGCCGACTATATACAGGATGATACCATCTCAAAAACAATTCCACAGTTGGTATCATTGGAAACTCTTCCTCAGTCACTCCGCAAAGTAATATATAAGTGTGCTTGCATTTCCACCAGTGCCGTCGGAGCTGACGTTCCTGTGACTGGTACAGTAAACCTCGTAATACAGATAGAGGAAATGCAATTCATACAGCGAGTTGTCATTGCCTCTATTCAAAACGATGCCCTGCTTGGTTCTGATTTCCTCAGTGCCAGCAAAGACGTCATACACTACAGACAACAGGAACTAGACATACATGGATGACGCATACCCCTTGGACCAGAATCATCACTATACGATACTTGTGCAGTGATTTTGGCATCAACAGCCACAGTTGAGCCGGGACAGAAGAAAATCGTCGAGCCACTACACCACAGCTAGGAAACAACACACACATAGCTATGGTGGAACCCGACCCTGGTTACATGATCGCCTCACAATGCGCCAGTCCCCGAATGATCGTGGACACCACCAACAAGGATCATATACCCTTCCGGGTATTCAATGGAATGACGGACCCAATAGCACTAGTACCAGGAGTTCGTTGTGGCCATTTGGTGGATGTGATATCACTGGAGACACCCCCTGATTTACCAGAGCATCTGCAGGACATATATTTGCGCACCTCAGTTGGATTGGTGCAGTCTCATAAACGTGACATACGAAAACTTCTATATAAATATCACGACAGTTTCTCGGCTTGAGACATGGATCTGGGAGAAACTCTCGTGTGACACTCCGTCGACACTGGAAACAACCGACCCATTTGACAACCCGGTTGATGTCTTCCCATAAACAAGGAGGTGGAGGCACATCAACAAGTAAATGACATGTTGTGGACAGGCGTTATAGAGCCTTCAGCACCCCCCTGGGCCAGTCCCATTGTACTAGCAGGCAAAAAGGACAGATCTTTGCAGTTTTGTAGGACTACTGCCGCCTTAGCGATCTTAGCATCAACGATGCTTATCCGTTACCACAGATAGACCAGGCCTTAGATTCCTTGTCCAGAGCCACGTGGTTTTGTACCCTTGATTTGGCTAGTGGGTAGTGGCAGGTATTAACTACCCTGCAATGGGAGATCTGTATCTGTTACATCGACGATGTACTTGTTTTTGGCTCCTCATTTGAGCAGAGTCTGTCCCACTTGGACAAAGTCTCGATGCGTTCCATACTGAGAATCTAAAGCTTAAACCCAAGAAATGTCATCTTTTTAGACAGAGCATCGAGTTCCTGGGACAAGCCATATCCGGCGTTGGAGTGGCTACTCAACCTTCAAAAACACAAGCAGTAGCGGAGTGGCAAATCCCCACCACTGTCACGCATACCCAGAGTTTCCTCGGTCTCTGCAAGCACTATTGTCGTTTCGTCAATCACTTTAGTGAGATTGCATCACCACTATATAGGATCACCGAAAAGGATCGACCATTCGAGTGGACGAGTGAGTGTGAAGGTTCCTTCAGGGCGATGAAGGAACATTTGGCGACCGCACCAATTCTTGCTCATCCTAACCCTAACCTCGATTTCATCTTAGACACTGATTCATCTGCTTATGCAATAGGTGCAGTTCTATCTCAGGTCACAGAAAATGGAACAGAGCAGGTACTTGGTTATGGTGTGCATACTCTGAACAAAACAGAGACGCTATGTGAGCACCAAGAGGGAATTTTTAGCTGCGGTACATTTAGTCAAGTACTACAAACACTCTGTATGGGCGCCCATTTACCCTGCTTACAGATCATGCCTCTCTACGCTGGCTCAGAAACGTAAAGATTCAGGAGGGCCAGCTCGCGAGGTGGCAGGAATCCCTGCAGGCCTTTAACTTCAACGTTGTTCATAGACCCGACAAACTGCATGGAAATGTCGATGCCTTGAGTATAATCGGGCTCGAAATGAACAGGAAGTGGCCACCACCATAACACATACTACACAGCCATCTCCAGTGTTCCCCGAATTGTGGTGCACAGAGTGGGATACGGAGACAGTCGCTCACGAACAAGCAACAGATGCGCAAACATGAAATATATACGCGTGGATCCAGGAGGGGGTATGCCCTCCTAAGGAATCTGTTACACCACTTTCCGCGATGGCGAAATACTACTATCAGAGGTTTGGAGAGTGTCATATCCAAGATGGCATTCTCTACATTAATAACCAGATGGAGATTCATGAGCGTTATCGTGTCATCATATTACAGCAACTTCACGATAACGCAGGACACTTGGCCATCGAGCGGACAATAAATAGAATCAAACAAGGATTCTAATTGAATGGGATATGCGATTGTGTGAAGGCATGGATCGCCATATGTGTCCCATGCCAAAGACGCACTGTTGGCCAGCACCATTCCGCACCTTCACAAGTCAAAATTGTTGGTGCGCCATGGGAGCGAGTGGCTATTGATGTGCTCGGACCCTTGAATATGACGGATGAAGGAAACAAGTACATCCTCATATTGCAAGATGATTTTACGAAATGGGTAGAAGAAGCATTTGCTTTGCCAGACCAAGAGACATCCACGGACTCCTGACTAGCAATGTGTTCTGCCGCTTCGGTATGCCTTATGAACTGCACTCTGACCAAGGAAGTAATTTCCGATCTCTGCAAATTGTTTCATTTAGTCAAAACACGCACGACACCCTACCATCCGCGTAGCGACGGGATGGTAGAAAGGTTTAACCGTACCTTGGCTGAGATGCTGACAAAGGAAACATGCCTTGATTGTCATGACTGGGATATACGACTCCCATGTGCTCATGGCATACAGCACTTCGATACATTCCAGCAAGGGTTTTACCCCTGCTCGGTTAATTTTAGGCCATGAATTAGTCTTACCCCTGGATCTGGCCATGCCCAGGATTCCAGGAGAGAAAAATTAACCATCTCTCTACGCAGAGCTCATGTGGCAGAGGATAGAACAGACCCATGAGCTAGTAAGAGCAACTTTATCCACTGCACACCAGTGTCAATAAACGTTGCATGACCAGCGGGTGCATGGAGACCCGTATGAGGCAGGACAGATAGTTTGGGTTCATGATTCACAACGTTCTGCAAACGTGCCGAGTAAACTGAGTTACCAGTGGAAAGGCCCCTTTGTGGTAGTAGGTAAGAAGTCGGACGTGACCTCTATGGAAATAAGTATTCTCGACGTTAGTCCAGAGCACCGCTGTGCCAGTTCGACCCCTCTCATACCAAGCCAGGAGTCCGACGAACATATGACTAATGCTGAGGACGATGACGAGATACGTACTCGCCCTCTCCCTCCTCAGAGCGGGTCTACACGATCTGAGAAATCATATCTGAAGATTTTCTCGTTTGTGCTGTCCAAGGTGAAGGACGGAAAAGTTGTTCCGCCGATCTCTTCCCACTCTCACCCAGTTCATGCTATTACCACAATTATAGAGTTACCACAAGCGGAAGCTGAGGCTGCCCCGGGCCATGCTTCCTGTGGTGTGGAACATATAATAAATAGCATGGAAGTGAAGAGGCTTGATGAGGCCTTGGCTTGTTTTGAAGAACAGCAAAACCACACAACTCGGTGTAACCCTCCAACTTATACAATCATTGGACCACGACCACTCCACATTGCGCCCATCCATTGGCAACACCCCCACCCCCACTCCAACTGGCGTCTCTTGTCTATGCACGAAGTTCAGACATTACCGGTCCTGTCCGTTTCACACTCCACTCATCGTCTGTTGACTGTCAATCTTCAGATATGAGAGAGTCAGCTGTTACAGAGGTGTCATCCCGCACCACAGCAACCGCCCCCCCCCCCCCACACCAACATCATCAACACCGCAGCCATCTACAGTACACGCTATGGGAGATCCCCCACTCCCCCCACCCCGTAAATGTACGTAAACAGCTAAAAAAACCAAACACGCTTCAATCACACATAATAACAGTCAATATTATTAAGAGAGTAACATGCCCGCAGTCTGTCGTCGGTATCGAGTAGGATTTTTCTACTGAAAGGAAATTCGGTGATGGATTGATTCAAGTTGCGACAGCTTCCTTCTTGGTCATCCCCGCTCTAAAGTAACTCTTCCCGTGTTCGGACTCAGCCATTACAGAGTGAAATACATCATGTCCGATAAAGTTGACACCACAAGCATCGCAGTATCCCCCAGTCCACTGCTATAAAAACTTCACGACAGCGCAAGATCATCTGCAGATAAGCGGCCACACGTATCAATCAAATTCACCAACATGACAGAGACAGACACTCAGGATGACTGTCTCACCATCTCCATACGACGGTATTGTAAATTGTAAAACTGTGGCACACACTTTCCGAGCTGTCCCGTAATAATAATAATAATAATAATAATAATAATAATAATAATAATAATAATAATCAAGTTTGGTCTAGGTGAGGTGAGACTAGTCCTACCTACAGAGGCGGATGCTTGGCAGTCCACCCACCTACTAAATACAGTCCAGTTTGGTGGGGTCAGTAGCCTTGGAATGGAGCTGTTTAAACAAGACAATAAATTACAGTCCGCTATACTGTCCTAATTTTGATTAAGAACGTGACTGTTATACCACGTATACAAATCATTGGCGTGAGGGGGGGGGGGGGGTGGTCCGTGAAGCAGCATCAAACTTTGACAGTATAATCACCGTGGAGAATTTCAATTATTTTCTTACCTACATATTCCAGCCGAAAATCAACACGGGCTGGAATAAAGTTACTACACTCCAGAGGCGGCGCATGTACACGATCATGCGCATATATAGGGACGCTGTTCCGAGGAACAGAATAGGGAAAACATATATTTCCAATTTTTTGCATCAAATACGTATAATCAACAGCATCAAAACTCAACCCATATACAGATTGCCTAAGTTTCCGATCAACCACGTGCTTTCAAAAACAAGAATCACGTGATCATCCCTTCTATTTTCCGGTAAATTGGACCAAAGGCTATAAACAAAAGAACTGCCCTAAATGTATCTACCACAGCGTGATGGAAGAGGCGAGAGGTGGTGAGTCGGGACCACACTGCCGACGCCATCATACTCTCCCACACCCCATCAGGCGTTCCAGCCTGAATTTGAAGAGGCGAGTTTATTATAAGTGTCCAACTCGAAAAACCGCATCACGCTAATTAAAAGGTGAGCGTCCATAGGAATAAATAGTTCCAGATTTTAACCTTGATCAGAGACCTGATTCCCAGCTGAGTGGGGATGAAAGCGGCTATCATGCCTTCTTATATTTTTATTTGCCTTCTTCATACGAAGGGAATATATAATCCAACTCCAGGAGAATAAAAACCAAATATTTCCATATTTGGCGGAACCAACTCGCCCTAAAACTTTCGGGTGTGGCCCTCCCCCCTCCTGTGACATCATCAAAAAGTATAGAAGTAAGAAAGCGCGCACTGAAATTTCATCTTCCCGTCAAACTCGACACTAGGGAAGATCGAGCATTAGGCTACTTTCGTGTCGCAAACCAAATTCTGCTGTTTTTTAAATTATTTTATTACTTTATGTTATATTGGCCAGGAAAGTTATGAAGAGTTAGGAACATTTAAATTAGGTTAGTGTAGTTCCGCAAATAACCATCATGCAGAAATAGTATGTTGCTTGCGGAAGACCTCACCTTGTCCGACAGCTCAGAAGAATCGGCACCTGCTCATGTCGGAAAGAAGTATCGTTGTACTGCTTTATCATACAATGGACAGCCGTGCAAACGTTCATTTTCCAGAAACTTGGACTTGAAACTTTACGTAAACCATGACCATTTACTACAACGGGCATTCTGTGCGGACTGCAAGTACCTGTATTCAGCCAGTCGGTACAGTATAACACACGCGTTAGCCTTTAAACATCGTGTATTGGTTGTGACAATAAATCCCGGTGAGCAAAATGAGGACGTAGATATCCTCCCTCCCCATTTCGAAAATAGACTTCCAATTACTGTGCTTCCAACTGAAAAAATGGCCAAGACCAAACCCACCAAACGAGGACAAACTGATTTTCCGCAAGTAGCTGTACCATCCGCATCCACAACACGGCCATTCAACACCAGCACTCCAGCACCCATCATCACAGCACCGGCAGCACCTGTAAGAACAGCACCTGCAGCATCAGTAATGACACCAAATGTAGTATCAGCACTGGCAGCACCCGCAATGACAACACTGGCAACACACAGCACTGCAACACCATTCGCATCCGTGATAGGACAGCCAATTTCGGTAGTGATAACAAGTTTTGTGAAAAGCCATGATCCCATTTTACAGGGCATTTCAGGCAGCTCAATATCTCCGCGCAGTTTAGTTATCGATGAGGAGATAAGTCTCACGGAAGCCGTCATCACCACCAATGCACCGCAGACTAGCACACCGACATCCACGCGCCGCACCATTCTTCCCATAGATCCTGCCATCAGAAAGACTACTACGCCGGACAGACCATATGTGGGAAAGTGCAGAATAGCTCACCAACCAGAGATCCGAGCGATTCCCAGGATGTCCGCGAGTAAGCTGATCAAGGCTGTTAAAATAAGAAAACCATCCTCAGTCACTGAAGCCACATCGACACCTAGCATCCTCACGTCATTCAGCCAATCTCCAGCAAACACCACTACCACCACCGCCATGACAATAGTGATATCAACAATTCCGGAATTCATCCCAGTCAGCACTACACCAATAGTCGTCACCACCACCACTAATGCATCCGCAGCTTCATTGAACTTAAGTGCCACAGACATTAATAACATGGGTAATGAAATATCAGCATCAGAAGACTACCCACCACGGCTGTCAAGCACGAGTCATGGGACCCAAACTCGTTGGGGGAATTTCTCGGCAGACGTTTGTGGACATTATTGTCGTGGGTGCAGCAGAATGTGTGAATAGGTGTGCGGAAGATAGGATTATTATTATTTATTTTTCGAAATATCTTTTTCTTATTCATTATGTTTATAAAATTGAAACCCCGTCCCTGGGCTGACAACGGTCATCCCACACAGCTACGCAAAATTATTGCATAGCTGTGTCTCATCAAAATAATCGCTGCAGATTCCTGTGTTGTAAGAACATCGTGTGCGATGTAAAGTACACAACACACCACAGGTGAATATGTCTTATATTCCCGTCATGCCATCCCAGCAGTTGCTGGGGCTGCCTGATGAACCAGTTTTTCTTTATTATAATACTATTTTTCTTATTATTTTTCTTCTCGCGTTAGAATGTCGAGACAGATTTTGGGTGGCGAGAGTTACCCGTGCGGACCCGCTAAAATGGGCCGCACTGTATGCATACCCTCATATACTCGGTATGCATACATAATGAATCTGTGATCTATTTTCTCAGGATCTTTATTTGTCTTATTATTATTATTATTATTATTATTATTATTATTATTATTCTCAAGGATTTTCGCAACCTATCTCCTCCTACAGTTTTGATATGATCAACTTCAAACTTGGTCAACTTGTACTACCCCTTGGGATCTAGTTTGTTATTACCTTTCTTCTCGATCGGGTTTCCGAGATATCCGCATTTCCGCGGGCAAAATGTCCCATAGGAAATGTATGGGATCAATATTTGGACAGGGACTACTCCTAGAGTTTTTCCTCAACCATCTTGAAACTTCACGGAATTCTAGCATGAGTTGATGCGCATCTCCACCCAACATATTTTTTGGACACAGTGAACAAAATTGGAGAAAACCCGACATAAGCCGAATATTTTGGAATGAAGACACTTCATATTTCTAGGGTGGTCAGATGGTTGAAATTTGGCATATACGTAGATGTATTATACTACTATTGATTAATAAAATAAAATCGTTAGCGAACATGTTAACCATTCAGAGCTCTGCATTGCCGTGCCCACCATGTCCCGATAGGAAATGTATGAGAGCAATATTCGGATACTGACTGCTCATAGAGTTTTTCCTCAATCATTTTGAAACTTCAGAGACTTCTAGCATGAGTTGATCTGCATCTCCACCCAAAATAATTGTTGGGTCCGGTGATCCGTTTTTTAGAATGCCCTAAATAAAATGTATGAGTGTGATAGCGACTCCCTTTAAGGTTTCTGCAGATCATGTTGAAAATTAGCATCCTTCCAGAATCCGTAATCACACATTCGACCCAAAATCAAAGAAAAGGCCATCAAATGTCAAATAAAGGATAAATTAATGAATTTTGTTTGGCCCAGGTAGTCAGAAAACAATCGAAATTCACCAGATTTAATTGCCTCAATCAACTCCAACAGGTAAAGGGAGGTGATTCATACCAAAACCTGAAATTGGTAACTTTGACCCCTGATTGACCTTGACCTTGGACGGGTCACTTTCAACACATCATGAGAATCGAAATTCATCATATTGAACTGACACAATCAACTTCAACAGGTGAAGGGAGGTAATTCATACCAAAAACTAAAATCTTTTACCTTTAATTAATTAATTTCTCCTTTATTTCACATTTAATGGCATTTTCCTTGAGCTTAGTAAAAATTCCACTACAGCAAATCAGGACACATTATTTTATACTTCAGGGTCAAGGCTATCGGTTTTCAAGAAATCAGCTTTTCCATACCCTGTGTAAAACTATGGTAATTTCAACTATGGATCTTTGAACTGCGACAACGCTTACACTTTTTATCAGATCAGCATCAGACATGTTCAATGATCATATGAGAAAAGGGCTTATAATACTCCTTACTGCCCAGTCATCGCAGATTTACAGTTACTTCAGTAAATGTGTTCTAGTTGTTATATATTCTTACTGTGATATTGTCACTGTTTGATTTTAATATATATATATATATATATATATATATATATATATATATATATATATATATATATATATATACTGTTCTTTTATTATATTTTCCCACTTAAACTTAATTCAGGTACGTTGGAGTTTGGGCGTTCTCGGCGGAAATTTAATTGTCCGTCACCAAGAGAACGCCCATGCGAGCTATTGTTTTAGCTAAATGATGGTAATAAAACAAATAAAAAAGCATACACAGTAACATGAAACAAAATTACCAGGCCAAAAATCAAAACTAAAAGTATGCCTCCCTCCCAAACTCTTCCACACCTCTATGTGCTCTTCTCTGATTAAACTATGCATCTCTCACATCACTACTCCTTTCGGCTACTCGAGAGTCTATGATTCTCACCTAGCATGCTCCTGTGCCTTCGATCCACGATGCGTTATCATTTGTCATGGGTGTCAAACTAGGAGGCGGTGGTGTAGCGTGGATCGACCGGATCGGTACGGACCATCCCAGCTAGGCTGGGTATGGAACGGCCGCTCCGGGTACGTTCCAAGCACGCCCACTTGGTAGGATAGTATGCGTGTATAAAGCCATATGAGAGAGCTTTCGATAAAATGGCTAAGTCCGTAAGAACGCGTAGCGCGCACGTCAGAGGTTCCCTGACAACACATGTCAGTATTGGAAGAGAGTGTATACTTATAGTGTACTGAGTTGGAACTTGTGATTTCTTTAAATCACTCCATTCTCGTCGTACTTGGTAGCGATCAGGAGCAGAATGAAACGAGGATTCCAAAACTGTTTACCATCAGAAATGGGCGAGTTATCTTTAAATGGCTCACTAAAATTATTTTCAAAATATTGTAATCGTGTGTATGTATAGGGAATGCGCTGATCACGTGATCGCCACGTCACCCTTTTAAGCTGCACGCTGATTGGCTACTGCTCGCCCACTGATTGGCTGGGGCATTCTGCCTCTGACGTAACTAGTAGCATAAAAGGAGCCATAAAACAAGAATTGAGAGCACTTCGGCGAGGAACAGCCGACAGGAAGGTTGCTGGACCAGCGCAGTGCTAGACGTGAGCTAACTGATTACTGACTGTGGTACCTACACCGCAGCAGTGCCCTTCGGAATGCAGATCTCCTGCGCCGGTGAGCAACCGTGAACATCTGCATTACGTTTTTTTAAGGGCAACTAAATAAATAAGAAGGACTCCCTCTCCGGAACATCTCACAGAGGAGCTTCCCTGCGGATGGGCCTTGCGGGCCCGATGTAAATTCTACAGCATGTAGAGTCATGGTGATTCTTGGTGGATAACTTGCCGGATCTTTCGAACCATGATGAAAAGTGATATCAAACTTCCGCGCAGCATGCCGTGTGTTTAATTAACCTTTTAGGCCACAGTTTGGTGGGACTCTGCTCGGTACACTGCAAGAGCTATGTGATGTATCCCGCACGGTGTACCCAGTTATGTACATGCAATGTTTAATTACAATGGTAGCTCTCTTTGTTATGGGCAACTTTCAAACTACCATCGCCAGAAGGACACTTTATAACATACTGTGTAAATCCATGTATTAGTTATTATGACTATCTAATGGGCATCCTTCTACAGACATTCTTTTCACCGTCTTGAGAGTGAGCTGCATCAACAGTCTGCCTGCAGAAATTTTCCCAGCAACTTCGGAATCGTGCCACCTCGCGCTACTCATCTGTAGCGCATCAACTTCAGTAATTTAGGAACTTTCTCCATACCGATGACCAATAGGTACTCAAGTAGCTATACTATTGTAACATTGTATTCATTCATTAATAGGTACTGATGACTAATAGGTGCCTCCCCGGTCGTCCGAGTCCGCATTTTTATATTTTCTGTTTCATATTGTATATATTATCTTTATTTCTGTGTGCTTACAACTAACAAGCGCTGCAAAGTCCTATGACTGATATACTGTTAGCATTGTACTAGTTAGTTACGTATATGGCAAATAGCCATCCTAGTTATTTTGTTTTGTTTATATAAAAACTCTATGGCACAGTACGCTAGGCTATACTATACAGCAACATTATATCCGCATCACTATATTCCCACAGCATCAATTTTATACTGAGGTCGCTGATCATGCTCACATTGCCCAAGCCTGACATGTGACCGACTAAACCTGGCTATTCTAGCTCAATAGGATAGGTTTAATGTAGTTAGGGGCAATCTCTCTTTAAGAGACATATTGTGTATGCCTCTTTTCCGACTGTTGCGGATATGTAACACCGCACACCGGCTAGATTGTATAAATTGGCCAATTACCTTGGAGCCTCTTAGTAATGATGAGGGATTGTCTCGTTCTAGGCTCTTCCAGCTGTAAGGCTTAATAATTGTTTTGACTCCCAATTGACACGTTGGCAGGATCCGACTGGGAAACTATTGGGGTTTCCAAGCGGTGAAAACTAAAGTGTCGATTTCGCATACACTCCCCCTGTATCTTCGGATACCAGTTAGTTTAGATACCCCCGCCAAGGTAAGAAGCATTGTGAAAACAAATTATATTATGTAACTCCGGCCTGCAGTGCATCTCTGGGCATTCTGGAACATAACCCTAATGTCAGGTGAAATGTTAGTTCCGTAACACACGCAAATCTCCATCCAACTCTTTATGGTGACTGGGTTCGAAGGTCACTAGGGATGGATATCTGCCTCTTAATCCTCGCCATAACATACTAGTGCGCTTTCTAAATCGCTTATGTGGACTGTAACCCGTCCTAGTGATGTTATATGTGGTTATCGTGATATACACGACCGGATCGTCATATGATTCGGGCGCTGTCTCTCCGTGAGATGCCAGCACGCTGTCTTTCTGAGGAAGATGCTATGTGGGGCGACGTTCGGGAAGCCGGGCATTTTCGCCAGTTGGATTTATGTGTCAAAAGATAGGATGGAATCCCTGCCACTTACGGCCAACGCTTGGAAGCATATCTAACAACTAAATAGTAGGTTAGCAGAAACTCCCGCATAAATAAAAGTGGCAACTACCAATGCAGTATCTTTGGACCTACATAAGACGGTGACCTATGAATTCTTCAGAAGCCATCTGACTCATTTCCCGTAAACCAGCACGCATCACATTAATTATAATCTCACTAGGATTGAACTACTGCACATAACCTTTTGTTTGAACAAAAGAGTGGCCCTTTTTGCCAGCTCTTTTCCTCTGCTTCACGGTCGAAGGCATTTTCCTGTGATGGAGGCCCATGTGGGCACTTTCCCCTTGCAACAATAATATTTTGTATGTGTTAGGGGTATATTTGGTTTATATTAATCTATTCAAGTAGCCTCGTTAGGGCGCTCCCTTACGGGGACACCTCTGGGATTTACGAATCTGTGAGGTACCTCCGGCTAGCCCATGTAGAAAGAACACCAGGTTGGTTCTATGTACTGTATTATTTTGCTCATTTACTAGAAAAAGGAGTACCATTGTTTGAATAGTATTATTCTTTTAATTATTATTATGTCCAGACTTTTAAATTAGTTTATGGACCATCATACTGGTGATACCAATAGTTGGGATGAAACTGTGACGTTCGGTCTCGGCGGCAATGGTCGCATGGCCCCACTGGAACGTTATCGTTTCACCGGCTCTAGAAGCCGGTCTTTGTACCTTCCAGAGACTCACGATATGGGATCCGCAACCCCAAGAACTGCTGCCAACCAGCCCTCCCACGCATCCTGTACATGCGGTGTAACAGAGCGGAGCAACATGGTGGACCAGCGCGTACCCGCAAGCTACATAACCAATCGTTGTATTCACTGTCATTTGATAACAACATTGCATGCTACTCGGCATTACTATTCACATCAACATAATTACTATCAAATCACAGAGATATTAACTATGTAACTATGTCCGGCATGAACCTTGAATAGTCCATCAGTTGTACGAATTGTATGTATTTACTATTTAATAAACATTCTGTTGAATATTTTGAAACTAATTTGATTAGGCGCTGTTGTTGCACCCAGTCAAATTAGTCTCAAAATATTCAACAGCTAAGCTGCATATTTGCGTTGAAACTGGAATTCTGGGAAGCCCAGACTCAAAGTATATGGGCCTAAATCGATCCCAACACGAGCAAAGTGTGTGCGGAGTAAAGCTAGAGAATGGGTGGGGCATAGAAAAACGTGGATTCATCCATTGATAAACATGTGTATCAAATCTCACGAGATCAGGCGCAAGCGCAAAAGCAACTACTCAAAACTCGAGTTGCGGATACATTGGTCTTTACCATGCTGACATGTGCAAGTCTGTGCATTCCAGACTGATTGTAGCGATGCCATCTGTATCTGTGTCTGTGGCTTCTGCAAATTCCTATATTATATCCCGCAAGGATTTGATGATTGCGAGAAGGAGACACATTGGTTGATGCTTAAAGGATTTACACAAATGAAATTGCAATTATTTACACTGTACATTGGGCTTGTAATCAGATCGCATGGAAATAGCTGCTGTAGCATTATCTTGAAGGCTTTAATCTGTAGCACCGTTAGCGCATCCCGTTGTAATGTGTTCCACAAATGTATTGTGTGTGGAATGAAGCTGACTTTGGCGGCATCTACTGTTGTATGATATGGTAGAAACTACAAACTTGAAACTATGAGAAGAACCCCTTGTCCGCGCATTGACGAGAGGTGGTATGCATATTGGTGGCATTGCAGCCATTTGACATATGATTCTGTCCAATAGAATTCGCTATAATTGGGCTCTTCCTTTTTTCTAGGAACTGTCAGTTTAGTCATTCCATGAGCTAGGGTCTGCTAACAGTTACTGTGTTCCTGCGTTCAGATTGCTTGCATGCTTGTTGTAAGTCGAACCGTGCTGCTTTATATTGTATGTTTTCCATTTGGTTGATGTTGGTCTTCGTGTGCGTGTTCCAGCATGAAGCACAATATTCTAACCATGGCCGTACACGTGTGTGGTAGGCCTTTTGCTGAGTAATTAGGGACGTAAATTCTTAGGTAATGAGTGGTGGTCGACTGATGTTAATTGGGTGCCTAACATAAATTAGTTGCACGGTATCGTGTGGCTGTTTGAGAATTTAAGAACGTGGCATTTGCCAACATTAAATTTCACTTGCCATGTGCTGACCCAGGTTTCAAAGTTTATTGCGATTACATTGTAGCGTTTTATTGTCAGTGTTGTAGAGCAAGCACTCATCTTTGAAAATCCGAATCTGAGTCTGTATTCATGATGCCATGCCGCTTATGCATATGCCGAGCAATATTGGTGCCAGGACCATGCTTTGTGGAACACCAGATGTGACTGAATGCCGTAGTAGTCTGATCTGTAGGGGAGGCATCCATGTGGGACTTTATGAAAGGCTTTGACGATGTCTCGAACTACCAAGTCTGGTACCGAGTGCTTTGGCTATGTCGAAAGCTGCCATGGCTAACTGTGACTCACAGAAATGTTGGCTTCTGAAATATGTTGATATGTTATAAAGAATTATGTCGCATCATTTGACTTACTAGGATGTGTTTCCTGAGGTTTTTTTTTTATTATCATTGTGCCTTCTTTTCTGTAAATGGTTATGATATCGCTTTAGTCCAATCTTAGGGGATCGTTCAGGTGTGTAGTGATAGCGTAAAAATACATTTTGTGTGCTATTTTGTTTGCAGCTGTTTTCAGGATTTTGCTGCTATGCCGTCTGGATCTCAAGCTGATATCACCCAGTTTTCTTGGTACATATTGGCTGAAACCCAACTAAGTCATATTGTTCTTGCCGTCCTTTATGAACAAAGTTGTAAATTAGTTGGTTACACCTGCAGCCTTTTCGGAGCAACTTGTTATAGTTGTTTTCATCAGATTTAAATACAGAAATGTCATTATTGTCCAGTTTCCTTGAATTTAAAACGCTAATTAAGCTATGTCAAGTATCCCTTTAACGGTTAAAATCTTTTCAAGAAAATTATCTGATGACTAAGAAAAGACTGTATTTGTAAAGTTCTCAATTACTATCAATTTCCAGAAAACTGTACATGTAAGCTGTGGTATGCAACAGCGCCCAGTCAAATTAGTTTCAAAATAGTCAACATGTGTTGAACATTTTAAAACTAATTTGATTGGGTGCCTAGTCAAATTAGTTCAAAATGTTCAACCTCATGTTTATTAAACACCAAAGACATACACTACGTACAACGTGTCGGACTATTAGGCGTATAAGACGGACTAAATCGAGCCATTCATGCTTTAATTGATTATGGCGTCACCTTAAACGTCAAGTAGTTGATTATGAATGGATAAACTGGAAAGGTCCATTAACAACTCTTTTTCATCTTCGGCAGTCAAATTACATACACTTTGTGACAGATGTCCACAAATACTTTGGAAAATTCAACTAATATTTGATGCAATCCCAAAATAAAAAACAAAATCCCGATTCCCAAACATTAAATCCATGGTAGATACATTTTAGAAATATTTAAATACTATCATATTTCGTGAGAAATTCCGTAGATTTTATTCTGTTATTGAACAGTAATGTGCAAATATATAGAATGCGTTATTTAATAGTTTGTCCGAGATTGCTGTCTTTAACTTAGCCAGGACACATGGCTAGACGTTATCATTTTTGCAAACCTGTCCTGTTGAGCAGGTGACAAGAAATTTCACTTGCCGTCAATAAAAAAGGACTTGCCCAAATGTATTCTCTGATATTTTATTCAATACATTTTCATATAATTGTGCAATTTACGCTTTGATGTGATATAGGTACTGGCCTGTCCTGTAGGGCAGGTATGTGTTAGTTTTCACCTCGCATGGGTGAAATGACACACCCATGGCAGGTGGACAGTCCTTAACTTCAAGTCCTGATACGTATTTATACGAACATCACATGCATTGCGGCTCGACCCAGATTTACTTGCCCTATTACCCACCGGCCCATCGTGTCCATCCAAATACGTGCCAGGTCGGAATTAGTGCTAGAATCGGCATACACTATTTACTAGTAGGTCTAGATGTGCATGTTTTATATATACTTGCTCCTATATAGTCATTTGTTTCATTGATTGTTCCATGACGGGTAGTCGTATGGAGCCATTGATCAAGTACTGCTCCAGCTCTTTCATCGACAAAATATACATAATAATTCTATATACAATTACATGGTGCCTGTAATGTTATAAAGACGAATGTGCACATAAAAGGGTGCAAACATCAATATATGTAATAATTTAATATGCATTTGTATTTAATTTTTTCATAACAAAATATGTTTAGTATGTGCATCTCTCAATGGAGGTGTCTGATCAGACACTCAAAGTATCCGCGGTCGTAATCAAATACGTCACTAGTTAGCTGACGCCACAGTCATAAAGACATATAGCTCTGCCATGAAATCAAAGAGTTCGTCACTAGTGTGGCGATAAATTTGCAATTTAATAAACGTTTCGTTGGATATTTTAAAACTAATTTGACTAGGCGCTGTTGCTGCCATAGGCAGCAACAGCCCCAAATAAAATTAGTTTCATGATGTTCAACAGCGTAATGTATAGTTATCTTGAAATTTAGATTTTGTGAATATTTGTTTTCAAAGTTTCAAATCGAATCCAACACGTGTAGGAAGTGGGCGGTGCTTAGCTAGAAATGGGCGGGTCATTGCTAGAAATGTAACCCGCCAAACATTCAAATGTAACCTACAGAAATCATCTGAAATCAACCCTGTTGTCTCTCAGAAGACCGAAGCCAGGAAAAAATGCCTTCCAATGGATCTAACACAGGGCACATTAAATGGGGAACTAAACTGCACACATACATGTTGAGGAAAGGTGTGTTGGGGGGGGGGGTGTGTGTGTGTCACACACATGCCTAGATGATTCGTATAGAGACCAGGAGGTGGTTACACCTTAATGAGGGTAAAAGACTCGTCTTCATATTCATAGATGCTCATGATAGAATGTTGTTCTGTGACCTATTCTCCTATTACAGTAACTAGGTGACCATTTATTTTTGTTTTGATTAAATATTCGAAGATTTATACCACCAAAAATGGTCAGCTAAAACGAACTTTACAATAATATATTGCTTAAAATTATATATTTGAAACGTAACGTAAAATAAAACGAATAGTTTCAATCGGTTCTCTGATATATTTTAACTTTTCTATTCCAAACAAGTTGGCCGCTGGTCTCTCTATATCTTTGTCATATTCTTGTTCCCAGCTTCATTCATTCTGTGTCTCCAAAATACGTATTCAAGATACCATATGCATGCATATGTTTCAATCGACATAAGATGACAAATGTCGCCTTACACGCACTACTTGAGTTTATATACATATACTGACATACATACGGGCTCGCTACAGGATACCCCTATCACGCCAGGAAGGATATTATTTGTTTTAGGTTTCCTTCTCGCTCAAGCTTAACCAATTAGAATGACCGGAAGCTTTACTTTCTAGAAGAGTATCAGTTGAACCGACATGGCTCCAACTGTTTACAGTAACTGATGTAACTTCGTAATCTTTTGACAACAGTCATTAAACTACATAATAGATGGAAGCGTTGGTTAAAATGCAGTGGCATTTCTTTAAACTGCTTTTACTAGCTGAACAAATGCCCCCCAACCCATCCCCTACCACCAATGCAAGATATATTTTAATACCTGTTTATATTTTTACAACTTGCATAGTCTTTATGAGTCTTGATTATTAGTATTACTGCCTTTTAAACATACCGCATTTATATTATTTTATGTGGAATATATGCGGAACGTTTTGGTATGTCATTAGTTATGTTGCATAGTTGTTTAAAGCATTAAAAATATAAAATATTGTAATTTATTATTTATTATTACCATTGACATTTCATGGTTCAAATACACCCAGGTTTAATCAGCCAATAAAGCCAACCCAACGAACTAACAAATTGATGATTATACTACGTCACGGAGATTCTCATTCTTGTTTCTGGGATTTCAACTGCTCGCCCAAATTGTGTAGGTGTATGGGCTAACGTAAACACTGCAATGATGGAATCATATCAGCACCCATTAAAAGAAATAAAGTCTCGCCATCAGCTCACTAACTTGCGCTTGCTTAGAGTATTGAAGGGATGCTAATCTCATCTAATGTTGTATTGCACCTATAGATTATGTTTTATAGATTCTACATCATTCATATCATGTCACATTCCCTTATCTATATGGCAATTATCTGCTTTGTAACATCACGTAACTGTTATACAGGGATCTCCACCATTATGTCTCCTCAAGTGATAGTGTGTGATAGCATGTAAGTGCCAACGCACTACATTCTTTATTAAGTAATACTGATCTCGTTGAATATTTTGAAACTAATTTTACTGGAAGCTGTTGCCTATGGCAGCAACAACCTCCAGCCAAATTAGTTTCAAAATATTCAACAACTTGCCTGTACGCTTGCTTTTATACTATATTGCCAAACTATAGCTGACACCTCTATTGACTAAGCGAATATAAAGAGGTAGACACGGTAGGTTTTTCCTGATTGGTTGAAAATTAAATCATGACAGCCACCATAGGCTGTAGAAATGTATCAACATTTACTTACTAAAGCCTTACACTCTTTCGTCGTCAGCATGATACAAGCTAAGATGCCATGAATGGATTATGGGTCGCAAATTCTATCACCTGCATAGTTTATAGGATAATATAAGGTGCGATTTCCTTTAACCAGCACTCACACAATGTATCATTCTGTCTAGGAGGAAACGTTTCAGAAGCACACATAAACGAGTGACAGGAAAATTCATCATCATTGGATATCAACATAACCATGGACGGATCCGATCTGTCACTCAGGTATATGGCTTTATAATCAATTACATCATAAGTAAGCTGACGTCACAATCATGATGGCATTATATAACTCCGTCATGAAGCGGGAAAAGTCTGTCAAGTGTACGAATCTTTGGGGAATTAGAGTTTAATAAACATGTTGTTGATTATTTTGGAAATACTGTGATAGGGAGCTGTAGGTAGCAACAGCTTCTAGTCAAACTAGTTTCAACATATTCAGCAGCTTACCTGTATTGTTAGGCATACCTTGCAATACGGATTCTGGGAATTCAGTTTTAAAAGTATATAAATCGATCCCAACACGTGGAAAAATGTGGCCTGAGCTTAGCTAGAATTGGGCGGGCGATAGCTAGAAATGGATACTTCCATAGTGTCATGCAGAGAGGCGAGTCAGATGATATGTTCATAAAGGAAGCCACCATCTTGTCTCCGCAAGTACACCTATCCCATATAGATGATGTTAGTGACAATAGTGTCCAACTGCGTGAGTTGGGTGGTGGTGGTGGGGGAATTGGGCTAATGCATGTGCATTTACATATGTTGCATTAAGCTTATTTTGTCTGTCTGGCTGACTGAAGAATTTTTTACATTTTTGACAAAGCTGCCGTGGTCGTAACTATAGCGCATCACACTTGTGTACATTATTTTTGACTGGCATCTATTGTTGATGTAGCCACCTGTCATTCAAATTAATTTCCAAAATATTCAACAAAACTTATAAAATGCTGTAGGTCTTAAATCTGTAATGGCCAAAATCTGTCAAGAAAATTTAGATTGTCTTGTCTTGAATGACCATTTTCACACTAAAAGGAGAATATTTTTATAGTTTACAACTGAGCCAGTAAATTCAGTTGAACAATTTCCAAAATATTATTTTCTTGTAATTAGACATACCGGTATGTCAAAACAACTACAGAATTGGTTTTTGGCTGACTGGACCATTACCTGACTAAAGGCATAGTTTATTTATTACTGTAAAATAATTCATATCTACTGAAATTTATAGGCAGAAAGTTAGATCCTCTTCTTCCATGTGCACAGACCCCAGTTCAATACGTCAATTAGAACACAAGTTACATTAACCAAAAGTCGTGGTCATGGACTTATGAGACAGACAGTAATGTTCTCATAATAAAGAACTAATCACCGCTCTAGGAAATTGAGTTCAGCTTCTCTTTGCTTAGTTTTTGTGGCCACTTCTTCAGTGTGAACTGTCATTCACCGTCACGTCATTCTGGTCAGCTGTGATGGTTTCACGTGACAGTAGTGTGTGGAATCTGAATTCAACTTGAAACCTATGAAAATCCCAGAATGGCTACTCCATTCCCAAACTTAATGCATTTATTCAGTATCTCGACCCCAAAACCTATATTTTGGCACTAGAAGTAGCATGATACACGCTCTAGTTCCAGAGACTTATAATAAAAAGACACAATAGCGACCATCTTGGAAAATGGCGGCTACAAAATTTAGGTTCAGGTGTTGAGATGTCTACAAGATAATTTTGTATCTATTTGGTCCAGAAAGATATACAAACAATAACATTTAGGGTACATACATATTTTTGTGGAAGTGTATGGTGGAGCCAGAACTAAAACACAACCATTTAGATTGCTGTCTGACAAGCCTAAGCCTCATTTACGTAGCAGTTGACTGAAGGGAGTTAAGAAATACGAAATGAAATGTTATGTTTTGACACGTCTCAATAGATTAATGCAATCTGTCGACCAAGTATATGCCGTCATAACGAATTACGTCACATGTAGGTTGACGTCACAATCAATTACGTAATGAACGTCAATTGTACGAATTGTATGTCTTTATTATTTAATACACATTTTATTGAATACTTTGAAACTAATTTGAATGGCAACTGCTGCCAAGAGCTAATCTGTGAAGTTTTCTGGAAATTGAGATTCCGGGAGTTCAGGATTCGATCGATCACAACACGGACAAAGCATGGACGGAGCTTAGCTAGAGATAGGCGGGGCATAGCTAACAGTGGATTCATCCATTACTTCCATTGAATTAGGCTTGTTTCCGATCAGTACATTGATCAGCTCTCCTTTTTGTAATACAGTTGCGTGATAATCAGGCA
Organism: Chaetoderma sp. LZ-2023a; assembly: GCA_034401795.1. Taxonomy (NCBI): domain Eukaryota; kingdom Metazoa; phylum Mollusca; class Caudofoveata; order Chaetodermatida; family Chaetodermatidae; genus Chaetoderma; species Chaetoderma sp. LZ-2023a. Next base: position 24,680,331 of record CM067362.1, on the reverse strand, counting down.
CCAGGAACTTAAACAATGCATGTTGAGACAACCAGAGTTACTTCTGCTATATCCTACAGTACATCTCAAAATAACCTAACATGTTTCCAAAATAAATAAAACGTAGGCCTAATGGTGAATATTCGATTAGAAGACATTGCTGCGCTTAAAGCAACGTTTTTTATTTTGTCACATTAGCAATCAAGGATTGCAAACCCTCGCCTTCCCGCGTTTGTCACATTGTTAAAAGCTTCAATAATAATAATAATAATAATAATAATAATAATAATAATAATAATAATAATAATAATAATAATAATAATCTTTATTTACGGAGCGTAAATCTTCAGTGACCTGATTTTAGAGAGGCCCTCACAAGAATATATATACTTTTTTTTAATTTATGTACACAAATACAGACAGATTATAACAATGTGAACAGTAAACGTAATGCTACTGTCGTCATCGTTATTATTATTATTATTATTATTATTATTATTATTATTATTATTATTATTATTATTATTATGATTGCGCCTTAAGTCGATTTGTCAGTTGACCGTTTGTCTGTCAGTGTGTCTGTTTGTTGGTCTGTCAAACTCACTAAAGCATGGCTATGTCCTCACACGCACACGTGTACGCACATACGTACGCACCTACCCAGCCACGCGCATAGATACGCGCGTACATACGCGCACGCGCACACACCACACACACGCACGCATGCACTCACACACACTTTTTATTTGCATTGCAGTAAATAGGACCTACACATTATAACACTGAAATCACATTATTATAGTTTGAATGCAAACTATACAGGTAAGATGCTGCATATTTTAATAATAACTTGACCGAAAGCTGATGATACCTCAGACACCAACAGTCGCCGGTCAAATTAGTACAAACTACTCAGCAGATAGTTTCTTCAGTTCTAAGGGTCGTTGGCTATTTTTCTTTGCGGGTGTTTTTTGAGGTTCAAATGATATGAGAAAAACATAGGCCTACATAATTACATATTGTTCCAATTTCCTACTATATTAGCCGTCTGACTGCTGTGTTTTTTTAGATGACATATTTTCAGGGGTTATATCTCTGGACCCGCTAAATATCCCGAAAACAACCCGACCGAAAACTGCTGGTGGCTAAGCCATCAACAACTTTCAGTCGAATTGTCGTAAAAATATTCAGTAAGTCAAGAATTTTTTCTCATTGAAATTAGTGTCTGGTGGCTTGCAGCAGTAAGACAGTTAATACCTCTCGAAGTTTGTTTTCTTTTCACACGGACTTTCTAGATAAGTGACGTTATCTTTTTCCAATAAATGATTTGAGGTCTGGGCTTACAAGACAAGCTACAGGCTTTGTCTTGTCTTGACAGCTATGGGCGCGCAGAGCCTTCGCTTAAGAGCTTGGCCGAATATTTATATGACAGTTGAAAACACATAATATTAATCGTATTAACAGAGAAATCATTGCGACATTACAAACTCTGCCATCATTATTATTATTATTATTATTATTATTATTATTATTATTATTATTATTACTATTATTATTATTATTATTATTATTGTTGTTGTTGTTGCTCGCATGACGCTGGTATCTGATTCCCTCAAGACGACGAACCGTATCTCGGAGGCAGCGGGGCAAAGAGAAAAGAAAAAGAAAATATTATTATTGAAAATATTATTATTATTATTATTATTATTATTATTATTATTATTATATTTATACTTTCTGATTTTTCGAAATTTTTTCGGATTATCTTGATTTTTTATATTTTCCCGAATTTTTTGGATTTCTGAATTTTTCCGGATCTCGCCCAAAGTTGTGGAATCGTAATGTATGGTCACACCCTTTCAAGTGTTAAAATATGATCAAAATCGGACCACAGAACGCAGACAGACAGACAGGAACGCAAGCAGGCAGGCAGCCAAGCAGACGGACGGGTGGACATGCGCAGACAGACCAGATTGTAACATTCTTTTCCTCTTACAGGGCAAGGGTAATTAGTTGGTCTTTCTTATGTAGGAGCGCTGTGACAAGTCTCTAATATATCTGACTTCTAACAACCGCCTTGGTTCGTGAATTTTCAAGGCACGTTTCATGTAGAAATTGTGGAGCGAACTGTACTATGGTACATAGATAAACATACCTACTATGATTCATGCAGTTGTTCCATGTCCTCACTCGAGATCATGAATGTGATGGGCGGGCGGGGGGGGGGGGGGGATTCACAATAGAGGGATCCATTTTTAGATATGCCCAACCCATTTCAAGCTAAGCTTCGCCCACGTAGGTACGTGTGTTGAAATCAAGCTATTTACTTTGAGTCACCACAATCTCAATTTCACGGTAGCGGTACATGTAAGCTATTGAATATTTTAAAACTAATTTGACTGGGGGATGTTGTTGCCTATGGCAGAAACAACTCACAGTCAAATTAACTTCAGAATATTCGACATATTGTTTGTTAAATCGCAAATTTATCAAAGACATACAATTCGTACATCTAATGAACATTCCGAGCCTCATGAAGGATACATGATAATGATTGTGACGTCAGCCTGCATATGAAGTAATTGATTATGACGTCACATGCTTGAGTGGCAGATTGGCTCCCTCCATTGGAGTATACGTGTTTGGTTGTTTATCGATGTTCATTCTCTATTCCAAAGAAATGCTTTCCGAAGTAGTTCATGAACATGAATCATGTTGCATATATTGAAAACAATTTGAGTGTATTAATGTCTTTAAGGAAACAACCTTTGATGAAGTGAAATATAAGATTTACTACAAAAGAGATTCACAGCAAACGGTATGTTGTTTGATAGACGGAAATCCCCATATCCGATCAATGTACATGGACACGATAGAAACCAGCCATTAAACAATGGTCATTGGTTCTCTTTATATTACAGGAGCTGGATAACTAGTGAATGGAACATCTATATATTTGCAAGTGTAAAGAAACTTATATAGGCATATAATATATCTGATAGAAGGACCGTGGTACACATTTTCATGTCGGTAATCTAGCAAAAATAATAATAATAATAATAATAATAATAATAATAATAATAATAATAATAATAGTATTATTATTATTTATTTTTATTTAAAATTAATATTATCAGAGAAGCAAAGGTATTTCTATAAATGCGTTTTCTTTCTAAAAGGATATTTGTGACTAGTTATTAAGCAAAAGTTAATACTAGGTGTTGCTTGTATTGCTGTTCTGTGTTATTCTTACGTTGTGATTGCTATATTCAGTGTCACTATTTCAATGAGCGTCATCGCTTGGTGATATTCAGCTTCCTGTTGTAGAATCTGCCAGATTAACGATTTAATGACCAAATTTTGTCAGGAAATTCTAACTATTTGTTTATTGAATCGCCGTTTTGTAGACCAAGAGAAGATTATTTGTGAAGATTTAATAATGGAATGACTGGCTCTGTTAACGAACCAGTCATTCAAGTGATACATCTTTAAAATTAGTCTTCTCTTTGCCTACAAATGGACATTCCCCGAGACCAATGCAGTGCCCAATTATGGCCGCTTGCGCCATGAAAGGGGTAAATACATCTGGTATTACCAGCCCACGCTCATAATCACATATGGTGTCTTAATATAGTGTAGTTGCTTAAATTCGTACACTCTGGATTTCGTACATACTACTATTTTATCCTGAGGCTGAGCTAACCTATCGTCACCTGATGTATGCTCAAGTAGCGACGGATATGTGTTTGACAACTATTGGTAATCTGCCAGAATTTCAGCCAAAATGATGACACTGTAGTAACTTAACTACGTATAAAAGGTTACTCACCCAACAGAGGTCTTGAATCGGCCAGTGGAACCAGCGGCAGATGTGCACGGTTCAGGTTCCAAGGTACGACTGCCGGGCGTCCGTAGAAACGGCGGGAATCAGCCAGCCCGGCAGCCGCGAAACACGAACCGCGGAATTGCGGGATACCGCCAGCACCACAACACAGTAACAATGACATCATACAGTTCATAATTTGAGTTCTAAAAATATGATGATGATGATGATGATGATGATGATGATGTTTATTTCCCATTTAAAATGTCCAAAATGATGTGTACAGCATTGTAATCTTTGTGTGTTTATCTTTTACCATTAGTTTCGTTATGGTCATATATTATTGCATGCAACTTCAAGTTAGATATTTGACGGATTTGTTGAATATTTCAAGGTTTTCTGAAATTCTGATAATAATATAGGTAATCCACTTTTCAAATCCATTTATAATCCTGTTCAACCTGTTATCACTTTAGAAGTGTACATAAATCTTACTTTGAGTATATCGGTGGCATGAATCAACATAACCAACTATTTTGTGGTACGCAAGATAGTGTGGTTCTATTTAATTGTTGGGGCCTGCACCGTGATGTGTGCTATTTCAATGATTTGCCGAGGTGTAATGAGTGGCTGAACTTTAGACTTATTCCGGATACATCGGTAAGTTGTTGATGCATGGCCCCAAACAGATTCACTGAAACTGGCGTGGGGTTGTTGGAGGTTGATCTTTTGTAGGCACGCTCTTTGATTTGAGGATTGTTAACATTCATGAGAGTTTCTTGATTGGGTTGTCATATCGTTTGGGTAAAATCTTGACACCAAAATGCGTGCTGAGGTTTGAGTCTGAGCCATAGATCTGGTATGGGTACTCGATGGTTCTTGTGTAGGGTATGCTGACAATCTTGCATCTATCGGAATGGAAATCCATCATGCAATCGCTTTCCCATTTCACCAGCTGGTCGAGATACCCTTTTTGTAGACTGAAGTCATTTTCATTCTTTACCACCAGGTGGATCATGATGTCATCAGCAGATATGCGTGTGGTAGAAGTAAGGTCCTTGACTATGCCATTTATGCAGTGTAGGAATAGACATGGACCTACAACATGTCCTTGTAGGACGCCAGATATGGCTGGCACATAACTTCACAAAGCTTCACCAACAACGACGACAGATCGAGTTGATCGTGGTGGTGGTGGTGTGAGTGGGGGTGGGGTTGGGAGGGTGTGTGTGGGTGGTGGTTGGTTTGGGTTGGGTGGACGAGGTTGAGTTGGCTCGTATATAGTAGAAATGTATGGCACTTTCTTAATATGCAGTAGCATGTCTTGGGGAACTTGGCACTTATCCAGATATTTCCTGAAGACTTGACTCTTCTAGAGCTTTTGCACACTTGTGGTTATTATGTTAATAGATTGAATTTACATGACTGGGTGGTGCTATGACTAACATATTGTGTGCATGGCATTTCAGATTTCAGACACCATTAAAGTCAATCGTGTTGTGCTTGATGAAATTCCAGAATTGCTTTATGTTGGGGAGCCATGGTGGTCTGATTCTTGTCAATAGACGAGATACCCATTTCAGTTGTAAATTTGACAATATTGGCGTTTCCTGGCTTGCAAATGGAAATTGCCTAGGTAAAACCTAGAACGTCTTGAACAATTTTGAACATGCAATATTTTAATACACACCATTGATTTTCTGGAAACCAATGTGACTCCAAAACAAACGCCATTCTTTCGACAAACATCTCCAGTAATACATTAACGTCCAACAAAATAAATGGGCCAGTTCATTAGTTTTACTTGTGTTTTACCTTTCGCTTATCCTGCCATTATTTTTCCTTTGCAGTTTCGTTGTTGATGGACATACGATTGGGCCGTTTTCATCATTCAAAACCGATCGGCTTGAATCCTGAAATATGGCGTGATATATTGGAAGTGTTGCTAATAATCTTGAGAAATTTTAATTTTTACAGTGAGTTGAATTACTAAGTTCAGGATATAGAGGTGTTTCACATGATTATTAGGCCAGTACTATTATATCACGATTAAAGATACATTCAGGACCGTCTGTGTTTATCAGCAAGAGCACTCGATTTCCTGGGATTCTGACCAGCAATCGACCTAGATTTTGCATACAACTCAAAATAATAATTTCGGAATGTTACAATAGCAACATTAGCATTGCACTGGATTTCCGATGTTATCCCAGAAATGCACGGCATGTAGTCGTGACTCATTCTTGCTTAAGCTCCTATATAGACCAACGTAACTTAATGAGCAACAAAATGGCAAACATAAGCTCTAATGCTTTTAAAGTTAATGATTCCGAACTTCTAACTAACAAAATACTATTTCGTCAAGATGTAACTACAGACATTTTTCTATTAGGCCATATCAAAACAACACGATATTCTGAAATAGATCTGCAACTTCTCACATGGTGGCGAACGTATACCAGCATACCCGAATATGTGAATAAAACGATCCCAGCTACTCTTTATATGATTGGAGTCGTTGCTAACACATTGTTGTTGGTCTACCTGTATAGATCAGGAAAATACAGAATCCCAGTATTCACATTGCTAACCAGTTTAGCATTGTGCGACTGGTGGACGTGTTTGTCGGTGGTGTTATACACATGGTATGTCATTCCAGAACAGAGTACCAGCAAAGAACTCTGCAATATCTATGTGTATTTTGTGGTTTCGAGTTACGAATCGAGTGTCGCCCATTTAGTTTTTCTCTCAGCTCTGAGATACTTTCAATTAGTTTATCCTCTGAAGGCGAAAGTTACTGTAACCTTTTCACTTGTCTACAAGATATGTCTGGTAATATGGATCGTCTGCTTTGCTATCTCAGTGCCATATCTTATTTACTATACCGGACACGAGATCAGCTACCAGCATCGGACGGTTCGAATATTCCGGTTTATGGGAAACTACGAGATGAAGGAATTGGGAATCACCGTGTTCTGCCAGGTCATCCCTCTCCTAGTCATCGCCTTTTTACATATTTTGAAAATGTATAAACTCTTTGGCAAACAGGAGCTCACAACGCAGCAAACAACTCGCAACACAAATTCTAGAACCGTTGCCATTATAATCGGATTGTTTATCGTGTCTATTATTCCTCGATTCCTGCATAAAATGTATCACAGTGTACTCGGGTACCCGTATTGGCATTTTCACATGGCTCTTTTCCATCTTACCACTCACTTTAGCTTCTTAAACTCCATTTTAGACCCGTTTGTGTATCTACTTAGCTCAGCTGATATTAGAAGGGATATGCAGAGAACTCTCTTTCCCATATGCCAGAATAAACACCAAACATCGTGATTTCTTTTGCCAACAGCAGTATTTAGATATCACCAGAAAACCTTTATCCTAAGTCAACATTTATTGTAAATAGGATACTCGATACGTTGTTTCCTTTTGATACTTTGTCTTATTGCGATTTTATCCTTTTTTGACATTTTGGCATGGAGCCTACAGTGAGTGTTATTCTGGATGTATGATCCTAGTGTGTGTGTGTGTGTGCGTGCGTGCGTGCGTGCGTGCGTGCGTGCGTGCGTGCGTGCGTGCGTGCGTGCGTGCGTGTATGAAGCAACCTATGAGCACTCATCGTTCATTACTACATAGCGCTGCAGGAATGGAAAAATGTGCACAATTTTCTGATATTATGAGATATAGTCTGAGCCCAATAGAAAATGGACCATCCCAGTCTATCCAACCATCATCTGACGACATATGACGTCATAACCAACTAGTGTCATAATCAATGACGCCAGGAATGGTGTAGATAAGTTCGTCAAGACGCATATTGTGACGGGCTCAATCGGTACTGTACGAATTGTCTTTACCATTTAATAAACATGCTGTTTGAATGTTTTGAAATTAATTTGACTGTGCCTATGCACCCAATCAAATTAGTTTCAAAATATTCAACAGTTTACAGGTGTAGCACGGACCGCCCTGTCGGGTACGTACCGGCCCCGTTCGGCTGAGTATGAAATGACCCGGGAGGGAATACTTCACGCTCACGCCTCCACTGGGCACATAAGACTCGCGCATATAAAAGCCATTTGGAAGGAGAAAAGTCCGTGAGATGGCCCTATGCGCATGCGCGGCCATGATTGGTAAACAAACATTGACGTGCTAGCCTTGGAGACTGGCAACTTATGTAGATAGTTGCTCAGATTATGGCGATCAGGGCCGCCGGAAGCAAATTTGAGGGGCGGAGCAGGTTCCACAAAAAGGGCGCGCCAGATGGCATTGTCTGGAAAAGGTATAATAAATGGGTGTCTCACCTCTCATAGAAGGGTGTTTAGGTATACCCACTCACCTAACTACCACAAGAAAAAAGCATTGAAAGGTGCAGGCTCTAAGAATCGATTTCTTGCATTCTGAGTTTCTTATGATTACGTATATAAATGCTGGAGCAATGTTAAGCGAAGAACTTGTGTATTCTTTGGTCAATTAATCCTATTCCCAATTTACATTGTGAGCGAGCGGGCGGACTGGTTGTTGTATTAGATGCATACATTGAGTTTGCGTGCATTCATGCATGTGTCTGCACGGTGAACCTGCGCAGTTGCCGTGAACAATATTTTATTGGACCTTAGTTCCTAATTATATTCGCTAAATTGTGGCCCGATTCTTTCATCGGGATTCAGAGGAAAGGTGTTTTTCTGAAAACTAGGTTATCCAAGACAAATCTACCAATCATAACAAGGTTTGATCAGCTCTTGCATTCTTAAGGACTCGCTTAAATAATACGATGAACAGATGAATAGACAGATGATGTAGCAACACCGTTGCGTCAAATTAGCAACAAACTATTCGACAGCTAGCGTGTATGAAATAAGCAATTTAAATTATGATTTCGCCGCCTCTTACTTAGCCATATTGGCGTGGGGGTGTCTGAGGGACAGTTGATACAGGCTATTTAAAAGAGGCCTTCAAATGATTTGACATGGCTGAACATGTGCATCACGACCGTACGAGTTGGTAGTGAGGGGCTGTGGGGGTGGGGTCATACTCATATAAAGAGTACAGTATTAAAAATCAAAGAGGATGATATTTATTACTTAGAGATGTAGGAGATATAGGAGATGGCTTCTAAGCACATCTAATTTTTACATTATTCAGAGGAGGCCCCAGACCCCTCCCATTCTGTATGGTTAGTGGGGACGACAACACATCTTAGATCCATTGCTTAAATGCCCCCCCCCCACCACCGACTTCGCTCTTGATACAGATTATATCTACCTTTGCATATGCTTCACACGCCAATTAAGATTTTTATTTTGAGGGTAGATCAGTATCACTTCACAATTCAAATAGCCTATGACTATGCCTTTACTTGTAAAGTTACATAAAACATTTACAGATATAAAAACATTTCAATATGTAATTGCCACTACGTAAATAGCATTTGCATTAATGATTTGAATCATCTCTAAATTCACTCAGTCACGAGTTATCATCATCAATATAATACGATTTCTATGGTTATCATCAGTCTGCACGACGTAAGAATAGATATATCCGGCCCAGAATCACTCCCGCATTACTTTATGCCAAAAACAACCAAACTTTTATAAAACTGCTCGATCTGCTCTGAATATTCTAAAAATCTTTTTTTTAAAGTCCTAAACTAAAGCTTACTAATTTTTTGCATAGAAATGGGTAAAGGGCACATCTTCCCCCGCTGCCCCCCCCCCCTGACCAAAGGGCAACGGGGGCAGCTGCCCCCGTGCTTCCGGCGCCCCTGATGGCGATTCTGTGATATGGGACCGTTCTCCACAATTTTTGTATGTATTATTACCAGAATCGAAGGGAGAATTCAATAATTAGAACATAACTAAAATCGGTCCAAAATTGACAAAGAAACCATAAAGTTAAGACGGACTATTGAGAGCTCTAGTCAAAGCGTAGACATCGCCAGCGAGCTTACTTGATCAGGTGAGAGCCGGGCATGATTCCTCTAGCTACCTCGCCTCATACATAACACACGCTCTGATTGGCTTAGCCCGCTGGCGCAGCCTCTCACCGAGTATAAAAGGCGTTCTCACAGTCTGACTCGGTTAGAAGGGAGGCGGATTCGGTCCGAGTGGGAGCATTCTCACTATCTGCTTACTGCGTAGAGTTCTAGAGCTCACGTTCTGCAATCTACACCAACGCAGTTTAGTACAGTCAGGTTCCCTCTCAGGACAACCACGCTCTGCACCGCACCAAGTTTTTGTACATTCCTGTTAGGTCAACAGGAGTAATAACCTAAACTAAAATAAGGCTCCTTAAATCACCACCGTCACCAGTGGTGCCTTCACTGCGGTGTAAGACTTTTGGTCATTATCAACCAAATTAGTATGTAAGAACGGTGGTATTTTTAATGTCTCGCCAGACTTGCCGTGCCACTACAGAAACGGTGGTAGAAAACAATGGACGTATCCAGCGTCATTTGATTTATGTTTTGACTGTAGTCCAGACAAGAACATTGCTTTACACGCCGTAAGAGCTAAATAGCATGGATCGTCTAGTGCCGAGAAAATAATCCAATATAATATGTACTTACCGTCTCTACACAATGGGGACATCCGTAAATCTTAAAGCACAAACAGTATAACGGTACTACGGTGAACTTAGCCTGAGTCTGCTCTGACTCAACCCGCACCTGTGACATATATTTGGACAGACTGACGGGCCGGAGAGAGTCAGAGCAATTAGTATGTTCAAAAGTTGGAGAACTCCACCACCGCTTGGTAGCGCCCCTCTTAATCGACCTTAGCTACACTATTCGACACAAACCCTGGTTACTGCTTCGCATAATTCACTTATCCATTCGCTCGCACTTTAAATCATGTTAAATATGTTCTATATCTCACGTTATTTAACTTTTCAGCTAATTGTTGACGAATTTTAGCAAATTTCCAGCGAACAGCCATTGCAAAACAGTGATGACGTAGTACACAACTTTTCGCCTTGAAAATCATGCAATTTTGCCACGAGCAAATTCGAGCCTCGTGATGATTAAATTTAACTGGAAAGACAAGGACGGATCTAGATCGCGTCAGTTTTTTGGTTAGATAAGATATTCAATTATTTATGCTGCATTCATTATTCTCATTTTTCATCCGTGGATAGTTGGGTGTGTGAGAGTGGGCTGGTGACAGGAAAATGGGTGAGTGGAAAATTAAGTGAGTTATTTATTAATATATTATTAATGTGTGGGTGTGTGGTCGGTTAGTCTGACCTTGGTTGGTCATTCGGTTGTTGGGATAGTGGGTTGGTCGGTCCGACCTCGATCGGTTAGTCGGTCCGACCTCGGTTGGTGGGTCAGTCAGTCGGTGGGTGGGTGGTTCAGTCGGTCAGTGGGTGGTTGGGTGAGAAGGTCGGTTGATGGTTGGGTGGGTGGGTGAGTGAGTTGGTCGGTCGGTCGGTCCGACCTCGGTCGTTCGGTTGGTCTGATCTCGGTGGGTTGGTCGGTCAGTCGGTGGGTGGTTGGATGGGTGGATCAGTCGGTCGGTCATTGGGTCGGTCTGTGGGGTGGTTCAGTCAGTCAGTGGGTGGGTGGGTCGGTCTATGGTTGGGTGGGTGGGTGAGTTGGTCTGACCTCGGTTGTTCGGTTGGTCCGACCTCGGTGGGTCAGTCGGTGGGTTGGTCGGACCTCGGTCGGTGAGTGGGTGTGCGTGTCAGTCGAATGGACCATTGGTCAGTTGGTCTGGCCTTGGTTGGTCAGTTGGTGGGTGGATCGGTCGTTCTGTCGGTCAGTCGGTCGGTCTGACCTTGGTCGGTGGGTCGGTGGGTCAGTGGATTTGTGTGGGTGGGTGGGTGAGTCGGTCCGACTTCGGTCGGTCAGTCGGTCGATCGATTGCTCAGTCAGTTGGTCTGACCTTGGTCAGTTGGTCTTCTAGCCTAATATGGATAAGTGAATTATACGAAGCAATAACCAGGGTTTGTGTCGAATATTGTAGCTAACGTCGATTAAGAGGTGCGCTACCAAGCGGTGGCGGAGTTCTCTAACTTTTGAACATACTAATTGCTCTGACTCTCCGGCCGTCAGTCTGTCCAAATATTTATCACAGGTGGGGGTTGAGTCAGAGCAGACTCGGACTAGCACAACGTGACTAATTTTCTATGAATCATCCACATGCACTTGAACGTTTATACTAATATAAGGCGCATATTTGGAAACCTTCCAACCATTTTATCTACAACATCCTCCAAATCAATGTCTAATGCTCTCTGCCTATGTACACATTTATCACGGTTAAGCTCTTTGAGCGACGGTCCTCCATTGTTGTGTGCAGTGATGAGTTTGAGCTTGCTGAATATCCGTTCACACCCAGCAGTGCTTGCTGGAAGAATTATAGCAATGTGAAGGCCTTTGTACAGCTCTGTTCAGTGGTCTCAAAGATTCTGCAAATTCGATCATTGAATCAAAGATTGTGTTGCCTCTACCATTCTTTTAGCTTGCTAGATTTCTATGCTCAGATCATCGAGAATCAATGTATAGTGTTCAGCTATGGGTTTGATTATCTCTACATCTAAGAACGCCTTTGAAAATGGGATCAAAAGCTGATAGGGATCAGAATAGGGAATAAAATATGTTTTTAAAATCATCAGATTTGTGAACAGTATCACACCTTCCAGGGGAAATCAAGATAATAAAGTCTTTGATGTGATTAACCATGCTTACTGTTCGCGATATTTATGTATGTAGCCTGTAGACATGACTTGTACATCTTTCAACTCAACCAGTGACTCAGCTTCTTGAAAATGTATCGCATTGCATAACATGTCTGCTGTCTGTGGCTGGAGAAAGAAATAGTTTTGCTTACGTTTCCTGTCCTAGCATTGCTGTAATTGACTACAGCAACAATTCTGTATACATCAGTAAAATATTCATATTGAAGATTTCGGGTTGGGCGTGGCCTTCAAGAACACTTACTAAGATCTGCTACGATAAGAGTTGGTCGCTCCCGCTCCCTACTGGAAACTTTAAGGTGTTGCTGTGACAAAGTCGGCAGTAGTGAGATGGGGCGAAGTAGCTGCAGTCGGCTCGCCTCGTCTGACTGATGGTGATTAGACGATATTTATTTCAGACTGCTGGGCCTGATCTTCCCGATCTAAGATCATGGTAAGGACTGGGTGTGTCTCCCAGCTCATTTAGATTCACTAATAAACTAACAAACTACCGATCTTACATATACATAAGATGAAATACTTTATTACATGATAATATAAACCGGTTGAATGGTCGAGCAAGATCGCTCATACAAGAATACTTGGTACAATATGATGTACATAAAACTATCATCCTAATGTAACCTATCTCTATTCTAACCTATTCTACCTCAAGCTCGTTAGGCATAACAGCCATGCTTGGAACCAAGTGAATCCTATCGAGTAAGTCGAAAGGTTCAGATCGAGTGAATCTGAAGGATTAATTTGTTCTGAGAGAAGTACCTTCTTATATAGCCCCAAATTCGGACTTTCCAATATTCTGCTCATTTCCCGGAAATGTACAACTTCTCTCAGACCATATTCTTACAACTCTTCTAGATACCCGATAAGTACACTTTGATTGGCCACCCAATAAAGTCACCAATCAACTTCTGCTTATCTCTTCCTAGAAGTTATGACCTGATAACTGATTGGTCCTTTCAACCAATCAGTGATTCCTCCCTCACTTGCTCTGGCACACAACTCTATTCTTTATGATTCTTTACCGCAGAGTCTGGTTGGTCTTGATTGGTTATGACGTCATTCTGACCAGACCTACTCTGCCTAATTCTTCCACGAAGATTGCGCCTCATATAGTCAAAGCAGTGAGAACTGGTTCTGATTTGATGTGATCTTTCAGCTAACTAACAACATTAAGGTATGTGTTGTTTATGCATGCCATAAAATGAGTGGCATATAGTTTACCAATAAATTTCGATTCTGTTGTGAATTCCTAAAGGACGCTCTAATGTCCATGTCCTGTCCATTGCGTATTAATGGAGAAATCTCCAGAATTCTAGGGTGCTAGGCACACGTGCTGGATGATTCATTGCCAGATGGTGTTGTTCTAGCCCAGGAGCAAATACTAGTCTGCTTATGTCATCAACTGTGTCAGTTAGTCACGTTCAACTTATTCTCACAATTCCTAATTCCAACGCTAGCCACTAAACATTAATTATTTCCAAAACTACAATTACCAACAACTGCTGAATATCATAAAAGTGAATGCCGGCTAAGCAGCAACAACCTTTAACTAAATCATTCTCAAATACACATCATCTCAGAACCATAGAATCATTTCCAATTAAATCATCCTATTTCTATCATCATCTTCTGGTTATGTAACACTATAAACAGCATCCTATTAATTTAACATTAGTACATTTCTATTACATATAAAGAGATGACCTGGCTGGCTCGACTTTCCACCGTCCCAATGATTGACACATATTTATAAATAACAGGTGGTCGACTCAGCCACGTACATAGATGATTCTTAGTCATTATCCTTAGTCATCCCAACTTTCCAGTTTCGAATTGTACGTATATAAATATCATTGATGCAATACTGTAGCATCCATCTTTAGCTCACCTGGACTTTTAGCTCAGCTGGTATTTTCAAAACTTAATTTCTTTTTGGGTCTTACATGAATTATAGGACATCCCGTGGGGGTCATGACTTCCCAAAAGACAATCCCATATTTACAATATGAATTACCTTCATATTTTTAGGAGTGGGCAAGTAGGGGGGTCAAACCTTTTGTGGGGTGGGGGTCATTTGCCACCCCCCCCCACTCTCGCCCTCGCCCCCTTGCTCCCCCCTCGTCCCTGTGGCGCCGCCACAGTGCCTTGGGCCTACGAAGTTTAGGTGGGCTTTCGAAAGCTGGTTGGTGGGGGTGAGGGTGGGGAGGGCTACAAACTTGGAGAAAGATATGAAATGTGAATCAGTCTATATTTCTGTTTAATTTATGCGTGAATAATAGACAAAACTTAGAAGCAAAATAAGGATGTTGTTTATCACTCAAACTACTTCACCGATCGTAAACTACTTGTGGATGGGCTTAAATGCAAGGCGCTAGCGTTGGTGCATGGATACCCATTAGATCGATCTAGAAGATGACTTTGTTGATAGATTTCTTATCTTTCTACAAGTATACCATGACAAAGCGTATGTAGCTGACATGTTGATTCCCTCCAATGAGTCAGTCCCCTCGATACCTTAGTGTGTGTGCGGGGGGGGGGGGGGGGGGGGGGGGGTGCCTGGGGAACGAGCTCAGGGGTGGCATTAAATTCCTAACCAGTGACCGAAATGTTATAATTTAACAACCAACTGATAACCCATATTTATCTCCAGAAATGCAGAAGATGCCGTCTGACAGCATCCAGATTTCAAAGTTTTCTGGTGGAGGACCCCAGACCCCACCCTCCCCCTTCTGGTTTCAGGTGCCTAGGACCTTCGATACACTTAATCCAGACCTCTCCACACGTAAAAGCAATGTTGGGCCAATGGAACCACACGTTGGGCCAACGTAAAGCCAATAAGGAAAACTACATTGGGTCAACGAAGCAATGTTTACTGGGATGTAATCACACCACTTAATCCGCAAATTGAGTAGATAATTGTAAAACGCCTTGGCAAATAAACTTGATTCAGTCCTTTAAAATTTTTGCAGACGAAGAATGCCAGGTTGTCCATAGATTTGAACACGTGTGTGATATGCCAGGAAAACAACGAAGAAAATTTTATGCCCTCTTAAATCTGCCCTGGCATTGAATCCATACTGCTATCTTCACTTGTTCATCATGGTATAGTTCTTCAGCGACTTTAAGCAGAGCTTGAGAACATAAACAGACTTCACACTATACAAGCTACATATCGTCGTAGCTGTTATAATGCTTTCACTAATAAAAATAACATTGCACATGCTAGTTCCACAGATAACACAGAGTGTTCCGCATCACAGCTTCCTAAGATACAGTATCCCGTTACACGAGTGCAAGCATGCTTGCTGACAGACTGGTTGTCTTGTTTGCCATTCAAGGAAAGGAGATAGCCAGTAGTGGGTTATAATAGGGGCAGTGGGGGCATTTGCCGCCAACCCCAGATCTTGACCAGCCCCCCATTTTTCTGTCAAAATTTGTTTTGGAGTGAATAATGTGTTTTATGCAGTTTCTCTTTTTACAAATGAGAAAATCTGTCTGGACATGATGCCCTGCCAAGGCTTAATACGGCACTGGAAATAGCATTCATAAAGTTCAGACCGGCACTTGTCAAGAAAACTAGTACCAAGCAGCTCAAACTCACAATGACTTTTCAAGGCTTGCCAAATCCTGTATGGACAAGCTATACCACCAGACACAACATAGTAAAGTAGTAAAAAGACGATGAATTGAACATCAGAAGCCTTCTTGGTATTAATAGCAGAAATTAACCAAAACCTTAAAGAAGTGAAAGCCCATAAACTAAACCCTCTTAAGGAAATTTCAGGATTTGTTGCCAGTTGATAGTGCTGCAAAAAACTATTGAGCTGAAAGATTTCATGTGCTTTTAATGAAGCACTATGGTAAGAAGACTGCCATACATTCTCAGCACGGTCAGTCTAATCAAATATCGTGATAAGTAGTAGTAGTAGTAGTAGTAGTAGTAGTAGTAGTAGTAGTAGTAGTAGTAGTAGTAGTAGTAGTAGTAGTAGTGTAACATTGGGAAATACTGAAGGAAGAGTTTAACTACACACATATGACTCATTCGATGGTTCATTTGAAGAAACTAGTGATCCAATAAATTGTGAGTAACTGCTCCATTCTGCCATTGGTATGCTTAGAAAGGTTATCACAGAAATAAAATCATGAAGTGATTACGACGCAGCAGCAGAAATGAGTCTAAAATCATCTGAACAATTTGTGGCATATCCATTACAGAAAGCTTTTGTTCTGGCTGTTTAGTGCATAAACATTTAATTCTGGTGATCCAAACTACCAGCCATCAGAAAAATTAGAGCGCAGAGTATTACCATTAGCAGTGTGTTATTCACTACTGCAACAAAACAGATTATCACTCCTCTTCATCTCTTCATCTGGGATTTGCAGCACAGCTTTACCACCACCACGGAAAAAGAGATAGTATAGATGTTCTGCATTTGCATTGTTTCTCCATTAGCTCCGATGGCTTTATGCATGTCCTAACTAGCTTGATAAAAGCTATAAAGAATGCAAGAGAATACATACGTAACACAAGGTTTAATATCGCAAGATGATGGTGGTAAGTTGATCCAAAATGGGGATTACAATATTGATATCAACTGCGAAACCATTGATCGAAAGCGCACATTCCATTCTATGGCGTGTGTTATCTTTCAGAATAAGTGGGTATACAGCAGCAGCAATGAGCAATAGAAAGACAGTGAAGATTGGGAATGAAAAGTCGTTCTCTCTTACATGTGATGCTGCAATGAAACTACAAACAGTATTGCATTATACTAAGCCACGACAAAGCCACGAGCCTCCACTAATTGAACATGCTAAGATTAAGTCACTTTGGGTCGAATGTGTAGAAATGAATATACAATAGCATACCTGGCTGTTTCTTAGAATGGCATCGCATAGTGTTATGCCATTTCATACAGCTATGACTAAGACCATCATCCAAACGATACCATTCTGGACTGGCTATAATGCATCTCTAACAGAAGCGAAATATTCTCAAACAATAGCAACATATACCCCAGTGGTAGATGCGAAACTGGCTGATCCAACAACTATCTACATAACAATGATAAGAAGCCAACAAATGGTTCAAGCTTTAGGCCAACAAGTACAATCCAAACTATGGACCAGAAACTCAATACATTGGCGCGTGCTTTCAACCCCGGATGTGGATGCTGTCTCACATTAGTAAGCCAATTATACCATCACCAGATGGAAGTCATTGGAAATGGGAGGAGAATCAAATATCATCTGTTCGAGAACACTACAATACCAAATACTCTAATCTAAGTGATAAGTATACCACTGGAGATGGGGTATGCAGATGGTATTGAGTCTATCGACCAGGAATACGGTACTTGCAAGGGGTGCAGAGGGGCTCAAGGGTTTAAAACTCTTCGTGAATGAAACTAAAACAGAGTTCATGCAAGTATACCTATCCGACACCACAGAAATAATGAGGAAGAGCAGAATCCTGGGTTCCCTCCTCTGCAGCTCAACCAACATTGGAACTCGCTGTGTAACAGGAAATATCGCCTTCCAGTCCTTTTCGAAGCTGTGGATTCGTGGCTCTAAAATTCCCCATGAATGTCAAGATGTAACTATATGATACTACATGTGTTTCTATAATGCTATACAATTACAACAGCTGGGCAGCTCCAAAGCACTCTTCAACATAATTGATGCATGCCACCGCAAACATTCGTGACCTATTACAAACCATTGCGTAACACGGAGCCACTATCTGTCTGTATGAGTAGCGCATCAGCGATGGTCTATGTTCGGATATGTTCTTAGAATGCCAGAAAATACGCATGTTCAGAAAGCAATGGAATTTGCAGTCGCAGGTGCCAACAGGTATCAGGCACACACATCACGCCACACCACCAACTTGCTAAGTGTTTACGATCATACCTGAAAAAACATAATTTAGGATTTCTAAAGATGAGAAATCGCCGTCGACGCCGGCAATATCGTCGGCGGCGGCCAGGTAAACTGTTGAATATTTTGAAACTAATTTGACTGGTAGTCATTCACAGTTTAAAAGAACATTCCACTGAATGTTTTTTTAATTGTAAATTCACCTGACGGATATACGAAATACAACTTAGAGACGTGATGTTATGCACATGCCATTAGCACTTTCATGATGGACATGCCATTAGCACTTTCATGATGGACATGCAATTACCACTTTCATGATGGACATGCAATTACCACTTTCATGGTGAACATGCCATTACCACTTTCATGATGGACATGCAATTACCACTTTTATGATGAACATGCCATTACCACTTTCATGATGGACATGCAATTACCACTTTCATGATGGACAAGCAATTACCACTTTCATGATGAACATGCCATTACCACTTTCATGATGAACATGCCATTACCACTTTCATGATGGACATGCCATTACCACTTTCATGATGAACATGCCATTACCACTTTCATGATGGACATGGAATTACCACTTTCATGATGAACATGCCATTATCACTTTCATGATGGACATGCCATTACCACTTTCATGATGGACATGCAATTACCACTTTCATGATGGACATGCCATTACCACTTTCATGATGAACATGCCATTACCACTTTCATGATGAACATGCCATTACCACTTTCATGATGGACATGCAATTACCACTTTCATGATGGACATGCCATTACCACTTTCATGATGAACATGCCATTACCACTTTCATGATGAACATGCCATTACCACTTTCATGATGGACATGCAATTACCACTTTCATGATGGACATGCAATTACCACTTTCATGATGGACATGCCATTAGCACTTTCATGATGGACATGACATTACCACTTTCATGATGGACATGCAATTACCACTTTCATGATGGACATGCCATTAGCACTTTCATGATGGACATGACATTACCACTTTCGTGATGGACATGCAATTACCACTTTCGTGACAGACTTACCTCAATTTGATTCCGATGTCAGCTAACACGTTAGATATTTGATTATGCCATCGGATATTTAATTGGCAGATCGGATCACACCATTGCGAAGGCTGACCTCTGATTCCTGCAAATGGAATCGCTGTGGCAGTGGATGATTTCAATCGATTGATGAGAGATGTGGATCCAGTCATTCCCATTTTCGTGACAATATGTCCTGCTCGATTTACTTAAAATTAGGAGTTCGTACGTGCCATGTTGTGCACAATTAATAGTTTCTTTCGCTGCACGGTTTCTAACATTTTACGGTATATTAAAAAGGCGTGACTTTTAAACATGGCTGCCAATACAAGCACTGAAGATCGGAAGTACCACAAAGAAGTGGACGTATATTTCCAGACACTAAAGAAGATTGGTCTACCAGAGAGATCTCCGAATATGACCATGGAAGAGTTACGGAATGTATCAGAGGAGCGTTCAAGATTATTAACTGGAACCGCAGAGTTTGACGGAATTAGCCTAGCTTTGATGAAAACACTAGTAACGGTTCGTTTTTCTGGTGGGACTGACAAAATTGTAGTTTGTCTTGATATGTCCTCACAAGTCTTTTAACTCTTGTTGCGGATTATAACATTATCGCCAATGTTGTTGATTAGTTCTCTAGGCTCGTTGAGTGTGAAACCATATCATTCAACTAAAATTGCGTCCAGAAGCATTGCCTGTTGAAACATCTGTAATTTTCTTGATGAAGATCGTTCGCTAGGCTTCTCTGGCTTCAAAAATATTCTATAATGGAACCATTGATGCATTTCCTATGGGCATATAGATCTGGAAAATCCACAATCAAGAAATGGTTACTTGTCTTGGAAGTTGAATTCAGCTTCCACACATTACTGTCACGTGAACCCACAACAGCTGACCAGAATGACGTGACAGCGATTGCCAAATAGCACTGAAAAGGTGGTTGAGATGATCACAAAAACTAAGCAAAGTGAAGCTGAACTCAATTTCCTAGAGTGGTGACTAGTTATTTATTATGAGAACATTACTGTCTTTCTCCATGACAACGACTTTTGGTTAATGTAACTTGTGTTCTAATTGACGTAGTGAACTGAGATCTGTGCACATGTAAGAAGAAGATCTAACTCTCTGCCAAAGTTTCTCAGTAGATATGAATTATTTTACAGTAATAAATAAGCTATGCCTTTAACCAGGTAATGGTTAAGTCAGGCAAAAAACAATTCTGTAGTCGTTTTGACATACCGGTATGTCTAATTACAAGAAAATAATATTTTGGAAAATTTTCAACTGGATTTTGTGGCTCAGTTGTAAACTGTAAACATATTCTCCTTTTAGTGTGAAAATGGTCATTCAAGACAAGAAAATTTTCTTGACAGATTTTGGCCATTACAGATTTAAGACCTACAGAATAGATACAACCATTGCATTTCATAACAGTTTTGTTGAATATTTTGGAAATTAATTTGAATGACAGTGGCTAGATCAACAATAGATGCCAGTGAAAATTAATTTACACAAGTGTGATTCGCTATAGTTACGACCACGGCAGCTTTGTCACAAAATGTAGAAAATTCTTCAGTCAGACAGACAGACAACATAAGTTTAATGCAACGTTTACTTGCGTAAACAAGGTGGTGGCTTCCTTCATGAACATATCATCTGAGTCGCCTCTCTGCATGGCACTATGGAAGCATCCATTTCTAGCTATGGCCCGCCCACATTTTTGCACGTTTTGGGATCGATTTATATACTTTTAAAACTGAATTCCCAGAATCCGTATTGCAATGTATGCTTAACTATACAGGTAAGCTGCTAAATATGTTGAAACTAATTTGACTAGACAATGTTGCTGCTTAGAGCTCCCTATCAAAGCATTTCCAAATATTAAACAGAATATTTATTAAAATCTAATTCACCAAAGACTTGCAATTCCTACACTTGACAGACTTTTCCCGCTGTATGACGGAGTTATAATATGCCATCATGATTGTGACGTCAGCTTACACATGACGTAATTGATTATAACGTCATATACCTGAGTGACAGATCGGATCCGTCCATTGCTATATTGATATCCAATGATGATGAATTTTCCTGTCACTCGTTTATGTGTGCTTCTGATACATCTCCTCCTAGATAGAATGATATAGTGTGTGAGTGCTGGTTAAAGGAAATCGTGAATCATCTTCTCCTAACGATTCAGGTGATGATAGAATTTGCGACCCATAATCCATTCATGGCATCTTAGCTTGTATCATGCTGACGACGAAAGAGTGTAAGGCTTTAGTAGTTAAATGTTGATACATTTGTACATCCTATGGTGGCTGTCATGATTTAATTTTCAACCAATCAGAAAAAACCTACCGCGTCTGCCTCTTTATATTCGCTTAGTCAATAGAGGTGTCAGCTATAGTTTGGCAATATAGTATAAAAGCAAGTATATAGGCAAGTTGTTGAATATTTTGAAACTAATTTGGCTGGAAGTTGTTACTGCCATAGGCAACAGCTTCCAGTAAAATTAGTTTCAAAATATTCAACGAGATGAGTATTACTTAATAAAGAATGTAATGCGTTGGCACTTACATGACATCACACACTATCGCTTGATGAGACAAAATGGTGGAGATCACTGTATAACATTTACGCGATATGACAAAGCAGTTAATTGCCATACAGATAAGGGAATGTGACATGATATGAATGATGTAGAATCTATAAAACATAATCTATAGGTGCAATACAACATTAGATGAGATTAGCATCCCTTTAATACTCTAAGCAAGCGCAAGTTAGTGATCTGATGGCGAGGCTTTATTTCTTTTAATGGGTGCTGATATGATTCCGTAATCGGAGTGTTTACGTTAGGCCATACACCTACACAATTTGGGTAAGCAGTTGAAATCGCCGAAGCAAGAATGAGAATCTCCCTGACGTAGTATAATTATCAATTCTTTCGTTCGTTGGGTTGGTTTTATTGGCTGATTACATCTGGGTGTATTTGAACCATGAAATGTCAATGGTAATAATAAATAATAAATTACATTTATATTTAAACTAATATTTTCTTTTTAATGCTTTAAACAGCGATGCAACATAAGTAATGACATCATAAAAAGTTCTGCATATACAATAATGTAAATGCAGTTAAAAGTATATTTAAAAGACAATAATAATTAAAACTCATAAGGAACATTGAAGTTGTAAAACTATGAACGTGTATTAAACTGTATCTGCATTGGGGGTGGATGGGGGGAAACCCCCCATTTATTCAACTAGTAAAAGCAGTTTAAAAAGGCCACTTCATTATGATCAGCGCTTCCGTATATTATGTAGTTTAATGACTGTTGTCAAAAGATTACGAAGGTACATCATTTACCATAACCAGTCGGAGCCATGTCGGTTCAACTGAAACTCTTCTAGAGAGTAAAGCTTTCAGTCATTCTAATTGCTTAAGCTTGAACGAGAAGGAAATTTAAAACAAATGATATCCTTCCTGGCGTGATAGGGGTATCATGTAGCGAGCCCGTATGCAACATTTGCCATTTTATGCCGATTGAAACATATGCATGCGTATCTTGAATACGTATTCTGGGGATGTGACACAGAATGAATGAAGCTGGGAATAGGACTGTGATAAATATATATAGAGACCAACTTGTTTGGAATAGAAGAGTTAAAATATATCAGAGAACAGATTGAAACTATTCGTTTTATTTTTATTGCACACTGTGTTTCAAATGTATAATTTTAAGCAATATATTATTCTACAGTTCGTTTTACCTGACCATTTTTGATGGTATAACTCTTCGGATATTTAGTCAAAACAAATATTAATAAAATGGTCACCTAGTTACTGTAATAAGAGAATAAATAGTTCACAGAACAACATTCTAGCATGAGCATCTATGAGTATGAATACGAGTCTTTTACCCTCATTAAGGTGTGACCACCTCTGGGTTTCAAAATTCTCAATACGAAGCACCTATGCATGTGCGTGCCCCCCCCCCCACAACACACCTTTCCTCAACACGTATGTGTGCAGTTTAGTTCCCCCTTTAATGTGTCCTGTGTTGGATCCATTGGAAGGCAACTTTTCCGGGCTTCGGTCTGCAGAGAGACAACAGCGTTGATTTCAGATGATTCCTGTAGGTTACATTTGAATGTTTGGCGGGATACATTTCTAGCAATGATCCGCCTATTTCTAGCTAAACCCTGCAAATTTCTTACACGTGTTAGATTCGATTTGAAACGTATATTCACAAAATCTAAATTTCAAGATAACTATATCATGGTGTTCCATATTAATCTTCCCTGTTTGAAATGTTGTTGAGATTTGAATGTCAGTCCCATTTCCCGAATTGTTCACAAAATAGTATCCAATTTTGCGCAGATGAAAGATTTTATATCACCAGGGTAGGTGGTCCTATTTCAGAGCGGCTGACCATATACTCCCAGTAAACAAAGAACATTATCTACGGTGGATCAGCAGAGTCAAAACATAGATAAAATATTAAGAATAATTTCCAGGTTAACAGTCTTCTACAAACATTATTATTTATTTGAAAATCGGTCCAAAGATTGATTCTATCATACCATATGCAATAGGTCATGCCGCGGTTTATTTGTAAGACGCGTGATTGGTAAATCCCTAAGATTATTACATGATAGCGTGTAATAACGTATCGACTTTCTGAGATTATTATAAATGGCGACCATTATTTTTTCCATACAATTTAATCGTCCAGCAGCGAGGCAGAATCGCTGATCACGGGACTTGTCGATGTTGCTAACATAAATACACTAGTAGACGATGTATTTCAGTCAGACAGAAGTTTTATATATTAGCTTTTTGTGAGTTACTGGTGAGTTTTGAAAGCAGGGT
This sequence comes from Chaetoderma sp. LZ-2023a, assembly GCA_034401795.1. Lineage (NCBI taxonomy): Eukaryota > Metazoa > Mollusca > Caudofoveata > Chaetodermatida > Chaetodermatidae > Chaetoderma > Chaetoderma sp. LZ-2023a. The sequence goes on along the minus strand of CM067362.1, from coordinate 24,655,971 downwards.
ATACGTGCGCATCCTACGATATCGACAGGTTTTTGTACATTGTAGCTTTCTATTCTACTCAGTAATAAGAGGGGAATTTTTGGAAAAAACTTGTTTGCGAGAATCTTTGACTTCCTGGTTACAACATCGCCACGGAAAACAGATGCTAGGGTGGGGAGAGGGGGGGGGGGGCGTGTTAGTTTTTATCTATAGCAAAAAATAAGATTGCCGCGAGAATATGGAACCCACGAGAATATGAGACGGGAGTATACATTAAGCCGTTGAAGCTTTTGAAACTAATTTGACTTGGGGCTGCTGCTGCCTATGGCGCCTAGTCAAATTAGTTTTAAAATATTCAACGAATCGTTTATTAAATTGTAAATATATTCCCACACTAGTGACGAACTCTTTGATTTCATGATTGTTGCGTCAGCTAACTAGTGACGTAAAAGATTACGAACGCGGATACTTTGAGTATCTGATCGGACACCTCCATTGAGAGATGCATATACTAAACATATTTTGTTATGAAAAAATTAAATACAAATGCATATTAAATTATTACATATATTGATGTTTGCACCCTTTTATGTGCACATTCGTCTTTATAACATTACAGGCACCATGTAATTGTATATAGAATTATTATGTATATTTTGCCGATGAAAGAGCTGGATCAGTACTTGATCTATGGCTCCATACGACTACCCGTCATGGAACAATCAATGAAACAAATGACTATATAAGAGCAAGTATATATAAAACATACACATCTAGACCTACTGGTAAATAGTTTATGTCGATTCTAGCACTAATTCCGACCTGGCACGTATTTGGATGGACACGATGGGCCGGTGGGTAATAGGGCAAGTAAATCGGGGTCGAGCCGCAATGCATGTGATGTTCGTATAAATACGTATCAGGACTTGAAGTTAAGGACTGTCCACCTGCCATGGGTGTGTCATTTCACCCACTGCGAGGTGAAACCTAAAACATACCTGCCCTACAGGACAGGTCAATACCTATATCACATCAAAGCTTAAACTGCACAATTATATGAAGATGTATTGAATAAAAAAACAGCGAATACATTTGGGCAAGTGCTTTTTATTGACGGCAAGTGAAATTTCTTGTCACCTACTCAACAGGACAGGTATGCAGAAATGATAACGTCTAGCCCTATGTCCTGGCTGAGTCAACGACAACAATCTCGGACAAACTATTAAATAAAGCATTCTATATATTTGCACATTACTGTTCAATAACAATAAAATTGTGTCTCCTGGCTGAGTTAAAGACAACAATCTCAGAGAAACTATTAAATAATGCATTCTATATATTTGCACATTGCTGTTCAATAACAGAATAAAATCTACGGAATTTCTCACGAAATATGATAGTCCTTGAATATTTCTAAAATGTATCTACCATGGATTTAATGTTTGGGAATCGAGATTTTGTCTTTTATTTTGGGATTGCATCAAATATTAGTTGAATTTTCCAAAGTATTTGTGGACATCTGTCACAAAGTGTATGTAATTTGACTGCCGAAGACTGAAAAAGAGTTGTTAATGGACCTTTCCAGTTTATCCATTCATCATATGAGGTCATAATCAACTACTTGACGTTTATGGTGACGTCATAATCAATTAAAGCATGAATGACTCGATTTAGTCCGTCTTACACGCCTAATAGTCCGGCACGGTCTACGTAGTGTATGTCTTTGCTGTTTAATAAACATGATGTTGAACACTTTAAAACTAATTTGACTAGGCGCCCAATCAAATTAGTTTAGAAATATTCAACACACGTTGAATATTTTGAAACTAATTTAACTGAGCGCGGTTGCTTACCACAGCTTACCTGTACAGTTTTCTGGAAATTAATAATAATGGAGTGCAGGGATCGATCAATCCCAACACAGACAAAGCGTGTATGGACCGTAGCTATAGCAAAAACTCAATTCCTCCATTGAGTGAATGCATGCTAATTTATAGTTCACCGGGCGATGTACAGCACGATATTGTGGCGTCGGTGCAAAATAACATGCGACGTTGATATGACAGCGATTCGACGGACTATAACTTGACCGTAATGATCCGTTGTACGAATTGTATGTCTTTGCTATGATTCCGATGACCTCCAAACACCCTTATCCACTTTAATGAACAAATACATCCCACGGTAAATGCTGCCAGAGAAGCACAATCTCCCATGAATGGCAAGAGCCATAAAATTGACATTTCGCAAAAAACCGCCTCTATGATAATGTACGACCGTCAAACATCCCAGACACTTCAAAGAGACTTTGGATAACTAAATATCTCGACAAAGAATATTGGAATTATATAAACAAAATTCTCTAGCCTAGCATGAACAAGAATTAGTAAAATGTTGGACCTACCCCACCCCGCCCCAACCTGTGTCAACCTCATACCGATACAGCCGTTCCAGTTGTGCATTTTCAAAGATTATCTTTTCTTGGCCTGCAAAAGACGACTAGCTAAGTAACCATTAACACTTTGACGGTCAAGCCGGTCAAAACAACCTCCCCTACAGATCTATAGTCGTGGTGAGGAATACCCATTTGCAGGAAAAGTTTACAAATACAGTCTATGTTTAGTCTGCAGATAATTTTCTTGAAAAGATTTTAACCGTTAAAGGTATAGCCTAATTACTGTTTTAAATTCAATGAAACTGAACAATGATGACATTTCTGTACTTAAATCTGATGGAAACAACTATAACAAGTTGCTCCGAAAAGGCTGCAGGTGTAAGCAACTAATTTACAACTTTGTTCAAAGGACGGCAAGAACAACATGTCTTAGTTGGGGTTCAGCCAATATGCACCAATAAAACCGGGTAAAATCAGTGGAGCAAAGTCTTAAGCCTACTGCAAAACATCAATCCAACCAAAGCTTGAGATCCAGACGGCATAGCAGCAAAATCCTGAAAACAGCTGCAAACAAAATAGCACCCATCCTAACAAATATTTTTCAGCTATCACTACACACCTGAACGATTCCCTAAGATTGGACTAAAGCGAACATCATAACCATTTACAGAAAAGAAGGCACACTGATAAAAATGATCAGGAAACACATCCTAGTAAGTCAAATGATGCGACAAAATTTCCTATAACTATCAACAAATTTCAGAAGCCAACATTTCTGTGAGTCACAGTTAGCCATGGTATCTTTCGACATAGCCAAAGCACTCACTGCCAGACTTGGAAGTTCGAGACATCGTCAAAGCGTTTCATAAAGTCACATATGGATGCCTCCCCTACAGATCAGACTACTACGGCATTCAGTCACATCTGGTGTTCCACAGGGCATGGTGCTGGGACAAATATTGCTCGTCATATTCATGAACGACATGACATCATGAATAGTCTCAGATTCGGATTTAAAAAAATGAGTGCTTGCTCTACAACACTGACAACAAAACGCACCAATGTAATCGTAATAAACTTTGAAACGTGGGTCAACACATGGCAAGTGAAATTTAATGTTGCCAAATGCCACGTTCTTCAATTCTCAAACCGGCGCACGATACCATGTTAGGCACCCAATTAACATCAGTCGACCACCACTCATTACCTAAGAATTTATGCGTATATGCCCCATATGTCAAATGGTTGCAATGCATACCACCTCTCGTCAATGCGCGGACAAGGGGTTCTTCTCATCGCTTCAAGTTTGTAGTTTCTACCATATGATACAACAGTAGATGCAGCCAAAGTCCGCTTCATTCTACACACAATACATTTGTGGACCACATTACAACGGGATGCAGTAACGTGCTACAGATTGAAGCCTTCAAGATAATGCTACAGCAGCTTTTTCCATGCGATCTGATTACAAGCCCAATGTACAGTGTAAATAATTGCAATATCATTTGTGTAAATCCTTTCAGCATCAACCAATGTGTCTCCTTCTCGCAATCATCCAATCCTTGCGGGATATAATATAGGAATGTGCAGAAGATACAGATGGCATCGCCACAATCAGTCTGGAATGCATAGACTTGCACATGTCAGCATGGTAAAGATGACTGTATCCGCAACTCGAGTATTGAGTAGTTGCGTTTGCGTTTGCGACTGATCTCATGAGATTTGATACACATGTTTATCAATGGATGAATCCACGTTTTGCTATGCCCCGCCCATTCTCCATCTATACTCCGCGCATACTTTGCACGTGTTGGGATCGATTAGAGGCCCATATACTTTGAGTCTTGTCTCGTAACTATGCAGCTTAGCTGTTGAATATTTTGAAACTAATTTGACTGGGTGCAGCAACAGCGCCCAGTCAAATTAGTTTCAAAATATTCAACAGAATGTTTATTAAATAGTAGACATACAATTCGCCGGACATAGTTACGTAGTTAATATCTCTGTGATTTGATAGCAATTATGTTGATACGAATGGTAATGCCGAGTAGCGTACAATGTTGTTATCAAATGGCAGTGAATACAACGATTGGTTGTGTCATTAGTAGTACGTTGTTCTAATGTATAACAAATTATATCGTGCGCAAGCATCTAGATCAATATGGCAAGACACTTTGGAGTCCTTTCAGTCCTTTGTACCCCGTATATAAAGATAGATTTGTACTAGCACGAAAATTAGAACTGAATGTATATTATATAATTATTATTCAGTGTTAACCCTAAAATATTGTCAAAGAGATTTAATAATTGTATATGTACTAGTTAGCATTCTGTGTTTGTTAATACGTACTCGATTACAGTCTCTTTGTATAATATTGAGATCCATTTCTAACTATGCCCCGCCCATTTCTAGCAAAGCTTCGCAGTGGAATCGATTTGAAGTTTTGAAACCTGGATTCAGAAAATCTAAATTTCAAAGTAATTATTAAGGCAAACTGTTGAATATTTTAAAACTTATTTGATTAACGCTCAATATTGCTCCAGTCAAATTAGTTTCAAAATATTCAACGTAATAATTATTAATCGTGACAGATATTTCGATTTTCGTGACGGAGCTATAGGTTATTATGGCGACGTCGTCATCAAGCACGTGCCGAATTTGATTATGACGTCAGATACTCGAGTGAAAGGTCACATCCCTCTATTCTGTTGAAGAAATTTCATAATATCATAATGTTTAATTCTATGTTTAGAAATAGGTTCTTACATATTTTCAAATTGTTTTACAGAATCTGAAGCAAACATAATCCTATCGTACTAACATACGCCCACTCACATAGCGTCGCTGTTCGTGGCCGTACTTAAAGTACTTTTATCTCCTGCTATATGCAGAGCGGGTTTCAGTCCCACCAATCAGATGTCTGCCTACTTCACTTTAGTTATCAATCCAAGCATAGACGTGGCTTCGTGCCGATATCGATGGAGATCTCGCGAGACATGAACGTCAAGCTATGCATGTGGGTGTGTATTAGTAGGATGTTAGTAATCCGGAAATTTCATACGCGGAAGTTGACTGACCCCAGCTCGTTTAAATATATGAAGTTTCGTGAACTTTACAACACCATAGCGCATACATCAATAGCCTGTCAGCACGGGACTAGATACTGGAGCGGTGTGTGAGGGCGACGACCGTGCACTAGGACGATGACATAGTCCCAGAATGTTGGTAAATCGATGCAAATTTATGTCCGTCAGATGATTGCCCTGCAAGTCAAAGAATTTATTCCCAAGTAAGCAGGGGCCATGAGAGAACGCAGCGGTATCATCACAGGCTACTGGTCCCATTGCCAACTGATGGTGGGGTCCTGCGTCACACACGCACGTAGGAACGCACTCACGCACGTAGGTACGCACGCACGCGCCCGCGTGCACGCACACCATCACAACCCCTAAAAAGTTTGATATCTGTTAATATGAATGCTCTCAAATGGCCTCTGCTGCATTTCTAGATGTAAATATAAACCATCACTTGGTTGTTAGATTACAATATTTCACCCACATTCAATTGTCGAGCCCCTTGTCTACAGCCTTGAAATAATGACAAGCGGCGTGAGTCCATAGTCCATACATAACATGTTGAATATTTTGAAAATTATACGAGTTTAACTAAGACAATTACAGATTTAAACAAATGACCTCCAAATACCGGGAAAAAAATACTTGTATGTTTACTTTGAAATTAAGGGATACATAATAGTTGTGTTTGGAATGTCGCATACTGCAAATTTATAATGATTTACGAATTATATGCTGTGGAATATTTGTAAAATATTTTGACTGGAAGAAATATGTTGTTGAGGAATGTGAATATGAGGACGTGTACATTTTTGCTTAGCTTTGACCATCTCTCTCTCTCCCTCCCTCCCTACCTCCCTCCCTCTCTCTCTCTCTCTCTCTCTCTCTCTCTCTCTCTCTCTCTCTCTCTCTCTCTCTCTCTCTCTCCCTCCCTCCCTCCCTCCCTCTCTCTCTCTCTCTCTCTCTCTCTCTCTCTCTCTCTCTCTCTCTCTCTCTCTCTCTCTCTCGCCAGAAGATCTTATACGTGGGTAAGATTCTCTGGGACGCGCGTGACTACGCCGCTTGCCGTTGTTGTTGCTGCTGCTGGTCAGCCAGCCTCGATCACTTTCCAATGGGCTCGTGCAGCCATTGCTTTGAAAATTGAACACTCTTGTATCGTCCTGCCTGTTCGTATCCCAAGTGTGTCTAGCTGTCATTTCCAAGGTGGAAAGAACGGTGCTAGCACAATTTACTCACTTGATTATAGTATCAAACAATTTTTGTATGCTTGTCACTTATGAACGGTGTACGTAAAACAGAGAGTGGTGAATTGGGTTTATGTCTCGTCAGGGGTACCTAACCGATCTAGTCATATATAGACGGTATCGTGAAAGGTGCCCCTGTGGGGGAAAGGTCCAGTCAGGGCACATCGGTTGGTTTAATATAAACTATATCTGCCTCAGGCTGGGCAAAGATTATTGGTATGCGAGAGGAAAGTGCCCCGCGCGGGCCTCCGTCACAGGAAAATACCTACAACGCCATAGCGGAGGAAGAGAGAAGATAGGAGAGAGAGAGAGAGAGAGAGAGAGAGAGAGAGAGAGAGAGAGAGAGAGAGAGAGAGAGAGAGAGAGAGAGAGAGAGAGAGAGAGAGAGAGAGAGAGAAAAGCGTCCTACATTAGTATGCTGGGGGAAAATTGAGAAACCATACCATTACGGTGCTAAGGATGACTGTATTCTTACCGTTTGAGTGGGAGAAAATCTATGACGGTAGAGCACCGTGCTTCACATGGAAATCGGGCCAGAGAGAGAAACGGCCGACCATAACGATGCGAGGGTGGTGGGGGGGGGGGGACCAATACCACTTTACTGCCAAGGATGACTACATGTGCAAACGGCTAGAGACATCCCACGGTTAAAAATAAGGAGGAGAAATATGTCCCCCGTGATATCTGCATGGTTGGGAAGATAACATTTTGCGAGAGGAAAATGCCTCGCGCGGGCCTCCGTCAAAAGGAAAAAATGCCTTCAACGCCGAAGCGGAGGAGGAGAGCGGTAAAAAGGGCCGCCCTCATATCCTATCAAGTGAAAAAGATTAGCTTTGTTATGTTCTTTTATACTAATTTTGTTATTTTACTGTTGTATGCCTACGGTGTGTACATAAAGATGCGGTGGTTGATTTCCATTGATTTCAGCACCGTTATCTTATGAAAGTTAAAGATACAATTTAATTGGTACCACTTTAATTTTTGTGTACCTAAAATGGTCTAGACTAACCTTTAGGTTGTAAGCCCAAAACACATATGTTTAGGCCGCAAATGGCGTAGCACCAAATGTCTTTAACGAATACGTCTTCCTGGCGAGGATGGTCGGTACCATTGCCAATACCCCACGGAGCATCTCTCCTCAGACCGACTGCGTGCAACATGTTGTCTGGTGGTAGCTTCAGAGCCGCAGAGCGATCCCACCACATACCGCATCACAACCACAAATAACAACACATGGACAAGTCACATTGACGGAAGCGTGTTTAGAAAGTGGTTCTTAGCCTAGTTACGGTGGGGAGAAAGAAACGTATTTCCACACAGTCACTGTCAGGGGTTAGATGGTGATCCGTGTCTCTATCCGTCACCTGATATTTCGAGTACGGACGGTGTGAGATCCATACCCTGGCATTACCGTTTGACTGCTTTAGGTTTGGAAATAGTTGTACATCTGAGTTTTTTCCCGAATGGTCGGATCACGGCCAAAGTCTGAAAGATCCTTTCAAAGGCTTTATTTGTTGCTAAGATTTGAGCCAAATCAGCTCAGTAGTAGATAGACTTCTGGATACCAAATGCACTACCACTTTCTACGGGATGAGGATTAAACTATGATGCCGGAATTGACTGTAGTACAAAGGTTTTGCTTATGTCAAGAGAGATAGATCTCGTCTATCTGGATAAATGTTTGAATATTTAACACTTTAATGGTTAAATTTGGTAACAAAAATCAGCATATCCCCTTACTGAATGTTCATCTGCAGGTCATGAGAATTATATATTTGAAAATTTACCACCAGAATGACTGGCTCCGTTATCAAGTCATCCAGTCCAGTGATAAGTTTTCAAAAATTAATCTCTTGACCATCATGCATGTTGGCCTGCAAATGGACATCCTCAAGACTGCTGCAGAGGCCAATTATGTCTGGCGTAACCATTACAGGTCTTTAGAACCACAAATTGACTCGGTTATTGCTGTACAAGAAACACGAACTTTCAGTCTAATAAGCAAACATTTGCTTACCGGTAAATATTAACTACAGAGCGAGCGACGGATTTTCCTTATGAAACATGACAATGTTGTGGAAGCCTAATGTACGGTTACAAACTTTCTTATTAAGATTTGAGCCAAATTGGTTGACTGATCACAGCCAACATCTGAAAATTCTCTTTTCACAGTATCCGCCTTTATTGTGTTAAAATCTTATCCAAATTTGATCAGTAATTTTCCGCACACCCATTCTGAAGGGACAAGTGACTAAGCGAGCTTATACCATGGTGACCTTTGGCTCTGTCGCCTGCCCGTCTATAATTCTTTTTATAAAAATACTTCTGGTCATTACCCACCGATATTACTCAAATTTTGCTTAGATAACTCTATGATGGTAGGCTTCCAAGGATTTATCCAGAAATTTGATTGGTACATTTTCCAATGGCCACCTGAAGATTTGACCTGGACATCTTGGATTTTACTATAATTTTTTGAAATCTTTCAAAACGTATTATTAAATTTTCTTGAAAATGACCCAATTTTACCAAGCTTAGCTGGCATGACCTTAAACCGTATGTAATTTTTTTGATACAAACTATTACTTGATTGGTTTATTTTTACAATGGCTATCTAGGATTTCAAAAATCTTTCAAAACACATTTTTGTCTTAAAGATGACAGTATATTTCAACAAGACCTGTATGTAATTACCTCTAAGATGCTACATTATATGATCATGACTTATTGAGAGGCGAATGGTTGCTCTCCTCGCCTAAGGTTAATTCTAGGCGAAGATCTCATAGATTGCATATATTATTTAGTAACGATGATAAAATATAGAGGCGAGTACTAACACTGCTCGCCTCCTGGTTTAAATTTAAATTCGGGAGAGCAGGTGATTACTCTGCTTCGAGATTCTCCTGGAGAGACATGTATGCTTCTTGACATTTATACAGAATATGGTTGTTAAATCCTTTGTGCTCATTTTGGATTTCTGAAATTAGGAATGAAATTTGGTAAAAGATATCCTCATTAATTAATACGTTTTACTACTGGGCCGATTTCAATCAAACTTGGCTGCTATAGTGTTAGACACCCAAATAGAATATACATATAATTGATTGGTGGATTTATTACAGCAGTTATCTTGGGTTGTTTAACCCTTTAATGGTCATACCAGCCAAAACCGGCCTTATGGTCTTGAGGAATGTCCATTTACAGACCAAGAGAATACAATTTTGAAAATTTACCACTGGAATGACTGGTTTATAACCGAGCCAGTCATTCCAGTGATACGTTTCAAAAGTTGTATTCTCTTGGCCTGTAAATAGACATTCAATAGGCAGATATTATAATTTTTTGACCAAATTTGACCATTAAAGGGTTAACGGGTTACTCTTACAACTGTCTGGCCACAATGTGTGCTTTTAAAACTAAAAACTATTGCTGGCAACAGTACTCCAGGTGAGCGATACTGAGCTCCAGACCCACTATCAGATCTGAATGCAATACCTTATTACCTCTACAGGGCAAGGGTAATCAGACAATCATGATAAGCCTACAGGTGCAATAACTGAAGCACTAGTGTCTCCATATTTTGAAAGTAAAACGACTAAAGGTGACAAGATGATTAAATTCTGTTTAGTCAAAACATAATAATTAGGATATTAATCCTTTATCTGTCACAGAACGGCTATTACCGATTTGTTATAATGTAGGGGAGATATTTCGAAACTAATTTGACTGGGAACTTTTGCTCCCTATGGCAACAACAACTTCCAGTCCAATTATTAGCTTCAAAATATTCACAACATCATTATTGAATAGCTCTTGATATCGAGAGGCTGTAATTTAAAAAGTCAGGTCTTTATGAAAGTAGATACATTGATGTATATTTTAGAAAGAATAATGCTGTAAGCTATTCAAGACAATAACAGTTTAAAAGCAGTATTATTTCAAAATATGTCTGTCAGTTTGTATTCTTGTTCACTTAAAAAGTAGAATTCTGACAAGTGCTTCCTTCATATTGATTCAACAAACTCGGGGAACATGCTTCATACATGTATTTCAACATCTCTCTTTAACTTCCTTTCTTTTGTAGGTCTGGGATAGTCGTGTTACTCGTGTACTGAAGTCTTCTGTAGCAGAGTGTCAGTCTTACCCTGAGAGTGGCACTGCCCTTGAGGAAATCTATCTGATTGTAGGTGGTTTAACCATTTATCTAGAGGACTAGACCCACTTTCTCCTTCGATCAATACTTACTATTCTATTACTTCTGATAACAAACTATCCTGATAGCTGACTCTAGGAATCTAGACTTAGTAAGCTTTACCGGCTCCTGGAACTGGGTACCCGGTCCCAACACACGGGTACCCGTCTGCCAGTGAGGCTCGTTCTTGTTTGCATAGCAACAACAGCAATACATGCTTTTGCATTTGGAGATATTCTTAGTGAAATTAAAGTTTTTCTAATTCATTTTCTGTGCCTGTGGTAGCTGGCTTTTTCACTTCAAGGATTATTGGATTATCATGGAAGGTGCCGTTGAATCTCAGGTCGTATATTTCCATGTTATTCCATAGTTGTAAAAAGATTTAGGGATACAAAATTTCGTCTGTGTCGCATGTTCCAATTTCTGACCCTGAATCTGGGACGTGTGTTAACAACGAAATATGCCAGATTGGTCGCCTTCCTTTAATCCCAACAGGCGATCGGCAGATATGAAATAAGGTGTTAGCTATATGGTGTTTTAGCACGAAATTGGCTGACGTCGTTCTCCGTATTATCCGAGCGGGTAACGTCACACCCGGGTTTATTCTCGGATCTTTATGTGAAGAAAATGTTTCATTTATTCGCGCATCTTGTTCTGGGTGCTGCGTATTTAATTTGTACCAGAAAACTTTGGAATTTCAAGTTTTGAGTGTTATCACGATCTGTTTGCATTGATCGATGCTTTCAAAATTCTTAATTAAGATGTGTGGTCTGCGGTTTTACCGCGTTTTACAGCAGTTTGTTTACATTTTGTTGTTTCGTCACATATCGTTTTTGGCCTTCGTTTGAGAGTATAATTTAAAATTTATTGTTAAATATACCACGAATGCTATTCGATATGGTTCCTGGTTCCATTTATACATCCGTCAGGATCAGTATATGGGTGTGTTCATGTCCGCTTCGTTCTTGTCATCATAATCAATAGATCTACTGTAACGTTGCGGGGTGGGGTGCTGGGGGGTTACAACTTATTTATGGTCAAAATATTTGAAAATAATTTATCTGCCTTCCATTCTTGTTTCATTCCGCTTGCTTATTTTAGGTTTTGTGCTTATTTTATAGGCCAAGCCTACCCCGCCATCTTGCCCAGAGTGCCACAAGTTCATTTACAAAGACCACGTCTGTTACCATTGTTCGCCATGTAACATCGATAATAGGTGTGATATATGTTCAGTGTGGCCGGCCGATATGTTGGTCAAGTTCCTTTCCCAGGACTTGGCAGGGTCTGACGTGGGGTCAGGTGGCTTGAAAGCAAATCATGGAACGTCCGTTTCGGCCCCTGGGGGTGCTCCACGTCTGCAATCGGAGGCTTCGGAGATGGCACCTCCGGCGTGGTTTGGACCTGCTATGCAAGGCTTCTTGCATAGTGTCCTTCCCACGCTGGTGTCGTCCCTTATACCAAAAGTTATAGGACAGTCTCTTCCCATGCTTGGTATGGACCCTGTCCATGTACAGGGTTCTGGACTGGCTACGGAGGGAGCCATGTCGTATGGCTCCCTGGCAGTCCCGTCGGGCTCCGGCCTGATGGGTTCTGTCTCTCTGCAGCCACCTCCGGGTGGTCCAGTAGCGGTGGCCTGTCTTTCAGGCATGGGAGCCGTTTGCCAGAATGGCTCCAGTGACTCCTCATCTGGTGACGACTCTTCGGGTCTGAAGATGAGGAGGCCGAGGAGGAGAGATTGCTACGGCCCGAGATGCCGCGGGTGGAGAGCATGGAGGTTGATTCCATCCAGGACGAAACCGCCCTCCATCTGTCTGGCTTGGCGCAAGCCAGGACAGTCGCTCCGCCCGTGGTTGAGGCCACTCCAGTACCGGGCACCCGTCCAGTGCTGGTTGGTTTGCCGCCAACCGACACAGGGATGGGTGTTGCTAGCCAGGCTTGGTACACGCCTATCTCGCCTGGTCCAGCGGCCACACATGGAGTGGCGTTGGCCAGACACCCGCGTTAGGCATCAATGCGCCTATACTGGGTGGAAGGCTCATGCGTTTCGTCGAGGCTTGGCGACGTGTGACGTCAGACAGTCTGGTCCTGGGATGGTTATCCCAGGGGTACATGCCGGAGTGGTGGGATTTTCCACCACAAAATCTGTCTTTGGCACCTGTCTGGACACCCGTACCAAGGAAACCAGACAAGTTAGAAGCCATTCAAAACGAAGTGTCAGGTTTGCTTCTGAGGGGAGCAATAAAACCAGCAAACCAGAACACTCCAGGCTTCTATTCAAACATGTCCCTTGTCCTCAAGTGCACACTGGAACCCGTTCTCAGTCTCAGGCCATTAAATTGGTTTATCCATACACCTCGGTTTCAGATGGAAACTCCGAGGTCGGTAATGGCAGGATTGAGGAAAGGAATATGGTGTGTGTCAATCGATCTGAAAGATGCATATTTCCACATTTCAATGGACAGGAGTTGTCGCAGGTTTCTAAGATTCGCGTTTCAGAATCAGGTATGGGGGTTTGTGGTACTCCCATTCAGCCTGTCGACAGCTCCACGGATTTTCACCGGAGTGGTCCTTGCGGTGACAGCGTTTCTCAGAAGAGAGAACGTGGCGCTTCACACTTACATATACGATTGGCTTATCAAGGGGGACACACCGGCCGGGTTAGAAGTGGATACTGCTCTGATTCTGAAGTTACTTTCAGATCTAGGCTGGATAGTCAACAAGGAGAAATCCGAATTGACACCCACTCAACATTTCATTTATTTGAGGATGCGATTCGATCTCGAGGAGGGCAGGGTTTACCCGTCAGAGCCCAGAGTGGTGTCTCTGTTAGCCATCCTCAAGGGTTTTCGATTGGGAAACCACATTCAGGCGAGGTGGTTTCTTCAGATGCTGGACATGATGGTCTCCATGGAGCAGGTCATCCCATACGCTGCTCTGATGCGAAGACCTATCCAGTTGTATCTGATGTCTTTGTGGAAACAGAGAACAGAACCCGTCAAAGCTGGTGCCAGTTTTGGAGCCAATAATGTCGCATCTTTTATGGTGGAAAAAGCGTCAGAATGTCTTAGTAGGAGTTCCACTGCACCTACCCCGCCCTCCAGCTGTCCGTTTATACGAATGCATCGCTGGAGGGGTGGGGGCCTGCCTGGGAGAACACCAGGTCTCGGGCACATAGACTCTCCAAGAGAGCCAGCTGCATATCAATCTGTTGGAAATGATGGCAGTGGAACTGGCGTTGGAAAAGTTTCTTCCAAAAGCCAGGGTTGGACAACTCGACAGTAGTATCAAACAAAAATCACCACCGCGGGACCAAGTCACCGACACTGTGTATGAAGGTGTGGTACTTGATTCAATGATGCAGGAATTACTCAGTTGTTTTGAAAGCAGCTCACATTCCTTGGCGATTGGAAATTCTGGCGGATGCTTTGTCTCGCAACCCTCCAGTTCTTCACAGGATCTTCGAGCATTGGGACAAACCAAACGTGAACTTGTTCGCCACAAAGGAAAATGCTCAAATCATGACTTATGTCTCGCCGATTCCAGATCCAAATGCCGTCGATACAGATGCTCTGGCGATAAGCTGGAGAGGGATGCACGCTTACGCGTATCCACCCACCATTCTTCTACTGAAGATTTTGGTGAAGATCAGAGAGGAACCATGCCTGGTCCTGCTAATAGTGCCATATTGGCCCAGCAGGGCGTGGTTCACGGATCTTTTGGATCTGCTGGTGGACAATCCAGTGCAGTTACCCGAGATTCCGAACATAATCTCCCAGGCCAAGGGGCGCTTTCTACACGAGCGTCCCGAAATGTTCATATTGACTGCATGGATGTTATCAAACAATGTTCCACGTCGGAAGGTGTTGCTCGACAAGCTGCGGAATTCATCGCAGCTGCGAGAAAGAGGTCAACCGTCAAGTAATATAACCACAAGGTTAACAAATGTGTAGACTGGTGTGAAGGAAAGGGTATTGATACCTTTCAATCCACTATTCAGCAAACAGCAGACTTTCTGTGTGAGCTATTCTATTCAGGACTAGCTCCTGTCACAATTGCTGGATACAAGTCAGCTTTGGCATCAGTTATCCCTTGTCTAGCCAAGAGGGATAGTCCAGATGTGGCCCAATTAAATGTGATGGTGAAGGGAATGAGCAATCTCCGCCCGAGACAACCGATAGTCATTCCAGCCTGGAGTCTATCTTTAGTGCTTAATGTACTGGCCAAGCACCCTTTCGAACGCTTGGGTTCGGCTAGTCTAAAGCATTTGGCCCTAAAGGCGGTCTTCTTATTGGCAGCTTCCTCAGCGAGAAGGCGCAGTGAGATCCATGCGCTTTCAGCAGAGAGGGACGGATTTATTGTCTCCGGAGAGGGTCTGCGTCTACTGCCAAGAGAAGAGTTTATGTCAAAGAATCAATCTTTGAAATATGCCGGCAAACCGATCATTATACCGAAACTAACTAGATTTGATCGTGATTCCAGTGTCTGGTGCCCAGTCCGTGCTTTGACTGAGTACAAAACACGGACAGACTCGTTACGGTCGAATGATAGACATCTGTGGATCTGCCATAAGAAGCCATATGGTGCCGCATCCATGGATTCTATCTCTCGTTGGGTGGTGGAATGCATCCAAACTACCCATGAGATTGCGACTGGGCACCAGGTGCAATGCGCAAGGGCACAGGATGTTAGAGGAATAGCCGCCTCGACTGCCCTCTACAATGGTGTTCCGTTAGAGGATATCATGGCTGTTGCACAATAGCACTGTGAGTCCTCTTTCACAGATTACTATATTAGAGATGTGTCAGACTCCGCCAATCCACTCGCTTTAGCTGTTTTGAAACGATAGTTAAATGGCCACACTGTTCTTCTCCTTTTGATACTTGAAAAAGCAAGAGTTAAAGGAACAGACATGGTCAAGCGAGAAGATTAGCACCAAATTGTGTGACGGATGGTCGAACAAGTGCTTGGTTGAAGGCTCCACGTCTGAAATACAATACTCATAAGGTAATTCAAGTTTGAGAGTTTTTTGTATTATGTTTCTATATCATGATCATTCATATTATATATTTATGCTAATTCCCAGGCTAATATATGCGAAGAGCAGTTAACCCTCTTAGCACATTCGTGTTTCAGTCGAGATGCATGTTCGTGAGTTCTCTCCCTTTTTCTTAGGAGAAAAAAAGGGGGGGGGGGGGCTGATGCGAACGTGATTCGGTCGCTAAACTTGATGGTCCTTGTGTCAAGTTTAAGTCTAAAATCTTTCTCCAGGGGCAAAAGAAGCAATTGATGGCTTGCCCCTTCCCACCAGGTTACTGTTTATATCTGGTGTTATCAGAAGTAATAGAATGGTAAGTATTGACTGAAGGAGAATGAAGGAAATTTCAATTTCCCTTTCTCCGAGATCTAACAATACTTACAATTCTATTACAGACCATGCCTCCCAGCCCCACGGAGGCAAGCCATAAGTATTCTCTTGTTTGGTAGCTATGCACACAATATGAGCCTTACTGGCAGACGCGTACCCGTTTGTTGGGACCTGGTACCGGGTTCAAGGAACCGGTAAAGCTTACTAAGTCTAGATTCCTAAAGCCAGCTATCAGGACAGCTTGTTATCAGAAGTAATAGAATGGTAAGTATTGTTAGATCTCGGAGAAAGGGAAATTGAAATTTCCTTCATTCTGAGATAACGACGTGTCATGTGCATAGCTTTGCTCAGTTGAATATGTGATGTTATAGTGTGTGCTTTAGTAAGAACTGATGTAATCCCCTGGCAGGATGAGAACTATCGCCATGTCTGACACTCAGGATGGAGACTTCCTTCAGTGACACACAGCTATTATTGATAACCTACTGTGAACAATACGCAGTATTCACACATGCGGCTACATTTCACTCACTGTCTGCAGATTTGATTTATATGGGACAAAATTCAGCACAAATTGTGCTTTAATCACCAGGCGGAATTCTACTGTCTATGACTCTATGGTCTGAGAATAGTATCAAATATATATATACTGTTACGATACAACAGATTTAATAATCTTTCACAATAAAAACTTTTATTATTGCTTAAATGGTCAAATTTCGTTATTAGTCATTTGAAATTGTTGAAATTATCATTAATTTCAAGGATTTGTGTCAATCAACGCCACCTCCAGAACGGCCAGCATAATATATTATAATTTACAGAAAATGAAAAGATGAACATCGAAATGTTGTTGTTTGGTACCATCATAGAGGAATAAAACTCCAGTAAAATACTAGAGATGAATCAGAATAACTTAAAACGATGTTTCTAAACATAGACGTTAAACATGTATTTATCTGAATAATCGGAGCACTCATTTTACCCATATTGCAACCAATCAAAGATGTAAGTGGACCTAAGCGTCTATCAGTGGGGTTTAAGTGCCACGCAAATATTATTCCATTTGTGCATTGATACATATAACAGAGCTTATTCAATGCGTGCTACTGGTGCGATACTGCTGATTATTTTGAAAACAGTCTGACTGGAAGTAGTTGCTAGCAGCAGCAAGGATTTCCAGTCAAAATGTTTTCCAGTTGGCTAGTGTAATTTTTGCTGATTGTTTCTATGGTCACAAAATGATGCCAGCGAATATTTTGAAACCAGTTTCACTGGAATTCTTTGCTACATATACCAGTGGCTTGTCAAATTGTTTTCAGAATAGTTTCGGGTATTTTATATTGCTGTAAGTAGCAGATATACTAGTAGATCTCTGTTATATAACAAGTACAGTGATAACAGGACCACTTGTAAAAAGGAACAGAATGTATCGCTCCTCGCGTATTTGAGCATTGGGAGGCATATTAAGGTAGTTTAGTTGCTTTAAGTTATTCTGATTCATTGTATATTCTTTACTGGTGATAGTAGTTACATTAATGTACGGTGTTACCAATCAACACCATTTAGAAGCTCCATTTTCCTTTACCTTAAAGGGATATTCCACTGGGGGATTTTATGCATCTGACGTAAGGTACTAATTTTCCGCATTAATTTGAGACCAAGAGCACAATTTTATGCCAACAATTAAAAAAGATATCCTCAATTTAAATTGCTAAAGTAACCAGTAGATAGAGGCGCCGTTTTGGACAAGGAGCTGGCGTCACCGACACGCCTACTCCGTTTGCCCGATCGAGGATAGCCGTAACCAGGGGAGGTAAATCTTGCATCTCGTGGATAATTAGCGTACTGGCTAAACAACTGACACTTTGCCACTGTTTGGAGGAAATTAAAGTGCAATTAGTGTCCCGATGATCGCGCCAGTTATTGCAGTGCTAAATTGTCAAAAATCGTTTTCTTAAGGGCAATTTCTATTTTTAAAAAACATTGAAAGGTTATGCCAGGAGCGTGTTTGCAATCAACCAGCTACAACAAATTCTTGAAAAATATGTTAGTTGAATAAATGTTGAATGTAATTTCTCTGAAAGCTGTTGCTATAGCAACTTCTGCTTCCAGTCAAATTCCAGTTTCAAAATATTCAACAGGCAGTAAATATGGATCAATTAGTTAACTCTTTCAAGGACAGAAAGCAGAAAGCTTAAAATTTACCCTGCATAGGCCTATTGTGTGAAACTAATTAGTTTGGAAGCTACTGTAACATAATTCCAGGAAAATTTAATTCAGAATATTCAACACTCTGCATAGTTATTTTAAAATTGGGGGTAAACGTTGTAAATTATTAATAACGCTGGATTTCAATAGTGTGATAGCACTAAACTACTAATTATGTCTAGCGTACACTTGTCATTATTTACTAGCTGTCAACTACTATCGTCTACGAAGTAAGCCGCTAAGCGGTTGCCTATAATTGACCGACCATTTTGGTTTGCAAATCCCGTTTTACAATTGATACAAGCAAATACGACGTTAATTGTCGAGTTTGATTCTGTTATATTAAAATTAAGTACCGCGCCTTTTGTTTTGAAATGCATGACACATTATTTTAAAATTATACGGACTATATGTTCTAAACTTGTGTCTTCCAAATTTAAATGTGGAAGATATCCATCCAGTGCCGATGTTATGAAGCCATCTTTAAGTTAGCCCCTTTTCATGCGGATGCTTCTGTGGATCCGGTATCTGAAAATGTGAATTGCCGTACCCTTTCCATGATCGTTTCTATTACTGCAAGCCCATGCTTGACATGCGGACATGGTGCGATTTAACCATTTCACGCCAGCACTGGCCTCTGCAATCGTCAAGTTGAGGACGCATGTCAAAAGAAGGCAATTTTGAGAATTTACAACTAAAACGACTGTCTCAGTAACCGAACCAGCCATTCCAGTGGTCAATTTTCAAAAATAGTCTTCGCTTGGCCTGCAAATGGCCATTCAATAAGGAAATATTATGATTTTCCTGACAGAATTTGGTCATTAAAGGGTTAATTAATATTCGGCCTTCATAACGCGAAGTAAACAGGTAAATCTAATAGCGCTGGCGATATTTTGCTGGTGTGTCGTTGACGTCATAATCTCGCGGTTTCTCGCTCTCGTTGCGAGAAAATGGATGCGCCCATGAGTCACGTTTTCGAGCGTTTTGGCCATATTCATTTTATTATTTCTCGGCAATGGATCAGTGTATTTTATATTTTTTTGCGGCAACTATACACATCAAAAAAAGTAAGTTCCCCCCTAAATATGGGCTAATATTTTCCAAACTATACAACCGAGTGTAATGAAATTTTTCACAGATCATCAATATGACTATAAGAACAATCTCTGCAAATGATTACAGTGTATGACGTGTTACGCCTGCATAAGCATGCATTGAATGAAAATTTGCCCAATTTAAAAAATTTGAATACAGATTTTATTCAAAAACAAGAAAATCATAACAACAGCTAGAGTGCAAGATACAGATCTTGCGGGTAACAATATTCACTATACATTAATTTCATATCGGGTAAAGCATAATAAAGATTTCATTAGAAAATTTCAAATCTGTTAAATCTCAACAAAGATACAACTAATGACTTGACCACAGTTAATAACGCGTGTATCCACCATTATTCGCTATCACGTTGCGACACCGTGCTCTCATGCTGTTGATGAGACGGGTGATCCTCTGTTGTGGGATCGCCACCCACTCTTCATGTAGCAGCTGATGGAGGTCGCCGAGGACGGTGTCGTCAGTAACTCTCCGGATTTTCTTGTTTTTGAATAAAATCTGTATTCAAATTTTTTAAATTGGGCAAATTTTCATTCAATGCATGCTTATGCAGGCGTAACACGTCATACACTGTAATCATTTGCAGAGATTGTTCTTATAGTCATATTGATGATCTGTGAAAAATTTCATTACACTCGGTTGTATAGTTTGGAAAATATTAGCCCATATTTAGGGGGGAACTTACTTTTTTTGATGTGTATATTTCGGATTATAATATATTTTTAGTTTACTTATTCCCGATTTTCACTGGAATTTCCCTTTAACCACATGCATCAAGTGTGAGCAAGATTCATCCATGATGTTTTGTTGTCCACGAGTCTCTTAATTCTTTTGATTTTATCCCTGAAACTCCAGTGCCAGTCTGACAGTCTATAGCTATTTCAAGGGAGTTACAATATAAGATAGCCGTTGGATATTCAGCCAATAATTTGACTGGAAGGCGGTGTTAGCATAACCCTTTCATTGACAAATCCCTGAAAAAGTCAATTCCTTACGACATAAAACTCATTCCGTTGAATATTTCGAAATTGATTTGACTGGAAGTTGTTGCTCCCTAAGGTAGCAACAGTTTATAGTCAGATCAATCTCAAAATATTCAACAGTTTTCCTCTATGGTTGCCTTGAAAATGAGATATGGGGAATTCATCTGTGAAAGGGTTAAAGCAAACAGGGGTCAGAAAAGTACAGCACAATGAAAGCATGGGCCTTCACAGTACACTCGGGTATTAAAACAGCCATTCTATGTGAAATCATAGCACAATAAAAGCATGGGCCTTCACAGTACACTCAGGTATTAGTACAGCCATTCTATGTGAAAGCATAGCACAATGAAAGCATGGGCCTTCACAGTACACTCGGGTATTAGTACAGCCATTCTATGTGAAATCATAGCACAATGAAAGCATGGGCCTTCACAGTACACTCGGATATTAGTACAGCCATTCTATGTGAAATCATAGCACAATGAAAGCATGGGCCTTCACAGTACACTCGGGTATTAGAACAGCCATTCTATGGGAAATCATAGCACAATGAAAGCATGGGCCTTCACAGTACACTCGGGTATTCGATCAGCCATTCTATGTGAAATCATAGCACAATGAAAGCATGGGCCTTCACAGTACACTCGGGTATTATAACAGCCATTCTATGTGAAATCATAGCACAATGAAAGCATGGGCCTTCACAGTACACTCGGGTATTAGAACAGCCATTCTATGTGAAATCATAGCACAATGAAAGCATGGGCCGTCACAGTACACTCGGGTATTAGAACAGCCATTCTATGTGAAATCATAGCACAATGAAAGCATGGGCCTTCACTGTACACTCGGGTATTAGAACAGCCATTCTATGTGAAATCATAGAGGATTGTTGTTGCATCAACTATTGAAATTACTATGATTCTTGTGCATGGCTAAATTTCAATAATCTGAGAATATTCGGAAAATATCAAATCATTATTAACTCACCTGACCTGAAGGCCGAAGTGAGCTTATGCCATGGTGTTCGTCCGTCGGTCAAATTGCATATCCTGGGTCAGCTTATGCAATGGTAATTCGGTTGTAATGAATAACCTGGACAAATTTGTACAATATTCATGTCGTTCATACATGTATATTTTTCAATTGGGCCGCTATGACGTCAAAAGTGTCTGTTTTGGTAACAATGTTACCAACTGAAAGCTTTTACTGTTTGAGATTTAGCTTTGACCTCAAAATTGGTACACATATTCAGGACCCTATAGACAAACATTCAGCCAGTAGAACCAGAGTTATTCACGGTGTCCATTTTGAAGAAATTGTTGCTGAAAGCTGTTACATTGTGATTTTTACCCAAAAGAGTCGAAGCACCCCATTCTCACATTAACCCTTGCGTCTGGCGGCGCAGGTAAAAAATCATGACAGTTATGGTGGCTTATAAGAAAAATGCTAATAAATGTGTCATCCGTAATGAAATTGTCGCAAATTTATACCATTACAAGCTAGGTCAGTTTGACCTGTTTTTCTTGGGTCATGGACCCTTTGGACCATGTGAGCTTATGCCATGGTGGTCGTGACTCAGCTGTCTGTCAAATCGCATCTCCTATGACCAATTCCAGGCCAATTTGTCTAGGAGAATCTTATCGTGTTAGCAGGGCTCGATTTTAAGACTAACCCGTTAACCTGAGGATAGTAGAATTTCATATGGGCTAGTAAAACTGCACCTGCACTAACCCGTCTGGGTTAGTTGCTCTCAAAAGAGGAAATACAAAAAAACACCATTCTAATGTCATTATGTTGAGTACCCACCAAAGGCAGCAACGGATTTCCAGACAAATTAATTTCAAAATATTCAACGGCTTCTCTGTATCAGTGATTGGATTAAAGAAGTGATCAGCTTTGAGCGTACAAACATTGGGTTAGTGAAATTTGCTGCGGGATCGTATAATCAATGATGCTTAAAATCTACCCCTGGGT
Organism: Chaetoderma sp. LZ-2023a; assembly: GCA_034401795.1. NCBI lineage: Eukaryota > Metazoa > Mollusca > Caudofoveata > Chaetodermatida > Chaetodermatidae > Chaetoderma > Chaetoderma sp. LZ-2023a. Next base: position 24,633,434 of record CM067362.1, on the reverse strand, counting down.
GTTAGGCTCCAGAATATCTCTTCAGAATTCTGATGATCGATAAATTGATCGGTGAAAACCTTAGATTTTATAAATGATTTACTGGAAATTGTCAAAATGCATCTCCTTGGTGGATTTCAGCAAAATTGGGCTATAAGAACCTTATGGTGCTACGCTTCAGAACTTCTATTCAGAAATTTGATTGGTCAGATGTCTCATCCCTAACTATTTACCTCTCAAATTCTTCAAAATAAGTATTAATTTTCTCATAGAAAATGTCCATTTGCAGGTCAAGAGACTATTTTTGAAAATTTATTACTGGAATGACTGGCTTGATTATCGAGCCAGTCATTCCAGTAGTAAATTTACAAAATAGTATTCTACTGGAGTCCTGGTCTGCAAATGGACATTTCTCAGATCTACTGCAGAAGCAATTTTTTGGTCGGTGTGAGAATTACTGGGTTAATCAATTACCGGGTTTTAACCAAATTCGGCCAGGAGTACCCCATATTGAGTGCCTGGAATTTTGACTGATCCGTTTTCCGGTGAACATCTTGTTATTGAAAATAACATCACAGGAAGTGCTGTACGGTTCAGGCTGACACTCCTCTGAGATTTCATCGATAACTAAGGGTGATAAAAGTTTGTTCAAAAGAAATTGATCGGTGATAAAACATGGCTGTAATGGCCCAATCATAATTTACTGTTCGGTGGCCATGTTGGTTCTTTATTGGTTCAATGGAACCTTTCATTCGATCTGATTGTGCGCTATCAGTGTTCACTACAGGTAGGCAACTACTGGGTGCATGAGAGAGGCGTCAAGAAGATTGCCAATGTTTCCTCCGGTGGTAAGATAACACACCGCTGAGCCGTGAACTGGGTTCGTTGTTTAAGTAGTCCATTGTTGAGAACCATGCCACACCACTCCCTTAAATTTGATTTTAAATTATTTGTTTGTTTGATATATTTATCACGTCGATATTTTCAAGGTAGCATTCATGATTTATGCCAGGTTTGCAATTATATCAGCGTTCACTCAAGTAGCTTAAACTTATATAGGCCTATAGGCTCGGCTTTAGCCCATTTCCCAGATGTGTTGGCTTTCAAGATTCAAAATTATTATCATAATAGCTAAATTTTTTTACATAGGCCTTTATATTTAAAGAGGAAATAGTGTATGATTTCAAAAAATTTAAAAGCATACTTGGGAAATGGCATATCTATACAGAAATCCATAAGCTTTAAGTTTTTGAAAAGTCAGTTATTGACCCATTCACTACTGGTAAGCAACTATTGCATTTAATTATTAAATATATATTTATTTAAACAGTTTGAACACATTGACAAATTGACATTTAATAACTACATAATATTTTAATGGCAATTTGATATAAATGTGTTGCTGTCGATGTTTTGGCAAATTTCATTTTTACAGAACCTCGAGAACGTTTATTTCAGATAAAGCGGTTTCCTTCTTTCGTGTTTATTATTCCTCATTAATATGTATGAGCTGAAAGAATGCTGGTTTTATCCAATCATTATCGCGATTCGGGCATTCCTGTGAAGGAATCGTTTAGTGGACTCGATTTACCCGTTTGTTGCTGGAAAGAAGATACGACGAACCTTCGATTCGCACAATGCTAAATGCTAGGAATGGATTGCCGATTGAACTGTCGCTAAAAATCGTTTGATATTAGAAAATATATTTTAATATGTACAGCGGAATTTTAGAACACGATTCACAATTATTTTCTTATATCAGAATCGATAGTACGACGCATTTTTCTAGCGTTGAATGTGAAAATTCATACATTTTTAACACATGTATGCCTACCACCGATACCCCCGAAATCTCAATACTACCGCTCGGCAAACATTGCCCAAGTTTAATCTGATGGAAATTAATCTAAGGATAAATTATTTACGTGTGAAATTAATCTAAGGATAAATTATTTACGTGTGTTTCGATATCGTACTACGCATCTTTGTGTCATTTTAACAAAATTAATTGCATAAATATATCAAAATGCAAATCTTTTCTCCTTGCCAGTCGAACTAAATAACACGTTAACGACTAGAGGGAAATCTCTCGTCCCTCCCACTTGTGACGTGGTACGTTTCACCGGTTTTACGGAACTTGCCGAGTGATATTAGGAAGCGGCAAAAGGCATAATTTTCAACATTTATAATCACGTTCTTCTAGCACACGCGTTTTAAAAAGAATAAAAGTGCATGATAACATGTTAATCTAGCATCCCTCTATCTGTTTTCAAAAGAAAATGCCAGCCATGATCTACACTTTAAATAAAACAACGCAATGATACATGATATGTGTTCTAACACTCCATTTCCACATAACAGCTAAACGCAGCAAGTCTTTAGGTGCATCCATTGATGTTAAATGGTGTGTTGTTGAACTTTGTTTTGTTAGCCCTATGATAACCACCTACTCTGAATCTAATCTCAAAGGTATGCACCCTAGCTGCCCATACATCGATCAGCTCATTTATAATCTTAAGGTTAATTCTGAATATAAAGAAATACAGAAATACACATAGAGACAAGAACCTCTGATTGAAAAGAATTATCCTTAGGAGTATTGCTGGATAAATTTGGCGACTTTGTCATATGCCAACTTTGTGGTTTCCTTGAATATTCCTGCAGAAATAATAATAATAATAATAATAATAATAATAATAATAATAATAATAATAATAATATTATAATAATAATAATAATAATAATAATAATAATAATAATAATAATAATAATAATAAATTGATTGATCAATCGAAATAAATAAAAATGAATTGCTGAATTAAATAATTGAATTATCAGTAATATACTAAGTTTAATTGCTTTCTAATTCAGGAATAAGCTACAGTATGTTTCCATATGTAATTCAGTAATTTCGTCATTGCCATCACGGTTATAGTCTAGTAGGTGCCATTGCTGAGACAGCTCTATGTTTAATCAGCGATGGCACAGTTGAAGGCGGTGCTAGGCAATGGGTAATTCCAACAGGTATGACAGTTTCTGACTCAATATATGTCAGGCCAAACAATGGATGGATCTGATCTGCCACTCAAGTATATGGTGTCATAATCAATTATGTCACATGTTGTCTGACGTTACAATCAAAATAAATAATGAATGGCGTATCTAGCCCCATCATGAATATTTAAAAGTCTATCAAGCGTACGAATTATCTGTCTTTGATGGATTTACTATTTAATAAACATTCTATTGAATATTTTGAAACTAATTTGACTGGGTGCTGGCAGCAACAGTACCCAGTCAAATTAGTTTCAACATATTATGTATAGTTACTTTGAAAATGGGATTCCGATAATTCAGGTTTCCCCATATGTGCAAAACGTGGACGGAGCTTAGGTAGAAATGGGCGTGGCATAGCTAGGTATGGATCAATCTATTAACTCGTGGAATATTAGATTGGCAAATATTCAGCTAATGTTGCATCTCCAAATACTGCTACTTTGGTAAAATACATAAAAGAAACACATCTAGCATATCTTTTGTAAGATACACACGATTTCTCAATCAATGAGAACTCGCTAAATAGAATTGAAATATCACTAGATTTAAATAGTAAACACACTTCACAGTGGCGATACCTTTAACACTTATCCAAAGTGTTCATATATTTGGCCACTGTTTCCACTTTTTTAATTATATTTTTAAGACTCCTTTGCTATTTTGTGCTACTTTTAGCAGAAAAGAAAAAATCAATATTTAAGAAAATAGGATATATCTTGTATTCATAAGATAAATTTTGATGTAAATTTCAGGGAACTCATGCAGAAGCAATGATGAATAATCGAAATTAGTTTGAATGAAAGACATTGCTGCCATAGTACAATGCATTTTTTAAAGATTTGTTTCACTTACAATCAGGGTTGGCAGTACTTTCATAGTTCAGGAAATACCTGGTGGGAATTACCACAAAATACCTCCCAGGGAAATACTCCAAAAAGCGGTAAACACTGCGAAATACTGGAAAATACATGAATACGTGGGTAACCCTCATCAGATATGGTAAATTCTAAACCTTTGTATCAGAGGGCCTGATATAGAAACACATATATAATTCAAGGTGAAATATTAGACTGCATCGGTATATCACAGCATATATGATTCTTTCAACTCAACATAGCATAGGCAAAGCATACATTTTAATGTATAAACTATTGAGTTACAAATTGATCGAACCACAACTTCAAATAGTGACAAAATATTCAGTAACACTCATAATGTTGATGCCATACATGGTTGTGTAAGGTTAAACAGATATACAGTGCATTAGCATTACATCAATATGCTGTATGTATATATTCGGACATCAAACACAAATCCATTATACTACGTTGACTAGTCAGTATAGCGGAAAACAGATTTACATCGAAACCTAGACTTTATGTTAGATGAACTATGCAAATATTTGACAGTCTCAGCTAATATATGTGCCATATTTCTCTCCCAATGCAAGGACCAGAAGGTGTGTAATTGGAGATTAAATGACTGAGATGGCCAACGCATTTCACTGTATATGCTATCAATATTTACTATCTATACTATTACATGGTACAATACGACTGATAGGAAGCAATGACTTTCAAATTATTTTGAAAATATTCTGCAGATTTCAGATTTAAATAGCAATTAAAATTATCTTGCTGTGGCTTCAGAATGAAATGTGTTCAATTATCATAGTACTCATTGGCAATAAGGAGATCCCTGTGAGTGAATTTAATCAATATCATTAGTTATTTAAGCAAGTTCAGAGTAATGAGTAAAGATGCCAGGATTAAGCTTACGTTGCATGTTCTAACAGTATTAGTCAACGACTCTGTACCCAACCGTCTTATTATTGAATAGGTAATTTGGGCATACTACCATAAATAGAGAGAATGTGATTTATCTTCAAACATCATGTTAATCATTCCAACGTTATCTCAGTGGATGTTCAGTTTCGTCCATTACACTATGTAGATTTTATGCATATGTTAGTTACTTTATTTTTCTTTGTCTAACAACACGCACACTCTTTTCTTGAACATGATAAACAACCACGAGGATAGTATTTAAACTTGCCTCCTGGTTTATTAGTATTTCCCAATATTTCCTAGTATCTCCAGGTTTTTCCTATTTTTCTTACTGCCCTGAGAAATCCCCCGAAATTATCAACCCGCCTACAATAAAATCTCCAAAAATAGAATTTACATCACATCGATGCGCTGCTTTTAGCTGTTCTAAATATATAGACAAGTGGACTCATCGTGTGAAATCATATTAAATTTGTTTGAAATATACACAATTACAGTTTAGATTGTTAGAAATTCAACAATGAACTGTCATTTAGTATTATATAAACTGTCTTCAAATGCAAAAGCAAGCCGCATATCGCATCCATGTCGTATGTAGTATACAGATTAGGTTAATGAATTGCATTTCATCGCGTGTGGGTTTAGTTACGCTGTAAACACTTAACTTACTAGGATATGTGAAGAAGTTATGCAGCACACCCTTTACCAGCAAGAATTCTGTTTTAACGCCAGCTTCTTTCAATTTCTTCTCATAATCTGGTATGTGGGGGAAATTAACAAGTGTGGAATTAATAAACAGTAAATAATAATAATAAACAATACATATATATATATATATATATATATATATATATATATATATATATATATATATATATATATATATATATATATATAATTAGCTAAACATACTTCGCTTACCGCCATCAGTACGACACTAACTTATTGCTGATCTCAATCACGGTAATGCAATTCTACTCAATCAAATTATAACAGTTTATATTTTGACAGTAATCTTGGTAGCAATTTTAAACTTACATACTGGTACAGCACGTGTACTCTTCAGATCCTAATTCAGTATTCGTTGGCTGTGAAAATCTATTAAACGCTGATTTGGGGTTTGGCTTGTAATATTGATTTGTCATAAAACCCCTCTCATGTCCTTCATTCTGTTATTCGAATGATATACGTCTAAGTAAATTAAATATAAACATTTCTAACCGTATGAGTCGTCCCTGAGAGGGTCGTATTCAGAGGCAATGAATAGAGCAGGAGGTAAGTTGTCGAACTTCTCACGGTCCATTGGTGTGTATCTTCCGCTTGTGTCGTTTTTGTCAAATGCAGTCTCATGAATACTATAATTAAATAACAAAAATATTCATTAATATAGCACTTTATAAATGAAATTGAAAGACCAAATACGATAGATCGTTTACAATGTAAGCAATATTACGTTAAATATTATAAACAAATTTGATTGGAAGAACAAGTTCATGTCTAATTTGTTTCAAAATATTCAACAGCGTGCATGTATGATTAATATATACTGCGTTCTGTGGCTGTAGTAGTTTGAAAACATCATGTTTGTAACCTGTAAACAGTCCTTTTTCGTCTTTCGCCACCATTTCTTGTCCTCAACAAGAGTCTTTAGCTCCGTCAGGTTATTCTGGGGCGTCTTTTAGTTGGGTACGTAGCACACTTAGCAGTTTTGTGCAGTGACGTCCTCTACGAGCTCTGTAAATGTTGGCCTCGATTACAGAAAATTCAAAGACTGTACAGCGGTGCCTTGTGGCATTCGAAGAACAAGGCCATCTTTGTTGGGCCACCATCAGTGACAGTAGGACTGTATTGCACATAGTGTTTAATGCGTCGTTGGAAATTATACTGCCCTGCCAGCCATGTTTGGTTATAGTACGAAGGTGTATGCGGTGACAGGCATCACGCTTATCTTGGCCTCCCTTCGGAGCTGCCCATCGGTTACAGTTATACAGCATCAGTGATACACAGGTCGATTCATACAATCATAGTTTTACTGCCACATGGATCCATGGTCCACAGATGCACAGCTTCCTAAACGACTGAATGGCTTCCAGTGATTCAATGTGCAACAATATAAGAAGAGCTACACATGAATGAACTAAGGGTTTGGATTCTCGTCAATTCCTACCCAACACATAGCGCGATGCCTTTGTCACTGATTCATCTCTCGATGATAGGCGTACATGGGTACGCTCAGTCTTGACTTCGTCCATGATGGTGTTCATTCCTGAGATGTTCTACAGCTATAGGGCGAAGGTTATCGAGTCTTCTTTTTCTCATCTCTGAAGTTTACATCGTATTCATACGCCATCTCTAGTAGGGTCACCATGGTTGTCTGGTAGGCTGCCTGTATGCTTGCTTTCAAATTGACTAGTACTCTAGGTTTCAAATGGCAAAGGCGTCCACGCCATCGGACTAACGCAGTCTACTCTATACTGTCCATGATATGGCCTCTAGTAGTCACGCCCAAAACCTCGATTTAGTATAGCCTGAAAGCTAGCTTGACGAACTTAGTAAGAATATGCAATGATTGACATTTAATTCTGAAAACTGAACGAGAGCTCAGAATAAATATGATTGTTCGAAATTTTATTAAAACTTAATTGGAGACATTTGGTCCCCGAGCAAATCACCATAAATGGCTCCATCCATTGAAATCTGATTACGTAAATTGTTAGCAATACACTCACAGTAAGCAGTAACACATTGACAATTTCAAAGGATTGATGTGGTTTTGTCATGCATACGGCCATTTATTGAAAGCAAATTAGTTATCGCTTCTCTGCCAACACCGGAGGCGCTAAAGGTTAGTTATACTGGTTAAAATTTTAATGGTCAATGACAAGGAATCGAATCCACAACCGACGAAAGCACCAAGCATCATACCCACAAACCTTTCAACCACACCAATGCCACAAGAAATGAGTCTTACTTTGCCGGTGAGGCTTTCACGATGTGGGTTTCTGATAAACAGTGGAATTCTGTGGCAGCTGGTTTTGACGGTATTTACTGTAACTAGCTAGCCAGTTAGTGATTTATCTTTAATGTTCAAGACATTTTAGAAGATTTCAGTTCTTGTTGGACAGACGACTAATTGAGGATCCATCAAGTCGTTCTGGTGGTTGATTTCAAAAGGGTCTTGTCTTGATCCGCAAATGGGCATCACAAATGAGTATCGCTCAAGACCAGTGTGGATGGTTAATCAATATAATAGCGATTGTAAGTTGGTATCTTGTCCAAATTAAATTTATTGAGTACAAACATGGACGATCTATATTGGGCGACTTTTATGGACAGTGGTGATATATTACACATCTTATATAGTGCACCGTTGGAAATTGTTCCGTCTGACCATCAGTGTCCTGTGATTGTGCAAAGACACTTGCGATGGCAGGCATCACGTGTGTTTAGAGCTGCCCTTATACGCGTGGTGACTTGTATAGACATAGTCTTTTTATCAATTGTTTCCATTGATCTACGAATCCATAGCTTCCAGATGGACTGGAAAGATATATTCCCAAATGAAGCAGCGCACATCAATGTCAGCAGTACTGCAGACCAGTGAGCACAGGATTTTGCTTTTTGGCCATGCTTCACTACCACAAAATGGATCGTCATTTTCTTTAGCTTAATGATTTGTTGATGGGTGTTCGTGGGTGAACTCTGTTTTGGACGCTTTCAAAAGGAGGTTCTCAATGTTTAGTTTGCTTGCAGCTATTGGGAGTGGTTGGTCAAGTGGTTTCTTTTCCTGGCTAATTTCTTTACTTAGCATATATAAATAAAATTGCTTATACTGTAATCTATAGCTGTGTCCAATTAATTACCTATGCCATTTAATAATACACACATTTGTTACAATGTATATCTTGTTCTGTATTTCTTGCTTTAATCGCTATATTCCTACCCTGTAGTGTCAGACTTAACACACCTGGACATAGCGATCGACCAACATCTATTGTTCCACTCATCTACCATGTAGTGAGTTCGGCTGGTGTTAGTGTTCTCTATATCTACGTGCCCTTTTACAAGTCGAGACATTAAATTTATGTATTAGGATAATCAATATGGCAGAGGAGACAGACTGACATATTGGATCCCAAATGGATACAGATAACTCAGACGACTTATCCACGAACAATGTGCCAAAACCTTCTACCTATCTCGAGGACTCAACTAGTGGGACTGAGGGTAACTAGGTTGAAAAGGTGTTAAAAATGCACAGAACTGTGCAAACTGTATTGAAGGAACGGTCCCCTCAACATACACAACCACTCTTACTCTTAGCCCGGCTGGTGGCAGTCTACACTACCAAGAAACAGCAGCGATGCCTAGCACGGCTGCTGGATCAGCAAATGAGGTGCATTATTAAAACCATTATGTACTAATTCCGTACACACACCACTCACATAAGTCACACATTCACGTGCACACTACCAACGCACATGGAATGCATGATTACGCAACACATTTCCCTCATGAAAGTACCCCATACACTGGCCGATTAAAGTGTTACAATTGGTGGCGGTGGTGGGATGTCAGCTAACAGCCAACCATAACAACAAAACATACATTGCTACAGTCCTTGTTAGAACACTTCCATTCATTCATATTCACACCTATACTGTAATCAACCAGCTATATATTACACAGTGTTTACCAGATCCATTGAGAGGACTTGCTTAAATCATCCATTATTACACCTAAAGCAATTAAGCAAAACAGCTCAGAAAGTTGTTGATGTGCTGCTATTGTCACAGAGGTATCCATTTTTATCTATGTCGCACCCATTTCAAGCTAAGCTTTGTCCACGTTTTAGGTGCATTAGACTCAATTTGAATCATGACTTCCCAGAATCTAAATTTCAAGGTAAATATACAGGCAAGCTGTTGAATATGGCATCAACAGCTCATGGTCAAATTAGTTAAAAAAATTATCAAGGAATCAAGAATATTTATTAAGTTGCAAATTCACCTAAAATATACGGTTGGTACACTCATGATGGACTCGAGTTTCGTGACAGAGCTAAACTTCATTTTGACTGTCACGTCAGCTAACGAGTTACCTAATGGTTTATGATGGCATATACTTAATTGACACACTACACTCATCCATTAAAATACTCACAAATGTATCGCAGCAAGATTAGGTCCGACTGGACAGTCATCGAACGCGATAGCTGAAGTTCTATCAGTTCTTTGATCGAATTTAGCATTAATAAGAATCTGAAAACGAACACAACATATTCGTCAGCATTTAAGATTGGATAGCATAGGGTGCGAGATAACAACTTCAAACTAATTAATAAATATTAATTAGATGTCTGTATATTTTCCCATTCAATGGAAGCGGGCATGATTTAAATTTCAGCCAATATGAGCTAACGGTGCCTCAATAGTACAATCGCTGGCTGAAAAAATTAGGAACTTGATTGGCTGTCAGTTTGGCCAAAAACTCTGTCGACTCCCCGTGCCGTTGTGAATGATCTTTAAAGGTGCATATTTCACACCAGAATGATTGAAAATAAAATTGTTAAAATTGCATACTTTTATAAGCTTAAATTATGTGCCTATGTGTCATGAAACAAAATAAATCTGAACATATGATGATTCCATTCCATATAAATTAATATAATTTTTTAAGTTGCGAAATTGAAATAATGCCCGTGCCACATTATATTAATTTATATGGAATGAAATCATCATATGTTAAGATTTATTTCGTTTCATTACATATAGGCTCATAGTTTAAGCTTCTAAAAGTGTATAATTTAATCAATTTAATTTCAGAAATTTTAATGTCGCGTCCTAATTCACGCTACATAAGACCCCTCGCATTCTTCTTGAAGGTTTCAAAACCCTCCGCCATCCATTCGACTTACCGCTTCGGGTCTGACGACCCTCATTCCGCTTTTTATCTTAGAGAAGATCTGGTTGCATAAAGTACCAGATCACATCACTAGCGTGCCTTAAGAGCGCCCCAAAAGGAGCTTCTCAGTCGAGTAACAACTCCCTTTTTTCTTTCTGAAACCGCTTGGTCCGTGGTGAATATAACACCTTTTAAGTTAAGTGATCCGTATAACCACTGCCGCGTTGGACCTCAGAGGCACTATACAAAATGTGTAATCCATCCATGTCCGTAAAAGTCGCCCAGAAAAGATGGTCCCTGTTTGGCCAGGTGCTAAGGATGCCTGATGACTCACCAGCATAGACAGCTTTGGAATTCGCCCTACTGAGAGCCAGCAAATATAAAGTCAGGAGAAGACTTCATTGCATAAATCTGTTAAGCGTGCTACGATGTGATCTCAAGAAAGCAGGACTCGGTACACTCAAATCAAGAATGGACCCGAGGACGCTAAAGATTTTGGCTGAGGACAAGACACAGTGGTCAAATATTAAGATAATTTCATATCTCAATATTCAATTCAGAAAGTGAATGATAATAAATCTCAATCCCATAATCTATCAGGAAAATAGTACATTTAAAATGAGACGGCAATTCAGAGTATAAAACCAGAAAAGAGTAATCACTTTACATGGCGTCGTCTTCATTTCCAGCTCTCCCTCGGTATTTTTCAATAAATGTCTCTGATGTTGGTGGAAGTAATCTCAGTTTTAGAGTATTTGTGGTCTTTTATCTTGCAATATTTTCACAGCCACTTTTGATAGCGAACCGTTGACATACTCTCTGTAACCTTACTTTCATAACACATTTCTACAAATAATGTGGTCTCCTAAATCACGTCGTTAATATCTGCTCCAGAGTCACCAATGTTTTCGAGTTTGTACAGTTTGATCAATACCTGCAAGACAGTGACTTTTTCGATTCTAAGCATGAATGCAACAGCGTACACCAATACAGGTTTTAGCTTCTCTGATTTCTCCCTGTGATTCGAATCTGATACTTTTCGAGCTTCCATTTACTCACTGTGGGTCAATAAGTTCGATGCAGTGTCTTTATTTGTCATCTCGGATATATCACTGATGACTTATTAATCTAGCCCATCTACTAGACAAGACGTTGCTAAATTTCAGATACATAGGACATATTATGACAGCCTTCTTGAATATGGCTGACTTGGTAACCCCATTTGGATTCTTTGACCCCAACAACCTAGTCATAGACGCAATGGTTATCTGCCTAGCTGGTCTGGCGACCAAAATATGGCCAGTTTCATAGTATGGCATCCATCTCTGACGCCATCTTGGATTTCCCAAAAGGTGCCATGGCGGCATCATTCAGAGCTGTAACTAAAACACCTCAAGGGTACAAAATCAAGTGAAAACAACTAGGTATTGCATTTTGCAAGGCTAGGATAAAAATTAGTATTTGGCAACCAGAGCAATGCACAAGTAGACAGACTGCATTACGTACTTTTGCCAGAATGAAATTTACCTGATACTTTATTCCTGATATTTCGTGGCAAACGGCAGCTGTTATCGTCCCACCTGAGCTGTGACCAGCTAGTCCTACAACGCTCTCACCTGTTCCTCCTACAAGAATATAGTCTGATAATACAGGCTACTGGGTCGGTATTTGGCCAATACCAGGCTGCATTGACCTGCTATTGGCACAGTCCCGGCCTAGTAACCTGAATTATCAAGATTAAGTGTATGTATGTATGTATGATTACTGTATTCTGCGGCTGTAGTAGTAGAAACATCATACAGCTGCAATCAGTCCTTCATCATGTATGCACACTGTGTCTTGTCCTCAGCCATAATTCTTAGCTTCCTCAGGTTCATTCTTGACTTGAGTGTACCGAGTCCTGCTTTCTTGAGGTCACGTCGTAGCACGCTTACCAGATTTATGCAATGACATCCTCTCCTCGCTTTTTATTTGCTGGCTCCGAGTAGGGCGAATTCCAAGGCTCTCTGTGCTGGTGTCTCTTCTGGCATCCTCAGCACATGGCCAAACATGGCCCATCTTTGCTGGGCGACTTTTACAGATAGCGGCGACATATTACACATCTTGTATAGTGCATCGTTGGAAATTATGCTGTCTGGTCATCAGTGTCCAGTGATGGAGCGTAGCTGTTTGCGGAGGCAGGCATCGAGTTTGTCTAGAACTGCCTTTGGAACTGCCCAGCTGTTACAGTTATACATCATCAAGGATACACAGGTTACATTGTATAAACGTAGCCTTTTAAGCAAGGGCATCCTTGGTGTAAACAAGGTTTACTTTTAGTCTATGTGGGAGCACAATAAGACATCTCAAGGACATCTTTAATCTACGAATCCATAGCTTCCAGAAGGAATGGAAAGCTATGTTCCCATCACACAGCGTGCAGCAATGTCAGCAGTACTGCAAAGCAGTGAGCCCAGGGTTTTACATTTTTCTTCATGTTTCGCCACCACGAGCCAGATCACCATTTTCTTTAGTTTCATGATTTGTAGATAGCTATATGTGGGTGAACTCTGTTTTGGATTCATTCATAAAGATTCTCAATTTTTAGTTTGCTTGCAGCTTTTTGGAGAAGTTCGTCAAGGGGTTTCTTTTCCTCATCTATGACATCCACATCATCGGCATATTCCATCTCTAGCAGCATACCCAGTATTGAAACTAGGGTGGGGGTGGGGTGGGTTGTCTTGTAGACATTTCTAGTACGGATTTCAATGCAGCAGCAAGGTAACAGGTGAAAAGCACCGGAGAGAGACCATCTCCCGGTGGGGAGCCGACTGATGTCTCAAATTCTACTGACTTCACTGACTTGACTCGTACTCTCAGCTTGGTGTCTGCAAGCAGTAGTCTCACTAGTCGTAGCTCATCTTCATTGCAACTGGCCTGGCGTAGTACATCTAGGATCTTTGAGCGTTTAATTGTGTCGAAGGCTCGTGTCAATGCCTATTTTGTGGAAATCCCAGTGTTTGGATATGACTACCGACACAAGCATGCGTTGAGCCCATACAATGTCTGCGCAGCTGCATCCACGTTTGAAGCCACTTTGACATGATCCAGTGATGTCATCGATTTTGTCTCGGATGCGGCATAGGGTTACATAGGATAGGATTTTCCGTATGCTGTTGAGGAGCATAATGGGCCACAGATTAGCGGGGGTGGGGGGTGGGGGAGGGGGCTTCTTGGGCTTGGGTAGTGCGATAAGGGTGCCTTGAACTACAGCATCGATGGGAAGGTGGTGCATAAAACCTGAAGATTATTCAATCTCACAATTACCCCGTAATTTGGAAGCCTGAAGCTCAATATAGTCGATAGGGTTGTGTTGGAAAAAAAAATGAAGTTTGTGGAATTTTCTTTTGGCAATTTTGCTTGAACCACTATGAATATACCCAAAAGGTAACCAGAAAAATAGGTTTAGCTGGCAGCCATCTTGGAATCAAGTCCGCCAAACAACAATATTTGTTCATTTTACAATCAAGATGAACCAGGATGTACGTCATCACACAATATGCTTATTACATAATATTCCTATACAGCCCTCTGTGTAAAGCTTATGACAGGAGATATATATTACGCAAGACGTTGCGTCACAAGTAAAAAAACACTTGATTTTATTTGAGCGAGTCACTTCCAGATATGTTTCAGGACACAGCAAGTCGAGATTATACTGTCTGAAAGCAGAGGTTCTTTTTAGCTCTGAAAATTTCATAGAGCGTCTCCTCTTCCGGACATGTTTATGCACATTTTGTTATATAAATCGTGTGAAGTCATATCGCCATGGCAAGGATCAATGATAGGTTGATGGGTATTATCATGTCAGCCATTGTGCAAGTATCTAACATATAATTGCGACTTCAATTGCAGTGATGTCACCTGGATAATAAACATGTGCTTGATTGGCTGCTCAAATCCATGATTTATTCTTACCCACGTTCTGTTTGTTCGCTAAAACCCAGGTTACGACCTCTGCGGCATCATCAATGGCTGCAGGCATTTTGTGCTCTGGTGCAAGCCGATACTCTACATTCAAAATTATACAGTTTGCAATTCTGTAAAAGTATAAAAAAACGTTAATATACCTGTAGATAATTCTAATGACCAGAATTCGACGTATTGGCATCCCACCATATGCTAAATACAATAAATTAACTGACTAAGAAAAGGAAGACTGTACTAGGTTTTGTTAGATTCATTATTATTACACGTAGGCATTTTAATTATAACTCAGCAATGCTCGGCTTTCAGGTTTATATTGTCACCGACACCACTGCATACTAACATCACTACATAATGCAGACATACCTACACATCTACCTGTACACCACACACGCACACGCACGCACACACGCACGCGCATAATCTGATTGCTATTGTTCTCGTTTGACTTGCCCGGATAATGGATCTGTTACGCAAGTATATGACATCATAATCATTTTTGTCAGATGTAGTCTGGGAGCCAGGGCCTGAAAATGTGGCTTGCCATACCTGGGTTGTACCCTTTGTTTTGATGATTTTTTTTATGATGGATATATTCATTTCCGATGAGAATTAAGACGATGCATAAAAATTTGATCTGGCGAACATCTCCATTTTGGATAAAATGGACTCTAACACCAAAGTAATATTTAAAAAATTAAATATTCACAGTTTTTAACACTATATCTCTGGGATTCACATTATTTGTATAATATTTGATGCCAAGAACACTTAAGACGTACTAAATACTATAATGTATCGATAACTGGCTTACAATCCTTGGTTTTCCCAAACACAGATTAAATTTCACAGACGTTAGTGGAAAATCGTTTCTGTTTCGTTCATTTTCCGGTGATTTTCAACTGATAAATTTATAGATAATTGGTCTAGATACTTGAAATTTCCACACAGCTGCCCAGCTATATGGTGATCAGGGTATACTAAGGATCCAGTTTTATCTTAGGGTTTCTTGTCTATTTCAATAAAATCCCCGCTACCCCTAAAATATGGAAATTCTGGCAAATCACACAAACGGCTTATTGGTTTACTGATTGTTTAAATCTCCACAGAATTACGGATTATTACCACAGAAAGGATATGAGCTGTGTTACAGTTTGTGATAATGAAAACTTAGAAGTTCAGCCGGCCAATCACGAGAGAATATTTGATCATTTATTGCCTGAGTTAATGTACGGGTTCTTACTGTTCTGAACGGGTCAAAATCAGACAGTCAAAGTCACAAAGAACATCTGTTTTGCTTAATGACACAGTTCTGTAAATGTCTCTATAGTAATTGACAGATAAACTCTCTTGCAGCGATAAAATGTTATTCATATGTCAGAAGGCCAAGGGTCAACCTGTGATACAATCAATTGTTACCTAAAGAGTACCTTCCGTAGAACCACGTTATAGTTCGTTACTGTGATAAAACGTATTACTGCTCACATGCCATGATCTTCACACGACACTAAGGAATCCAGGAATCCACTATAGAGTCAAACCGGTCTACAGAGCGCATTTACTTTTGGGGACAAAACGTGGTTGTTCCTTAAGTTAAGTAGTCCTTAAGTTAGGTGGTCCTAAGGCCGCCCGTCTTAATATGGCACACAGATTTGGCTAAAAAAAAGCCAATTATGAAGCAAATTTTAGTGAGTGACAGCCTGTCTTCAGTTACCACATTTTGATGGTTCGTATGGTGGTCATTATAAACAGGTTTGACTATATATAATATTATATTTGTTTTTAACCCTTTCATTCCATAAATCACAGTATCTCAGTTTTGGCATAGTAGTACAAAATGGGCATTGCATGTTTTGAAACTAGTTTAACTTCAAGCTGTTTCTACCTTACAAGCGCTTGTAGATGAGCTTAGCTTTTACTGTTTGAGACGATGTCATCCCAGTGCTTAATGGTATGGCCTCTGCAGATTTGAAATTCCTTAGAAGACTCCCCACGTCCATCCTTACATCCACTTCCAGCTTTCCAACTGATTTCGCTTAATCCTTTATCCTCAACATGCAAGCCATCACACCTCTCCGCCACGACATGAATTTCATCAGATTGGCCACTTTGAATAACCGTCCTTAGAATGCGCTGGGCATAATTCTCATTGAGCTCATTGTCAAATGGTTGATGTGTCCTTACTAATGCCATTGTGTATATAATCATTGCTGTTTTGGTTTTGGAATCAGCGATTGTCACAGTCCATTCTTTGAGCTTTTGAGCCACACTTTTGTCTTAGAACTGTTAACAAAAATGAGTTGTTGCCACTTCGGAGAGATATGTCAGTAGTCATTGGTTTAACTTGTGCTATAGCCGCTAGGTAGCTATGCAGTTCCTAGCCTAACACATCCTTCAGTTGGACATTGTGAACACCCCTTTCTATGTATAGTATTGGACGTTTCTGTGATGCCATCGCATTTGTGGCCAGCTGATCCTTTGTCTGGCTTTTCAGTGATTTCTTCCGGGTTTAAGATGAGGAAACGTACTCAAATTCAGCTTGGTAGTCCTACCAGTCACGATAAAGACTTGCAGGGATTGAAATCCACATTGACGAGAATCGATAAAATAACAAGCTACTGTGCCATCAGCGTTGCACACACAGTCTGTCTTATTGCATTGTAAGTGAAGGGATTAATCACTTCCCCTGTCTTTACTGCGGAAATTACGTTATCACGTGATTCACGAGCCCTCTTCATAGTTTCTTAATTGTCTTTATGGTGTGGGCTGTCTGTTTTATGTATGAGCAGCATTTGCATTTGACACTGCAGCTGTGAAAATAAGTGTCCGAAACCACTTGTCTTGTGCACACACGTTCATGATGTATTTGGTATGGTCTGCTGCCGCAATATATTCTGCCATCCTAGCTGTAGCTGACATATGTTCTGGCCATATTGCTTCCCATTCAGCATGTATGAATGTAATCATCATGATCTCTATCATCTCTAGGTAGTTCATGCATAACAGGTGAGTCTTAAAATTGTGTCTACTTTCATCTAGCTGGTCTATCATCAATTTCACCTGTACCATGTTTCTTTCAAGATGATATGCTGTAGTATAAGCCATAGTATCACCAATATCTATTCTGCTACCTAACACAGCCATAAAGTCACTTATCTCTACAATGATGTCGAGCTCAAAGTCTTCGAGTGTCTCCCATTTTAGGAATATCAGTGCTTCATACACCTGCATGTGTGCGTTAACTGCCTGGTAATAGCCTTTTCCTGGTAACACCTTTTTTACGGTGCCATCTTTCAACAGCTTACCACTGATAAAAAGTTCCGTTTAGCCACTACCACACATAATCTCGCCAACTGCTCCTAAACAATTCATCAGTAGCTACAACACACCCGATCTGAGAATCAGATTGTGATACCTGTCTGAATTATTTGTTCTGCAATGCATCTAGCTAATCTCATAGATGGCTTCATCCTGAGTCACTACTGTATGAGTGAGGCCTAACTTCTGGCTGGTCATCGTGCATATCTTCAACATTCCATTGTTAGCTATGCCCCGCCCATCACCAGCTAAGCTCCACCCACACCTCGCTGTGCTGGGATTGATCGATCCCCAAATGCCCTAGCTATCAATTTCCTGAAAACTATACAGGGAAGCTGTTGAATATTTTGTAACTAATTTAACTGGGCGCTGTTGCTGCCTATGGCAGCAACAGCGCCCAGTCAAATTAGTTTCAAAATATTCAACAGAATATTTATTAAATAGTAAAAGCAAACAATTTGTACAACAACGCATAGACCGTCGTCAAATATGCGTTCGTGACGTACTTATCGACGTCATTCATGATGTCATTTATTATGATGTCATTGTACACATCACACAGCTCATTATGATGTCATATGATGGATGGGTACTCTGGAAAGGTGAATTAATAAGATGAATGGGATAATATACGCATAATTTGCATTATATTCTGTTGACTACTTTGAAATTAATTTAACTGGACGGTGTTTCTGCTTAAGGCAGTAACAGCATCCCGTCAAATTAATTTCAAACTATTCAAGATCTTTCCTGTAAGGTTGCGTTAAAATTGAGCATCGGTGAAATGGTTAATATGGACGAGAAAAAATCATATGTTAAAGAAGGGTAAGTTTTTGTCATTCTTTCTATCAGTAATATAATTACAATGTATTCGAGACTATTTCATTATGTATTCCATCAGAAACCGTATTGTGATTTTTTACTGTTTTCCTGATATATACATTTTTGGGTGTAGGGTGAGTTTTATTAAAATATCAAACAGAATATAAGGGACAGCTGTATTCTCTTTAACTCATCATATCCTACTTATGACTGGGCAGAGTTCTGGAAAGTTTCAACCATATAGACCCAATAAATACAAAGCTATGCCTTATAATATCGAGTCAAATACATGAAACTAAAGTACTTTTTCGACAATTTCAAGTAAATTGTAGTCGATCTTTTGGAAATCCATTTGTGAAAGCGATTAATTGCTACATTATGACATTTAATATCACTTCAGTGTTCTCTGTGACACATATTATACAAATAACCTGAATGTCAATGACATAGTGGTCAAAACTATGAATATCTGTTGTTTTTCCAAAAGATCATATGCTGACAGTGCATTTGATGAAAAATGGAGATGTTCACCTCAAACTTTTATACACCGTCTTGTTTCTGGTCTTCCATGAATACATCAATAAAACAATAACATGAAAACAAAGGGTGCAGCCAGGTAGGGTCGACCTAATTTTTTTAGCAGTTAGGGCAATGTGGCTCCCAGACTAATGTAGGCGGGCGTCACAATCAAAATGTGTAGTGAATGACGAATCCAGGTTTACCATGAACAGTGAATAGTCCGTCAAGTGTACGAATTGTGTCTTTACTAATTAAAAAACATTATATTGAATATTTTAAAACTAATTTGACTGGGCGTTGTTGCTGCCATAGGCAGAAACAGCACCGAGTCAAATAAGTTTCAAAATATTGAACATGTTACCTGTATAGTTACCTTGGAATGGTGATTAAGAGAAAGTAGTAATCAAAGTATTTCAATTGACCAACAACATGCGCAAAGCATGGGCGGTGCTTAGCTAGAAATGGGCGATGCTTACCGAGAAATTGGTGGCGCTTAACTAGAAATGGGCGGTGCTTAGGTAGAAATGGGCAGAGGTTGGCTAGAAATAAATTCCTCTGGTGTCTCTGTTAGAAGCTTTACGTTATTCCATCTACTTATTCACATATGTCGGCCCTACACACACGTTTACATATTTCTAATTAATAACCAATGTGCGTTGATATTGAGCTCTGTTACCTTGCAAGGGATTTACATGCAACTTCGATAGATTGTCGAGTGCCCCCAATAAATCCACCGCCGTGTAAACATATTAAGATAGAAGGTATGGCTCCTAGACTACTTGGCGTGTATACACTGACAGGAATACCATCTACAAGAACAAAACAATTAATATATATAAATTATCTACGCATTCATCGTGTCAAACCAACTCGAGATCTACCATGTGTGTCATAGGATGTATGTATGATTACTGTCAACTTGTGTGCCATATGATGTGTGTATGATTACTGTCAACTTGTGTGTTATATGATGTATGTACGATTACTGTCAACTTGGGTGGCATGTGATATATGTATGATTACTGTCAATTTGTGTGTCATAGGATGTATGTATGATTATTGTCAACTTGTGTGTCATGCGATGTATGTATGATTACTGTCAACTTGCGTGTCATATGATGTATGTATGATTACTGTAAACTTGTATGTCATATGAGGTATGTATGATTACTGTCAATTTGTGAATCATAGGATGTATGTATGATTATTGTCAACTTGTGTGTCATAGGATGTATATATGGTTGCTGTCAACTTGTGTCATATGATGTATGTATGATTACTGTCAACTTGTGTGTCATAGGATGCATGCATGATTACTGTCAACTTGTGTTCCATAGGATCTATGTATGATTACTGTCAACTTGCGGGATGTATGTATGATTACTGTCAACTTGTGTGTCATTGGATGTATGTATGATTACTGTTAACGTGGGTGTCATAGGATGCGCATGTATGATTACTGTCAACTTGTGTTCCATAGGATGTATGTATGATTACTGTCAATTTGTGTGTCATAGGATCTATGTATGATTACTGTCAACTTGTGTGTCATGCAATGTATGTATGAATACTGTCAACTATGTATGGCATATGAGGTATGTATCAATATTGTCAACTTGTATGTTATATGATGTATGTATGATTACTGTCAACTTGTGTGCCATGCGATCTATGTGTGATTACTGTCAACTTGTGTTTTATACGATGTATGTATGATTACTGTCAGCTTGAGTGTCATGTGATATATGTATGATTACTGTCAATTTGTGTGTCATAGCATGTATGTATGATTATTGCCAACTTGTGTGTCATGCGATGTATGTATGATTACTGTCAACTTGTATGTCATGCGATGTATGTATGATTACTGTCAACTTGTATATCATGCGATGTATGTATGATTACTGTCAGCTTGAGTGTCATGTGATATATGTATGATTACTGTCAATATGTGTGTCATAGCATGTATGTATGATTATTGCCAACTTGTATGTCATGCGATGTATGTATGATTACTGTCAACTTGTGTGTCATGCGATGTATGTATGATTACTGTCAACTTGTATGTCATATGAGGTATGTATGATTACTGTCAACTTGTATGTCATATGAGGTATGTATGATTAGTGTCAACGTGTGTGGCATAGGATGTGTGTATGATTACTGTCAACTTGTGTGCCATGAGATCTATGTATGATTACTGTCAACTTGTATGTCATGCAATGCATGTATGATTACTGTCAACTTGTGTGTCATAGGATGTATTGTATGATTAATGTCAATTTATGTGCCATACGATGTAGGGTGTATGTATAATTACTGTCAACTGTGTGTCATAGGATGTATGTGTGATTACTGTCAACTTGTGTGTCATATGATGTTGGTTCTTTATTTAATGCAGGTGGTCGCAAGACTATCTACCATTAGCTGCTTTTATAGCTACAAAATGCATCTTCAGCCCCAGTGTTAATTAGTTGTGGGCCCCTTGATGGGCAAGGCTGCTACTACTACTACTACTACTACTACTACTACTACTACTACTACTACTACTACTACTACTACTACTACTACTCACAAATATAATAAAGTCGTTGCATATGTGTCTAAATGCCGCAGCACCAGCTTCCAGTCAAATTGGTATCAATATAAAAATATGGTTATCGCTTTCCTAGTGAGCACTAACTTGCAATCAACTTGCTCTTCAAATCTTCAACAAGTCTTAAGTGCAATTTCAGCTTATCACTCAGGCCGCCAAAGGCCGGTGTGAGTAATGTGGTTGGTGTCGTGTGTAAGTCTCAAAAGGTCACATATCTAGGTCACAGGGTCACTAGGGTCATGTCGAAATACACATTAATTTCAGGCGTGAGCAACTAGAAATATAATACTAATAAGTCCTTAATATAGCAAATTTAAACATTTGCATTATCATGGAAGTCCTTAATATAGCAAATTTAAACATTTGCATTTTCATGGAAGGCCTTAATATAGCAAATTTAAACATTTGCATTATCATGGAAGTCCTTAATATACCAAATTTAAACATTTGTGGCCCCTTGTTCTACTGAGCTCCGGTCCTACTGTTAACTATTTTGAAACAAATGTTATTGGATATTTTATGATTCACAGTGTTCAACAGAATCCTGTATCTAATCTGTGGTGCTCAGGGGAATCGTCATGATGAATGACTGAACTTGCTCATGGCTTTGCTCAACGCTCAATGATTTGCAATGTGTAAGGTGGCAATCAGCCAACACACCTATACAAGAGACAACTAGACCCATTGTTGTGGCAGCGGTCTGAAAGGAATCGGGCTATCAATATAGGCACGGTTAATATAGCAACTCGATGTGTGGAGGATGACCTGACTATATTTGCTAATACACAGACAGATCTTCAAATACAGCTCGATGTGTGCACTGACTACGCGAATACAAGAAGGGGCACATATCAAGGGCCTAACAGCACACTCCTCTGCAATGAAAGAGCAGTACATCAGAATGCTCTAGCCATGAGATTGGAAGTGAATATACAATAAATTCAGCTAACACGACCCACAACGCATCTCGGGATAGCACGTGGCAATAAAATAGGTAGTTGATAAAACAACCTGAAGAAGGTTAGGAGGTCTAAGTACCGTCTTGCTGTAGCTGGAATGCATGGGAAATCCGATTTATCTCCAGCAGTTATACTCATAGCATACATCATCCCAGTTCTTAAATACGGGCTTGAGATTGTTTCGCTGAGAAAGAATTTCGAGGCCTGCTGAATTGTCTATCGACTATACCTAGAACTGTGCCATCTGTGACTAATGGAGGCAATCATAGATACCAACGTTCTCATATATTATGTGATTTTATGTCTAAATGGAAATGAAGTGGAGCGCGGTTACTTATCAACAGATATCAACAGATAGCTAGCACTGAAAGGATTTGACATCACCAGTTGGTTCAGCACTGTGAGATGCCTGCTTGCGAAGTAATTTCTATCGTTTGACCATCCACCGACAAAGTATGACTGGAAAGGTATGGCTAACAAGGCAGTTGATAGATATTGGCTTGACCACACGAAGACCCAGGTTGACTTGTATCCATCAGTTAGAATTGTGAGTGATACGATTACATTCAACAAACCACATAATGTCACAGCTACAGCTATAAGTAATCTAAGGGATACGTACAGAGCAGTATTCAACGCCTGGATGGCGACTGGTACGCTGATGCTGCAGCCAAACAGGTGACGCATCAAGGCTAGAGAGCCAGGCGCCATGCGCATGCTATGTATCGTGTCCGACTAGCCAGCATATAAGAGTACCCACCATAAAGGAACTGTGCAGCAATCATATATCACCATGATCTGGTTACTGGATGCGCTAGTGTCGACTAACAGGACTGAACTGCAAATCAAATGCCTGAGTAGCTTCCTCCTTAACTCAAGTCAAACCGACATTCCAATATACCTAACGCAGGACGACGACGACGACGACGACGACCATGACCACGACGACTACATTTAAGTAATACTGTGCCTATGACGAGGTGTGTCCGTCCAATCCTTGCAGAGTCTCTCACTGTTATTGCTCCAAGCCATATTAGTTTCAAAATACAGTATGTTTATTAAATTGTAAATTCTTTAGAAACCTAAAATTCACACATTCGTAACGGACCGTTAACACTTTCGCGATAGACATGTGCCATTTCGATTGTCAGCTAACAAGTGGCGTATTTGATTATGACGTTAGATACTTGAGTGACAGATCAGATTGCTTCATTGAAGTACATATGATATGAATAGTAAATTCATCCAATACCTAACTTACCTGCATTGTGACAGCTTGGTACAAGAATCTCACGATCTGATCCATCAAATTCTGGGGTTCCAGACAATAATTTTGAACGCTTCTCCGATACATTCCGTAGCTCTTCAATGTTCATATCCGAAGATCTCTCTGGTACACTAATATTCTTTAGTGTCTGGAAATATACGTCCATTTCTCTGTGGTACTTCCGAACTTCAGTACCTGTATTGGCATCCATCCCTAAAAGCCCCGAGGTCTAAATGACGTCGTAAAATCTTAGAATCCGTCCTGCAATAGTAAGATTATTATACACAACTTGTGTGACATATACGAACTAGCTTGAGCAAATTTATTCAGCCATGTTACAGATTATAGGACCTATAGGCATTTTGATTACTGACCATTCACACACCATGAGACTCCTCCGCTCGACGACCGGTTCGAACCCACGACCTTTGTTTACGATTTTACCACGTTACCTGAGGACGATGGTCGTCGCATGGCGTGCAGGCCGCTAATAGATAGTAATTAGACGACTACCCAGGAAGCGTTGATTATGTGTACAGGATGTGTCAATGCATCTTTAGCCTGAATCTGGCTGGATAAACTTTTGTTTTCTGTGTGAAATCGTTCCGGATAAAGGAAAATCTACGACGGCAATGTTAATAGAATAGATGGATAGTTATATAACCGAGGAAGCTTTAAAGTCAAGTGCACTGTGCAGTGTATACTTGGTGGCTCATCTCTCTATTGTGGCTCGTAGGTCGAAAGACATGCAAGAGATAGGTTGGATCAAAATATTACTAAAAAATCGCTGAAGCGAGGATAACTGATTGACTGACCGGCTGGCTGGCTGACTGACTGACGGAAGCGCGAGCAATTTGACGGACGGGCGTACGTGCGGGCGGACGGGCGGGCGGGCGGACAAACAGATGGACGTCAGTCCGAGTTGATGGTCTGACGGGAGGATGGACGGGCGAGCCGGAAGGCTAACATATGGGTGGGTGGGTGGGTTGGTGGACGGTCGGGCGCGTGGACGACCAGACGGGTGGACGGACGGACGGATGGACTGCAGTATTCTTCACTGAATAACAGTCTAATGCTGAATAGTTCAACTTTAACTTTTAACAACACAGGCCAATTTTTAACATAACATATCTTTCTTCTTCATATAAATTAAAAACTGTAAAACAGTGTTTAAAATACAGCATTCTTTTGGAAATCCCCGTCAATTTTCTATTAAAATCTAAAACTCATTTCACAATAGTTTTTTTCTTCAAATTCTCTTTCAAACAATATGTCAGTGCAGAGAAATAAAATTACTATAAAGTTAAACTATAATAATCAGAATCAACTAACATTAAGTGGATTACTTAGGCTCTTAAGCGTACTCCACTTAAACTGTCGTCTGCACACAGAGAATACGCATTTGGCAAATTAAGTAAATCTTTTGACACATAGCTATAATGTGTTTTAATATGTTAGTTAATGTTCCGGATTAAAATGTTTCAAAATACACGGTGTCGGTCTCCATGGTATAAGGCATTGTTGCTTTGATCGATGACTTGTTAAACTCATATTTACACATATTGATGAACCCACAATGACAGTTTGAAAGCTGATATGCTATGCAACCATGCGTGACTTGATGTCTTCTTGGTAGATGTTGGTTGTAAATGCAATTAAACTATTATCACTTATTCCTGTAGGGTTTTACAACTGACGTATTGCTTTCATTTACATTGTTGCTAATTTTGACATGTGTAGCTGTAAACCGTTGCTATATGACGATACAGCAGCATTTTAGGAAGACCATCATATACAGTAATAATCAATTTGCCATAATTCCCTCTGGTACATACAATGTTTGCTCTGGCAAGCACAAAAACGTTACCTTTTACTAACTGGATCCAACGCAGTTCATTATACAATCTATTCTAATCACTCTGCCATACTATCAATGTCTGATCTGAGTCGTTACTTCTCCCTGTACCAGCAGTCTAGCTACCCAGCTGTTACAGTTATACAGTATCAAGGATACCCAGGTTGCATTGTATAAACGTAGTCTTTTTATCAAGTGCATCTTTGATCTACGAATCCATAGAATGACTGGACAGCGATGTTCCCCATGACGCAGCTTGCAGCAATGTCAGCAGTGTTGCAAGGCAGTGAGTTCATGATTTTATTTTCCCTCTATGGTTCCCCGCCACGAAGAGGATCGTCATTTTCTTTAGTTTCATGCTTTGTAGATAGGTATATGTGGGTGAACTCTGTTTTGGAATCATTCATAAAGCGATTCTCATTTTTAGTTTGCATGCAGCTATTGAGCTGTCGAGGGGTTTCTTTTCCTCGTCTATGAAGTCCACATCGTCGGCATATTCCATCTCTAGCGGCATTCCCAGTATTGTCACGGGGGAGGTGGGGGGGCACTTGGTCTTGTGGAACTTTACAGCACAGAGTTCAACGCAGCAGCAAGGTAACAAGTGAAAAGCAAAGCAATTTCCCTATGGGGAGCCGACTGATGTCTCAAGCTCTACAGACTTCACTGACTTGACTCGTACTATCAGCGTGGTGTCTACAAGCAGTAGTCTCACTAGTTGTAGCTCATCTTCATTACAACAGGCCTGGCGCAGTACATCTAGGCTCGTGATATGTCAATACCCATTTTGTGGAAATCCCAGTGTTTGGAAATGACTACCGAGACAAGCATGCTTTGAGGCGATACAATGTCTGAGCAGCTGCGTCCACGTTTGAAGCCACTTTGGCATGATCCGGTGAAGTCACCGATCTTGTCTCGGATGCAGCATAGAGTAACATTGGATTCGATTTTTCGTATGGTGTTGAGGAGCACAATGGGCCACATATTGGCTGCAGGCCACGTGGCTTCTTGAGCTTGTGTAGCGCGATAAGGGTGCCTTGGTTTACAGCGTAGATGGTCGAAGGTGGTGCATAAAAGCTGAACTGATTAAGTGCGTGACTGGTTTTGAGATAATGTCACTTACATATTTGAATAGTGCATTGCTCATGCCATGAGATCCAGGTGCACGTCCATTTTTCAGGGCTTTAAGTGCCTTCTCAACTCCCGCTGTTTTGATTAGTGTTAGTAATGGCCTGGGGTCTCCTAAGAATGGGTGCAAGCGCTCATCATCGTGGTCAGTGAACTGTTCCTCGAACCATGCTCGAATTGCCCCGACTTTGTCCTTGTCAGTCCCGATAAACTATCCTTCAGAGTTGTGTACCGTGAGTGGTGGTGTGTATTCAGTAGCTCTCAGTGCTCGGGCTTCCCGAATCATTTTCTGACAGTGATTTGTGTCAGTGATTTCATCTGCTAAGGAGTCTGCTTGTTGAATAGCAAGACCTTTTACTAATGTGTCATAGAATGTTTATTGCGCTCCCGTCGTAATTTTGTGCGATCTTCACTTTGGCCATTGTGGTAGATGCAGAGCCTTAATTATTCCATAGGTTTCAGTAGTTTGGTTAGGGCTTCATTTGGATCGGAGCTGACGTCCCGAGGACCTTTTTGCATAAAATTTGAGTGCCAGTGTCGCTGATGAGCTTGGACAACTTGTAGGTGACTCTACCCTCTTACCGTGTATGGCGGTTATACATTAGGAAGAGATCGTTCATCTGAAGGCGAGTAATGACTGGCCTATTGTCAGAATTGAGGTCTGCGCCTCCATAGGAACGAGCATCATGAAGTAGAGGGATTGCTTCTGGCCTGCATAGTAGGGAGTTTATTTGGTTGAAGACAGCTGTTGTAGCCTTAGAAGGTTTTGGGGGCTTTGCAATCAGCAATGTGTCCGGTCCCTGTTGTCCGATGACGACATGGGTGTTTGAAAGCCGTATTTGTGACAATGGGCCATTGGAGCTAAGGAATGCCACCAGTGAAGCTACATTGCTGTTGTATGTGCTCTCTCCATATGATCCCATGCATAAGCCAGGTTCTGAACTTTTGTCTGCAATTCCGAGTTTGCACAGCTTGGAGTTGAAATCTCCACACACGAACAGTTGCCATCTAGCTGGGATTATAATGGTGGAGCTCAGTTCTGCATAGAAGAAATCTAATATCGGTGGATTATCTTTGGCTTTTTCGGTAATTGGGTCATATGCGTTGACTAATCGAGACTTAGTCGTCGTGTGTTTTCGCATAGGTATAGACCGGTCGATGAATTCAACATGATGACTGACGTATCAAAAACTAATGACATGGTACAAGATCCTTGGTCCGATTACGAATCCTAAACTCCGGTATGTGGCCTGAGCACAAGCTTATGGGCTGTCTGTAGTTGTTGTTCTGGGTGTACTTTAGTCTCTGGAATACATGTAATATCGATGTGATAGTGTTCACGGTCTGCACCTAAGATTTACATCTTTGATGTTGCACTCAGACCACGTACATTCCACGTAGCGATGGTAAGCTCCCTAGAAGATCGCGTCGTCCTCGGATGTCGAGCACAGTTTCTTGTTTGAAGAAGGTTAGATATAATCAGAGTTGCCTATGTATGCGGATGTCGGCCCGCAATCATTGGTGACTTAGTTTCTCAACAAGGTTTGTACTTATGGAGGAGACCGGCGCGGAGGTGTCATCTTTCTCCCCCTAGTGACATACATCATACCCAATATATTACTACATGTATTACTACATGCATTACTACATGTAGGTGCTGCTCAGAATGATATATCCGCTCAGAATGGAGGTGAACAAACATAATTGTTTGGAGTAAGAATAAAACTGGTCAGACATTGCCCATTGTACTACTCAGATAGGCTGTGAGCATAGCAAGCAAAATTTGCAAAATGCTCAATTTTGTCAGGAAGTTTCCAAGTTATGTGATGATAAGAATTGCTTTATATAAATTTTAGCCCAAGAACTTTCAATAAAAACAGATGTATCGCTTCAGCACCTCAGTGCAAATGGACAAGAGGGTGTGCTAGTTTATATTGGAGACTTACATACCTATTGAGTATAGTCAAATAGAATAACAGCTCGTACGTTTGATCAATGTGTAGTTTCTTTCTTGGAGTGCAGAATAATATATGTAATCGTCCTCAATGCAATTTTGGACTTCGTCTCTTAAAGGTGCATATTCACACCAAAATGCTTGAAAATAAAATTGTTAAAATTGTATACCTTTATAGGCTTAAATTCTGTGCACTATGTGTAATGAAACGAAATAAATCTTAACATATGATGATTTCCTTATGTATAAATTAATTTTTTAAGTTGCGAAGTCACGAGACTCTTTCAGTTTCGCAACTTAAAAAATTATATTAATTTATACATAATGAAATCATCATATGTTAAGATTTATTTCGTGTCATTATATATAGGCTCACAGTTTAAGCTTCCAAAAGTATACAATATAAACAATTTCATTTTCAGTAATTTTGCTGTGAACATGCACATTTAAATGTAGTTCATTTTCATTTAGGCGATGCTGAGCTATACTGTCATTTTCAATTGAGCAATAACATTATATCATCATCATAATTGTCATGCTAGATGCTGGATTCATTTGAATGGACATGAATGAAATATCAACAATTTTATTGTTTGTAGGCTCATTTTGCTTTTTACTCCGTTTCTGAGACAAAGCTTTGCATAAATTTGCTGCCAATGGCCTATGCAATGAGTCAACAGACATGCTATATGCATACAAATAAGGATTGGCTTGACATGTTATTCGGAAAACAGGATTTTAAGAGACAGCATACATGCCTTATGATCGCATCAATGAAAAGTGTTACTGAAACGGAATCATTCAACAATATTAGTGAAATTGTCTAGCAGTATTCTGAGGGGCCTATGTATTTTCATTCAATCAACCGTTAAAGGAAATAACAAAAACCGTGTATATCAACTCCAATGTATAATCTAAGTTAATAAATAACCTTCACCATAGTCAAACATGTATTGCTAAAAACTATCTGATGAGTTTCGGGCCATTAACAAAAACAGCCAGCATTCTGAGTGGCACTTACCCGTACATCCAGTGTTGCCTAGCAACGAGAACTTAACAATACACGTTGCCTGTTGTTACTGTTAAAATGATGTAGGCCTAATACGTTCGTCATTGTATTCTGTTGGGGATTTGTCAGACCTCTCAATGGACCTTGCCAGCTTATCCATCCATCATATGACGTCATATGACGTCATAATCAACTATATGACGTGTATTATGACGGCATAATCATTTCGTTATGAATGACTAGATTTATTCCATCTTAGACGCTTAATGGTCCGTCAGATTGTATGAATTGTATGTCTTTACTATCTAATAAACATGCGGTTGAATATTTTTAACTAATTTGATTAGGCGCTGTTGCTACCATAGGCAGCATCAGCACCTAGTCAATTTAATTTCAAAATATTCAACAGCTTACCTCTATAAATTTCTGGAAATTGACAGTCAGTGAGTTCACGGATCGATCGATCACAACACGAGCGAGGTATGGGTGGAGATTGGCGGGGCATAACTAAAACTGGAAAGGTCGACAGTGAAGCAGTATGGTGATGTAGAATGGTAGGAACACGATATGATCTAGGTGAACATTAGGAATAATAGATTATGTGATAAATAGAACCTTAAACCCGATACCATTTCGTATCAAATTTATAACACTCGTTTAGTAAGATATCGCTGACGCTCGTTACAAATGAGATCTTACTAAACTCATGTGCTAAATTCGATACGAAATGGACATATTGTTTGAGATCCTATTTAACAATTACTCACGGATGATAGTCCGGTAAGCAGCACTGACTAAGACGGCAAACAGCACTGACCAACACGGTAAACAGCGCTGACCAACACGGTACACAGTACTGACCACCACGATGCACAGCACTGGTCAAAACGGTAAACGGCACTGACAAACGCGATAAACAGCACTGACCAACACGGTGAACGGCGCTGACCAACAAGGTAAACCGCACTGACCAATATGGTTGAAGTAGTTGTGAAGATATGAACTCGTGCTTTGTTCAAATTTACGTGTTCTTTCGTGGGCCTGCACCTTGTGTTGAGCTTTATGCTGATTTTCTAATCTGGATTTGCTAAATAGAACCGGGTATTCTCAGGACACAACTTGGAGCATAATAAAGAGATAACTCCAGCGCTAGTTGGAGCGAAATAGGATGTGCTGAATGTATATATGTTATGTTGATAGAGGGAAAATATGTCTAGAAAATACACGTGTTGTCATAGTCGACTGTACGATCGGGCATCAGAATTTCACATATCTAGGACAATATATCGGCTTTTTCATAGGTATTCATTTCTATTGTAAGTACTTCACTAAACATCTCTAATAACACAAACTATTGGGCAGGTACTGGAGCAATAGGGCCCAGTATTGGTTCAGTACCGGCCCAGTAAACCGCGTTACAAGGGGTGTGGGGGTGGATATGTTATGCTGAAATAAGTATATTGAAGTGTAGTCGAAAAAAAGTCCTGTCGGAAAATCGTCCTGTTGAAACCTGTCGCTGCTTTAGACTGGCAGTAACAGATAAATTAAACCAGACATGTGGTTGCACTGCAGCTATTCTTTATAAAGTGAATTAATTTTTCTACAAAATATTATTAAATAAATATCTCGTACAAAGGCAGAACCTGCGCAAGACAGATGTCTAGTCCAGAAATTTATGAATAAAGAAATGCTCTTACATGTAAGTCAACTCAATACTAAAATACAACAACTGTATGCACAAGGTGGGAGATGTGCATATGTCACATATATTCATGGAACGAATAATTGATTTCCAGCCCATTCATTTTTCAACATCTATTATTACAGTTGAACCTGTCTATAAGAGAAACTGCGTGAGTACAAACTTGTAGTTAAAAACCGGCAAGTCAATGGACCGTTCCAAGTTTAACCATCGATCATCTGACTTCATATGACGCCATAATTAACTAAGTGACGTATATATTGACGTCATAATCATTGCGTCATGAATGATTCGATATAATGCGTCTTAATAGTCCGACACGTTGTATGTATTGTATGCCTTTACTATTCAATAAACAGTCTGTCGAATATTTTGAAATTAATTTGGCTGGGCGCTGTTGCTGCCATAGGCAGCAAAATCACCCAGTCAAATTAGTTTCAAAATATTAAACACCTTACATGCATAGTTTTCTGGAAATTTATATTCAGGGAGTTCAGAGATCGATCGATCCCAAAATGGACGAGTGGGTGGAGCTTAGATAGAGATAGGCGGGGCATAGCTAAAGCTGGAAAGGTGAATTAATACACCTCATTTGCTGTGGTAGTGGCTCAATCAAGTCTCTTAACCCTTTAACGGGCAAGACTTGTCGTCAGGAAAATAGAAGTTTTTTCACGGACATTGTCCATTTCCTGACAAAGGAAATAATATTTTAGAAAGCCTAATGCTGGAATGACTAGCTCTCTTACCGAGTCAGTCATTTCAGCGAAAATCTTACCGAAAAAATTGGTTTCTTGGGCAGCAAGTGAGCATTTAGAAATATCACTTCAGAAACCCTTTTTGGTCGGCTTGACTTTTACTGGGATAAAGACCCATCATGCTTTGGTCGCAGATCTGTATGCTGTAAGTCGGGTTAAACCCAAAACTTAACCAGAAATAACAAAGTGCTTGAGATGAAAATATAGGTAGGAGTGGGATAAATGTATTGTTCTATTGACGGAAATATGGTAATAAAGTTATAGATGAAGTTTGGTTACTATAAGCCTGATTGTTTAGCTGAAGCTGAGCTAAACAGAAAAAGTTAACTGGTATGGACTAATTGACGGCAACCCATAACTAAACCGGAAATAACAAAGTGCATGAGCTGACAATATAAGTAGGAATGGGATACATGCATTGTACTCCTGATAGGCATGCATTAATACAGCTATATATGTAGGTTGGTTACTGTAACACTAATAGTTTAGCTGTTGCTGAGTTAAACAGAAAAGCCACACTGTACGGAATAAGGCACTCTAAAATGTAACCTGAAATAACAAAGGCCTGCGTTGCAAATAGAGGGAGGAACGGGATAACTGGATTGTAGTATTGATATGAATGCAGTAATAAAGAGTCTGGTCCCTATAACCCTGATAATTTTGCTGTAGCAAGGCTCAATAGAAAAGTTAACCAACACTGCTAACGGCGCGGACGATGCCGACAACGCAGACGCCGCCGATGCAGTTGTGACAGGCGAGCTACAATAACCGTCATCAGTTAGAGTGTGAAATGGAATGCGTTAACGCTAACGAGCTATTCAGCACCACAGAGATGAACCCTTTAACACTCAAATTTGTTCAAGAAAATTCATAGAAAATGTCTATTTGCAGACCAAGAGAAGACTATATTTTTGAAAATTTACCACTAGAATGACTGGCTCGGTTTCGAAAATAGTCTTCTACTGGCCCGCAAATGGACATTTCTCAAGACCACTGCAGAATCTGTTTTGGCTGATATGAGGGTTAAACGAGTTAATATTGAGATCGATATATGCACGTCCTAAAATCGTAAGGTAATTTTCAAGTGTTTACCTGTTTAGCCTTCCCGGATTGGGGCCATACTTGACACATATAAGTTGCGAGGTTTTAGCTGAGACAATCTTTAACCCTTTAAACTCTGGAATCCCAACTGTTTCAATTTCAAGACAGGTAAACACGTAGACTAAGAATCTAGCAGAGGACGACATTGCCCAGACCTGCTACACGTGCAACGTACTGCTAAAAAGGAGCGGGAATAGTTATAACTAATGATGCTGGGTGAGAAAATGAAGCATTGGCCAAAAGGACGGATTACAGTTGCATGGTGTTTTCAAACTTTCCAGGAAAACTGTTGAGTATTTGGAAACAAATTTGGCTCACTCCAATTCATGAATCCATTTCCTCAGTCAATCATATGACGTCATAATCAACTACGCGACCTGTAACCTGACATCATAATCATTACGTTATGGATGACTCGATTTAGTCCGTCTTTAACGCTTAATAGTCCGACACGTTGCACGAATTGTATGTTTTTACCATTTAATAAACATTCTGTTGAATATTTAGCAACAGTGCCCAGTCAAATTAGTTTGAAAATATTCAAAAGCTTACATGTATAGTTTTCTGGAAATTGATGGTCCAGGCGTTCGGTGATCGATCGATCTCAACACGAGCAAAGTGTGGGTGACGCGTAGCGAGAGGTGGGCGGGGCATAGCAAAAACTGGAAAGGTCAATTCGTTTCAATACATTCAAAATAACACAACAATTTGCTGTTTATGGTATGTTAGAGTCAACGGGTTAATGTAGGCTATTGTAGCGTATAGCATTTTGATCTAAAATCAAGCCGTAGCATTTAAAACTCATGCCATATTATAATGATATGTGTATAAGTGGCTAGGCAACAAGGGAACTGTCTGGGGTTTATCTCATTCAGAAAAATGATAACGCGGCCCCATACCGTATACTTCACGGGAGGCATTTTGCATGAAATGTACAGACTTGGAGTATTTAAAAATAAATTTAGTAACAAATGTGGTAAATATTAGATGAAACTAAACCGGTATTAGCATATTATCATGCTCAATGAAAGAAATCTGAGAAATTTGAGAAAGCACTAATCTTCTATTACATTATACACTGATAAGCGAAGTAGCTGCTACGCGAAGTAAAGTAAACAACGAGGAAGATGATGCTGCCAGTCAGAAGTCTGTTTATATTTAGGATCTCCTATGTGCATATAGTACAAACTATCCTAAAATTGTTGAAAGCATCTATGCTGACCGATTCGTTGCTGCAATGGACCTTTCCAATTTTAGCTATGCCCCGCCCATCACTAGCTAAGCTCCACCCACACATCGCTCGTGTATGGATCGATCGATCCCTGAACTCCCTGACTATCAATTTCTAGAAAACTACACAGGCAAGCTGTTAAATATTTTTAAACTAATTTAACTGGTCGCTGATGCTGCCTATGGCAGCAACAGCGTCCAGTCAAATTAGTTTCCCGATATTCAACAAAATGTTTATTAAATAGCAATTACATACAATTCGTACAACGTGTCGGACTATTAAGCTTTAAAGACAGACTATTTCGAATCATTCATGACGTTATGATTATGAGGTGATCCTACACGTCACGTAGCTGATTATGACGACATATGACGTCATATGATCGATAGATACAATGGAAAGGTCCATTGAAATCTATACAGGGCATGATAGCTTGATGTTTTGCCTACGATAAGATACACTGGGAATATTTTTTGTATTAATATGGTGCTCAGATGTCCCAGCTCCTCCCTATCGATACTCTAGATGTTTTAAACCAGTTTGTGAATGGCGATGTCTTGGAGAAACTTGGCATCGTGCACTTATTTGAATGTACTCCAGCTGGCCAGACTATAGAAGAGACTGCAAACAGAGATACGAATCTGGGGGAACAAAGGGCTTCAGCTTAAAACCAACAACCGTGAACCGATACTATCTCACAACCGCGTGCAACTGCGGAACATGCTCGCTGTTGGTCGCTCTCAGTTATGACCTACAGATCTGAAACGCATTATAATCCAAAAAGATGTGACATATATCCAACCATTGGTTGAGATAATGGACCAGAGTTGGATCAATCCACTTAACTCGGACCAGGCCTAGTTACTCAACGTGTCAATAGGTAGCCTGGTTTCACCAGATGTCGCTGATAATATGCCTAGAACTCGCAAACTAGGGCGAATTTCAAAACAACTCGATTAGAGAAAGACAACACAACAGTAAAATGTCATGACAAACTAACAAAGATAAAGCTGAAAACATTCAGTCATATTAACAAGAAGAATGTCAAAACGTGCAAGCCAAGGAAGTTGTGCTTAAGGCAGATAGGACATTATTTGGGCATATAATCATTGTTACCCAAAGCTAACAGCTAGCTACACGTCGACGATGTTCTATCACACGTGGTAAGGCCTCTGTCATGGGCAGTCCCAAATGGTGACCGATCCCTAACGTAGACAAATAAAGCAGCATTTGTGAAATGGAGAAAATGCGTCACCAGCAGAAGACATAAAACAGCAACACGCATCATTGACGGAATTAGCTTCCGAAAATGGAAGATCGCAACATGATCTTCGCGCAGCTGTCAGGAACTATTTTGTCTCTTGTATTGTATGAGGGTAAATACACTTAAAGAATTGAGAGATGACCTTTAAAGCTGACTATTTCTTACGTTCACGACAACGATAATCAATGTGAAATAAATAAGTCTTAGCTGTCAGATGCGTGTTGAGTCTGGGGCGAAACAACCATTACATGATTACATGACGTCATAATAAACTACGGCACATGTATGCTGACGCCATAATCAACTACATCATGAATGGTGCGATTTAGACGGTCATAAACGCTTAATAGTCTGTCAAGTTGTACAAATTGTATGTCTTTACCATAGACAACAATAGCAACCAGTCAAATTAGTTTCAAAATATTCAACAGGTTACCTGTAGAGTTTTATGGAAATTGAGATGCAGGGAGTGCAGGGATCTATCATTCACAACACGTGCAACGCGCGGGTAGAGCTTAGCTAGCTTTAAGCTTGACATAACTGGATTCTTCCATTGAAAGCCGTTCAACTGTACCAGACAAGCATGCAACTCATTTTAAAGACAGTCTAACAGACGTTTGATTACAAATCTGCATCCTCTTGTGTCTGGAGTAGAGCAGTCATTTGGAGAATGGCTTCAAATACTGACTATTCGAATCGCGTGTATGCCTGGAAGAGAACATTACCATTGCCACATGTCCGGCACTTCAAATCGGTAATGGTGTAGATTGACGATATAATAATTTTAGATAATATTTGTGCAACTTGATCAAAAGCAAGGTGGTTACCATAAATCTCCTACACCTAAGCATTAAAAATGTGTGTTATTTCTTATGATATCATTCAGCGAGTAAAGCAATCACCTATGACGTCATAGATGTGACGATGTCTTTTATGGCGTCATATGCCGGACTAAATCGCGTCAGTCATGACGTCATCGATTATGACGTCAGCCCACATGTACCATTGTTGATTATGACGTCATATGATTGATCGATAAACTGGATTCCTCTATTGCTATGCGCCTGCTAAAATGATGTTTTAAATTAGCTTACATGTTTTGATGACTATTTCACTCTGATTAAAATGAGATTTAATATTGATGTATGTAGTTACCTCTTTAATGGCTAGATATATATATAAGACCATTGCACATGCCGGTTTGGGCCGGTTTCGCCGCGAAAGTGTTAATGGTTTTTATTGCTATGCTGTTAGACCATATTGGTGTAAATTGATGATGATGATGATGATGATGTTGTTGTTGTTATTATTTTTCACATCTCTGTAAACCCCCTTGCTCTCTCCCTATATCCCCCCCCCCCCCTCACTCCATGCTCTCCATAGCTCCCTCCCATTGTGTCCTTCCTCTCTCTTCATCCATCCCTTTTGCCCCCCCCCCCCCGCACATCTGCCTGCCCAAACGGCTTCCCGCCCGGCCACCTGCCTACTCTCCCGACTCGCCTCCTACCTCCCTCGATCCACTCTCTCTCTCTCTCTCTCTCTCTCTCTCTCTCTCTCTCTCTCTCTCTCTCTCTCTCTCTCTCTCTCTCTCTCTCTCTCTCCATCTCTCTCCCTCCTTTCACCACTCCCTCCCTCCTTCCACCACTCCCTCCCTCCCCACCCTCCCTATCCCCACCCTCCCGCTCCTCTCTACTAGATATTTATATTTGGTTTATAATCTATTATTATGCTGTCATATAATGAAGCTGTAGGAAGACGGCTATGGTAAAATTTAAGAACTTGTGACCAATCCATTTGTAAAGTAATACAATAAAATATGTTTAAAGAAATGCCATTGACTTTCAAGACCGTAAGTAGTTTATGTAAAATAAAAAATCATATGCTTAATAATACACAACTCCTAACGGGCATAAATCAACGTCACCGGCATAATTCTCAGTAGAGCGACTTAACGTTGAGCTTACACTTTGTTCTGAATGATCCTAAAATCTGGAACAATCTTGAAATTGATATGAACCCGCTATTTCAATATAAGAACATCCTGTTATATCAATACAAGATTTTCAAGTAATCTATGTTTGAGATAACGAATGTTCAAATACGGGTCTAAAGGAAAAAACCACCGAAGCAAGAGTGTCACCGCTCGGGTAGACAGATGCATATTTCGAAAGTAATTTGACTGATACCTATTGCTGCCTTAGGCAGCAACAGTTACAATCAAATTACTTTCATAACAGTACATACACTGATTCATTAATTATATCGCAAACAATTATTAGTTATCTTTGATTTATAGTGTCAATGCTTAAATTACATATTAAGACGTCAACATAGTATTTTGAAATTGCGCTATAAATAATATATCTAGATTATATATAACTAGTGAACGCTTGTTTTGTTTTCATTATTGAGACGCCATATCTGTAAAGATGAAGAGCCTTTGCCTGATTGTCGTAGCACTCTCCTACTGGTATTTATTCACGCGTGTGTGTCCGCGCAAGTGTGTGCGTGAATTCGAATTCGCACGAGTATGCCTTTATCTATCTATCTATCTATCTATCTGTGAGTGCGTATGCGAGTGCCCGCGTGCGTGCATTCCTGCGTGTTTAAGTGCGTGTCATTGTAGCTGCTGAATGCGAATTTGACACAAATTCGATTGATCGATCAAGTTGTTCTGAAGAAACTGATTGGTTGGCTTGATCAACGGCCATCTTGGATTTTCTGTTATTTGTCGAAGCTCATTTCTTCACAAATCTCTGAAACCGCTTAGCTGACTGACATGGATATCAAGAAGCATCATCTAGGACACGATCTCGCTCAAGGTTGTTCAAAGGAATCGGATTGGATGATTTGTTTGGCGGCCATCTTGTATGAGCTAATTTTCGTGAAAAAAACTTCTCTGAAACCTGTTAAAGCGTTCTGATCGATATTTGAGAAATATAATTAGGATGGGGGACAAAGACAGCTCGTGTTTGTTTAAGGGACATGGATATATGAAAGAACACTTAACAAGAATCTCGGTAGCTGCATGTGTGAAAAGTAGGTCACACTGACATACGTTTGTTACGCTACATACCTTAAGCCTGACATGACAAAACGTGACAAATTTATCCCACATCCTCCCAACCCCACATATAACAGTCCACCCAAAGCAGGTCAAGATTTTACGGGTAGAACCAGAGTTAACAACAAATGTGTCTTTCGCGCATACAGTTTTCAAAATAATAATTTTAATCTGGTGGCCTTGACGTTTGACCATTCGACCCAAATTATCACACATCTTCAGGACTCCGCTGTCAACTGCTTCACCAAAGTCGATTACTGTACACGAAACCCTCTTGAAATGACAGCCCAAAGCTTTTCTAGCTGACTGGCTGGATCGCTGATTGACTGACTGGCTGGCTGGCTTGCTGGCTGGCTGGCTGGCTGGCCAGCCGACCGACCGACTGGCTGGATGACTGACTGGCTAGCAGGCTGGCTGGCTGGCTGACTGACTGACATGCCGGTTTATTGAGCTGCTATTCACAGCTAAATATGACGCGCAGCTGACCAATCAGAATTTGGGTTTTGTTAGTCTATGGATTCTGAAAGTGAAAATCGTGACGCATGGGTCCTAGGTCCTGGGGCCTGCTGAATAGAAAGTTGTAACTATTCGATCTGATTTGTCTATCGGATTAGGGATCATCATACATATCTTTGTTTTGGATACAATTTACTGAATTCTTTTATTTTTTACCGAAATGTTCATATCTCCAGCATGTTACTATGTTTCATGTTCTATTTGAATTACTGCACGTGAGTCAATCAGGTCACAGTACGGGTTAATATATTTCCAACCCAAAAACAAAAAACATTTTACATTTTATTTTGAACATAATTATATTGGAAAACATAGTTGCTACAATGTCTTCCAAGCGGAGTATGTTCAAAATCATTCCACAATAAGTTCTATTTTGTTTTTGAATCACGTTAAGTTATTTCTGAGCTGGACTGTATGTCTGCCCTGTTGAATGGGATGAATAAGTCTCAGATTATCCGTTCCATTGCAGCGTAGTTAGATATGATATTAAGTTATTTCAGAGCTGTACTGCTGTGTCTCGTGTTAAGATATATTGGAGTAATCTGTTGCTCGAGATGTTAAAAAATTACGCCAAGTAACGTGGACAATAATGGTCATAACGTGGTAACCATTTAACACTCAAATTGACCAAAAACGGCTTCAGCAGTGGGCTTGGGAAATGCCCATTTGCAAACCAAGCTAAGACTATTTTAGAAAATTCACCACTGGAATGCAAGGCTCGATAACAGAGCCAGTCATACCAGTGGTAAATTTCCAAAAAAGCCTTCTCTTAATCTGCAAATGGACATTTTCTTCGAAAAGATCTTAATTTCTTTAGCAAATTTAATGCTTAAAAGGTTTTAATATGTTCTTAGTTTAGCAGTTAATGGACCTCACCACGAGGATAACCTAGTGATCAGGGCGCTGTTTACCACCACAGACATCAATCATGACAACAGCCTCTCACGTCATGAACTGCACCGACTCATTCTAAGCTTTGACACAAACGGTAAGCTCTGCTTCTTATTTTTGTCATCGCTCTCACAGGTGTTTTGCTTCCGTCATCAACGCTATGTTAATTGTCGTCATCGTTGTTCAATCGGTTTGAAATGAAATGATTTATTTACACCCCCAGACCACGTTCCATGGTATATGGGGGATATATACATAGTAGTTACTTGGAGTAGTAGCTAGTATACATTATATCTACAATTTTTCTTGTCGAATACAATATACACATATACATGTTTCGATATTGTTGTTGTTGTTGTTGTTGTTGTTGTTGTTGTTGTTGTTGTTGCTGCTGCTGCTGCTGCTGCTGTTGTTGCTGCTGTTGCTGCCGCTGCTGTTGTTGTTGTTGTTGTTGTTGCTGTTGTTATTGTTCTTATTCTTGTTGTTTGTCGTTGTCGTCGTCTTTGTTGTTGCCGTTGTTTTGGTTGGAGTTGTTGTTATTGCAGTAGTAGTTGATGTTGCAGTAGTAGTAGTAGTAGTAGTAGTAGTAGTAGTAGTAGTAGTAGTAGTAGTAGTAGTGCTGCTGCTGCTGCTGCTGCTGCTGCTGCTGCTGCTGCTGCTGCTGCTGCTGCAGATACCACCACTACTACTACTTTTACTTTTTTCTTTTTTTTTGAAAATCCGACACTGACGCAGTCGGACACACTTCACGGAGGAACTCCTTTAAAAAAGGCTTGCAAACCCCCATAAAAAATCGGGTGAAATAGCAGGCTTTATTAATAGTATATGAATAACAATACAAACTTAACATATCAAAACAGTGCAAGCTAAAATACTCTATTACCATATACCACACCCATGGCATAACTACATAGAAAAAAATCCACTTAATAAAGAGCTGATAACATAATATAATTCAACAAAGCCATTACTATTTGTACACCGTGTGGTAGTAGGCCCAAATGGCGAGCATAGTTACCCAATAAGTGGTAAAGCGACTCATCAATAATTAACAGTAAGTTACCGCTACTCATTGACGCCTTTGAGCCGATTCATGACCGGCATGCTAAGTAGATCATAGGTGGTTTAACGTAGCACACCGTATAGTATTAGGCCCACATGGCGAGCACATGGCGAGTGCAGCTCGCCAACATGTGGCGAAGTGACTCGTCAATAGGTAACACAAGGTCACTCATTGACGCTTTATGTCGTATAATGCGCAAAGCAAAAGTATACAAACTATGACTACATAGATGGCGCTCTGGGTTCACAATCTAAATTTACTTCATTGTAAGTTTTTGTAAATTACGCAGGAACAAATACACATACAGTAAACATTTACAACAGGATGCTAATTGTATATATGTAAGATGTCATACTCTGTTAACCTAATGAATTCGAAAGCCGGATCACCTCCAGAATATTGACGCGATGCTCATTTGATATTTAAATATACCGATTCCCAAGATTAGGTTATTCGTCAAAATATCCTCTCCTAAGACATTAAAATTTTAAAATAATGTCAATTAAATAAAATAAAATACCATATATATATATATATATATATATATATATATATATATATATATATATATATATATATATATATATATATATATATACACCAAGCAGCGAGTGTGCTAGCTTATACAAGTTCTGCTTCTGCTATTTTTAGATATCCGTGTTCAATTGATACTAGCCCAGTTTTGCACCATACATCTTTAAATCTACTTTCTTTTCCATGTTCCACTAGCCTGTAAAATTCACAATGAATGCAGTTTATCAACAATGATCGAAATATAGCTTGTATGGCTCTTTGGTGGTTGTTTCCTGTTTTGTCTCTGGCCTCTGAACACTGATGCTTCCAAATGGCCCACACTCCTACAGATAACAGGGTTACTAACAATTCTTTCTCTTTGCCATTAATGATTCGTCCGATAGTTGAGCAATCTTTGAACATAATGGCTGAAACAGCCATTAATTTCACATATTTGATTCCAAATTTGGCAAGGAGCATATTGATATATACCCAAAAGCCTGTAGCTATACAACACTGTGTAAACAGCTGGTCTATTGTTTCCTCCTCAGTATTACATAATAAACACCGGTCTGTACTTGTTATTTTGCACGTATAAGTCAGATGGCCGACCAATAGCCTTCGATGGAGTAATCGCCATGCCAGGTTCCGTGCGTTTGCTGGTAGACAAGGTAGATGTATTGTTTCCACGCATTTTTCGAGGTCTTTGGCGTGCATCCTAAAGTGTTCCAATGCTTAACTGCAATAGGAGTCTGTCTCCGACTTTGTAATTGCATTCCATACCAGGCTCTAGATGCCATGCTGTATTTTATATGCTCTGACTTAAATACTAATATTGGTTGCAACATATCTCTCTTGCCACGTGCTTTCGGCAATTTGAACCATTCATCAGGTATTGCATTCTTTATTCTAAGAAATAAGCGCTGGGCATCAATATGCCTCATTGATGTTGCTCTTGCTACATCCTGTATCGCAATCCATTTGCGAGATTTTGGATTAACTAAATCACGTGAATATTGAATGCCATTTTTGACCATAGAGGGCAAATATAATACAGCATCATTATCACGAATCAACTCGTTGCCCCAAAGACATTACCCTATGGCATCTTCCCAACAACTGGGTTGTGGCATTGATTGCGTAAATATCTTTAAAGCTTCGAGCTGTTCTTTATATACGCTTCGTATCTTCTGATGGTTAGGTGGCAGTTTATTGCACAAAAATAAACATTCTACTGGAAATGGATCTACGTACCTTTGTAGAAGTGTCCTTGCAACACTTGACCAAGATGAGTTTGAAGTGAGTAACTTATTCAAGAATTTCAGTTTTAGAGAAGTACACTTTGCTAAAACATTAACCAAATCCAGGCCTCCATCATGCTTTTCATTGGTGAGGATTGACTGCGATACTAAATGGGCTTTGTCCTCCCATAAGAAGGACAAAAGTAACGTGTTGATCTTTGACTCTACTGATTTGGGCATATGAACTACAGAAGCGGTATACCACAGTCCGGATAAAATTAAATTATTGAGGACAAATGTCCTGCCAAATACAGTTAGGCGACGTCGTTTCCAATTTACTAATGCACCCTTTAGCTTGGATAGCCTTTCTTCCAAGTTTATTATTACATCCTGTTCTCTACTAAAGTAAATACCCAAAATCTTTATGATATCATCTGACCAGTTAATATTCATAACATTGTCAGTTCTGTCCTTCCAAGCGCCCAAAAATAATCCCCTAGATTTGTCTCTATTGACCTTAAGCCCTGATGCCTTTTGAAAATCTGACAATACTCCAATTAAAATTCTAAAATCTGAATTTTTACTCGCAAACACAGTCGTATCATCTGCATATTGAGACACCTTT
The DNA here is from genome assembly GCA_034401795.1 of Chaetoderma sp. LZ-2023a. Lineage (NCBI taxonomy): Eukaryota > Metazoa > Mollusca > Caudofoveata > Chaetodermatida > Chaetodermatidae > Chaetoderma > Chaetoderma sp. LZ-2023a. The sequence continues at coordinate 24,589,351 of CM067362.1, read as the reverse complement.
AGTGGCCTTTCTATGCCACGTAAACAAATTCCTTGAAAAGCATTACGTTGCCTCAATGTGCCCCCCCCCCCAACGATTCCATAGCTATGACGAATAGAAGCTGAGACAATGAGCAACCATGTCTGACACCTCGTTCCAACACTACAGGTTCAGATAGATGATTATTTACTAAATAGCAACTTGTTATATCAGTATATAAAATATTGACCCATTTAATAAATCTGGACCCAAAGCCAATATGGTCTAAAGACTTAAACAATAAATCCCATTCAAGTCTGTCAAACGCCTTCTCGTTATCAAGTGCTATTATTACTGCTGGGATGCAATCCTTTTCAACTAATTGAATAAGGTCTCGTATAAGCAATGTGTTGTTTAATATCGTTCTTCCTGGTACAGAGCATGTTTGATCCTCATCAATTACTTCGCCTAGGACTGCGCCAAGTTTTAATGTTGGTGCCCGAGTAATAATCTTATAGTCTACATAGAGTAGAGAGATTGGTCTATAATCTGTATTATATTTCTGTCACCCCTCTTGTATATAAGCCGAACATATGCTTGGCCCACCGATGGAGGGAGATGCCCTTGCTTAAAAATGCTAGCTGCTATTTCTTCTAATACTGGACCAAATATGTGCCAGAATGTTTGATTAAATTCGACTGGAAGTCCGTCGCAGCCAGGAGATTTTCTAACTTCATACCTTTGAGGGATTTTGTCAAATCATCAACTTTCGCGACATGCATCTGGAAGTCTTTGTGCTATATTAGCTAAAATATCTCTGGTTGCAGCTTCATCACTTCCTTCAGATTTATACAATACAGTTTTCAAAATATATTATAATTTTAATCTGGTGGCCTTAACGTTTGACCATTCGACCCAAATTATCACACATCTTCAGGACTCCACTGTCAACTGCTTCCCCAAAGTCGATTACTGTACACGAAACCCTCTTGAAATGACAGCCCAAAATAAGCTTTTGTAGCTGGCTGGCTGGCTGGCTGGCTGGCTGGCTGACTGACTGACTGGCTGGCTGGCTGGTTGGCTGGTTGGCTGGCTGACTAGCTGGCTGACTGACTGACATGCCGGTTTATTGAGCTGCTACTCACAGCTAAATATGACGCACAGCTGACCAATCAGAATTTGGGTTTTGTTAGTCTATAGATTCTGAAAGTGAAAATCGTGGGTCTTAGGTCCTGGCGCCTGCTGAATAGAAAGTTGTCACTATTCGATCTGATTTGTCTATCGGATTAGGGATCATCATACATGTCTTTGTTTTGGATACAATTAATAATCTCCAACCACGTTTTGCGCGTTTTGGGATAGATTTAATCACTGAATTATTAGAATTCCATTTTCAAGGTAATCAAATAGGTAAGCTCTTGAATATTTGAAACTAATTTGACTGGGTGTTGTTGCCCATGGCAGCAACAGCGCCCAGTCAAATTATTTTCAAAATATTCAACAGAATGTTTATTAAATAGTAAATCACTATGCATTTTGATTGTGACGTTAGCCTGACGTATTGATTATGGCGTCATTTACTTGAGTGACAGATCGCATGGATCCGTTGAGTTCTTGTGTGTGTGTTTTAGGTAACAGCGAGGTATCAGAAGTTGAGCTTATCCGTGGATGGGCCGAGAGAGAGCTGGGGCCAATATGGGATGCCGTACGGCTGTTCCAGCTTCTGGATACTGATGGGAGTGGCACGATCAACTGCAATCCAGATTTCAACAGGATATTCACTTACTTCGATCGCAATGGTGAGTATCTGGTGCCCATTCAGCAGCAGCAGCAGCAGCGGCAGCAGCGGCAGCAGCAGCAGCAGCAGCAGCAGCAGTAACGGCCGCGCCGGCAGCTGGGGGGGGGGCAGCATCGGCATTAGCAGCAATACCAAATATTAATTCTACACACATTTTTGGTGATGAAAGCACTGGCACATTTTCCAGATTTCTGTCTAGTGGTACAATCAGGAATAAAGTAGACGAAAACCATGAGATAAGTTTCTCGAGAACTAAATGATATGTTTTACATATTGAACTTCATTTCTAATTGATTTGAAGACAACTGATATTCTGAGACATTATTGATCCTAATCACAGCGTAGGCATACAATACAACTAAAACTGACTTAATATATATTTCCAAAGCAACATAAATCATTTTGTCGAATATTTTGAACATAATTGAATTAGAAGACATTGCCAATGCATTTATGTTCAAAATATTCAACATGACATTTCTTACTCAACCGTTTAGCGACTAGTAGCACAAAAGGTTTTAAGGTTTCCGTCTGGCTTAATAGTGTTCTGTTTTTGTTTAGGAAACATGTTAACTTGTTTATGAGGTGTGCTATAGGTAATATACATGGAAGGTATACTGCATGTGGTGGGCGTCGACCAAGCGATACCTAGCTGTCCCTGCCGATGCTCTAACTAATCTACGTCGAAAATTGCATCAACTCCATTTAGTCGATTCATTGAATGAATACCACTATCATAGCAAATTCTGTATTTTTCAAGAGCAATAATAGCTCTGTTAATATTGATAACAAGTCTTCGGGCTCACTGTATATTAGCCTATCATTTCGGCCGCGGGATGACTGCCAAAAATGTAGCTAGAAAGCCAGTGTTGTTGCCACTTGGCGGGGCAACTTGAAAACAATGGACCCTTCCAGAGTAATGACGTCATATGACATCATAATCAGCTAAGCAGCGTGTAGGATGACGTCATAATCATCACGTCATAAATGATTCAATACGGCCCGTCATTAATTCTTAATAGGCCGACACGTTGTACAAATTATATGTCTCTAATATTTGATAAACATGCTGTTGAATATTTTGAAACTAATTCGACTGGGCCATGTTGCTGTCATAGGCAGCAACAGCACCCAGTCAAATTAGTTTCGAAATATGCAACAGCTTACCTGTATAGTTTTCTGGAAATTAATAGTCAGGGAGTTCAGAGATCGATCGATCCCTACACCATCAAGGTGATGGCGGAGCTTAGCTAGAAACGGGCGGAGCTTAGCTAGAAACGGGCGGAGCTTAGCTAGAAACGGGCGGAGCTTAGCTAGAAACGGACGGAGCTTAGCTAGAAACGGGCGGAGCATAGCTAGAAACGGGCGGGGCATAGCTAAAACTGGAACGGTCCATTGTTTTCAAACAATATGTGTAGATTCCAAAAATAAAGTTTCCACGGATTGGTTTGCACATTACTTGTACAGAGACTATTCTTTACCACTTATAATCCCTCTATAAATGACGAAATAAAACCCCATTTGAACTAATATGGTTAAGGGATTTCTGTTATATTTCCAATACATACTTATTTAGCAAAGAATATAACTTCTATGTTGGTAGGTTTCTACGTAAAATCAGGCATGACAGAAACAGTTTCTGATTAGGGAGGAAGGAGGGAGGGGGCCTGAACCGTGGTGGTTCATCCCCTCATCCTCAACACCCCACCCCTGTTTTTTGCATAGAGTGTCCAGGTCTCCTCAGCCGAAAATTTAAAAATCTACAGTCAAACCTGCTCTAACGACCACTTCTATTAAGAGAAAACTTTCAAGTCTCAAATCCAACTAAGCAATACATTTTACTTCTATTAAAGAGACCACCTGTCTTAACAGACCATCATTTGATCCTCCCGTGGGTGGTCTCTTCAACAGATCTGACTGTATTCCAGGTACATACTTTTATATTGTATCTCTTGCTTTTCAAGAGGGAAATGTGAACCTGCAGTTGCCTATCCTTGGCTAGTATACATGCTGCCCTGCTTACTGTAGGCCTATACAGCTGTATTCGGGGTTGGGGGGGGGGGGTTGAGGGTGTCATCAGCCGCCCCATGGTTGCGCCATACATAACGCTGCTTTTCGACGTGAACACCCAGACGTGTTCACGTCGAAAAGCAGCGTTATGTATGGCACAACCATGGGGCGGCTGATGACACCCTCACCCCGGAATACAGTTGTATATGCCTACTGACAGCCACGTGTGCTACACTTACAGCGCATGTGCTTCAACACATTTACGAGTGAAGGTGACGCCAACTCAAACATAAGCTCACATTTGTCATCTAAGATCCACCCATAACTAACAGGAGATGGCATATATATATACATGTAATGTTCTGAAGAGCCCTACAATATATAACAGCCTGGTACATACCATGGCACCCAGTGCATGAACTCATAAACAATCTTTATTTGGTGGAAGAGCCGCATCAGTGGAACATCCAAGTCTGAATAATATCGAGCGTAATTTATATCACTACAGTCCTTCTGCCCATAAAGAAGACAGGAGAATGGTTCCAAACCTGATAAAAGCTCATCTGACAAAATCCATTCAGTCTCAAGTTTTTAGAAGTTTTCACAGGCGTCATGCGAATCAAGCATAAGTCTTAATGCGTTGAACCTCCCATATGTACCACTTCCGATCAAGAAATAAAGAGTGTTAGGAATTTTATGAGCAAACACAACTGATAAGATCATGACCTCAGTATCTTGGCCTCTAATCACAATGTTCTTGTGTGTTGCTGAAGCATGGTTTTTCCGTCAGCTAAAACCCGGTGTCGGCTTTCTCGTGGGCACAGTGAACTTCTGGTATTTCAATAACTCTGCCAAGATTGGTAGCAGGAAAGCGAATGACAGCTTTCACCATGGGAGATTTGAATTTCGATGTCTGAAAGAAGTTTTACGCTACAGTTTTCCAACTTAAGAAAAGAAACTCAATTAAAGATTCATTATTCTCTCCATTGGAAAGAATTCTCTTTAATTGCTTTGATGTTTTTTGTTTTTGGTTGGAGTTGTTAACACGGATAACTTGAACACTATTAGTTGCACGACGAGAACGTTCACAGTTTTTAATACTAATTGTTAAATATCGGTCAACCACAAAATCAATTCGCTTGCAACAATATTGTATACCAAGAGTTAAGAAAGTTTTAAGTAATTGTTCAGCTGGTTTTCCAAATGTCTTTGGTACAAGATTAATAGACCTTTCCACTTTATCCATCCATTATATGACGTCATAATCAACTACGCGACGCGTAGACTAACATCATAACGACTGACGTCATTATGACGTCATAAACGGCATAGATAAGTACGGCACGAATGCCTGCTTGAAGACGGACTATGCGTTGTTGTACGAATTGCATGTCTTTACTATTTAATAAACATTCTGTTGAATATTTTGAAACTAATCTGACTGGGCACTGTTGCTGCCATAGGGAGCAACAGCACCAAGTCAAATTAGTTACAAAATATTCAACAGGGTGTTCAGTGATCGATCGATCCCAACACCGGCGGGGTGTGGGTGGAGCTTAGCTACAGGTGGGCGGGGCATAGCTAAAACTGGAAATGTATATTGTCTGAAGTAAGGCCATTTCAGAATTGTCTGGAACTGGGTCGAGATGAACATTAGGCACACTGTTCTCTAATTCATGCATTAATTGGGCTTTGTTTGTTTTCAACTTTAGCCCATCATATGTTCTGAGTGAATCTGGACCAGGAGTTAGAGAATGCGACAATAGCTCGTGAAGATCAATATCTCCTGATTTATCCACTAACAAAAGCTGACTGAATAACTCACTGCTGGCGTTCATTGTTACAGTTTCTGACTGTAGCTTAGAGACATACTTTTTCGGTCTAGGTGCACTGAACGTTTGAAGCTTCTAATTGGTGTAAATAAGTTAATAGTTGAGTCACTCTGAAGTCTCTCGGCGCAGAGATAGTTTGCGGCAGTCTTCACAGTATTAAAGACACTAAGGAGACTATCATTAGTGTCATTTGAGGCAACAACCCAAAAAGAAATGTTGATCAAATCCTCTCCCTCGTATGTAAAAGTAACAAGCATCGACTCAATAGGACTTGTGATGGCTTGAATACTAGATTTATCTCTGTGCACACCAGATTTTCCCGGATCCTTTATCAGTCTAGGGTTGCTATCTCTCCCAGCCATTATCTTGCATGCCTTTGATATTGCAGCGCTTTCATAATAGGACACAATCCACAGATTCATAACACTATATCCGGTGGTATCCCCATCATTCCTCCTTTAGTTTTTGAACCATGGTTTAAAGCTTAATCAATTAACTGACCACATGCAATCTGAGATAATCCGTACCTGTCTTTGTCTTTGCACAGCAAAGTCCCCATCTATGAAACAGAGTGTATTTTCCGTGGTTGAAAATGAAAGAGAATTCCATTCATGTCCAAGTATGAACTCCAGAAATCAAATGTAGGATTAACTTCTTATGGCTTTTGGATGAAAGCCTCATAATTTTCAAACAATGTCAACACTTGTTTCTCTTCTAGTAGTTCACAAATTGTGGTGCATGGCCCCTCATTATTCAATTGTTGTGTGACATTTATGGTATCCGCTGTCTTTTCGGTATTAAGAATTTTAATGAACGCTTGCCATCTCAGTCTCTGTTATGCCTCGAGCATCAGCTTATTGACACGCATATCTCTGTTGTAATAGTGACCTGACATAACACCATTCACAGATCCAGATGACACTATCTCTGACTCTATTCTACTATCCTGAATTCAGGAGTCCTGGAAACGTGTGCCTATAATGGCAAGAAATGATATGGAAGGATGAGTCACCTAATCGCACCCCACTACTTATAAACTGGATTCGGCCACATAATTAGCTATGCTTTAGCATAAAATTGTCTGATCAAACACGACACCGATCGTTTTCAGTTCCAGTCTATCTGCAATAGCCACATTGCGTAATTGAATGGTGTAAACTGTTGACATACTTGTCGGACTGGCATCAATTGACGGGAGATATGATATCTTGGATAGAAGTGGAATGAATCTAGATCTCAATAAAGTGTTAAATCCTGTCCAACAGGGAAGAACTTGTCCACTGGCCTTTAGTAACTTTGACAAACAAAATGCAATGTTTAGTGTAGGGTAAGACATTGGACTCGAAAGAGTGACTGTCTTGTGCATATCCATCTTCAAAAATCCATGTCGCTTGGTACATTGACATGGCTGAATGTTAATTAATGGTGGATCAATAGAATGTTTTCTAGTCTTATCAATGTTTATAGAATCACAAGTACTCACTGAAATATCCTTGCAAATACGCTGGACTAAATTGTCATATGTATTATGTGTTTACATTTCTCCAGACTGCGCTTCTTCACTGAAATCGTTTCAGTACCAAATCAAAATGGCTGGCAAATTCTTTGTGACGCCATTACGAGCAATTTCATTTCTGTTAATCTGAGCAGCGCTATGGCAGTACACTGCTCTAGGACCTTGGAATGAGATACCCAATGACCCAACCCACTCAAAAAGCTGATAGAACTGGCAGACACTGTCCAGTGTCGAATTGTCATCGCTAAATTATAATGCTTTGGAGTTGGTGCTCTTCTTTTTGTCGCCGAATGTAGGATATCCTGTGATAATTACAACAGCTTGCATTTAATGTCTTCTGAAGTATTCACTAAACGGTCTAAACCAATATCATCTGATGCCCCAATCATCCAAGCTAACACATTATATAACGATACATGAATCATTTGTTCTGCCTCTTCCATGGAAATATCATCAGCAGATCATCAGGAGGGTAAATCCTGTTTGTGAATCACTCTCTCATTCCCAATAATCTGCCAATAATGTTTAGTTTCTCTTAGCATGGGCAACTTCACTTATGTTCTGTTTGAATTGTTTCACAAACTGGAGTTCTGGTAGGCAATTAAAGTTTTGTTTAGCGTTTGAAGCTCTGACATAAACACCTACATCAAGACCACGGGTTTCGCTAACAGTATCAATACACATTGTCCGCAATTTCACCATACCTATAATCTTAGGATGTTTTTATATTTTCTCCCCAATGACAGACTTATAAATCTATTGGAATGCTTTGCCATACAATGCTTCACTGATTAGTTTACCATGGCGTTTCTCTGTTAGAAAACTAGTATAATCCTTGTAACAATCGGTATCGTACTTCAATTGCTCCCAGACCCTGCTCTTGTATCTGAAGAAGCAGAGTTTTGTCACTCAACATCTTGGCTGTCTTTTCTAAAACCATAGAGGTCATTCCATCTCTTAACGCAGTCAACAATTTCACCCAGCTCACTTCCGAAAATTGTATACTGTTTCCTTCTTGGTCATCAACAATATGTAAATAGCACGTCATAGAGGTTGACCTCTTGGATAAATAAACGACCTGATTGTGACAAGCGCTCCACCTGGTAGTTAAAGTGCTCAAATTGGATTGTCTGTGTATTTTTTATGTTACGTAACTAATTAGTTCTAATTAATGTGCAAGAGAAAATGTGGGAACTTAGGTGATCTAGAACGGATATGTCCTAAGCATGTTATACTGACAATATCATGATTCCCCTAAACATTTGTGATGAAAGATTACTGTAGAGATTCTGGCCCACGGCCTAATTTGTGAGATTGTAATTTTAACGTCTGTTTATTTCAGCGGATGGTCACGTGGTTGAGGCTGAGTTTGTGCTCCAGTGGATCAAGCTCTCGGCCTGAACAACATCCGATATGTTTATGTTACAAGGACGGTCCTGATCATCGAAATGGTCTAGCCACCTCTATAGATTAAATAACTGCTCATCATATTAACCAAACCTTGAATAGTTTATCCGCAGTTTTATTTAATTATCATCCGCATGTTGGCATTCATACGACAGCAGTTAACACTTACAAGATACAAGATACTGTTGAATGTTTTGGAAATAAATGAGACTGGAAGCTGTTGCTGCTTAGACAGTAACAGCTTCCAGTCAAATTAGCTTCAGATATTTTACTCGGACGGGTGATTGACGGTAACCGTTTAACTCGTGTAATCCCAGTGTATCAATCTCCGGTAGCTACACTATACAGGAAAGCGGTTGAATATTTTGAAACTAATTCGACAGGATAACGTCGCAGTCTTAGTCAGCAACAGATCCCAGTCAAATTAGTTTCAAAATTATTAAACGATAATTATCCTTAAATCAAAAGGAATGTGTCTTAAGTGTTAAAGTTTGGGATGTTAGAATTTTCCGACGTTAATTCTGTCAGAATAAAACATTGTATTACTACTTACATCAACCCTTTCATGACGAAGCCGGCCACAAACGCCATCTGTAGTCGCATTGAGGAATGTCCATTTGCAGGCCAAGAGATGATTTTTGAAAATTTACAACTGGAATGACTGTCTAGATAACCAAGCCAGTGATTCCAGTGGTAAATTCTAAAAAATAGTCTTCTCTTGGCCTGCAAATGGACATTCGATCAATAAGTAAATATCTCGATTTTAAAAATAAATTTAGCCATTAAAGTGTGAATAGTGATCATAGAATGTTCTTTATAATTAATTCCTGTTGGTTATTTAACAAAAGTATGCATACAATATTTTCTTATTCCTATGATTTGGTTAATTGGCTCGTGGGTGGTGCCTGTGTCTATTATTAAGCAATGAATACATAAATATACAATGAAATAGAATCTTTTCCGACGTATCCTCTCATATGGGCGTGTTTATTGTTCAAGGTCATTAGAGATTTGGCATATTAAATACATTAAGGAGTTCACATTGCGTTTATCTTAAATGAAGAGTCTACCAACTACTATTTTGCATGTATTGAAACAAATTTGAGTGAAAACTTGTGCTTGTGTGGTTGGCTGAGAGAATCTATACGAGGTACATGTGTGCGTGGGTGCGTGCGCGCGCGCGTATGCGTACGTGTGCACGGGGAAGGGTGTGCTTAGATCGATATTGTTTGTTGCATGATTATTGGGAGAGGCAATGCAAACATGTCTTGGATTAACACGACAATTCCACGTCTTATAGATGATTGTAACAAAATTATTGCATCGCATGGGAGGTAACTCGCTAATAGTAAAAAACATTTTTGCATTCTTTCCCCTAGATTTGTTCTTTGACGAAGTTGTTTTCTCGATGTTTTCCACCAATATGTATCTAAATGTATTGGTCTGTGTAGCGGTGCGCCGGCGTGAACGTGCGTGAGTTGCGTGATCGCCCGTGTGCTTGTAAATGAATATTCGGTAAGCAAAGACACGGAACCGTAAACACAAACTCATTTCTTAGATAACAGATAATCTGTACAAAGTACGCCTTAGACCGTGTTCTCACTAAAGAGTTAATCTGGAATAACGCCATGCTTCAATGCACGAATTGTAGCTCGCCTACGTCTTTGATGAATTTATAATTTAAAAGACGTTCTGTTGAATATTTTGAAACAAATTTCACTGGGAGTTGTTGCAACAGGCCCCACTCAAATTAGCTTCAAAATATTCAACCTTTATAGTTACCTTGAAAATTAGATTCTGGTTTCAAAGTTGAAATCTATCTCAACAAGCGTAAATGTGGGAGGAGCTTAGGTAGAAATGGGCGTAACATAATATGGTGGAGGTGAACTAGAAATAGAGCCCTCTTTTAACTGTGAGTCATTACGATGTTTCGACAAAACCCTCCTTCTCTCTCTCTCTCTCTCTCTCTCTCTCTCTCCCTCTCTGAACTAGAAATAGAGCCCTCTTTTAACTGTGAGTCATTACGATGTTTTGACAAAACCCTCTCTCTCTCTCTCTCTCTCTCTCTCTCTCTCTCTCTCTCTCTCTCTCTCTCTCGCTCTCTCTCTCACTACACACGCACGCGCACAAGATTTTCTTGTAGTACCGGTATTAACCTGCCTTGAACTTAATCTACAAGTTACATTAAATCATAACAAAAATTATACAGCCAAATGGACCTTTCCAGAGTAATGATGTCATATGACGTCATAATCAGCTAAGCGGCGTGTAGGATGACGTCATAATCATTACGTCATAAATGATTCTATACGGCCGTCTTTAACTCTTAATAGTCCGACACACTGTACAAATTGTATGTCTCTACTATTTAATAATCATGCTGTTGCACATTTGAAACTAATTTGACTGGGTGCCATAGTCAGCAACAGCACCCAGTCATATTAGTTTCAAAATATTCAACAGCTTACCTGTATAGTTGTCTGGAAATTGATAGTCAGGGAGTTCAAAGCTAGATCGATGTCAACACGAGCGAGGTGTGGGTGGAGCTTAGCTAAAGATGGGCGGGGCATAGCTAAAACTGGAAATGTCCGTTACACATGTTCATGAAAGATATATCTGTTTAACCGGTAACTTTATGACGTAGGGAAATTATTCGGTTGAATATTTCGAAACTACTTTGCCTAACCCGGGCAGCAACAGCTCCCAGTCAATATATTTTCAAACTACTCAATAACTTACCTATGTATTTGTCTTATAATCGAAATGGCAATGGTTAAATCGTTTATGCAACAGGGTCAATGTTCTCAACGCTCTTAAATGGGAAATATTTCTGATTATCTTCATTCTATCATGAAGACGATAGTTCGTATAGCATCAATTTCGTAATATCTTTCGGCCGTATTCTTGTATGTTTGCCAGAACACCGCCTCGAGATCGTCTTTATTATGTATTTGGTTGCCGTTAACTTTAAGCTAACAGAATAAGCAAGGCTCGTTTTGAGAAATAAGAGTTTGGTTTGAGATAGTATGACATAATCTATTTCGGGTGTCTGATGCGACAAGCAGCCTTTTCATCTTAGTTTGGAAGAAATATTCTTGAATTCCAAGTGTAAGCTACAATTTCTTTACAATTCTGCAAGTAAACAAGTGCGTTGTTTATTTTCTGCTAAGATTTCATGCATTTTATGTTATCCTTCAGCCATTACAGACAAATACCGGAACAGTATAAAGCCGAGAAAAACCCCCACTCGGGCACATTCCGTTGAAAACATACCGCACCCGGTCAACGTTTGTTCGATTCCAACAATAAATAGTTTCGGGAAATTGTTTCTGCGAGGCGTAAATGCCCGGAATTTGCTAGCATGCAGACGCACAACAATAGCCGAATGAAACCAGTCCACAGAGTTAAACGTAATAACAATGGTTATCTCACGTTTATTGAGCTCATCCGAATTTCAAAGATGAGAATTGTTTAAGCGTTTTTGTTCCCAAACACCACAGACGAGTACAGTTCCTTATCAATGTCTTCTTTTGTTTGTTGGCAGGTACCATACACGACTAATTTTGATGACAATAACAAACAAACAAACAACAACTAACAAAACTAACTAACTAACCAACCAACCAACCAACCAACCAACCAACCAACCAACCAACCAACCAACCAACCAACCAACACACCAAGCAAGCAAGCAAGCAAGCAAGCAAGCAAGCAAGCAAGCAAGCAAGCAAGCAACCAGCAAACCAACCAACCAACCAACCACCCAAACAACCAACCAACCAACCAACCAACCAACCAACCAACCAACCAACCAACCAACCAACCAATCAACCAACCAACCAAGCAAACATCCAGCCAGCCAACCAACCAACCAATCAACCAACAGTGAAGCGAACAGACAAGCAGACAAACACACGAACAAACAAACAAACACAGGAACTGCTTCCAATGAAATTAGTTTCAAAGTATTCAGCAGCTTCCCTCTATATAAAAATTTACCGTGAGATTGAGATTTGGGGAATTGAGGGTTCAAGGGGTTGAAACCGATTCAACCGCACGTGAAAGTGAGTGAGGAACCTCTGTGGATATGGCCTTCTAGTTAGAGTATGACTCCTGCTCGACGAAGTGAACATCATGGACAATTCCTTGAACTGTCATGTTGTCATAGTCCTTGATTGTCAGGTGGTCGATATTCACGAATTTGTGGCTGGCCTGCTGCAAACTTTACTTAGGCTTAGTGCTTAGGCTGTTTGGTTTGGGAACGATGATTACCTCCCTGAGGAATTGGCTAAATATGATATATGTTTCGTTTCCACCCATTCCTACGACCCAGTGGTGCAGCTTGAGAGGCCAGGAGGCGGTGGTACAAAACTTTCAGGGACTGGCTAATTAAACAAAAGTCACGGCTGCTGTGAGTACTGAGATTATGTATAGAATGATGCATCTATGTGGTTCTGCTCGATGATGGTGATATGGACACATTGAAATACATTGAAAATATATCAATGTGTCTTAGAAACCATGGTATTGAGTCTCGAGAACCTCAAGTCTTCCATTCGATTTTTCATGATAGAAGCTTGAGTATTCTCTCCTCATATTGGCGTACACAATGCCTAGGCCACATTTGTTTTCAGCATAGAATTTCTACTTCAAGTGGGCATTGAACCTATGCCGGAGGAGTTTATTGGACGCGTTGATCAATGCTAACTTTTTAGTATTATCTGTGCTGAATATCAGAATCAGAATTATGTTCTGTATATCACCAAACAATCCGTTCTGACCTATCCAAGGCATATCAAAGAGGGTTGTTGTTTCGACTACTGTGGCTTCATTGTGAAGGCTATCAATAGTACTGATGAGAAAACAACAGACCATCTAGCCTCATAAATACCAGTGCTCCTATCCCACATGTCCACTCTAGCCTAGTACTCTTTAGCTGTCGTTGTATCACACTCGAAAGGTGTGGTGCTTCATGATGCAGTTGTTTGGTCTGGGATTTGTATGCTCGTTGATGACTGATTCGTTGATGACTTGCATGACATGTCAATGTGCCTTAGTTTCATGCTTTTATCATGCCTTGTCAGAGGATATCTCGTGGCAATTTAACCAGAACCCTGTCAGAGAAAACCAATCCACCCAATGGTGTATGTACTAGTGTAGTCAAGGCTGTAACACGAGTGGTAATGGCCGCCATATCAGCATAGGTTACACTCGCAACAGTTATCTTGCAGGTGAGACATATGTATACCATTATATACTGTACTGTCTGTGCATTTGTCATACTTCATGCCTCATGGGTACTCTGGTTGTATTGATTTGCTATAGCCACCATCTAAGTGCTGATCTTGTATCCTCTGGTGTGGTGACATGGATGAGTGTTAATAGTTGAAGTTTCTTCCGCCAATCTAATTTAGTCATTGAATTCCTTGGGAATTCATTCTCTCTGCAATATGGTTCTGAGTCGAAGCTACTAACTGATCCGAAGGATGTCGGCAAAGATCGGCTGGGCTGAAACTAAGATGGTGATAAGATTATCTTCCACTATGACTTGCCCCTGCTTGAAGTGTTGAAGTGTCGAAGACAAAAGCCTAGGATGTGCACACGTTTTATGCTAACACCCGCCTTCAGCTCGTGGCATATTCCACGAAACACGAACGCACTACTATGAAAATGGAAGAATCCGATCTGTCAAACAAGTATCTGGCGTTATATTACGTCACATGTAGGTTGACGTCACAAGCAAACTACGTAATGAATAACGTATCTAAGTTCGTCATGAACGGTTAAAATCCATCAAGTGTAGAAATTGTATGTCTAATTTGATAACCATTCCATAGGCAGCAACATAACTCAGTCAAATTAGTTTCAAAATATTCAAGAGGCTATCAGAGTTTGGTCGATCCCAACACGGGCAAAGGCAAAGCGTGGGTGGAGCGTAGCTAAATATGGGCGGTGCATAGCTATAAATGGGTCCCTCTATTAATGAATAGGCTTATCTCTTCATAACACTCTCTATTTCAACATTAACCCCAATTCACCTTTCTAGGATATCCCTCCATCATCTGACGCCGAATGACGTCATAATCAGCTCAGCGCATGTATGATGACGTCAGAATCATTACGTCACAAAAGGGTTCCATATAGACCGTCATCAAGTCCGACACGCTGTATGAATTGTATGTCTTTGTAATTCTTTGCTATATTTAATAAACATGCTGTTGAATATTTTGAAACTAATTTGACTGGGCGCTGTTGCTGCCTTAGGCAGCAACAGCACCCAGTCAAATTAGTTTCAAAATATTCAACAGCTTACCTGTGTGGTTTTTTGGAAATTGATAGTCAGGGCTTTCAGAGATCGATCGATCCCAACACGAGCGAGGCGTGGGTGGAGCTTAGTTAAAAATGGGCGGGGCATAGTTAAAACCGGAAAGGCCTATTGTGTTAACAGCACCTCAAAGCGCTCGAAATACTACTTAGATCAATTCATCGTTTTAATGGTCAACATTTTTCAATTAATTTTAATTTTAGAAGACTATTTTTTTAGTAAATTTACCACTGGAAATTTTGGCCGGCTTGACCATCAAAAGGGTAACGTTAAAGAGAATTTAAGTTTACTTAGCCAGTGTCCATTTGAAGGCCAAGAGAAGAGTATTTTTGAAATTTACCAATGGAACGGTAATCGAGCCAGTCTTTGCGGTCGTATATATTCAAGAGTTCTGTTCTCTTAGCCCGTAAATAGATATGCCTCAAGACCACTACATAGCATATTTTGGTTGGTTTGAACTAGAAAGTTTTAAGTTTGAAGGGTTAAGTTCACACAAGAGGGGTAAAAACCTGCTTTCGTTATCACAAAGAATCTAAATGTGAATGTTGCTGCATCGTTTGGTGACATGAATGAGCCCTGTCCAGCTCAATTGATTTCAAATTATTCAAAAGAATATGTTATGCGTAAAAGAGTTAAATCCGAAAAGAAATATTTCAAAAGATATGATGTTCTGTATGGTATAATTTATTTTCAAATCTTTCCTAATGGTCTCCTACAAAAATGTTGTCTCGGTTTCAACACAACTATACAGGAAGGTTGTTGAATATTTTGAAACGATACATAGGCAGCAACAGCTTCCAGTAAAATTAGTTTCAAAATATTCAGCAGAATATATTCCTTACATTATAAAGAATTTGTTGTTTCTGTTTTTTAAGCTTTAAATGTTTAAACAGCTCGTTATTACCAGGAACACTGCCAGATTAAGGTCATTGCCGTAGTAGGCCGGTGGCATATATCTCCAAAGGGACCCATAGTTATGTATCTGATTCATATTCCCGAATATAAACAACATAACCAGCATGTTCTAGGAAGAATATATTCTAAGTCAACTGGGTATACTTCTACCAAGACATGTGAAAGAAGTCCATCACATGTAACGCTGTAAGCTTCTTAACCATCTTCTCGTTGAAATCCTGGCATTATTCAGTTTCAAGTTATTCATACGTAAACATTCTAAAACTCACTTAACTAATAAGAAAAAGGTTGCCAATGACGAAGTTAGCTTCAACCATGCGGTTTCATTGTGCAGTCGTTGTCTTGTGTTGATTGAACACGAATACCAAAGACGTGATTGCAGCATACATAATCCAATTACTCGGTGCATTCCAACTCCTGTGAGCCGATTTTTCTGCATCTAAGCTTACTTAATATGCTCTCAAACTATTTCACCGTAATCTTATCATTTCTTATGCATTAATATCAGCCAATCAAATCTAGTTGCAAATTCGCCTCTATGCGGATCTCGCTTCTCATTATACAACTACACTTCTCAGAATTCCATCAGATCTGGCATCACCCTGCTTCATCGTTGTACTTGTACGGGATATAATGCACTTTGTCCTTAAGTATTATACTGCTCTGAATACTAAGTGCCGAATTCCAAAACCCAGTTATAATTCCATAAATTGTGTGTTGAATACTTTATTTTATGTTGAATACTAATTTGAACGGAGGCTGTTGCTGTCAGCAACACCTTCAAGTTGAATTAGTTTCGAAAATAATCACCACATTACATGTATAGTTATCGTGATAATTATCAATTATGATTATTCTGTGAATTCATGATTCAACGCGTTAAATAAGTTAGCCGTCTATAAATGATGAATGATGACCATTCATTCGACCAGCTAGGTGTTGTTATTCTGGTCTAGATATAAACCGTTGCTGCATAAGAGAGCAGCGGTCCGAGCAACAATGTGTATCATCAGTTACAGCATCTCTGACAGTTCCCCCATAACCATCAACATTCGGGGTTAAGTTCGGTCTACACATCCTATTATGCAGTGCAAATGTAATTAATTTTCCTGCCTTTCATGGAACATTAGGCTAACAATTCCCGTTCTCTCTTCTTGTTTGCTCCAAATGGTATATTGCATAATGTCTAATAATTAAGTTACCCTCGCCCACGAAAGTGCTAGATTTAATCTCAACAGTGGGATGTTTGCATTGCTCTTGAGCTAATATATAAGGGATACTTCTGACTATTTTATTTTACCATGATCATGTACATTCAGAGCAGTTCCTTGTGTTGGTAATATTTTGCTTTCGTCCAGCTTGTTCGCTATGTTTGCTAAGCGGCGTGTTGAGCCATCTTTGCATATTTGGCTCCTGTTGACATTTTATATTGATGTTTGTCGTGTCATGAGTTGCACTTTTAATGAATTGTATGTGCAAAAGTAGTCATCACAATACCATTTTAAAGTAATGGCGTCGAGTGTGCTGTGGAGGGTGTGAGGGAGGTGGTGTCCGTACACGGTGAGTGAGTGAATGAGTAAGTGAGTGAGTGAGTGGGTGGGTGGGTGGGTGGGTGGGTGGGTGGGTGGGTGGGTGGGTGAGTGAGTGAGTGAGTGAGTGAGTGAGTGAGTGAGTGAGCGCATGCGGGCGTGCATACCCATATTAAACACCCATCATCTTGTGGTCCCAACAGCAAATACCCGTTAAAGATAGGTTAAATATCTCGTACGATTCTGTTACCACAGTCAATCGAAGAACAGATTAACAAGCAAATGAATCGAAAGCGGTACAATAGTTATAGAATGGTAAGTAGGTAGCAAATTCGAGAACCCAATAATTATGAGAGGCTGGGGCCTTATTTGTATAACTGCTCTCTAAATATCATGACGTTCAGCAATATAATAAAGCCGGGTTTCATTGGCATATTCGCATTAATCTAATCTGTCGGCTAATGGTGTTCAGACGAGCCCTTAATTGTAATTCAGATAATAACCACCAATACCGTGTTTCAGACACCCGGAGGTGTACCTAAGTTCCATCAACGTTGTAGGATTGGCTGAATAAATTTCTGAACCATGACCTCTCAAACTTTTAATTTCCAGATCACTATGCAGTAGGCTGTTAAATATTTGAGGCTAAATTTACTTGGGTTTTTGTTGCTTAGTTAATAGTTTGAACTCTGAATTCATAGCACATCAATTTCAAAATAATTATAAATAAGGCTTTAAAAGAGAACGCAATGGAGGAATCCATTTTTAGCTATTCCCCGCCCATCTCTAAGTACGCTCCAGCCACACTTCGCCCGTGTTGAGCTCAATCGATCCCTGCACTCTCTGACTATCAATTTCCAGAAAACTATACAGGTAAGCTGATGAATATTTTGAAACTAAGTTGACTGGGTATCGTTGCTGCCAGTCAAATTAGTTTCAAAATATTCAACAGCATGTTTATTAAATGGTAAAGAGAAACAATTCAGTCAACATCCATTTAGTCCATCATAAAATAAGCGTCCGTGATGAACTTAACTACGTAATTCATGACATAACTTATTATGACGTCATCTTACACGTAGTTGATTATTACTTCACATGATTGATGGATACACTGGAAAGGTCCACTGCGCCGACAAAGTGTGGGCAGAATGCTTACTAACATCGGTGGGGGTGTTTGTTTTGTTTTTTTATCAAAATAATGGGTCTTCTACAAGATGGCAATTAACATATATAAGTCTTAACAGTTGTTCGAGAACATTCGATAAGACCAAACTCTATCAAACTAGTCACCCATGTAGAGATATGGTATGCAGATGACGTCAGTTTCATCGCTGATGAAAAGGACCCCCCTTGATGAGCTGCTCCCTTGCAATAGCAGGAATATACCTCAGAACCACGAACGAAGCCAAAAATGGAGTTCACATTTACATACCTGCTGCACTCAAAGGAGATTAATGATGTGGTATCTTATTTCTGGGCGATGAGAAGTGGCGAATGCGTAGACTCCTGGGCTCTGTAGTAACAGACAGGATCGTACCATAAATCTAACTTATCTTTAATGAATGTATGCTTTTGGGACCACACGATGACGAGTCTCTCTCTCTCTCTCTCTCTCTCTCTCTCTCTCTCTCCTCCGTCCCTCCCTCCCTCTCTCTCTCTCTCTCTCTCTCTCTCTCTCTCTCTCTCTCTCTCTCTCTCTCTCTCTCTCTCTCTCTCTCTCTCTCTCTCTCTCTCTCTCTCTCTCTCTTCTCTCTCTCTATCTCGCTCTCTCTGTCACGCATGCACACACGCATGCACGCACGTGCGCGCGCACCCCAACTTCCCAGCCCATTTATTTATAGATGGTATTGTGTTGACTACTTTTGTACATACAATTCATTGAAAGGTCATTTCGTGACCAAATGTGTGTTTCTAACACATACGGTAAGAGTTCTCAGCGTCAGCTTATTATGTCCTGAGACTAGCTACCGAATCTCCAAAGATAAGAATCAATATGAAATGTCAACTTCAGCCAAATATGGAAACATGTTTCTACGCACAGCTTGACAAACATGCTGCACGAAAGCAGAATATTACTAACAAAGGGAACTGCTCTGATCGCACATGGTCATGGTAAAATAAAATAGTCAGAAGTATCCATCATATAATAGCTCAAGCACAATGCAAACATTCCACTACTGAGATTAAATCTAGCTCTTTCATGGGCGCGGGTAACTTAATTATTAGCCATTATGCAATATACCATTTGGAGCAAACAGGAATTGTTAACTTAATGTCCCATGAAAGGCAGGAAAATTAATTGCATTTGCACTGCATAATAGGATGTGTAGACTGAACTTAACCCCCAATGCTGAGGGTTATAGGGGAACTGTCAGAGATGCTGCAGCTTCTGATACACATTGTTTCTTGAGACGCTGCTCTCTTATGCATGTTCTATCAAAACCAGAATACACACCACCTAGCGGATCAAAGGATCTTCATGTATCATTTATAGAACGCTATCTTATTTAACACTTTGAACGATGAATTCACAGAATATTCATATGAAGATAACTATACAGGTCAGGTGTAGACTATTTTGAGACTAAGTCAACTAGAAGCTGTTGCTGCATTCGGCAGCAACAGCTTCCAGCCAACTTAGTACCAAAGTATTCAACATACTATTTACTGGATTATAAATGGGTTTTGGAATTCAGGATTTAGTATTCAAAGCTTTAAGCAGTACAGTTGTTAAGGATAAAGGCATTATGTCTACTGCAAGCACAACGATGATCAGGATGATGTTAGAGCTTAGGGAATTCTGAGAAGTGCACTTATATAATGAGAAGCAAGACCCGCATAGAGGTGAATTTGCAATTAGTTTTGATTGGCTGATTTTAATGCACAAGACATGATACGATTACGGTCAAATACTTTGATAGAATATTAAATAGGTTTAGCCGCCTTTTACAGCGCTTTGAGTGCGCGGAGAAATCTGTTTATATTTTGAAATTAGATATTTGGGATTCTTGTTCAATCAGCACAAGCCAACAACTGCGCAATGAATGTTCATGGTTGAAGCTACCTGGCCCATTGACAACGTTTTCTTATTAAGCAAGTTGGTTTCAAAATGTTGGCCGGCTTATTCGTCTGAAGAAGGACTAGAAACTGAATAATGCCAGGATTTCAGCGAGAAGATGGTTAAGCATCTTGCGGCGTTACATGTGGTGGACTTGCTGCATTTGTTTCACATGTTTTGTTAGAAGTATACCCAGCTGACTCAAAATATATCCTTTCTTGAACATACTGGTTATGCCTTCATATTGGAACATGACTCATATACATAGCATAACTATGGGCCATCTTGGAGATAGATGCCACAGGCCTACTATGGCAATGACCTTAATCTGGCAGTGTTCCTGGTGATAACGAGCTGTTTAAACATTTAAAGCTTAAAAACCAGAAACAACAAATGCTTTATGATATAAGGAATATATGCTGTTGAATATTTTAAAACTAATTTGACTAGAACACAGTTACCAGTCAAGTTTGGTCCAAAATATTCAACAACATTCCTATATAGTGTCTAGCAAACCATTGGGAAAGATTTGAAAATAAATTATACCACACACAACATTACATCTTTTGAAATATTTCTTTCCGGATTTAATTCCATTGTGCATAACATGTGCTTCTGAATAATTTGCAATCAATTGAGATGGACAGCGCTCATTCCTGTCACCAAACCATGCAGCAACATTCACATTTAGTTTGTGATAACGAAAGCAGGTGTTTAAAGTTCTCATCTATTCATATAATATATACACCTGTGCAAAAGTTAAGCACCACCCTATTTTTACGCACATGCGAGGGTATATTCATGTGCTATGAAGAAAGCAATAGCATAAACATTTATGTACCTATCCATCTTAGTGCAAGAGGTAATAATGCAACTAGAGGAATGCTGATTATGATGGTGGGGAAACACTGTATGTTTTTGTTTGAACTTGAAAACGAGGCCTGAATATGGTTACGTTGACACAACTGACAACTATTGCCCTACAGTTGACACACGTGGCTAGATTGTCATTAATGGTGTCTGAAAACGAAGTTTAACATCTGTGCACGAGTTTGAGACTGTCATTATTAATACCGGGTATATCCACCTTGTGCCTGGATGACGGCCTGGACACGACGTCTCATGTTGGTCACCAACCGACTGATACGCCATTGTGGTATTCGTTGCCATTCAAGATGGAGTGCGTCTGTTAATTCCTGTAGGTTCTGCACAGGAGGATCCCTCCTTCTCACCATGTTTCCCAGAATGTCCCAGATATGCTCAATAGGGTTCATGTCAGGGCTCCTTGCTGGCCATGGTAGGGTTTCGATGGCATTCTGGCGGAGGTATTCATGCACAGCTCTAGCACGATGTGGTCGGGCGTTGTCATCCATGAATAAATGGTGGGTTCCAGGTGCATGATTTACAAAATGAGGGACCACAACTCTATCCAGTATGGAATCTTGATATCTTTGTCCATTTAGTGTTCCAGGTACAGTCAACAGATCCAGCTTACAATCAAATGAGTTGCACCCCCATATCATAACGGAACCTCCACCTAATGGAACTTCTTCCATGATGTTACGTTGGTGGTACGCCGTGCGTCTGGACCTCCATACACGAGTTCGACCGTCTGTGGCATGAAGCAGGAACCGACTTTCATCGGACCAGTGTACCCGTCTCCAGGATCTCATGTTCCAGTGTCTTCTTTCGTTGCACCACCTCAGACGCTCCTCTTTGTGGTGTGCAGTGAGGAGAGGACGTCTGACAGGTCTCCTAGCGTTCATGGCAGCAGCATACAGTCTCCTTTTGACGGTAGACATTGACACTCTATTGCGCGTTTCCCATTGCTGGCTGAGCACTCTGCTGTTGGTGAATGGAGATCTCCTAACAAGGCGTACTAGGGCTCGATCATCACGGGCAGTAGTCTTCTTCGGTCTTCCAGATCTAGGCCTGTCCTTCACCTCGTTAGTTTGCCCATGTTTTGCAATCAAACGACTGATTACAGTATGGTTAATGTTCAGCTGTCTGCCAATCTCTCTGCATGACATACCAGTGGTATGCATGCCTATGATTTGCCATTTCACACGATCACTTAACCTTCGTCTTGCCATAGCGGTTCACAATCAAGAGCTAATTCTCTCTGTACAAATAAACCACGGTCATGAACACAAAATTCCTAATCTTGTCGCCTAAATCTGTATGTAATGTTCTACACCTCAAACTGGACTTTTACATAACTGAACACGTGTGCTGTTTCCCGCCACGCACGGACATCAAGCGGCGTGAAGTCATGCATGCATGTGCATTTCGTACTTGGAATTATGTCAGCTAACGCGGGGACAAAAAGTATGGCAGCCTAGTTGTACCATCATGTTTCTACGTTCTATTGTTTTTGCTGGTGCTTAACTTTTGCACAGGTGTATAGATCTAACTAATTATGTATGCACATGCTGGCTAACAAAACAGAAAGCACGCTGATTATTCTGAGAAGAATTTGACAACGCTGTTGCTGCCTTTATTTTGAGAACAATTTGATTGTTGAAAGTTGTTGCGTCAACGATTTTCAGCCAAATTGTTATCAAATCTTTATCAAGTGACAATTGTATTATCAGCTTTTTATATTGACAACAATTTAACGGAAAGTTGTCGCTGCTATGGGCAGCAACAGTTTTCAGTAAACTTGTTATAAATATATTTGTTGTCACTTTCACTATAGGAAATGTACTACCAGTATTGGATTGTACTATGCTATGCTTACTATACACTCACTGCGGACGCCAACAGAAGAATGACAATCATTAGCGTTACGAGAATGGTTTTAAACCAACAATTGCTCACCGGTGAAGACAATAGCACCTAAAATAATGCCGCCTGCAAATAGCTATCTAAAATGGTGGCTATGCTCCTAGTTAGTTAAAGTGTCCATTAAGTAACGAGTAGTCCTAAGTTTAGCTAGGATATGGAGAAAGTGCTCTGAAGAGATAAGCCTAGTCATTAATAGACAGACCCACTTATAACTATACCACGCCTATTTGCAGCTAAGCTTCACCCACGCTTTGCCCGTGTTGGTATCGATCGAACACTGAACTACCTGCATTTCAATTTCCAGAAAACTACACAGGTAAGCTGTTGAATATTTTGAAACTAATTTGACTGGGTTCTGTTTCTACCTATTGAATGGTTATTAGATTATACATACAATTCGTACACTTGAGGTACTTTTAAGCGTTCATGACGGACCTAGATACGTAATTCATTTCATATTTTGATTGTGACGTCAACATAAATGCGACGTAATATAACTTGTTTGATAGATCGGATTCATCCATTCTAATAGTAGTACGTCGGTATTTCGTGGCGTATAGCACAATATGAAAGCGAAAGTGTGAACATCCTAGCCTCTTTTCCTCGAGATTTCAAGCAGGGGTTAACCTTAGTGGAAGACGATCATCATTTTAGTTTCCGCCCAGCCGATCCTTGCTGACAGCATTCGGGTCAGTTAGTAGCTACGAGACTCATATTGCAGAGAGAATGAACTCCCATCATTTTACAGAACTATATATAAATTACTCCAATGTATTCATTCACTTGACACATATTGCTGATTTAACGGATGTTGCTAATTCCAAGTAGAATATATATTGTTTAGACTCATTGTCTAGAATGGTAAGAACCTCTTCAGACCAGGTTTGGTATGTAGACGTGTGGCGCGGATTCATGTTAAAGAGTCTTCTTAGTCGTTGGAAGATGTGCTGGGACAAATAAGATTGTCTAATGCTCATTTAGAGGTTACACTTCTCATACTCATTGACCTCCCACAACAAACACGATATTATAGGAAATACGATCGCCAGTGAATGGGAGAGGTACCTACAGGAAAGCATAACACGGGAAATGTGAAGAGCGACCCATCTGAAGATCCAGAGTGGAATGATGAGCTTGTAGAGGTAGTGCAGTGGGAACAGTTAGCCAGTAGGAGTATACATTCAAGTAATTCAAACAACGTTGGAAGTACCATTGTGCTTTAGAGAAGATGCCTATGTATGATTTATTTTCATAAAGAAAGGTCGTATTGTTTGCCTAAACTCTTCTAGTCGAATCATGCGATGTCTCATCGCCAAATTCTATAGATACTGTGGCTGATCTAAACCCAAGTAATGCAATGACTAAATTAGATTGGCGAAAGTAACTTTAATTATTAACACTCATCCATGCCACCAGGGGATACAAGATCAGCCCTTAGATTGTGACTATACCAAATCAATACAATCAGCGATTATCTTATCCATGAGGCATGAAGTATGACACATGCACAGACAGTACAGTACATACTGGTATACATTTGTCTCACCTGCAAGATGATTGTTGTCATTGGAACCTATGCTGATATGGCGGCCATTGCCACTCGTGTTACAGGCTTGGCTGCACTAGTGCCTACCCCGTTGGGTGGAGTGATGTTCAATTCCACTGTTCTGGCTACAGTGCCACGAGCTATTCGCTGAAAGGTCATCATAAAGACATGGCACTAAGGCACATTAATGTGTCATGCGAACGAACGAATCAGTCATCAACGAGCAGACAGTTCTCAGACCAAACAACTACATCATGAAGCAGTGAATGCGACACTACGACAACCAAAGTGTACCATGAATTTCTCAAAGGCTCCACTGGCCACATGTAGTAGAAGCACTGGCATTTATGAGTCTAGATGGTCTAGATGGTCTGTTGCTTTCTCATGTGTACTATTGATAGCCTTCACAATGAACCCACAGTAGTCGAGACAACTACTCTCCTTGGTATGCCTTGGATAGGTCAGGCGTGAATATTTGATGATAAACAGAACATAATTCCTATTCTAATATTCAGCATAGTTAATACTACAAAGTTAGCATTGATCAAATGGTCCAATAAACTCCTCCGGCATAAGTTCAATGATTCAATGTTGGATACAAAATCAGCTTAAGCATTGTGTACACCAATTCTAGAAGAGACTACTCAGGCTTCCGTCATGAATGATTGAATGAGAAACTTGAGGTTCTTTAGACTCAATACCATGGTTTCTAAGACACACTGATATATTTCAAATGTATTTAGATCTAATGAGGACCACTGAGTGAATAGTATCCTTATCACTACCATCGAGCAGAACGACACAGATGCATCAAAGTGCTTCATTCCATACATAATCTCAGAACTCACAGCCGCCTTAATTTTTGGAGTCTACCAGTCTGTGAAAGTTTTGTACCAGCGCCTCATGGCCGCTCAAGCTACATCACTATATCGAGGGAATGAATGGAAACGAAGCATAGATCATATTTAGCCGATGTCTCATGGATGTAATCATCGTTCCCAAACCAAGCAGCCTAAGTACTGAGCCTAAGCAAAGCTTACAGATGACCAGCCAAAAATTCGTGAATGTTGACGACCTGACAATCAAGGGCTGTGACAACATAACAGTTCAAGGAAATGTCCATGATGTTCACTTCGGCTTCAACATAAATATCAACTCGTACCCATGGGGCTCTTGAGGTCGAGACGATCAAGATTCATACTGTAACTACAAGGCCAGATCCATAGAGGTTCCTCACTCAGCTTCACGCGTCGTTGGATCGATTCCAACTTTCGACCCTGAATTCCCCAAATCTCAAGCTTATGGTAAATATAGAGCTAAGCTGCTGACTACTTTGAAACTAATTTAATTAGGAGCGGTTTCTGTGTTTGTTTGTTTCTTTCTTTCTTGCTTTGTTTGACTGTTTCTATGTTTGCCTGCTTGTCTATTAGTGAGTTAGTTGGTTGGTTGGTTGGTTGGTTGGTTGGTTAGTTGGTTGGTTGGTTGGTTGGTTGGTTGGTTGGTTGGTTGGTTGGTTGGTTGGTTGGTTGGTTGGTTGGTTAGTTGGTTGGTTGGTTGGTTGGTTGGTTGGTTGGTTGGTTGGTTGGTTGGTTGGTTGGATGGTTAAAACTCATGTCTTCAAATTCGGAAGAGCTCACTGAACGTGGGATAACCGATGTGATTCTGTTTAACGCTGTGGACTGGTTTTATTCAGCTATTGTTGTGCGTCTGCATGCTAACAAAATCTGGGCATTTGCGCCTCACAAAAACAATTTCACGAAACTATATTTACTGCTGGAATCGAACAAACATTGACCAGGGGCGGTATACAACAGAACGTGTACCAGTGTTTTTTCTCACGGCTTTATCTTGTTACTGTATTTGGCTGTAATGACTGAAGAATATCATTGAATGCACGAAATCTTAACAGAAAATATACGACGCATTTGTTTACTTGCATCATTGTAAAGAAATTGTAGTTTTGATTATGTTTACACTTGGAATTCAATAACATTTCTTACAAGCTAAGATGAAAGGCTGCTTGTCGCACCAGACACCAGAAAAGGATTATATCATACTATCTCACAACAAACTCTTCTTTCTCAAAACAAGCCTCTCTTATTCTAATGCAACAATTCCATCTTTTAAAAGTTAACGGCAACCAAATACATAAAGACGTGTCTCGAGGCGGTGTTCTGGCAAACATTCGAGAATATGGTGGAAAACTATTACGAAATTGATGCCATATGAACTAGCATCTTCATAATAAAATGTAGATAATCAGAAATATTCCCATTCAAAAGCGTTGAGAACATTGACCCTGTTGCATAAATTATATAGGTATAGGGCATGGTTCATAGTTCATTTCCACTTGCGTGCTGAGCTGACTTTACAACTTTTAAACCGTTTAATCCTTAATAGTTCAGTGTTCGATTACAAGACAAATATATAGGTAAGTAATGAGTATTTTGAAAATATATTGACTGGGAGCTGTTGCTGCCAGATTTAGTCAAATTAGTTTCAAAAACTTCAACCGAAAAATTTCCCAGTGCCATAAAGAAGGTGCAGTTTTGTGAGTTACCGGTTAAACAGATATATCTTTCATGACCATGTGTAATTTAGTTATATTTTATTTGTTCTGATTTTGTAGATTAAGTTGAAAGCAGTTTAATACCGGCACTGTAAGAAAATCTTAAGAATTCTGGAAAGATTCACGCGTATGCGGGTGCGTGCACGTCCACGCGCGCATGTGTGTGCAATTTGAGACGGGGATGTATAAAAAAGATGTTGCTATATTAAGTATGACAGTATTATATTAAGTGTTAAGTAATAACATTAAGTATGACCACCATTCATATATCCACTATGCCAATCAAACATACTTTTACGGACAATCAAGACACAATTTGTTGGAGTTTTGTAAAGCATCGTAATGACACACAGCTAAAAGTGGGCTCTATTTCTAATTATTCTACACAATATTATGTTACGCACAGTAAAATTGTACAATACCGCCCTTCTCCGTGCACACGCATGCACACACGCATGCGCGAACGCACGCACGTACGCTCGCATACACACCTAGCATAACTGTTCTCAGCCAACAGCACAAGCACAAGTTTTCACTCAAATAAATTTCAATATATGCAAAATAATAATTGTTAGATAAGAAAAATATATCTCTTCATTTAAGACCATATTTAATCAAATGAACAGACACCATTGGAATCCGTCTCTCACTGCTGTTTCTCAGTTCTGTAGTACGTGAACGTGAACCTTTTAATGTATTTAACATGCCAAATCTCCAATGACATTAATCCATACACACATCCATAGGGGCGGACAACAAAGCCGAAAAGCTAATTCCATTTCATTGTATATTTATATCTATGATTTCTGTATTCTGTGGCTGTAGTAGTAGAAACATCGTACAGCTGCAATCAGTCCTTCTTCGCTTTTGCCCACTGCGTCTTGTCCTCAGCTGATATCCTTAGATTCCTCAGCTCCATTCTTGACTTGAGTGTACCGAGTTCTGCTTTCTTGAGGTCACCTCGGAGCACGCTTAGCAGATTTATGCAGTGACGTCTTCTCCTGGCTTTGTATTTGCTGGCACCGAGTAGCGTTAGTAGAATTCCAAGGCTGACTGTGCTGGTGTCTCTTCTGGCATCCTCAGCCAAACATGGATCATCTTCGCTGGGCGACTTTTACAGACAGCGGCGACGTATTACACATTTTGTATAGTGCATCGTTGAAAATTATCATGTATGACCATCGATGTCCAGTGGTGGTGCGTAGGTGTCTGCGGTGGCAGACATCGAGTTTGTCTAGAGCTGCCTTTGAAGCTGCCCAACTGTTGCAGTTATACAGCACCAAGAATACGCAGGTTGCATTGTATAAACGCAGCCTTTTTATCAAGGGCATCTTTGATCTACGAATCGATGGCTTCCAGAAGGACTGGGAACCTATGTTCCCCATGACGCATCGTGCAACAATGTCAGCAGTACTGCAAAGCGGTGAGCCCAGGAGTTTTCCTCCGTGGTTCGCCACCACGAAGTTGATCGTCATTTTCTTTAGTTTCATGCTTTGTAGATAGGTATATGTGGGTGAACTCTGTTTTGGATTCATTTATAAAGAGATTCTCAATTTTTGTTTGCAGCTACTGGGAGAAGTTCGTCAAGGGGATTTCTTTTCCTTGTCTATGAAGTCCACATCGTCGGCATATTCCATCTCTAGTGGCATACCCAGTATTGACACTGGAGGTTTGGTCTGGTGGAACCTTCCCGCATGGATTTCAATGCAGCAGCAAGGTAGCAAGTGGAAAAGCACCGGAGATAAACCATCTCCCTGTGGGGAACCGATTGATTTCTCAAACTCTACAGACTTCACTGACTTAACTCGTACTCTCAGATTGGCGTCGTCTGCAAGCAGTAGTCTCACTAGTCGTAGCTCATCTTCATTGCAACTGGCCTGGCGCAGTACATCTAGGATCCTTGAACGTATAATTGTGTCGAAGGCTCGTGACATGTCAATTCCCATTTTGTGGAAATCCCAATGTTTGGACATGACTACCGATACAAGCATGTGTTGAGCCCATACAATATCTGCGGAGCTGTGTCCACGTTTGAGAGCCATGTTGATATGATCCTGTGAAGTCATCGATCTTGTTTCGGATGCGGCATAAAGTAACATTGGATAGGATTTTCCGTTTGCTGTTGAGGATGAGAATGGGCCACATATTGGCTGGTGGGCTAGGTGGTTTCTTGTGTTTGGGTTGTTTTTAAGAAAAACCTATGGTGCTGGTAGCTGATGATTCCATAGATTTCTGTATTTTGGTCAGGGCTTCGTTTGGATTGGAGCTGACGTCGATGTTAGCTATCTGCTCCCAGAGGGCGTTTTTGTATGACATTTGAGTGTCAGTGTCGCTTATGAGCTTGGGTACGTTGTAGGTGACTCTACCCTCTCGTCGGGTATGGCGTTTATATATTAAATAGAGCTCGTTCATCTGAAGGCGTGTAATGACTGGCTTATGCTCAGAATTGAGGTCTGTGCCTCTATAGGAACAAGCATCCCGAAGTAGGGGTTTTGCTGCTGTCTTGCATAGTATGAAATCTATTTGGTTGAAGACAGTTTTTGTAGCCTTAGAACCTTTTGGGGCTTTGCGATCAGCAATGTCTCCAGTCCATGTTGTCCGGTGACGACATGGGTGTATGAAAGCCGTATTTGTGACAAATAGGCAATTGGAACCAATGTATTCCACTAGTGCTGCTGCGTGTTCCCTCGCCATAAGATCTCATGCATAAGCCAAGTCCTGAACTTTTGTCCACAATTCCGAGTTTGCCCAGCTTGGAGTTGAAATCTCCACACACGAGCAGTCGCCATCTAGCTGGGATTGTAATGGCGAAGCTCAGTTAGGCATAGAAGCAATATAATATTGCTGGATTCTCTTTGGCTTTTTCGGTAATTGGGCCATATGCCTTGACTATGAGGGACTTAGTGGTCATGTGTTTTCCTATGGGTATAGACCGGTCGATGAATGCAACGCGATCATTGACGTAGCCAAAACTAATGACATGGTCCAAGACCCTTGGTCCGATTACGAAGTCCAAACCCCGGTATGTGGCCTGTCTTTTCCATGAGCACTAGCTTATGGCCTATCTGTAGTTGCTGCTCTGATTGTTTAGCTACTTTAGTCTCTTGAATGCATGTGATATCGATGTCATAGTGTTCACAGTCTGCACCTAAGGTTTGCCTCTTTGATGTTGCACTCAGACCACGTACATTCCACGTAGCTATGGTAAGCTCCTGGGAAGATCGCGTCGTCCGAGGATGTCGATTACTGTTTCTTGTTTGAAGACGGTTAGACAATCAGAGTTGCCTCTGTATGCCGAGCCCGCAATCCTTGATGATTTATATATATATATAACAGACATTAAAATTACAATTTGCCGCCGCTGTTGCTGCTGAATGGCTGCAAGATACTCACCATTACGGTCGAAGTAAGTGAATATTCTGTTGAAATCTGGGTTGTTGGTGATAGCACCATTCCCATTAGTCCCAAGATGCTGAAATAGCCTTACGGCTTACATGAGCAGATAAACTCAACCTCCGCTACCTGACTGTTACCTAAAAACACAGACAAGAACTCAATGGATGCATGCTATCTGTCACTAAAATATATGATGTCAGAATCAATATGTAACATGTAGACGACATTACAATCAGAATGCATACCGATTTACTATTTAATAAACAGACATAGGCAGCAACAGCACCCAGTCAAATTAGTTTCAAAATATTCAAGAGCTTTCCTATATGATTACCTTGAAAATGGGATTCTGCTAATTCAGGGATAAACTCTATCCCGACACATGGAGATTATTAAATGAGTGATAAATTTGCCATGAAATGCCGAGGAGTTTGAGATTGTATCAAATAATTTTCACATAAGCATTTATGTCCCATTTCCACACTAATTCTTGGTTATTTGCTTAATATTCTGTATTTGTTTTGTTCGTCGCCCTAACATTTTGCTACTGGGATTTCTGATCAATGGGCAATTAAATATAATGGCAATATCATATTATTTCAGATATAAAATGAATTTTTATTTAGATTATGTGGATTATAGTTCTGAGCATGATTTACTTTTTGCATGTTTATAATAAAAAATGAGCTTGTTAGACATTTCCTACCGAATTCCATTTCCCCCCACCCCCGTTTCCTTTCTTTTGTTTTTGCTACAAATGCTAATCACTATTTGCCATAACAAATGAAATGTATTAAGTGAGCCCATGGGAACATGACCTTTTCTTAGATACCACATTTATTTTGTAGTAGTAGTAGTAGTAGTAGTAGTAGTAGTAGTAGTAGTAGTAGTAGTAGTAGTAGTAGTAGTTGCAGCTGGAGCAGCAGCAGCAGCAGCAGCAGCAGCAGCAGCAGTAGTAGAAGATGATGACTGACTGATGAATTGCACATCCTACCATTTGTCCAACTCACCAACTGACAAACCGACCAGCCAACTGACCGATCAACTGACTGACCGAATGATTGACACTCATCTACCGACCCACTGACTGACTGACCAATTGACCAACAATGACGATGATGATGACCTCGATGATGACAACAATGACAACGACACCGACAATGATGACGACCATGATGACGACGATAAAGAGGATGGGCATGACTAACATGATGACGCATGCACCGAGCAAGGCATGTAAAGTATCGTTCTAAAGATTATCAAGTTCTCCTCATATAGCATTGGACTTTAGATACACGGTGGGCTATTTGTCACCGAAAAGGGAATTTTTCATAAATTTTAGCAACATTCTGAAACATAACAATTGAGGAATCCAGCTTCTCAGTCAATCAGATGACGTCATAATCAACTACGTCGCATGTAGGCTGACGTCATAATCAATTATGTCAGGAATATCGCAATGTAGTCCGTCACAAACTCTTAATAGTCTGACAACTTGTACGAATTGTATATACTATTTAATAAACATTATGTTGAATATTTTGAAAATAATTCGACTGGGCGCTGTTGCTGGCGTAGGCAAAATATTCAACAGCTTACCTGCTTAAATGAATTATATATTTAATCAAGCAAGCCGTTGACGGGTTAATATTTTTGAAAGGTACCTCTTAAGGTATCTTTTCTAAATCTCATGTTGCTTTGCTCAATGAATGATATCATAAGAAATGCTTTTTAATGCTTACGTGTTAGGAAATTTATGAAGCCAGCGTACTTGTTGACAAGTTGGTTACCTCGACCTGATCCGAGTTAGATGGATTAATCCAGATCTGTTCCATTACCTCACCCAATGAATGAATCTTTCACATCCTTTTTGTAATCTAGTGTTTTGCATGATTTAACTGAGAGCAACAAACACCAGTCACGCCGTGCAATTGTGTGGATGTCTTTGTTTGCAGTTTCCTCTATACTCTTGTCAACTGGAATCGATCCTAATATATGTATGGGTCCAAACTGCGCCGAGAAACCACCATTCACAAAGTGGTTATACACATCTAGCGCATCAATTTGGAGGAGTTCAGGCATCTGTGCGTGGTAATAATGCAGCAACCATGCATATTGGATCTTGTCGTAGGCGAACATGATGCTATCATGTCCTGTATAGATACCAACTGCAGCAGCCAATCACCAAATATAGATGCTCCCGACAACCCTATGATAGATTTGACTATATCAGCATAGAACATCCAAAATGTAGACAGACTTCCATTTCCGAGAAAGCTGAGGTAAATTTCAAACAATTGCAATATGTGTGTACATGACTTTCACGCAATAATGTTTGTGGAGAGACAATATCTCTAGAATCATTGATGTTCATTGCTTCATTCAACGGATGCATCCAATCGGTCACCCGAGTGTTGACGTCATAATCAATTACGTCACATGTTGGCTGGCATCACAACCATAATTGACAGGAAAATTCCGTTATGAAACTGGAATAGTCCGCCAGTTATACGAATTGTATGTCTTTATCATTTAATAAACATTCTGTTGGATGTTTTGAAACTAATTTGACTTGGCGATGGTGTTCCCATAGGCAGCAAGATCCCCCAGTCAAATTAGTTTCAAAATATTTACCAGATTAACTGTATAGTTACTGGTATGAAATTGAGATCTTAGAAACTTAGTTACAGATGAGCTGCCGTAGCTAGACGTATGCTCATCCATTGGATCATATCAGAGCTACGCATGGTCTCCAGCCACATAATGAGTCCTTTCCATGCAAGCCTCATCGGTGGGACGTAATATATGGAAAGTTATGTTGTC
The DNA here is from genome assembly GCA_034401795.1 of Chaetoderma sp. LZ-2023a. Classification (NCBI taxonomy): domain Eukaryota; kingdom Metazoa; phylum Mollusca; class Caudofoveata; order Chaetodermatida; family Chaetodermatidae; genus Chaetoderma; species Chaetoderma sp. LZ-2023a. The sequence goes on along the minus strand of CM067362.1, from coordinate 24,555,879 downwards.
CTATGCGAGAGTCGTGAATAAACCGGGATGAATATTTCCAGACATAGCACCCTCACCTTCTGCTAGAGATAGCTTTTTACAGGACAGGGCTGTGTTATTCTCTTCAAGCTCGTCATATGATACACTGTGGTCAAATGTATTGAGAGTAGGAATCATTTCTACATTTCGCGTGACGACATTGGTTTAGCAGTAAATTGCAAAAGAATGTCTTTTGGTGGTGTCTCCTTCCTAAAGCGAACTGATGGACAGACCTGGGGGTCTTGGTTACACTAAGATCAATCTCAGGTGGCCATACCTGAATGGTATCTTGCTTCAAGACCGCAGCTATCAGTTACAATGTGGATTTAGTAAAAAAACAGCATCAGTATTGGCAGATTTTAATATCTGTAACTTAAATATTAAGGGGTGGTTGCTTTTTGCAAGCTCATACATTGTCAGGATATAGATGAGGTTGACATCTTTTCTCGGGAAAGATATTCAGTGTATTTCCAAATTCCCTTCCCGGCTTGCAACGAATATGTGTCATCGTTGAATAGCTGTTCTTAGCAACACCGACAGCTTTAAAGCAGGTAGCTATGGTCGATAAAATGTCAGGATTGCAAAGAAATCACTGGATAAATGAAAACAACTCATTATAAGCCTTCTTCATAGCTGGATTAGATTGAATGACAGCATTGTCTGCTGTGCTTTTTGGAGCAGCTACTTCTCTTATCTGCCCCTCCCATCTCTAGCTAAGCTCCACACACACCTCGCTCATGTTGGGATCGATCGATCTCTGAACAGACTGACTATCAATTTCCAAAAAAACTACAAAGGTAAGCTGTTAAATATTTTGAAACTAAGTTGACTGGGTGCTGTTGCTGCATGTTTATTAAATAGCAAAGAAATACAAAGATATGCAGTTCATACAACGTGTGGGACAATTTGGGATTTGATGACGTCTATATGGAACCTTTTGTGACGTAATTATTGTGACATCATCATACACGTGCTGAGCGGATTATGACATCATACGAGGTCATATGATGGATGGATACTCTGGAAATGTGAATAGAATCAAGGGAAATCATTTTTTGGTTTCTGTCATTGGGCATAATGTCAGTTTAATATTATGTGACATGTAAAAAAAAATGCGTCCCGTGAATTATACACTATGGGACTATGTTATCATTTTGTTAAGTAAGATAAAACCCGGACGGCACTCTTGTTATCAAACCACTTATAAACATACCCTTATAATATGACACGAGTTTTAAATGTTACGGGTTGATTCTAAATCCAAAAGCTATATTCTACTTATATTAACAATTTTAACCTTACAGTGCATAAACGGCAAACTGTTGGGTAAAATTCTGTTGACTGTGTCGACTCGCGTGTTCTCCTGGGTGGTGGTGGTGGCGGCGGCGCTGGTGGTGGTGGGTGGTATTGATGATGACGATGATGATGATGATGATGATGATGATGATGATGATGATAATGATGATGATGATGATGATGATGATACTGTATCAGTAGTTTGAAAACACCATGCAGCTGTAATCAGTCCTTCTTTGGCTGCTACGTCCTTTCCTCGCCAAGCGTCATTAGTCCCAGCCAGCTCATGTTGGTCATCAGTATACCCGCCCCTGCTTCTTTTTATAGGCACGCCTGTTAACGCAGCTTACTGGGCCAATACTGCGGCCCAGAATTGGGCCAGTAAGCTGCGTTACACGGGACGTTCCACGTCTATCAAATCTCGGAAGTCAGTCCCATCCTATGCCATCTTTGTAGTTTTCGTGTATAGCGAAAGAGTTAAAGATTGTCTCGTGATTCTGATTCGGGTAAAACCTTGGAAATTATATTTCTCGAGTAAGGTAAAATATAACCCCCATCCGGGAAGGCTAGACGGGCAAGCACTTGGAAATTACCGTCCGAAATTAGGACGTGCCTATATAGATGTCTAGGTTAATTCTTATTGTGCTGAACTGCTAGTTCGAGATAACACGTACATTTCACACTCAAACTGATGTCACTGATTTGTAAAAGCTCGCCTATTTGAAGAACCGAAAAGCTTATGCCATTGCCACGGCGTCGTCGTGCGTATCATTGGCAGTTTTCCATAAGTTTTATATTTATAGTGCTGCAGCAATGATCGCTGTCGGAATCACCCACCCATACCAAAATATTAATAAATGCTATCATATATCATTGTGTTCCTTGAAACGTCGGGAAAAAGGAAGGATAGGATGACAAGCTTTTTATTGCAAATGGAGTTAAGAGCGTCCGAGTGTAGGGGTATATGCCTCCATACAATAAGCTGATAACAACTGCGTAATATGTGGAGCATGAAACTCATCGGTTGGTGGCAATTGCCTATGATGTTATTTTTGTTCTTCTCACTACCCATTCATCCCGTGGACATCTTTTCCATACATGTTGGCTATTAAGCGTGTACAAGCTACTCGTTCTGGCTCCGATACATGACATGATCTTCCTAGACTATCTATATCATGAAACTTCTGTGGTCCCATGGACATAGAATGCACTGATAGTATCGCATCCTATGGTGCAATAGGCGCAAAGCATAATGTGCACTTGTTCCTGTGTCAGTTTGTCATACAAGGAATGAACTGGAATGTATCGTCTAAGGGAAGTGTGTTTGCTCTCGTGACAAGTCTGAAAAAATATGTCCTTGGCGCGAATGGATGGCCGATGATGAATCAACATGACTAGAACGTCCGTGTCCGGGCTACCTACAATTATTGTCATTGCTGCTTGATCAGCAGCATAGGCAGCGTGAACGATTATGCGAGTATCTGCCTCTTCGTGATTCGAGTGAAATGCTGTGACATCATTCACTACAGTGGATTTCGTTATGGCAACAGCAACCTCTCCCAAGCCACCACTGACTACGATTGATCGGTTGTCATACACTACTTGAGCCACATTCTGCTTTAAGATTTCTGTATCGAATTTTGTCAATGTTAATTTGTTCTCATTTCTGCTAAGAAATAACTTCCAGTTTCTGGGAGCAGTAGCATCTGGAGGTACATGGACAGCATTTCCTTGTTTTCCTCCACTCCTCTTCTGTCTAGTGTGGGCTTTAATGCTATTCTCTAGATAGCGGTCAAACACAACATGAACTTGAACATCGCTTGCCTGCCTATACAGAGGACATTTTTCATGAATGCCGTAGCCATGTCTTTTAAGACAAACTCTCTGATTTATGGATTGCCAACATTTGAATAGCCGCATGACCATCTGTGATAAGTGCGTCTGCATTTGAAACAGTAGTAAACATTTCTTGAGAAAGTAATTCTTACCAGCTTATGCATAGATTCTGCTTTTGTTCCAGAGTATATTATCCCATCTTCGGTGAACATGCTTAATGGTACAGGTGAATTTTCGTAAGCCATCACCCTCTCCGGTGGCACTTGCTTCTCTGCGTTAATTGCCAATAGTCTAAGATACATAACTTCAGCGTTCATCTTAACACTGCGTTTGCCAATCTTAATTGTCTTTGTCATTTTACTCATCGTTTTTACACCGGGACGTGAGATTGTTTCATAGAAACTCTTAAGTGATGTTGACTGATCTGCAGATAGGACAAGTCGGTCATTGATGAATTTGTCAGCCAAAGTATCACCTTTTTCCAAAGCACCAACAATGCTTTCCTGAACAGCTGCAGTTGCCACAACTCCGGTTGTAAAATTTACAGGTTGTGATGGTGGATCGTGAAGGCAGAAGGGTCCAAATATGTTTCTCCAAACATTTGTGTCATCTTCTGTACATCGTTACCCCAACGCTTTATTTCTGCACTGGAAATATTGTGTGGAACATCACAATCAGGAAAGAATGTTTGGACTCTGCAGAAATGTGTCTGAAACCTTTCTGAATATTGAGCTGTTATTGGCCGAGTTAAAAATCAGCGGGCAAGAGCAGAACCTTTCAACGTCAAGCCAATGATTCCACCCGTTCCCCTCAGGGACTTGTTCGCTGTATTTTCCAGGGCGTAGTCCAGTTAGACCATGTTAAATCTACGATGAGATAGCTTAGTGACAAATTGTTTTTCATTTTCAAAGTGATCAACAATCTCAGCTGGGAGTCTTTTCATCATGAGCAGTAAAGGTGGCATGTACTTAGCATAAATGCTTCTGTTTGAAGCGAACGGCAATGTGATGAACTCAGCTTTTGCTGACTGACACAGTTGCCAATTTCCATCTCGCGAAGCCGCCAAGAACATATTGAATGGTATTGAAACTGTCTGAAGATAATCATCCCAGAGTTTGAATGTTGGAGAACATTGTCTACCTTCATCACAGAATCTCTTGATCAAGGCCAGCAGCGTCATTTCAATCTTACTTCTCAGGTGATTCGTAATAGGTATTGGTTGTACATTTTCTGGATTTGCAAAACAAACCTGTAAATTACTTAGGCCTTCAAGAACATCTGCAAGAAAACCATGGCCTGATGTTTTACACCAGATGCTGGAGTTCTTGAGAAGCAGGCAATGTAAAACTTCATCAACAAAGTTTCAAAGCATAGAGTCCACGTGCAAAGTCTTTCTCAGCCGCCCCCCCCCCCCCCCCCGCACCCCCACCCCACCCCACCCCCGCGCACACCCAACCACCACGTAAAACACACGAATAAGGCGATTGATTTCAAGTTGATTTGGTTATTGTTATGATATTATAAACCTCGACGTTTGTTAAACATGCACAAATATACACACCTTGCGAGAAAGACAATGTCGGAGCTTATTGCTTCAAAATCTAATATACGGCCCACGCATTCAGAAACTAGGTCATAACTTGATTTGTAATTATTTTCAGGTTTGTCATCCGTTATTTCCTTATTCTACACACTTTAGCGGTCATTTTGATATATGGTAGTATTATTAATATTTTGGTATGGGGAGCTCGCTAACTAAGCGACTTTTAGGCCCTTGCTGCAGTACTATTCGCTCTACTACAGCTAAACTGCATGCGTTATTGTAGCCAGCCTTCATCCATAGCTATAGAGTACTGCATTTTCATCATACAGTTGTCCCGCTCGCCCGTGTATTTTCGACTCAGCCCAAGTTGCGTTTTGAGTTTAGCTTAGTCCATACAGGTGCACATTTCTGTTTAGATCAGCTACAGCTAACCTAGCGAGTTACGGTAGCCACACCTCACATATAGCTTTATTCCAGCATTTCTATCAATAGTGCAATGTATTTATCCAATTCCCACCTATATTCTCAGCTCAGTGGTTTTAGTTATTTCTGGCTAAGTTTCGGCTTTACGTTGACGTAGTCCATATAGATTAATATTTATACTTAGCTCAACTACAGCTAAACTATTAGGGGTATTGTAACGAACTTCAGCTAAATCATTATTACTGCATGCCTGTCAATAGTACAATGCATTTATCCCATTCATACGTATATTTTTCTTCTCGGGGATGTTGCTATTTGTTGCTAGTTCTTGCTTTTGCGTTTACCTTAACTTAGTCCATACAGGTTTGCAGCCAACGAGGATGGCGCTCTAACTATCTATAGGTCAAACTTGCAAAAATGTGTTCTGAACAGATCTTTATAAATCCCGATTTGCTGACCAAGAACATACTATTTTTGACAGATTTTGTCTTGAATAACTGGCTCGGGAATGGAGCCAGTCACTCCAGAATTAATCTTGATAAGATAGTATTCTCTTTGTCGAAAAATGGACACTGTCACAAAAATAGTTGTGTTTTCCTGACCAGTTTTGGCCATTAAACGGTTAACTATGATGGTTGGACCACTACACTTAGCACTAAAAAAACTATTCATCACAGCAAATAAGTCGTATTTCTTGATTGTCTGTCTTTAACCCATCGTGTGGCAACCGCGCCTCAAAGCCACTTTGATCAATTAAAACTTTAATTTGTCAAGAGTTTTCAAGCACATTGAAATCTTTGCTCAGTGAATGCCCATTTGCTGCCCATGAGAAGATTATCTTTTGAAGATTTATCACTGGACGGACTGGATCGGTAACCGAATCAGTCATTCCAGTGGTAAAATTTCAAAAATAGTCTTCTCAGCCTGCAAATAAACAGTCTTCAAGACAACTGCAGAGGAAATATTGGCCGGTTTTATCATTATAAACTACAAGCTGACACCACAGGGGTTAATGATAAGCGTGTGTTCACACAGTGGCTCACACAGTGGCTCACACAGTGTTTCTCATCGACAGGTTCAACTGTAATAACAAAATGTAGAAATATGAATAGGCTGAAAATCAGTTATTCGATCCATTAATCTGTTGCTGCAATTCTAAAACATATATATATATATATATCCCTGGTAACGCGTGTTGCTGGGCCGGTACTGAACAAAAATTGGGCAGTATTGTCTAGTACCGACCCGGTAGCTGGCGCTACAAGGGATGTTTATTGAATACGTATATTTGAAATCAATTCCTATAATATAGCCAATATATCGTCCTAAATATTGTGCAATGTATATGCTCGATGGTATATATATATATATACACCTGTGCAAAAGTTAAGCACCAGCAAAAACAATAGAACGTAGAAACATGATGGTACAACTAGGCTGCCATACTTTTTGTCCCTGCGTTAGCTGACATAATTCCAAGTACGAAATGCACATGCATGCATGACTTCACGCCGCTTGATGTCCGTGCGTGGCGGGAAACAGCACACGTGTTCAGTTATGTAAAAGTCCAGTTTGAGGTGTAGAACATTACATACAGATTTAGGCGACAAGATTAGGAATTTTGTGTTCATGACCGTGGTTTATTTGTACAGAGAGAATTAGCTCTTGATTGTGAACCGCTATGGCAAGACGAAGGTTAAGTGATCGTGTGAAATGGCAAATCATAGGCATGCATACCACTGGTATGTCATGCAGAGAGATTGGCAGACAGCTGAACATTAACCATACTGTAATCAGTCGTTTGATTGCAAAACATGGGCAAACTAACGAGGTGAAGGACAGGCCTAGATCTGGAAGACCGAAGAAGACTACTGCCCGTGATGATCGAGCCCTAGTACGCCTTGTTAGGAGATCTCCATTCACCAACAGCAGAGTGCTCAGCCAGCAATGGGAAACGCGCAATAGAGTGTCAATGTCTACCGTCAAAAGGAGACTGTATGCTGCTGGCATGAAAGCTAGGAGACCTGTCAGACGTCCTCTCCTCACTGCACACCACAAAGAGGAGCGTCTGAGGTGGTGCAACGAAAGAAGACACTGGAATATGAGATCCTGGAGACGGGTACACTCGTCTGATGAAAGTCGGTTCCTGCTTCATGCCACAGATGGTCGAACTCGTGTATGGAGGTCCAGACGCACGGCGTACGACCAACGTAACATCATGGAAGAAGTTCCATTTGGTGGAGGTTCCGTTATGATATGGGGGTGCATCTCATTTGATTGTAAGCTGGATCTGTTGACTGTACCTGGAACACTAAATGGACAAAGAGATCAAGATTCCATACTGGATAGAGTTGTGGTCCCTCATTTTGTAAATCATGCACCTGGAACCCACCCTATATTCATGGATGACAACGCCCGACCACATCGTGCTAGAGCTGTGCATGAATACCTCCGCCAGAATGCCATCGAAACCCTACCACCATGGCCAGCAAGGAGCCCTGACATGAACCCTATTGAGCATATCTGGGACATTCTGGGAAACATGGTGAGAAGGAGGGATCCTCCTGTGCAGAACCTACAGGAATTAACAGACGCACTCCATCTTGAATGGCAACGAATACCACAATGGCGTATCAGTCGGTTGGTGACCAGCATGAGACGTCATGTCCAGGCCGTCATCCAGGCACAAGGTGGGTATACCCGGTATTAATAATGACAGTCTCAAACTCGTGCACAGATGTTGAACTTCGTTTTCAGACACCATTAATGACAATCTAGCCACGTGTGTCAACTGTAGGGCAATAGTTGTCAGTTGTGTCAACGTAACCATATTCAGGCCTCGTTTTCAAGTTCAAACAAAAACATACAGTGTTTCCCCACCATCATAATCAGCATTCCTCTAGTTGCATTATTACCTCTTGCACTAAGATGGATGGGTACATAAATGTTTATGCTATTGCTTTCTTCATAGCACATGAATATACCCTCGCATGTGCGTAAAAATAGGGTGGTGCTTAACTTTTGCACAGGTGTGTATATATATATATATATATATATATATATATATATATATATATATATATATATATATATATATATATATATATATATATATCGTACTTCGCTACAACCAGCACGGCAGTTAACTTTTCATTATGCTCACCATTGTGACGTGAGAATGCCGGGTTCTATTTAGCCAATCCGGACTAGGAAATCAGCGCAAAGCTCAACACCAGCTTCATGCCCACAAAAGAAAAGTAAATTTGAACAAAACATGAGTTCATATTTATACAATTACTTGAACCGTGTTGCGTGTTAGTCAGCGCTGTTTACCGTGTTGGTCAGTGCTGTTTACCGTGTTGGTCAGTGCTGCATACCGGACTATCAGCCGTGAGTAATTCATATAGAGAATATCAAACGAGCACATGAGTTTAGTAAGATCTCATTTGTAACGAGCGTTAGCGAGATCTCTTTCCCTCTCTCTCTCTCTCTCTCTCTCTCTCTCTCTCTCTCTCTCTCTCTCTCTCTCTCTCTCTCTCTCTCTCTCACACACACCTCTTAATTTATTGTTTCTCTCTCACTTCGTTTTAGTGTTCTCAATCATTGGCTGCTTATAATAATTCTGTAGGGAGTGGGCAAATCTAAGTTGTAAGAACTTGTGCCCGATCCCATTGTGCAATTGTTACAATAAAATATGTTTAAACCAAATCTTAGTAAACAAGTATTATAAATTGGATACGAAATGGTACCTAGTTTGAGGTTCTATTTATCACATAATCTATTTTTCCTAATGTTCACGTCGATGATGTCATGTTCCTACCATGCTACATTACTGTACCGCTTCACTATTGACCTTTCCAGTTTTAGGTATGCCCCGTCCATCTCTAGCTAAGACCCACCTACTCCTCGCTCGCGTTGGGATAGGCAGGTCCCTGAGCTCACTGACTGTTAATTTCCAGAAAACTATATAGGTAAGCTGTTGAATATGTTGAAACTAATTTGAGTGGGAGCTGTCAAATTAGTTTCAAAATATTCAACAGCATGTTTATTAAATAGTAAATACATACAATTCTTGCAACCTGACGGATTATGACGTCATCCTACACGTCACCTAGTTGATCATTACGTCACATGACGTCATATGATGGTCCATTAAGAGTTCTGACCATTCCGCAGCAAAGTACAATGACGAAGACCGCCACATGTTATTATTTATTAAATCATTTTAACAGTAACAACATACATTGTTGCTAGACAACACTGTATACACAGGTAAATGCTACTCAGAATGCTGAAACTTTTTCTTAATGACCTGAAACTCGTCAGATAGATTTTAGCAAAAAATCTTATTTTACTATGGCGAAGGCTATTTAGTAACTTAGATTGCATGTTGGTGTTGATATGAAAATCATGCTCTTTTATTTCCTTTAATGGTAGAATGCGATAAATGAAAATGCATGTGACTATCAGACCGATCGATCGGTCAATCGGTCCGTCACTTAGTCGATCAGTCAGTTGGTCGGTCGGTCGATCAGTTGTTCGACCAGGCTGTCGGCTGGTCGTTCGGCTAGCTGGCCAGCCAGCCAGCTAGTCCATCTGTCTGGTCGTCCATCAACCCGTATGTCAGTTAGTGAACCAACATGCCGCTAAAAATTGTATCACTCGACCTTTCCATCAATTGGTATGACCATCGAATTAGCGAAGTGAAGCTCCACCCGCCCACGCTCATCCGGCGCTAAAGACACTATAGAAAAATTGTCAAAATTGTCAAACCTTCAAATACTGTATTCACAAATAGTTCACGTCATGTCACCGTGTGAAAAATGTTCATGTTCTGAGACATTTACTATCAAATCAAAATTGATAGCTTTAATCCATAGTAGTCGTTACATGGATAAAGACAACCGTTCATTTGACCACGCATGAGTGAATTTATCAGGAGATTTTAAACTGATTCTTGCAGTCGTAGCTGAATAATACCGCATGCACGTTATAATATGTATTGGATTCCCTGGACATTAATACAGAGATGGTGACACACTGGCCATAAATTGTGTACCTCGCTAACAGCTGTCACATAATTAAAATGTTTTATTTATCTGGTGACACACAGAGCATAAATGTGTGTATATTTGCGATGTTGGTCATAAATTATTATCACTATGTATTCCTCGCTCCTATACAAACGGTTCGAATGGCGTTCCACCAATACCACCAGCCAGGGAGCTAAAGTGCATATGTGTGCGAAATGCGTACATGTATGCGTTTGTTCGTGTCTATGTGAGTGTTGTGACGATTGGATTTGTTGAACTAGGAATGTAAGTGAAAAGTAAATAAATTACAATAATGTTATTCTTAGTATGATTCATGCAGCAATTCTAGTATTTGTCTGTATTTGTACAAACATGTAGTGTATATTATTATATGTTATTGTACATAGTGTATATATGTTTGAGGGCCTCGTTAACATCAAGACAACTGACGATTTACCCTCGTGAAATAACGATTATTATTATTATTATTATTATTATTATTATTATTATTATTATTATTATTATTATGTTGGGTCTCAGCGGACACACATGGCTATTCACTGAGGATAAGAAACGGTTATTATATTTTCATATTAGAGTCTCTTAAACTCCAGTTGAAATATTTTTTACCGTATTAATTTCTGTATTTTTATCTCAGGAATCTGACAGCAATGAACCCCGGGGCTCCTTGTTCCACTGCTATCCGTTAGCTATAGTACATTAGTTCATGCAATGAGTGGCAATACCAACGGGTTTTCTATTAGCTTTGGTTTCATCATCACCTTCATTTTCCTAGTCGCCTTCTGAAATTATGATTTTATTGGGGCCAGCAAATACAGAGCCAGAAGAGGACGTTGTTGCATAAATCTGCATAAATCTGCTAAGCGTGCTACGAGGTGACCTAAAAAAAGCAGGATTAGGAACACTCAAGTCAAGAACGGACCTGAGGAAGCTAAGGATTTAGGTTGAGGACAGACACAGTAGGCAAAAGCGAAGATGGACTGATTGCAACTGTAGGATGTTTCTACTACTACAGCCGCAGAATACAGTAATCATACATACAGACGAGGTAGTTTCTTGGTAGCCAATTTGGACCCGTCGTGCACAGACTTGAACGTTTGAAGGTGACTTTGATTTCGATAGGCTGGATCGCTTTACGGGGGATCTGGACAGATACCCTGATGGTGGCAGTGGTCTTGCCATGTCGGCTGGTACCTCCTTCCCAAACTTAACTTTAGCTATTCATCTTCCATGAAGATTAGTTACCGCGATATAGTTCCTTTCCTAGAGCACTTAAAGAGAAACATACTAACTTTAAACTAGCAGAAAGGTAAATATACTCCATGTAGTCTTAGTTAGTGTCTGCGACTTCTCCTTCAACATTTGGTAGCTGATCTTGTTCAGCAGATAACTGCATTCTTCGGAGATATCATTCAGCATTATCGACCATGGTATGATCGGTTCTGATCTGCTTTGAGCCAGCACTAAAAGTCAAGTATAAAACTGTGTCTGGTGTTAGAATTACGATAGGAGCAGAAAAGTGGATCAAGATGTACCTTGAATTGTAGTGCAGAGATATGGAATCACTACATACGGCCAGGAAAAGCCAGGCCGCATGCTGGTCCAGAAGAAGTGATTTATGAAGGACTGACTGCTCTGTATGAAATGGAGAAAGGAAGCATGATGTGGTGTGATTACCATAATTGACAAATCCCGATAACCTGATCCAATTTAACCTAAATCAACTGTCCTCGCTTCCGCAGATCTTTCAGTCATTGTGCAAATTTTGATCCAAACTATCTATGCATGTCTTTCGACCTACATATCACTCAGTATACACTGCATAGTGCACTTGACGTTAAAGTTTCCTCGGTCATATTACCCAACCATCTATTAAAGCACAAGTTTATCCAGTCAGATCCAAGCTAAAGATGCCTTGACACATCCTGTACACATAATCAACGCTACTTCGACAGTTGTCTAATGGAGGAATATAGTGTTAGCTATGCCTCGCCCATATTTAGCTACGCTCCACACACAGTTCGCCCATGTTAGGATCGAGCGATCCACGCACTCACTGAATCTCAATTTCCAGAAAACTATGCAGGTAAAATGTTGAATATTTTGAGACTAATTTGACTGGGTGTTGTTGCTGCCTATAGCAGCAACAGTGTCCAGTCACATTATTTAAAAAATATTCAGCAGCATGTTTATTAAATAGCAAAGAGATATACTTAGTACAACAATGCTTAGCCCGTCATCAATTAAGCATTCGTGATAAACTTATCTACGTCATTCACGATGTCATTGATTATGACGTCAGTATAAGGCCGACGTTATAGGCGACAGTCCTGATTCGTCTAGAGGGCATTGAAGTCATCAATATTTGAATTAGGCAACGCCACCTTTTTCCCCCGCCAAAATACTATACTCGAATTTGATTGGTCGAGAGAAAAATCCTTTGTTCTCTTTCAACCAATCAGATTCGAGTATTTTGTGTCCTAATTTAAATATGTATGACGTCATCATTCTTTCGACCAATCAGAAGCGTCCGCCTATATCTTCGCTGCTTTCGTTGAAGCATATGTGTAGGCACGTGCCGATGATTGACAGGTGTAATGAGGCACGTGCTGCCGATTGACAGATGTAATAAGGTTCGAAGGCATTAGTGTGCATGGCCAGGTCACGTGAACGCCTGTAGATCAATCAGCACAGCCACCTATATCATAGCCCTATGCTAGGCCAGCCGATGGGATGGCACATGTCTTGTTGTAGGCCTAATGACCCATAAAAAGGGGCATGACCTAACATGCGTACATATTTTCACCCTCGTCGGGTCATGTGACACCCTCTATGGTCGTTGTGGGGCCCTAATGAGCCATGTAAAGAAAGGGTATGGCCTAATTTGTTGTCTATATCGTCGCCCTGGTCGTGTCACATGATGCCAGCTATGCTCGTTGCCGGGCATAATGACCCATAAAAAAGGGATGTGCCTAAGCTCTGGAGGCGTGGCCTAATAGGTGTCTATATCGTGCCTTGGGTTAGTGCGTCCATATTGTTGGTCTGGGGTAGGTCAGCTTATGGGACACTGTCTCATTGTAGGCCTAATGACCGATGAAGAAGGGGCATGACCTAAGGTCTGGGAATGGTCACATCATGCGACACCCATACGCCAATAAGCATGGCCGCCTATATCGTTGATGTGATTGCTATAACATAGATCACATTAAAAATATTTACGGCAATTCTCGCGATTAGCATGTTGCTTACAGCATGCCATCACATAAATCGTATTGAGTGCAGTAATAAGCTCGACCCAGCAAACCCTTAACGCTACGTACATACACGTAATGATTGTAGTACACATAAAGAGGAAGAATCTGTGGGCGGCCATCGCCCCCCCCCCCCACACCCTCTCCCCCGATATGTACAGCTTTAACTATCATCTTTATTGTAGAGTCTGAGGGTGATTCGAGGTTTCAAATCGTCCTGAAATGCGTTCATAGTGTCCAAACCACAATGTTTATTTAATACGTTGGTAAACATTATCACAACGTTCTCCAGACCTTGCAGAAAGCCTGCTAATTTCGCCAATTTTTTGGCGGTCATCAGTTGACTCGTTAGGATCGAGATAACTCAATCTGATTACGATACAATGAGCCATGCAAAAGTTTTCTGTATTACTTTTAAAACACCATCTAGTTCAACGTCATCGAGACATAATTTGGCAAGATTGGCGTTCCACCAAGAGCTTCTAGGTATTTGGATGTGAAAAATGTCCATATTAAACTCAGAGTCCAGGAAAATGCCTCCCTGAGACTGCCTGACTTTGGATATAGCGTTGTTGTGGAACTCGGTAACCCTCTAAACTACCTGGTTCACCAATCGAGTGCACAAAGCTGACGTGGAACCAGTTCTGCATAGGAATCAGCAGATGTAATCCAGCAGGCCTAATAGACGGACTTGAACCGCTTGGTCCTAGGCTCAGGTATGTCTCATACTTAGATAAATTGAGTATTTAGTAATTGTGTGCTTAATCTAATGTTATGATGTGCCAAAGCACCACAGCGTCATTAATGGATGAGACCGTCTAAAATCTACGTGGATCGGAGCATTTAGAGAAGGATGGTTACTAGTTACCATACAATAATCCTGAGTAGTAGCGCTCATGCTAGCGAAAAACTGACCTAATATCCTTTTGATTATGGCGTGAATTTTATCAGAAAATTATATTATGTTTTCAGAACATATAGAGTCTTCCTTAAAGGTGATGCTGCACTGTTGTTCAGTAATTTTACATTTTTCGAGAATGAACAGATTGAGTGTTGGTTACAGAGAACATTTTCTCAATTTCGTCATAGGTAGCTATGTCTGAGTTAACGCTATGAGTAACTTTACTATTAGGTTCATCATCGACATCATTAGCTACAACGTTGGAGTTATCTGAAAGTTGTATGGGTCTCCCATTAAAACCCTCTTCATTAAGCCCACCCACGTTAACAACCTCGCCCTTTACCCTGCCCCCTAATTCACCGTTCCAGAGTGCCCACCCATCATATGACATCATAATGAACAGAGTGATGTGTACTATGACATCATAATGAATGGCGTCGATAAGTACGTCATGAGCGCATATTGAAGACGGTCTATGCGTTGTTGTACAAATTGTTTGCTTTTACTATTTAACAAATATTCTGTTGAATATTTCGAAACTAATTTGACTGGGCGCTGTTGCTGCCATAGGCAGCAACAGCACCCAATCAAATTAGTTACAAAATATTCAACAGCTTCCCTGTATAGTTTTCAGGAAATTGATAGCTAGAGTATTTGGGGATCGATCGGTCCCAACACGGCGAGGTGTGGGTGGAGCTTAGCTAGTGATGGGCGGGGCATAGCTAAAATGGAAAGGTCCATTGATACTAATTATGCTTTCAATTGGTGAAATTATTCTTTTGACCCTTTAATAACTCGGGTGATTTATAAAGTCGGGGTAATGTAGATGAGAATGATATAGTGATCAAGGTATACAGAATCGGATTGGATGAATTACAAAACTTTGCTATTTAATAGAAATATTCTGACCGAGATTTTTTAAATTGAAGCGCTTGAGGGTTTGTTGCTCAGGGTTTGTTAAGATTTGAGGGAACATGTTGCAAGAAGACTTTGTTAGAATACGTTGCAGCTGCTGGTATACTCTAGGGTTCGAGGGTCGAGCGAACTGACCCGCGAACAGGGGGACATAATTATGAGGGTAGCTTGGTAGATCATTTTATCAGTCAGACCAGAGAGTTATGAGCAATGAGTCATTATTATTATTATTATTATTATTATTATTATTATTATTATTATTATTATTATTATTAAGATCGTGTTATTTCGTGCTTAGGCGTAAACGAGAGTTTAAACTATGGGGATGGATTAGCTATGCGTGCAGATCACATGTTTTATGGAGGGTATTTTTGAAAGCGTTTTGACTGAGCTTTTGATTGAGCCAACGTTCTAGAACATTATTGAGTTAAGCTTGTCTATGTTCAGGCATACGTGTAACGTGTATATATTGAGGTTTTAAGAGAAAAAGCTCGCCTGGAAGTTTTGTCTCAGACCTACTCCCATAGCGTTACTGTTTATTAGAGGGGTGGGGTTGTCAGTGCAACGGACATGAGATCATTTTAGGGGGATAGATTAAACATTCGAGATCAAATGAATGATTGTAGCATTTGCAGTGGTTTGTAAATTGTGTTTTTGAAAACGTTTTGACTTAATGACCAGCCCAACATATTTTCATCAATAAAACGACAACAGCTCTACGTTGAGCCAACGCTCTAGGACGTCATTAAATTAAGGGCGTCTAGGTTCAGGCATATACATAACGTGTACATATTCAGGTCTTAGGAGAAACTGTGCTGACTGGCCTACAGGCGTCACATGACCTGATCACGCCCAGACCGTAGGCCATTAGGGCCACAACGTGACAGCTAGTGTCCCATTAAGCTGACGTACCATGGTGTGATGATATGGCCGTACTAACCCAGTGCGACGATATGGACAAATGTTAAGTCACACCCCCAGACCATAGATCATGCCCGTTTCGCGGGTCATTCGGCCTACAACGCAACAGCCTATGTCCCATAAGCTGAACTACGCCAGAGTGATGATATGGACGCACTAACCAAGGGCGACGACATGGACGCCTATTAGGCCACGCCACAGACCTTATGCCATGCCACCGTTTCATGTGTCATTAGGCCTGGAAATGTGCATAGCTGGCGTCACCTGACACAGCCAGGGCAACGATATGGACGCACCCTTACTTCAGGGAGGTCATTAGGGCCCGCCAACGAGCATAGAGGCAGGGGAACACTATGCATGCACGTTAGGCCACACCCCTTTTCATGGGTCATTAGCCCTGCAACTAGACAGCTGGTGTCCCATAAGCGGGCTTAACCAAGGGCGACTATATAGGCAGTCGTACTGTTTGTCCTACAGGCGTCATGTGATCTGGCCACGCCAACTAACGCCTTCGAACTTCACTACACATGTCCATCATTGGCACGTGCCTCATTACGTCAATCATCGGCACGTGCCTACACATATGCATCAGTGAATTTTTTTAATTAGGACACGTTCTATTCCGCCCCCCCCCCTCTCCCCTCCCCAACAAAACATTTGAATTGGTCGACAGAAAACACAGAAAACAAAGGATTTTTCTCTCGACAATCAAATTCAAGTAATTTAGCGGAGAAAATGGGGTGTGGCCGAATTCAAATATTGATGACTTCATTATCACCAATCATAATTGCCGTCTATGCCGTCGCCCTTATACAGACGCCATCCTACACGTCACGTAGTTGATTATGACGTCATGAGTGATGGATAAACTGGAAAGGTCCATTGCGATCTATCAGCGGCCTACACACCATGCGGCGGCCATTGTCCTCGGGCAACGAGGTAAAATCATAACCAAAGCTCGTGGTTTCGAATCTTGCCTCTGGCTAGGCACCATCAAGGGTGTGCAACCGGACGTGGAGTGGAGGAGTTCCATGGTGTGTGAATGATTCATTCATCACAATGGGTTTTTCTCATACTCAACTACGTGATGTGTAGGATGATCCCATAATCAATACACCATGAAAGCTATGTTAAAAGCTTAACAGTCCAAGACGTTGTACGAAGTGTACGTCTTTACTAATTAATAAACATTCTGTTGAATATTTTGAAACTAATTTGACTGAACGCTGTTGCTGACATAGATAGCAACAGCACCCTGCCAAATTAGTTTCAAAATCTTCAACAGCCTACCTGTATAGATTTATGGAAATTAATAGTTAAGGAGCTCCAGGATCGATCCCAACACGAGCGAGGTGTGGGTGGAGCTTAGCTAGAGATGGGCGGGGCATACTACAACTGGAAAAATCAATTCCACAATATCTATAGGTCATACAATCCGTAACATGGCCGGATTGATTTGTTCAGGAGAGTTAGTATGTCACAAGTTGTGCATAATAATCTTACTATTTCAGCACGGTTTCTAAACTTTACGACGTCGTTAAGACCTCGGGGCATTTAACGATGGCTGCCAATACAGG
Organism: Chaetoderma sp. LZ-2023a; assembly: GCA_034401795.1. Taxonomy (NCBI): domain Eukaryota; kingdom Metazoa; phylum Mollusca; class Caudofoveata; order Chaetodermatida; family Chaetodermatidae; genus Chaetoderma; species Chaetoderma sp. LZ-2023a. The sequence goes on along the minus strand of CM067362.1, from coordinate 24,538,144 downwards.
CATTGAAGACCTGAAGTACCACAGAGAAGTGGACGTGTATTTCCAGACACTAAAGAAAATTAATGTACCAAAGAGATCTCCAAATATGACCATGGGAGAGCTACGGGATGTAGCGGAGGAGCGTGTACAATTATTAACTGGAACCGCAGAGTTTGATGGATCAGATAGTGAGGTTATTGTACCAAGCTGTCACAATGCAGGTAAGTTAGGTATTGGATGAACTTACTATTAATATCACATGTACTATTTCAATGGACGGATATAATCTGTCACTCATGTATCTGACGTCATAAACGCATATTATTAACATTGCGACATCTGCTCTGTCCAAATTAGTTTCAAAATATTCAACAGCTTACCTGTGTAGGTTTTTGGAAATTGATAGTTAGGGAGTTCAGAGATCGATCAATTCCAACACGAGCGAGGTGTGGCTGGAGCGTAGCTAGAGATTGGCGGGACATGGCTAAAACCGGAAAGGTCCATTGATTTGCAGTTCACTTGACACTAGCACATCCAGTGACTCAGATCCTGGCCCTATATGATTGCTGCACAGTTCAACAAGCTCCTTTATGATTCGTATTCTTTTCTGCTGACACGACAGCAGAAAATGCTCCAATGTCTCATCCTCCTCCTAACATAGCATGCGCATGGCGTCTGGCTCTCTAGCCTTGATGCGTCACCTGTTTGGCTGCAGCATCAGCGTACCAGTCGCCATCCAGGCGTTGAATACTGCTCTGTACGTATCCCTTAGATTACTTATAGCTGTAGCTGTGACATGATGTGTTTTGTTGAATGTAATCTAATCACTCATAATTCTAACTGATGGATACATGTCAACCTGGGTCCTCATGTGGTCAAGCCAATATCTATCAACTTCCTTGATAGCCATCCCTTTCTATTCATACTTGGCCGGTTGATGGTCAAAGATGGACAGACGATAGACAATACTTAGTATGCAGGCATCTCACAGTGCTGAACCAGCTGCAGATGTCAAATCCTTTCGGCGCTAGCTGTCTGGTGATGAGTAAATGCTCCACTTCATTTCCATTTAAACATAAAATCACATAAAATATGCGAACCTTGACATTCATGATTACCTCTATTAGCCGCAGGCCTATCAATGCATAAGCTGCTGCAGATGACACAATTCTAGATAGAGTCAATAGACAATTCAGCAGGTCTCGATATTCTTTCTCAAGAAAGTCCATTTCTCTCCCTCTCCTCACAATCTCAAGACCGTATTTAAGAACTGGTATGGTGTATGCTATGAGCATAGGCCTCATAACTGTAGTAGTCTGTGCATACATCCGAAGATCTGCCTGTGTATTAGCAAATATAGTCAGGTCATCCTCCACACATGGGCTTACTATATTAACTGTGCCTATATTGATATCCCGTTTCCTTTCAGACCGCTGCCACAACAATGACTCTATTTGTCACTTGTATAGGTGTGTTGACAGAATGCCACCTTGTCTTACACCTTGTAAAATATTGAACATTTATCAAAATATTGAGCAAGTTTACAGACATTCTTCACGAGCTGGCCGACTCCACTGAACACTACATAAAAGATACAAGATTCTGTTAAATACTATGAATCATAAAATTTAATGTGTACTTCGACATACACCTAGTGACCCCGTGATCTAGATTTATGAATTTTTTACCTGCGAATTAAACTGTCTCTAGACAGCCGCATTGCAATTGTATGTGCCACATTTGGCGATTCAACCTTCTTGAGTTCTGGAAAAGTGCTGCGAACAACCAAACAAACGGATAGACAAATAAACAGACAAACAAACAGACATGCCGACGGCACCAACCACATTACCCACACCAACCTTGGGCGGCAGAGTGATAAGCAGAAATTGCAATTAACTCTTGTTGAAGATTTGAAGAGCAAGTTGATTGGAAGTTAGTGCTCACTAGGGCAGCAACAACTTTATTTTAAAGTCAGCACCTTTTGAAGAATGTTTCCAAATTTCTTTGCTACACTGGCCACAACATCCACCAGTTCACCAGCTTAGGCTAGACGTTCCGTGTTTCACAAGATAGGGGACACATTGACACTGTAGTATACGTGTTTTCGAACTCGGCCCTTCAAGTTCAAACGGTTAATAGCACTATTATCAGGATCAGATTACGGCAAGGGCTATCGGGGCAGTAAAATAACGGACCCAAAATCAAAAAAAAATCTCACATTTTGCACATTTGAACCTTTTTAAACCAATTTGGCGGGAAGTTGGTGCTGCGGCATTTAGACACATATGTAACGACTTTATTATATTTGGTAGTAGTAGTAGTAGTAGTAGTAGTAGTAGTAGTAGTAGTAGTAGTAGTAGTAGTAGTAGTAGTAGTAGTAACAGTAGCAGCAGCAACAGCAGCAGCAGCAACAGCAGCAGCTGCAGCAGCTACAGCAGCAGCCTTTCCCAATAAGGGGGCCCCACAACTAATTAACACCGAGGTCTTGATTCCAAATAGGCTTAATCCAGCTCTCACTATTATAAGTAGCTGAAGAAGTTGTAGCTTTCAATATGTAGCTATGAAAGCAGCTAATGGTCGATAGTCTTGTGACCACCTGCCTTAAAGAAAGAACCAACATCATATGACACAAGTTGACAGTAATCATACATACATCCTATGACACACACGTTGACAGTAACCATACATACATCTACATCCTATGTATGACACACAAGTTGACCGTTACCATACATAGATCCTATGACACACATGGTAGATCTCGAGTTGGTTTGACACGATGAATGCGTAGATAATTCAAATATATTGTCTGTTCTTATGGATGGTATTCCTGTCAGTGTATACACGCCAAGATGTCTAGGAGCCATACCTTCTATCTTCATATTTTTCCATGGCGGTGGAGTTATTGGGGGCAGTCGCCAATCTATCGAAGTTGTATGTAAAACACTTGCAAGGTAATATAACTCAATATAAACGCACACTGTGTATTAATTAGAAAATCTACGTTGCTACGAATTTATACATATGTTCGGGTGGGCATAACATACGGGCGTGCATGCGGGCGGGCGAGTGGGCATGTGGGCGGGTGGGAGGACGCAGTTGTGCAGACATTGTATGGGCTTGAATGAGTAGTCATGTCCACACACTGGAATTTCCACAAAACGGCCATTCACATGTCACGAGCTTTTGACGCAAGTAAACCATCAAATAACCTAGATGGACTATACCAGACCAGTTGCAACGAGGACGAGCTACGACTAGTGAGACTACTACTTGCAGACACCAAGCTGAGATTACGAGTCAAGTCAGTGGAATCTGCAGTGTTTGAGACATAAATCAGCTCCCCACAGTGATATGCTCTATGCCCTGTGCTTTTCATCTGGTATCTTGCTGCTGCATTGAAATCCGTGCGGGAAAAGACGAAGACCAACCCACCCACCCCACCCGCTAGTGTCCATACTGGGTATGCCTCTAGAGATGATATATGCCGACGATGTGGAATTCACCTTTCTAGAGTATCCATCCATCATCAGACCTCGTATGACGTCATAATCAGCTCAGCGCGTGCATGATGACGTCAAAATCATTACGTCACAAAGGGTTCCATATAGACCGTCATCAAATCTCAAATGGTCCGACACGTTGTATGAATTTTGTCTTGTAATTCTTTGCTATTTAATAAACATGGTGTTAAATATTTTGAAACTAATTTCAACAACAACAGCACCCAGTCAAATTAGTTTCAAAATATTCAACAGCTTACCTGTGTAGTTTTTTGGAAATCGATAGTTGGGGTGTTCAGAGATCGATCGATCCCAACGCGAGCAAGGTGTGAGCAGAGCTTAGCTAGAGATGGGTGGGGCATAACTAAAGCCGGAACGGTCAGTTGCAGCTGTATAATGTTTCTACAATTACAGGCGCAACCCGCAGTAATCATACACTATAAAAATAAGTCACGAGTTTGGGCTCTAGATTTACACCCATGAAAGGTGTATTAGTGTTGGACTAACTTTGTGGAAATATGTCGGTAACTTAGACACTCACAATATTTTTAAAATATTCTCCAACATGATTATTAAGCAATGCACAGCCAATTTGCACAAACACCCCGCTATTCTCAGCAGAGTTATAAAAGCCTGCATATGGCTGGATATGTGGGCCAAGTCAGCCTAAGTTAATACAAAGTTGCAGCTATGACAAGAGGTTGAAGGCGCGACCACGTGAGTTTACTGAGATTCTTTGTGCTCAAATGTTGACATACATCTATAAGTAACACCTCATACAGTCAAAGTAGTTTCAAAATATTCGACAAAACGTTTTATAAACGTGTAAAATCAGCCAGTTCGCGCAACCTGTTGAGCTATTCCTGCTTCATGATGCGTTCGTGCATGCGGGGGTATGTACACACCTACGGACGTATGTCCTGATGTTAGTGCGGTGGCCAGGGCGCGCGTAAGTGTTCTCTCACGTATGCATGACCTGGAGTTAAAATGTGCCGCGGCTAAGCAAAGAATTGTGATATCCTAGTGGGCACGTGCTCATGGATGTGTGTACACGGCTGGGTGTAGGTCAGCGGCAGGGGTAAAACATCATTGGCTGGGCCTTTGAGAGACATATATGGGGCAAATGCTCCAGGAAAAATATTTTCAATGACGTCATGAGTAACATCATCGATATTTAAATTAGGCTACGCCCATTCTTTTCCTGAAAAAAAATACTCGATTCTAATTGGTTAAGAGAGAACAATAAAAAGGGGAATACGTGTAGGATCTGAATGTAACATCAATTTCCCAAAATAACTAATTTTCTTTAGATTTCTTTCTGGACCAATGTACCTTTCCAACTTGAGCTATGCCCCGCCCATCACTAGCTATGACCCGCTCATCACTAGCTATGACCCGCTCCTCACTAGCTAAGCTCCACTCACACTTCGCCGTGTTGGGATTGATCAATTTCCTGAAAACCATGCAGTTAAGCTGTTGAATATTTTGCAACAAGTTTGACTGGATGCTGTTGCTGCCTATTGCAGCAACAGCGCCAAGTCAAATTAGTTTCAAAATATTCAACATGATATTTATAAAATATTAAAGACATACATTTTCGTCCAACAACGCATAGTCCGTCTTCAACTATGCGTTTGTGACGTAATTATCATTGAATATGATATAATTATATACGTCACGTAGCTGATTATGACATCATATGAAGGGTGGGTACAGTGGAAAGGCCCATTGAGGCATATGTTGCAATAAAATATACTGGTTTAATTATAATGAGGTCTATAAATGTATATGTTCTAAGCGTAAACTGGAGTTGGGCTGATGACTGAGATGATATCATATGGAAGACTGACCTTGATGTAAGATGGTGTGTAAAATGGTTGACCACAACTGGTTATGCGGGTTCGTGCACTAGCACATGGCTCACGCCATCCATTGTATATTCAGAGTTCCGCAAATCCGGGCATCTTGAGATCGGCCGCCATTAAATTTGGGGCAAACTTACTACACGCTAAAGAGGACTGCCCATAGCAAAGCATTGCTTACAGTTTCCATGAAGCTCAAATCAGTAAATCACGTACCTGAGAATCTGTAATAACTTTGCCAGCTATCAGAAAACATCAAATCATGAGTGAATTGTGCAAGATAGTAAAGAAAATGTAATTAAGGTTTTATGGCCAATATGCTCGTAATGCTAATTTAGCCCCTCCAAAGATGGCGTCGCTCCCAGGGTATTATGGGAAATTTGATTGTGATGACGTCATAGCGAATCTATGAATAAAGACTGGATTAGACCGATTAGCTATGATGAGCTCACGTGGAATTGTTCAACAGGCTTGATTACCGTAAAGCCTAATTTCATCCATTATACGACCATTGACTGATTTTGAAGACCTGGTGATTTCATTGAGCCAATATACCTAAGCTGTATCAATGCCACACATTTTCCACTATGAGCATTCAGTTGTCTCAGACGCTGCTCCATATAGTCATCTGGCTTATGCAGATTTAATCGTATGTGATCACGATGACTGTGACAGGGATGGCAACCTAGGGGCAAGATTGGTAATAATACTTAAACTTGCTTGAGGAGCTTAAACCTAGGTACAATGTTATCAATAATACATAGACTTGCTTGAGGAGTGTCAAAGTGGCAAGGGACGTGCTGAAAGGGCCTGAATGAGCAGATGGATTTTCTGACGACATGCCGCCTCCAATTGTTTATGGTAGAAGAAATGATAAAGCTCTAGACCATAGCAGTCAAGAATTTGGAGAGAGGAAAAACCCGTGGCATGGAGAACGACAATAAGACAAAAAGCCAGCGATAATGGTAAGCCATCAGGTTTTACAAAGACGAGCTAAAGGAAGAAATCCCGGAACAGGTCTTGATCCCAACAAATACTGTTGCAGGTTCCTGTATCGCATATATACACACATACTCCTTATAGCAAGACCTCGTGAGATGGCGGATGGACGAAGGTACAGTTGCAGAATGGATTACGGACCTTAACAACACAGGTTACTGGGCCAGTATTGGCCTAAAATATAATACTGGGCCTTATTGGTCCAGTACTGGCCCGGTAACCTGTGTTATCAGAGGATGGACGGATACGTGGGGGTGTGTGGATTCAATGCATGCATATGAATGAATCGGTTAGATGAGTATATGGTCGGTAACTATGTAAACCTGAAAGTCTAGCATTGTCGAGTTATAATTAATATGTCTACGTGCCATAATAATGAATCTAACAAACCATAGTTCAGTCTTCCTTTTATTAATTTCTTATATTTAGCATATGGGCCATTCTACCAAAAAGGACCCATATTTGTACACAATATTAAAAAAAATAAAGTCGTCAAATACATTAATCTTGATATTTCCCTTAAAACATGGACATTGTTTGTATCAATTCTGAAGTATTGTGAACACCACCCTTGAGGCTTTCTCACACCAACTCGCCAAAAATGGGTGCTAAACTACGAAAATTATGTCATGTTTCATACGTTATCCATGATTTTCTTTTGCTTTTTACCGATTTATCAAGAATAATAATGGAAATAACTATAAAAATTATAACACAAGAATGGGATATATCACGTTTATGTATACAGAGAATTTATTTGCTGTACATGGATAACATTTTCACGCAGATCCTCATTTCAACATGGGCATATCTGTGTGCAGTGTATGTGCCTTAAACCCTGACGAATCTGCCTTTGTCTACAAACGCTCTAGAATTATCACATAGAAATGAATACTATTTTTACATTTCAACACGTAACTTGAACATGTATCTACTGAATGGTATGATTTTAAAAGGGTTCATAGTAATAACAAATATGTGGGAAATAATTTAAACAGTGGTACCTGCAGATAACGTAATAAACATCTATTTACAGTTTTACATCGAGTGGAATAACACCCCGATGCTCTTCCATAATATGAAGTTATGTCTTTATAACACATACCACAAATGTAAACCAGTAAGGAATATGTCTTAGATATAAAAATAAATCAGAATAACGATTAAGTATAATATTTATTATGAAATATCACACATAATCACGATAGTTGTCATGGGGTTTGATGTAAATCTTTTGAAATATCTGTTTGACACTGTCTCTATTGGTTTTAAATGTCCTAACAATATATAAAATCCAAATCAAACTGGTGCAGCTTCTGCATAGATATAAAATTAATATCTGTTGAAAACATATAGCATGATAACGTAGGAAACATGTTTATTACGATATTGGTGCCTTAATTACTAAAGGACTTAATTAATATAAAGCATATAACCTAATGCACACTCATGACAATTCAGATAGAAGATATGAGAACATTAATAAAATAAACATCACATATTCGATTCATTAACCACGTTTAACCCCATATGCATGATCAAAGATACACTCGATAGTGAAATACACGTAGCATATTTTGCAAGCAGACAATTTGTTACCCATTTCCCAATGCAAGACCGGTGTAAAACATCATAACATATATCGTTAATCAGAAATATAATCCCAAGGAGTTTGTTATTTCGCATCAATTTGCATTTAGCTCTATATTCCTTCAGATAACGTAAACAACATGTTTTTTATGTGTTAAGTTTACAGAAAGATGTATGATAGATTTCACATATCTAATGACTCCATATCTGACTCATTTAATCTGTACATTCGCATAGATTTGCCTGTAGTTATTGGCTTATGGACAACCTTTACTATATTGTCTCTCCCTACCCATATACAATCTTTTCTTTTTGGCCACTTAAGGAAGCCATCATGGCGACCACACTTCTCCATAAAGGAAATTAGGAACTCGTTATCATCATTGTCTTCTTCTTCGATCACGCCTATGTACAGTTTCCTATCATATAAAGCAGCCACAAACACCCCTAGTTGTAGGTTATTCACATCATGAATAGGCAATGCAGCACCTTTATCATGTATTGGAATGTGATCAATGGATTGAGCTGGCACTGGAATAGGTAACATTGGTTCTGTCTGCTCCGGAATCGCATCTGCTCGTTTTGCGGTTTTAGTATGTTTGGTCCAGCCATCACATGTAGGGTGAAACTGGCCTTCGGACCAGCAACAACTGGAAAAGCATGTCGTGTCACGGGTGTAGATGTTGTCTTCTTTTAGCATCACTGAGTGCAATTTCATTGTACCAGGTATTCTAACCGCTCCGTGAGATAGCATCTCGTCATTCCCCTTCTTTACCTCTTCCTTGGTTATCAGAAGATACCGAACTTGTGATGTAATATTTGCGTCCCCCCATTGGAAGAACTGATAGGCATTTTGAATTAGGATACCCTGCTTAACTGCCAAATCGGCACTCCTCTTAACTGCACCACCCACCCCATCGCATGGGCCCTTCCCATGACCGCTTTCATAATATTGCCACGTTGCGGATATGCCAAAAAATTCACTGTGCATTGCTGTCATATTAATGATGTTTGCATTGCGGTATTGACTAGTGGGTGAATCTGAAAGATAGTGTATTGTCTCTACATTTGGGACCGTTTCTTTGATCTTTGGTACTAAATGCTTAACAAATGAATAAACAGTCCCTGCATTGTGTGCGGTTTCATCAGATAGAAGTGCAAAGCTTTGGTGATGGAGTACATCATTCCTTCGGAAATGGAGCACGGCCGGATGAATGGTCACCTGAACTTTGGAGTAGTAAGCGCTGCTAACCTCCTCGTTATAGTTACAGACATAGTTTTCTGCAAAATCGAGTTGGACTGTCACATGGTTCTCAGGCAGCGTGGCTTTCAGCAGACGGATCTGTTCGTACTGTGTGATTACTCGTTCATTGTGTAGTTTAAAGTTGTCAATTTGTTTTTTGAATTTTGTAACAAATTCTGCTTTCTCTTCGACGACCTCTGTCAATGTTGTCCTCTTAATTATTTTGTCGTTGAATGGTTGTCCGATCCGCTGCCATTCCTTATATCGTATATGTTCACTGTCAATATTGTCTAGAGCTTGGTGTACTTGTGCCCTGTCAAGCTTTGCAAATGTATCTGGGTTGCAGGGAAATGGTGTGACAGATTTCAGTGCACGAAGCTTCAGAGCGACATTCTGGTGGGATAGACACAGGCACACTTTACGCGAGGCATAGCTGATAGGCATAATGTTCTTTGGGCGACAACGACAGAAGAAAGCCAGACTTAATTGTTTGTCAGGATTTTCACTTAGAAATTTATCGTGGAGTGAGCGGAGGCATCCGTTCAAAATATACCTTTGGATCTTCTCTTTGCCAACTTTGATTACGTCACGTTTACCCGGAAGACACGTTGAATTATCATCCCGTTGTAAAAAGATGTGAACTGCCCGGCGTAATACTGCAGATCTAACAGCCGTCTTCTTCACACCACTTTGAGTAATTTTCCGGCTAATGCCCAATTTCTTGGCGATGTATGTAGTACTTCTGCTTTTACCTTTGGTGGATTTGATGACAGAACGGCAAGCCTTTGCACCAGACGTTTTTAGGCACTTCATGGTGGCATGGTGATGAACAAGTGCCCTTGTCACAAGCGGAACCTTCCGAGGTGAAAGTCCTGCACTTCGCATTAGTTTGTTTGCTTCCTTCACGGGTGTGGATTGCTGTCTATTTGAAGTCTTGCTTGGTGCCAATGGTGATGTCCGAGTTTGTGTTCGTTGAACTGCTTTCTTCAGGCGCCACACTTCCCGCTGTAGTTCATAATTTGCGGTTTGAAGGGACGCGTTCTTACGTTTGTAGCACATGACAGTTCGATTAATTCGTTTCCTAGACTGATCTTTAGGGCTACCACACCACGTTCATGAGAGGGTGCTTTGAATTTAAATTTCACCATTAATCTGAAAATGAAATTGAAATGCTAAAATAATACACAGTCGATGGCATACCTTCGCAAATCACCACGTTTCATGACTTTGACCTTCTGACCATCTGACCCTAAGGGGTGGAGTCAATAAAAGTGACATCTTGCAATCCACAATCATATAAATATAAAACAGAGTATAACAAATTTGGTAGAATCCCCCGCCCCAAGGGGCAGGATGAGATAGTGTGGTGGACAGTTTTTTATGATATTTGACATTTTTATTTTTGACCCTATCGCATTAACCCCCCCCCCCACACACACACACACACACACGCACGCACGCACGCACGCACGCACGCACGCACGCACGCACGCACGCATGCACGCACGCACGCACGGAGGCACGCATACACGCGCGCAGCGCAGTGGCGGGGAACGAATATAAATATACCAAATTCGACGGAATTCTGACAGTAAGTTGTTGGTGAACAAACGAATGGAGGCGACGAGAGAGAGAGGGGGTGGTGGGAGAGGGAGAGAGACAGTATGAGGGATGGGTGGAAGGAGAGATACGGAGTGAAGGAGAGAGACAGCGTGAGGGAGTGACGGGCAGAGAGGGTTGGAGAGCGAGGGATGAATGTATGGGAGGAAGAGAGGGTGTGGTGGAGGAAAAGAGAAAGATGGGGAGAGATCAGTGGCGACAATCTTAATGGAAATCAGTATGCTGTAGATTATGTATTATATCTATAATTATCTAATTCTAAACATTCCCAATGGCATACAGAGTTTCTGTTATCCGTGATGATTTGGTTGACTTGAAATTTGTCACCTATTATCAATTAACTGGTCAGATTTCCATTCATTGGTTGTCGTAAAATTCCTGCCCAGACCAATCAGCAAAACTTAAATTTAAAATAATTATAAATTTAACAGGTGATTCTTAAATAGCAAAATATTAGTAATGTGAATATCTTGTACTTTCTACCAGGCTGATCCACTTCAGATGAGGTATCTCCAGAACATGACGGACAGTCCAAGTCAGTCACAGGTCTTGGAAATAAGGCTCCACTAGTTCCACATGTTCTATCAGCTGCACGTGTTTCGCTGCTATGTGGCATTAATCGCAGGGAGCGCCTTGCACCCTAAATATAAAGTGGATGGCAAACTGACCAATAAATGAACGCACTTTGTCACTAACTAGATGAAGTCGGATGTGCTAAGACACAACCCATGTGATATGACCCTCGTGGACACGGAATCATCCCGAGTAATCAAGCAACATCACCCTATGCCTATCACCGTAATTGCACACACGCACGCAGGCACACATAAGCCTCCTCATCATCATCATCATCATCACCATCATTATCATCATCATCATCATCAACAACATCCGATCCACCCTAACCCGAAGCACAACATTTGAATGACAGATGTAAGGGGGCAGCAAGTTATTTAGGGGGGCAATGAGCCATGCCACCCCACTCCCGCCACCCCGCCCCAGTTGGTGCGAAATCTTTACTGAGAGCAGCTAAATTTCAAAATTGTCCAAATTCTTCTCCCTTCCCCCTTCAAATTTCTGGATATGCCACTGTATGTGGATGGACAACAGAGGCAATTTCAACACCCCTACTTGCCCCCTCCACCCCACCCCCTGTTTCTACACCCACTCTGCACCAGGCCCACCAGTATTATATTCCATATGTACGTATCAATACATGTGACTGTTTTATATGGTCCCAAGGGTACGTGCCTATGAATTATGTATGCTTACACTAGGTGGTTCCTGTACAGCACGTGGTATGCTGATGGACTGTACCTGTCGTCTAGCTAGCCGTGTCTTACTCATTGACTTGCGCGCTCTCGCCCTCCTCTTCTCTGCATCCGTGTGACTGAGAGCAACAGTTGGAACATAGTAATCATGTACTCTTTTACGCTCACGGGCCAAATATTCAGGACCACGTGCCTTAAGCTTTTCCCGATATCTTCTCTGATTTTCAGCACTGTGTCGGACCATGTTCACGCTAAAATAAAGAAAAATATTAATAAATTAGGAAATTGTATGTTTTCTACGTTATCCAGATTTTGACAAAGTATGGCCAAAGAAATAAGGAAGAACCTAAAAATATCATGAATATGCGTTGTTTGCATTGGTATTTATCGTTGTAAAGCGAAACACGCAGCTATTTGAGAGAAAAATTAATACATATATCATGTACAAGAATATTATAAGAAAAAATGTTTCATACGTTATCTGAAGAAATGGCACTTGGGAAACTATTCAGTTTAATAGTATTACCATATTAGATCATGCCTACAAGATACAAATAATGCACTTAAAAGAATGTATCAAAAGAAGGAATCTACTTGTCATTCAGTGTGAAAACCGTATAATAGTTTCATACTTTATCGGGTGTTGTTTACGTTATCCAGCACGTGTCAATGATACAAACCTTCATTGTCTTAATTTATCAAGGATTAGCGACATTTAATCAATATCAAATGTTATTTTATGGAGCAGGGCAACTGTTTAAACTAATAACTTACCAAAATATCTGTAGATTTGTTGATAAATGTATATTGCGCAAATTAGCATGTGCTATTACGCCATATGCCAACTTTTGATGATCAAACGGGGATGCTTAATAGTACCACACGTTAGACAATAGCTGGACAGACTGGTTTCCGGGTACAGCGACTGAAACAATGTATTCTGAAGTATCATACAGCCTCTATTCAAGGCATTAAAACATTATTTCGCATCGATAACGTATAAAACGGATAGCGTAGGAAACACTTTTCTTGCATTTGGTCTTATATGATCCAAGTGAAAAGGAATTGGGTATCGTTGTTATTGCTGAATCCAGTTAGGCTATGTAACATTGTATTTAAGTGAAAGAAGTAACACGCGTGTTCAGTAGATTTTATACAATGTGGATAACGTATGAAACATCCTTAACATGGTCTGTCCGTGGTTGGAACTTTCAAGCTTCCTCGCAGACAAACGTGGTCAATAATGTTTATAATAATATTTGTTTTACATACCTATAAGCGTAACCTTATTTGCAATGCATCTTATCTGTAAGTAGTGGTACATGTTTACATCTGAGTACTTATTCAGTTCGGATAACGTATTAAACACCATTTTCTGGGACAATCTACATGCTCCAAGCCCAATTATTTTTGGTTCAAACATAGTGCGCGCATCAATTATAATTTAAAGTTCCACCATCTTACCATGCTAAAAGTATGCTATTTAACGTATATTTGCTTCGTTGTAGTGATTATTGATGAGTAATAGAGTCGCACCCTTTGGCTGGGGACATGCATTTTCCCGTAATTTTAGCATTTTAATGGCAAATATAAGTAAGAAGACATGCTAAAACATATGGATAACCATATATGTATAGATAGGTCTCAACGACGTCTGTTAGAATAAGAACATTGCCATTAGATATGACTGAATATATCCGTTGTAGAGCGCAAAGACATCTAGAAAACACAAATGGGCCATTTTTGGTAGAATGGCCCATATGGTGGTGGCATGCCAATGCGTCGAATTCTCGCGATTATAATTATCTACTGGTATATTAACGTTTTTGTAGTTTTACAGAAAGGCAAACTGTATAATTTTGAACGTAGAGTATCGGCTTGCACCAGAGCACAAAATGCCTGCAGCCGTTGATGATGCCGCGGAGGTCGTGACCTGGGTTTTAGCGAACAAACAGAACGTGGGTAAGATTAAATCATGGATATGAGCTGCCAATCAGGCATATGTTTGTTATCCAACTGACGCCACTTCATTTGATATCACAATTTGATGCTGGATCCTTGCCCAATGACAGTCGGTTAACGTCGGAGGTTGTGATTGGCTGACAGGATAATACCCAGCAGCTTATCATTGATCCTTGCCATGGCGAGATGACTTCACACATTTATATGACAAAATGTGCATAAACAAGTTCGGAAGGCGAGACGCTGTATGAAATTTTCAGAGCTGAAAAGCGCCTCTGCTTTCTGAGAGTATATTCTGTTGGGGCGGATTTCTCTTTCCTGGAGGTGACTCGCTCAAATAAAATACATTTAATCAAGTTTTGTTTTTTTACGTGTACCGCTATTTCATGCGTAATATGCATATCGTGTCATAATCTTTACACAGATTTTTATAGGAATATTTTGCAATAAGTGTATTATGTGATGACGTACTTCCTGGTTCACCTTAATTGTAAAATGGACAAATGTTGTTGTTGGTCAACAACACATGATGACGTTATAAATATACAATTATGACGTAATAAAGTCAATATGTATATGTCCGGATCTAGAAACTTGTGCACGATGTTAAACTTATATTCCTATAAGCGTAAATCACAAAGGATGCTGGGACAGAAACCTTCTTTTTAAAACTTTTTGTCCGAAATCGTATGAAAGAACCTTCTTAGAGCACTTTGTTAAGCTTTTTGTGCCACTCCATTCGAACAGAAGGCTGGCAGAAATCTCACCAGCAAAATGGTGTCCGCCGCCGCCGACGACGACGACGACGACGACGACGACGATAATGATGATGACGATGATGAGTGACTGTGCTCTGCACATGAAGAAGTGAAATCTTCTGTCAGCTGCAATCAGTTTTTCGTCAACGTTCTCCACTGTGTTTTGTTCACTGCGAGCTTTCTGAGCTCCATTCGGTTCTTTCTCGTCTTTAGTCGTCCTGGATTATGTTATCTAAGGTCTGATAGCAAAACACTTAGCAAGTTCATGTTGTGGCGTCCTTTACGTACATAATACCTGTTGTCACATTTGATAGCATTTTCAGATGCTGTTCAAAGTTACTATTGGTTTCAGGTTGGAATTCAAGTGGTTTCTTAGGTTTTGGGAGTGCGATGCGTGTATCTTCTACCCCAGCATCGACATGGAGATATTTCTCCCCTCTAAAGAGGTTTGTTGGTCTTGACCGGCCTGGCCCCTGGAGTGCGAAGTCGAGTGAGTCTGTTTAACGGCATAGAAGTAGGACGTTGGGTAATATTTCAATGTCAGTAGATGATATCTTGCTATGAAACCAACTTTGATGTATGGATTTCATATATTAGTCTATGTGGTTGTGTATATTTTTTTGAGTTTTTTTGCTAGATTTTTGCAAATATGCTTAAATCACTCTAAATAGCCCAACGATAAAGAAATTCACGGTTGCCAATTTTTAATTATCATTCACGGCTGGCATCTTGGACTTCAAATTGGCTACCACTCGGAAACATTTCTGTCAGTATATTGTTTAGCGAATCACCGATAAACACAAATCCAGTGGATATACCTAGGCTTTTGGGTCCAATGATTTAGATAATGCCACTATAACCGGAATGGCGGCCATCTTTGATTTCAAGTAGGCTGCCAGCAAAACATGTTTTTCTAGTTACTTTTGTGTATCTTCATAGAGGCTCAAGAATATTTGTCGAAAGAAAATTTCACACACCGGGGAATTGCCGCGGAATTGTCAGTGCCAACAATTAACCTTGATAACGCAGGTTACTATGCCGGGACCGAGGCAATACAGGGCCAATATGGCCTAGTATTGGCCCAATACCGGCCCAGTAACCTGCATTATAAGACTATATTCTTGCAGGAGGATGCGTTGAGAGCACTAAATTAGGGGTGTGCAATGCAATAAGAAGTTTTAGGCGCCGGCTTAGCGCAAACACAGCAATCAGATCGTCGTTATCGTCATACATCTATTTGGGTCAACTCTATCTTTAAGACATATCTTCCTTTCGAATGGCCTTGTAGTCAAACTCGGATTTCGAATCTTTCAATCCTTCAATTCTGGCTTCGTGTCATGATTTAATTCCAGTCCTAAGCTACTTGCTATACATGATTTAATTCCAGCCCTAAGCTACTTGCTATACATGATTTAATTCCAGCCCTAAGCTACTTGCTATACATGATTTAATTCCAGTCCTAAGCTACTTGCTATACATGATTTAATTCCAGCCCTAAGCTACTTGCTATACATGATTTAATTCCAGTCCTAAGCTACTTGCTATACATGATTTAATTCCAGTCCTAAGCTACTTGCTATACATGATTTAATTCCAGTCCTAAGCTACTTGCTATACATGATTTAATTCCAGTCCTAAGCTACTTGCTATACATGATTTAATTCCAGTCCTAAGCTACTCGCTATACATGATTTAATTCCAGTCCTAAACTACTTGCTATACATGATTTAATTCCAGCCTTAAGCTACTTGCTATACATGATTTAATTCCAGTCCTAAGCTACTTGCTATACATGATTTAATTCCAGTCCTAAGCTACTCGCTATACATGATTTAATTCCAGTCCTAAGCTACTTGCTATACATGATTTAATTCCAGTCCTAAGCTACTTGCTATACATGATTTAATTCCAGTCCTAAGCTACTTGCTATACATGATTTAATTCCAGTCCTAAACTACTTGCTATACATGATTTAATTCCAGTCCTAAGCTACTTGCTATACATGATTTAATTTTTGCAATGTTTGTTACCTGGTTTATATTCCAAATCACCTTATTCCATTTTAGTATCTGGTTTGTTACCTGGTTTATATTCCAAATCACCTTATTCCATTTTAGTATCTGGTTTGTTAGCTGGTTTAAGTTTTGTGAAACTGCTAACGCCTTCCTGTAGTTTACACAGCGTATTTAGGCGTATACTTAATTTAAAAGATAATATGTACCGTTTTGTTAAACGATTTCTTTTATAGGAATAGGCCCCTACAATATCAGGCAGTCTAAATGTAGGTTTAATCTTAGTAATAAACAACCCTAGTTTTAAGCTCTATGCCTCACCTGCCTTTCAAGGGCCTTGATCGCAATCATGTGAACTGAACTGAACTAAACCAGCCTTATAGAATTCAACCCTGCCTGTTTGATCAAGGGCGGTTGTTCGTTTAGAATAATAGCGCATATAGTAGACTGGGCATCGTAGCTAATGCTGTATACTGACTGTCACCAAATGGATAGTTGCAGGGTATAAAATCACAGTGCAGTGTTCCCAAAATGTTCCCAAAAATCCAATATGAGCATAATGATTATGTGCCGTTATGAAACTATACTAAAACATTGACAAAACATGTTCAACAATAGTACGCATTGCTTACGTCACCACAATGGCGTAGATCTGTCACGAAAATTGAAATATCCGTCACGAAACTGTAATAATATTTTATTAATTTACAATTTAATAAATATTTTACCGAATATTTAGAAACTAATTTGACTGGGAGCTGCTTCTGCCATGGGTAGCCACAATACCCAATTAGTTTTAAAATATTCAACAGCTTATCTGTATAGCAGGGCAGAAAATTGGTAAGATATATAGGATAATTTCACAACCAACTTATAGCCCACATTTACCACAAAATGTCGTGGAATTCCTCTGAGAGCATCTAGATTTCGAAAGGTTTTCAGGGGTAGGGGTGGGTGTGGGTGGGGTGGGTTCGGAATAACGACGACGCCATCTGGTGTGCTTATTTTTTTCTTATTTTATGCTCTGAATTGCCGTCCCATCTTAAATGTCCTATTTTCCTGATAGATTATGGGATTGAGATTTATTATCGTTCACCTTCTGGCCCACTTCTTTATTTTTGTATTTACCATATTATCACTGTCAAATTGAATATTTTGAAACTAATTAGTCCAGAAGCTTTCGGTTGATAGAATTTCTCAATTATATATTTGACGACTGTGTCCTGTCTACAGCTAAGATCTTTATTTGCCTCAGATTCAATCCTGATTTGAGTGTACTGAATGCCGTGTTCTTGAGGTCAACTCGTAGCACGCTTAACATATTTATGCAATGACTTCCTCTCTTAGCTTTATATCTCCAAGGCTGCCTGTGCTGGTGTGTTTTCTAGCATGCTTAGGCTAAACATGGTCCATTTTTGCTGGGCGACTTTTACAGACAACGGCGATGTATCACACATCTTGTATAGTGCTTCGTTGGAAATTATGCTGTCTGGCAATCGGTGTTGAGTAATGTTTATGGTAGCAGGCATCAAGTTTGTCTAACGTTTCCTTTGGAGCTGCCTAGTTGTTAGTTACACAACATCAATGGTGAAGTGTACACCACACTGCCAAGCTATCCAGTATACCTATATGATTTGTCCTATGTGTCGAGGCAAGTAGTATAGTAACATCGATGACAGAAAACTGAGACAAGGGATTTGATTGGCTGTCAATTTACTGCAAACATCTCATTGGATGCCAGCTGGGTGAAGAATCAGATTGTTTGGCTAAACTAACAACCAATCAAGTTCATTATTTTTCAGCCAGCGGTTGTACTATACTATTGATGCAACGTTGGCTAACAAATTGGTTAAAGATTTAATCATCGCCCCCTTCCGCTTTCATTGAATGAGGAAATATACAGACGTATACTTCTTTATACCAATATATCTTTCTCATATAGCATCATAAAAATGTAAAATAAGATGCGAATTGTGTTTATTATTTTGAAGTTGTTATCTGGCAGCACATTTTATCCAATGTTAAATTTGAGACGAATATTTTGTGATCTTTTTCAGATTCTTATTAATGGTAAATTCGATCAAAGAACTGATAGACCTTCAGCTATTGCTTTTAAAAATTGTCCAGTCGGGCCTGATGCTGCTATGATGCGCGTGTGAGTATGTTAATGGATCGGTGTGATGTGTCACCTTAAGTATACGTCATCATACTACATTATGTCACTCATGACGAAGTGTGTGTCTTTTGTGACTTTACAATTTAATAAACATTCTGTTCAATATATTGAAACTAATTTGACCGTGAGCTCTTGCTGCCATATTCAACAGCCCACCTGTATAGTTACCTTGGAATTTTCATTCTGGGAATTCATGTTTAAAATCGAGTCCAATGCACGTAAAAGATAGGTAGATCTTAGTTAGAAATGGGTGGGCATAGCTAAAATGAATCCCTGTATTGCTGAGGTTTTTGGTGGCTGTAGCAACAACAACAACCTTCTGAGATGTTTTGCTTAATTCCTTTAGGTGTAGTAATGGTTGATTTAAGCAAGTTCTCTCAACAGACCTAGTAGACACTGTGTGATATATAGCTGGTTGATTTCAGCATGGATGTGAATATGAATGAATGGAAGTGTTCTAACAATGCCTGGAGCAATGTATGCTTTGTTGTTATGGGTGGTTGTTATCTAACATCCCACCACTACCGCCAATTCACCTTTCCAGAGTATGCACCCATCATCTGACCTCGTATGACATCATAATCAGCACAGCGCATGTATGATGATGTCACAATCATTACATCACAAAGGGTTCCATATAGACCGTAATCAAATCTAAAATACTCCGACACGTTGTATGAATTGTAAGAAACATGCTGTTGAATATTTTGAAACTAATTTGACTGGGCGCTGTTGCTGCCTTAGGCAGCAAGAGCACCCAGTCAAATTAGTTTGAAAATATTCAACAGCTTACCTGTGTAGATTTTTTGGAACTTGATAGTCATGGTGTTCAGAGATCGATCAATCCCAACACGACCGAGGTGTGGGTGGAACTTAGCTGGAGATAGGCGGGGCATAGCTAAAACCGAAAGGTCCATTGTAACACTTTATTCGGCCAGTATATGGGGTGTACTTTCATGAGAGTAGTATGTTGCGTAATTATGCATTCCATGTGCGTTAGTAGTGGCCCCATGTATGTGTGCCTAATGTGAGAGGGGTGTGTACTGGATTGGTACAGGAGGGTTTAAATGATGCACCTCATCTGCTGGTCGTGCTAGGCATCGCAGTTGTTTCTTGGTAATATAGACTGCCACCAGCCGGTCCAGGAGTAGAGTGGTAGTGTATGTTGAGGAGACCATTCATTCACTGCAATTTGTAGAGGTCTGTGCAATGTTAACACCTTTTCAACCGATTACCCTCTGCCCCACTAGTTGAGTCCTCGAGATAAGTAGAACGTGTTGGCATATCGTTCGTGGACAAGTTGTCTGAGTTATCTGTATCCGTTTGGGATCCAGGACGTCGGTCTGTTCCCCTGCCATATTGATTATCCTAATATTTAACTATGATGTCTCGACTTGTAAAAGGGCACATAGATATAGAGAGCACTAACAATAGAAGTTGTTTGATCGCTTTGTCAAGGTATGTAAGGTCTGAGACTACGGGGCAAGGGATATAACTATTAAAGCATGAAATACGGAACAAGAACCTTCAAAATTGAAAAAATTAGTTTTTATTTTATTACCTGCGATTTGTCATTTTGTTTAAAAGAAGCCATATGGTATGATTGTTACACAAAAGATAAATCATTGAGATGATGTTTTGAAAAGCTATTAGAGCGTAGCTTTTACAAAGATGTCACAGAGATTTAGATCTTTCTTAAACTACTGGACACTTGTTGCAAGGTTGTCTTAAATTGTCCTGTAAGTTGTGACACTAATCTTTTAAAACCTTGACAATTTCAACATATTTCCGTTGTATGTGAGAGTAAATGGGATTCTCTCACGCTGATCAGATAGGTCCGGGTCAAAGTGTATGCCCCTTGGCCATTGCACTTCTAATTCCTTAATCTAAAATGATTCTCTAGGGTTTCCTTTGTTTATTACTGTCCATTGTTGTATCTGAAAGCGGTAGCTGTTCGACAGGCACAGTTTCAAAGTCGCGTGGGACTAAATGAACAAGAGGATTAAAATGTTCAGCCACACGTGTGTCTTCATCTAGTCTAATAACTGAAAGGTGTGTAGTTGCGCGCCATCTTAGCGGATCTTTTATTTTGCAGACGTACCGGTTTTGACACAATTTGCATGATATTAAATACACGATTGTTTCAAAAATGCAATCAAACTTGAAATTTGCTTTTGTTAGGAATGCTTGTGAATGTACTCCGGAAGGGAAGACACTATAGTTATATTATTTTTCTGTCTATCAGTGTGGAAAGGTACAGTGGTGCAAGGACAACTATGCATTTAAACACTTCAATTCGTTTACTTATTCACTGGCAGCCAGTGGAATTCATTGAAAACGTGTGTAATATGCTTACTTACTTTGCTTTGCGTAATTAGTCAGGCTGCCGTATTCTGGGCTCGTTGTAGACGTTGCAGTTAGTTTGATGCTATGCCTGTATGGAGGGAAGTTCCGTTGCCAGTCTAGTTGAAATAGTGGCGTGGACGCCAGTCTTAATCACATTTTCATCTAAAATCTTCCTTATTTTACTGATGTTTCTTACATTCAAAATACCGATTTACAGACAGATGTGCCATGATCTTCCATTGACATTGTGTTGTCGAGAATTACTCCTATCTTACTTGAGTTGGTGCCAAATAGAATGCTGGCATCGCCAATTTGAACAGATTCATTTTCAACATTTGAGGCAAAGTAATACTGATTATTTCAGCCTGTATCGTTCATCCGCAGCAGGTTGTTCAGCTTACACAGCCTAACGCTGCGAATGCTCTATTCTAGGATTCCACAAGAAATTAATTGATCAATTGGATAGAAGGACAGATATAACTGGGTGTCATCGGCGTCAAAGTGGTAACTCACTCCACAGGTTTCTAATAGGCTTCCGAGAGGTGCACACGGATTACACAATATAAGCGCACGGAAACTATTCTTCATGCTGCTCTCCATTCTAGCCGCTCTAGGGTCTTTCTCACTTGCAACATTGTACGTCCTGCTCTGTCGATTGGTTGATATGATGCAATATCGCCCATGCTCTCGCAAGTGCTCTTGGCAACGCATTAGAGCTTGCATAGTGGTGTGCCATAAAATTATCCGTACACTGTTCTGCCTACTCGCCGAGAACCAGATAATGTGTGTGCATGCGCTAGTCGTTGTATAGCTTTTCGTCTTTTTGTACCACGTGTTGCTACATGATCCGTGTTGCTTAGTTGTACACTAAGTAGCTCCTCGGTTGAGTAGCACAGCGTCTTTACCATCGTCAGATGGGCACTGAGCAGACGATCTTAGTTCTCCCACGATCTTCCGCCTTTAAGGCACCAAGTCATTCTACACCTACGTCAGCTACTCTAACCCGTGTGCATTGTCCACTGGCTTTCAGAGTTGTGGGTGTGAGTGCTGGGGTGCGTGTAGATGTGATGCATGAGCTTTTCGTAACTTCTTGTATTCCTGTATCCATCACTGTGTCAGAAGGGGTCAGTTAACGTCATCTGGTGGTATAGAGAGCGCAGTGTCTTCATCATAACTGTTGTTAAGACGCAACCATCGTGAACATGTTTAGGGGACTGGTACTCCTTTCCCCGATCAGGTCTACCAGGTACTCACTTAATATGGAAGATAAAAGCTAGGAAGCATAAAGTGCGCACAAAGGCTAAAATCTCTAAACCGCTAGTTTATATACACGAGAGCCTACAGTCTATAAGCTGTAGCAATGTTATACCACCACGAGATATCAACGTTACCATCTAATAAAACCGTCCTTCCCGCCATTTTGGCTTATGTATACATTTAGCGATTAGCTTCTTTTTCAGCTCTCGCTTATGGCTGTATTTCGAAATTACACGGGAAATGCATTCCCCTCTCTTATACTTTCCCCATTTTCGGATCTCAAGCGGCAATGAACCACTCATAAACTACAGCCACGTTTCGACCGGTGCATGAAAATTAACATTTGAAGGATATCTGGAAATCGCTTTCCCTTCTCAGTTTCTTCTCTCTTATTTCTCATACGGATCAGGTGCACCTATAAAGTTAAGTATAAGCCAACAAATACATTATTCTAGGTCCTACCCTAGAGCATCCACGTATAAGATCTTCTTCTGGCGAGAGAGAGAGAGAGAGAGAGAGAGAGAGAGAGAGAGAGAGAGAGAGAGAGAGAGAGAGAGAGAGAGAGAGAGAGAGAGATAAAGAGAGAGGGGGAGTGAGGGAGGGAGGGGAGAGGGAGGGAGGCAGACAGGCAGACAGGCAGGCAGGCAGGCAGGCAGGCAGGCAGGCATACAGGGAGGGAGGCAGAGAGAGAGAGAGAGAGAGAGAGAGAGAGAGGAGAGAGAGAGAGAGAGAGAGAGAGAGAGAGAGAGAGAGATATTCCGATCTCCAGATTAGTTTTCAAAATTAAGCTAGCTTTTAGGCTATACTAAATCGAAATTTTTGGCGTGACTACTACATCCCATGCTATGGATAGAATAGAGCAGATTGCAGATTGCGGGAACCCGATCGCTTGGAAGCCTCAACCATTTACCTCAGTAGCTCAATTTCAAGGCTAACATACAGGCAAACATATAGACAACTATGGGCCTCCAACCCGAGATGAAGTACGCAGGCGATGGTGACTTCATAGATGAGGAAAATAAGACTCTCGAGAAAGTTCTCCATATAGCTGCACAACATCTTAATAATGTGAACCCCATCACGGACGAAGCCAAGGCTGCATTTACCCATGTGCGCCTGTCAGCGAAAAACGAATTAGAAACAAAGGCCTCCCACTGTGTGATGGGTAGGAATGGAGGAGAAGTAAAATCCTAGGCTGATTGATGTGTAGTTCCTCTGATATCACAGCACCTTGCGCCACTGGTAGCATGGCCATCCGGTCCTTTTGGACACTGTGCACAGGTGGATCATGGCTCTATGTGGCCACAAAACTATGCTTATATGATGCAAAATGTGTATCACTGATGCAGTACAACTGTAATGGCTCTGAAAGCAGTTATAGATAAGCTCGATGCCTGACACCTCATACACTATCATACTAGAACCCAAGATGCCTGGCATGGCAGTATAATTTCCAACAATGCATTATACACCATGTACTATACAGTCCCACTGTCAGAGAAGGTGGCGCAACAAAAATGGCCTATGGTTGACAACGTTCTGCGAATGCCACGCGACACCCTTGCAATTGGAATTTTCTGTACTTGGCACCGACATCTGTAGAGCTTGTAGAGGGCGGCCCTGCACAAAACTGTTACATATTCAACTAAAAGAAGCCGTCCCAGGTACACTGATGACACAGAATAACTTGACGGAGATACAGACTATCGCTGAGGAGAAACAACGGTGGTGAAAGACGAAAAAGGACTGTTTACAGCTGCAGGGTGTTTTCAAACTACTGTAGCCACAGCACGCAGAATATATTCATCATACATGTATGCTGTTGAATATGTTGAAACAAATGAACCTGTTCTTCCAATCAAATTTGTTTCAATATATTTAACATAATATTTCTTACAACGTAAATGATCATTGTAGTTGGTCTTTCATTTTCATTTTCAAAGTGTTGATACTAATGCATATTTTCGCTCTTAATTACAGTATTAATGAGACTGCATTTGACGAAAATGACACAAGTGGAAGAAACACACCAATGGACCTTGAGAAATTCGACAACTTACCCCCTGCTCTATTCATTGCCTCTGAATATGATCCTCTCAGGGATGATTCATACGGTTAGAAATGTTTATATTTAACTTACTTATATATACACCATTTGAATGACAGAGTGAATGATGTGGGGTTTTATGACAAATCAGAAATATAGGTCAAACCCCAAAGTAGCGTTTTAAGAGGGGTTTTTCACAACCACCGTATACTGAATTAGGATCTGAAGAGTGCACCTGCTGCACCATTTTGTAAATTTAAATATTTAAAATGGCTATCAAGATTACTGTCACAACACAAACTGCTATAATTTGATTGATCAGAATTGCATTACCGTGATTGAGATCAACAATAGGTTAGTGTCCTACTGATGGAGGTAGTGAAGTATATTTAGCTAATTGGTATATTTATATTTATATATGTATTCATATATTTATATATTTATATACTTGTATTAATTCCACACTTGTTAATTTCCTACACATACTAGATTA
Source organism: Chaetoderma sp. LZ-2023a (assembly GCA_034401795.1). Taxonomy (NCBI): domain Eukaryota; kingdom Metazoa; phylum Mollusca; class Caudofoveata; order Chaetodermatida; family Chaetodermatidae; genus Chaetoderma; species Chaetoderma sp. LZ-2023a. The sequence continues at coordinate 24,513,023 of CM067362.1, read as the reverse complement.
TGAGAAGAAATTGAAAGATGCTGGCGTTAAAACAGAATTCTTGCTGGTAATGGGTGTGATGCATAATTTCTTCTCATATCCTGGTAAGCTATGTGTGTACAAATGTAACTAAACTCACATGCAATGAACTTTAATTCATTAACCTAATCTGTATACTACATTCTACATGGGTGCGATATGGCGCTTGCTTTTGCATATAGAGCCAGGTTTTGTCGTACTAAGTGACACATCATTGTTGAATTTCTAACAATCTAAACTAGTGGCATATGACTGTGATTATGTATGCGTCCAACAAATTTAATATGGTGTAGCATGACCACTCAAATTGACAAATAAATACACTTGTGTATATATTTAGAATAGCCAAAACGCTGACCATCATTGTGATGTAAATTCTATATATGGAGATTGTATTGTAAGCAATATTTGGGGATTTTTCAGGGAAGTAAGAAATAACTAATGATATTGATTGAATTCATTCCCTTGGGTGTCAATATCTCTGGTGTGTGTTATGATGAGTGAAAGCGTCGCATTCTGAAAGAATATGCTCAAAATAATTTGAAAGATATTGCTTCCAATCAGTCATATTATAAAATGTAATATACACCTGTGCAAAAGTTAAGCACCAGCAAAAACAATAGAACGTAGAAACATGATGGTACAACTAGGCTGCCATACTTTTTGTCCCCGCGTTAGCTGACATAATTCCAAGTACGAAATGCACATGCATGCATGACTTCACGCCGCTTGATGTCCGTGCGTGGCGGGAAACAGCACACGTGTTCAGTTATGTAAAAGTCCAGTTTGAGGTGTAGAACATTACATACAGATTTAGGCGACAAGATTAGGAATTTTGTGTTCATGACCGTGGTTTATTTGTACAGAGAGAATTAGCTCTTGATTGTGAACCGCTATGGCAAGACGAAGGTTAAGTGATCGTGTGAAATGGCAAATCATAGGCATGCATACCACTGGTATGTCATGCAGAGAGATTGGCAGACAGCTGAACATTAACCATACTGTAATCAGTCGTTTGATTGCAAAACATGGGCAAACTAACGAGGTGAAGGACAGGCCTAGATCTGGAAGACCGAAGAAGACTACTGCCCGTGATGATCAAGCCCTAGTACGCCTTGTTAGGAGATCTCCATTCACCAACAGCAGAGTGCTCAGCCAGCAATGGGAAACACGCAATAGAGTGTCAATATCTACCGTCAAAAGGAGACTGTATGCTGCTGGCATGAAAGCTAGGATCCTTGTCAGACGTCCTCTCCTCACTGCACACCACAAAGAGGAGCGTTTGAGGTGGTGCAACGAAAGAAGACACTGGAACATGAGATCCTGGAGACGGGTACACTGGTCCGATGAAAGTCGGTTCCTGCTTCATGCCACAGATGGTCGAACTCGTGTATGGAGGTCCAGACACACGGCGTACGACCAACGTAACATCATGGAAGAAGTTCCATTTGGTGGAGGTTCCGTTATGATATGGGGGTGCATCTCATTTGATTGTAAGCTGGATCTGTTGACTGTACCTGGAACACTAAATGGACACAGATATCAAGATTCCATACTGGATAGAGTTGTGGTCCCTCATTTTGTAAATCATGCACCTGGAACCCACCCTATATTCATGGATGACAACGCCCGACCACATCGTGCTAGAGCTGTGCATGAATACCTCCGCCAGAATGCCATCGAAACCCTACCATGGCCAGCAAGGAGCCCTGACATGAACCCTATTGAGCATATCTGGGACATTCTGGGAAACATGGTGAGAAGGAGGGATCCTCCTGTGCAGAACCTACAGGAATTAACAGACGCACTCCATCTTGAATGGCAACGAATACCACAATGGCGTATCAGTCGGTTGGTGACCAGCATGAGACGTCGTGTCCAGGCCGTCATCCAGGCACAAGGTGGATATACCCGGTATTAATAATGACAGTCTCAAACTCGTGCACAGATGTTAAACTTCGTTTTCAGACACCATTAATGACAATCTAGCCACGTGTGTCAACTGTAGGGCAATAGTTGTCAGTTGTGTCAACGTAACCATATTCAGGCCTCGTTTTCAAGTTCAAACAAAAACATACAGTGTTTCCCCACCATCATAATCAGCATTCCTCTAGTTGCATTATTACCTCTTGCACTAAGATGGATGGGTACATACATGTTTATGCTATTGCTTTCTTCATAGCACATGAATATACCCTCGCATGTGCGTAAAAATAGGGTGGTTCTTAACTTTTGCACAGGTGTATAGTATAGAGAGTAGATATTAATAGCATATAGAATCAAATGCGTTTGCCATCTCAGTCATTTAAACCCCAATTACACACCTCCCGGTCCATGCATTGTGAGAGCAGTATCACACCAATATGTTTGATGTCCCAATATATACATACAGCATATTAATTCAATTTCAGTGCATTGTTTATCAGTTTAGCATAACCCAACTGTACATGGCATGCACACTGTGAATGTTACTGGATATGATGTTTATATATTAGACCATTTGATACAAATAAATTTTAGTTTAGAATTTAGCTGACGAGTATTACCCAATTATTCATGTATTTCCCAGTATTTCCAAGTAATTCCCACTTTTTGGAGTATTTCCCTGGGAGGTATTTCCCAGAAATTCCCATCCGGTATTTTCTGCACTGGGAAATTGCTGCCATCACTGATTGTAAGTGAAACAGATCTTTAAAAAACACATTGTGCGATGGCAGCAATGTCTTTCATTCAAAATGCTTTCGAATATACATCATTGATGCTGCATATGTTACCTGAAATTTACATCAATATTTATCTTATGAAGACTAGCTATATTATATTTCCTTAAATGTCGAGTTTTGCTTTTCTGATAAATGTAGCACAGACATCAAAGGAGTCTCAAAAGTTATAAAAAGTGGAAACAATGACCAAATATATGAAAATTTGGGAAAGTTTATAAAGGTAAGGCCACCGTAAGGCATGCTTACCCTATCCATATAGTGATATTTTAATTCGCTTTAGCCAGTTCTTATTGAAGGGTACGCTAGCTGTGTTTATTTTGTGTGCTTTACCAAAGTAGCAGTATTTGTAGATGCAGTATTAGCTGAATATTTACCAATCCTATTCAACGAGCTAATAGAAGGACTCATTTCTAGTTATCTTACATCCATTTCTAGCTAAGCTCCGCCCACCATTTGTATGGTTTTGGAAACCCAGAATTATCAGAATTATATTTTCAAGGTAACTATACAGAATGTTTTGTAATCAATTTGACTGGTTGCTGTTGCTGCAAGTACCCAGTCAAATTAGTTTCAAAATATTCAACATAATGTTTATTTAATAATAAATCCATCGAAGACAGACACTTTGTACACCTGATAGACTTTTAGATATTCATGATGGCGCCAGATACGTCATTCATTATTTATTTTTATTGTAACGTCAGCCTACATGTCGCATTATTGACTATGACGTCATATAGTTGAGTGACAGATCGGATCCATCCATTGTTTTGCCGTATCTATAATGAGCCAGAAATTGTCATACCCCAGCAGCACCCGCTGTTGGAATTGTCCTAGCCTAGCACCGACTTCAACAACCCTGTGTAAAAACTGGTTAGACATAGAACTGTGTCAGCAATGGTACCCACTAGCATATCGCTATCATGACAATGAAGAAATTACTGAATTACACATGGAAAGATACTGTAGCTTATTCGTAAAAGTGTTATATCTACTGATAATTCAATTATTCAATTCAACAATACATTTAATTAATTAATTAATTATTTAATTATTATTAATTTATTAATCAATTATTATTATTATTATTATTATTATTATTATTATTATTATTTCTACAGGAATATTCAAGGAAACCACAAAGTTGGCAAATGACAAAATCACCGAATTTATCCAGCAATACTCCTAAGGATAATTCGTTTCAATCAGATGTTCTTGTCTCTATGTGTATTTCCATGTTTCTTTATATTCAGAATTAACTTTGAGATTATAAAGGAGCTGCTCGATGTATGGGCAGCTAGAGTGCATACTGTTATTGAGCTTTATTATGTTAGACTTAACGACCTACTCTGAGTCTAAGCTCAAAAGCTTATTTTCAGATTAAGTGGTTAAGTCTAACATAACAAAGTTCAATAACACACCATTTAGCAGCAATGGATGTACCTAAAGACATGCTGCGTTTAGCTGTTATGTGGAAATTTAGTGTTGGAACACATATCATGTATGTATTATATCATGCGTTGGTTTACTATACTTCTGTTTATTTAACTGACTGACTGCAAGCCACCATACTGTAATGTCAATAGGCAATAACGATTGACTTGCTGAATATTTTGAAAACAGTTTAAATGAATGTTGTAGCTGGATCATCATCATCATCATCATCATCATCAAATTTCACACAGCTACACAATCATACGGAATGGTATAGGTATGGAAATAGGTCTGCTGCTATCCATAATTCGCCAGCTCCTAAGTAAAGTGTCATTATTGTCAAAAGGGTGGCCATCGTCATAAAGTTTACCAAGTTCACCTGGACCCACATGTGTCAAACCTGCTATGAGAGTCCAAGCATCCCGCCTTCGAAACTAATCATTTTAAAAAACAGAATGACAAGTGCAGCCAACATCAACCCCAAACCATCTGCGCCCATATCAACCTCAAACCTCTGCCCCAACATCTACCTCAGTATATACGCTAACATCAACATCTACGCTCAAACATCAACCCTGATATCAACCCTGATATCAACCCAAACATAAAATCTAAAATCAGCACCAAAAGCCAACATCAATACTAACAAGGGAAGTTTCAGCATTCATTTGGCAGTTAGAAAAGCAATGAAGAGCCGCACAAAGAAGGCATCACCACATGTTTGTTTGACCAATTTCCTTTGCAATAGATGGACATATTTACAATTAAAGGGATTAGCGGCAACCTCATAGATGTGAATGTAAACCACCAGATAATAGGCATTACCATCGTGCACACATTTTATGTACTGCAAAACATCAATTGTGAGGTTATCTCAGGGTTGGATTTTATGACAAAATAAAGCTATGTCTTCATACTGGCGTGCCAATTACTCCATTTCCACCCTTTAATAAGCCCATATCTACAATTGTTAGCATAGCTAAGACAGTACATGTTCCTCCACAAACTATAACCATAGTTAATGCCACACATTCCAATCATCAGCATCAGATGCTTGCGCTTATGGAACCAGTTTCAAGCTTGCAACACACAATCTCTTTTATCGGCTAGATCATTGATCCCAGCAGATGATAATTTCTATTGTTAATAAATTTTAAATCCACCACAAGGCACAATTACCATTCAAATGGGCACTGCTACTTGTATTTTTCAACACCTATCATCGTGTCAACATCCAATGTCTCACCTGACACACATAATTTAGATTTGCATCATTAGGATGGTGTTGCTTCATTAGATACACACTTTTAAGAGCCATGTATACAACATAGTTTAAATTCAATCCAAATCCATCTGGTACATATAAATAATGCGATCATGTGTTAACGAATATGCGAGAAAGGCCAATTTGAAAATCGGCAAACCGTGAATTCTGATTAAAAGTTTTCCAATTATTTCAATCGATAAGCTACCTAAGCGTATCTACATCACTCCTGTTACGACTAGCATAGCCCTGCATAGGACTCAATAATACACAAGGCAGATATCAAAAGCTGCGTCGCCGAAATTACCATTAATACACAAGACATTTGTAATTGGTTCCGGTACACATTTTCCTGCAGAATACGCTCGTACGTGTTTAATATTTTAAAACAGACCAATATGCTCCAACTCCATTATCGAAAAGAGGTGTGTAAAATCCTGCACACTTATCTCATTTTCGTTGAAACTATGGTACAAGGGAGAGAAATTTTTTCCTATCAGAATCATCTGAGCAAATAAATTAGCGTGAGTATGTCCCATACAGGTGATACATTTTGAGTTGGAAATCAAAAGGTATGTTGATGGAAGGCTGTCCGATATTTAACAAAAGCTGTTTTTGTTAATAGCTGAGAAGGTTTCAAGCAAATCGGTGTATATTTTATGAAATATTTGCACATGTGTGATCTATTTATTCAAAGTTATACCAATGTCACGGACACCGTACAGCTTGGATACAATTTCAAAGGTGATCTGACATAGAATCAAAGACACGTCCGTATGGAATTTTTGGGCAAACAGGCTGATATATTTGCAACTGATATTAAGCAATCACCACGTTGTAAAAAACAAATGATAAACGAAATCACATAATGCGTCCTTATACTAAACATCACCTGCCATGCGCCAGGATATAGAGAGACAAGTGGATGAAATGATACAAGCAGGAATTGTGGAGCCAAACACTGCACCCCGGATACCTCCAGATATATCGGTTAAGAAACCAGACAACACATATCAATTTGTCTGTGATTTTCACAACTTAAACAGTGTTACTCTTCCTATAAATTGTTCCTTATCTCGTATGGATGATATTATAGATACTGTAGTACCTACAGTGCTGACATATTTTCAACTCTTGATATCAATTCGTTCTTCGATTAAATTCCATTACACCTTGATAAAAATAAACATTAGCAATAATGACATTGTTGTGGAAAGGTGAGGCTAGTCGACTTTGACTTCAAATACATAGAAGATGGAACAATTTGCACAGATATTCTTTAAACATTTATTTTTATTGATATCAGCTATCTTAGTATCTTTTCATATATTTGCGTGGTAACTCTGCTTTGTACTATGTACTTTGTTTGGGACTTTCTTTCAACTGGCCTGTAACATAAAAAATATGACAAACAGGGCAGAATGATTCAAATGATCAACTTTGGCGCTATATTTTATCGAGTGGGAAAACTTGACATATCTGAGCGAGAAGGCATAAACACTTTTCAATTGGCGTTAACGTCCTTGGCCTTGAAACATGAATACAGTGCAGGATTGACGTACTACACTTATTTGAGGTGCTTATGTAAACTTGAAAACAATTCGAGGGCCATATAGAGTTTGCACACAAATTCGGAACATGGCTGAAGATATTTTATGTTAGGGAAGCAGTACTCAAACACATCAATCGGACGGCCAAGCTAATATAGTCCATGTTGCCAGGACTCATCTCACCCCATTCATGTAGGATTCTACTATGCATGCTCCACATGATATATAATTATATATATATATATATATATATATATATATATATATATATATATATATATATATATATATATATATATATATATATATATATATCATGTGCATCACGTATATGACACAAGCAATAATAACATTGAAAATCATGTGCCTTATTACAAATTATTGAATTTGTTTGTTATATGTTTATAACTTGTGATACAAACCATAATCCTTGTTCTGCTGAACCACAAACCTTGATGTTTATGCTTTCAATATATGTTTGTATACATGTGTCCATTTAGGTGCCTGATTTTGGAAAAGTAGTTGATACAATCTGTTGCTGCACTAGACAGGAACAGCTTGGGTCGAAGACAAGAATACACCAAACACTGAATGGCATACATTGGTAATAGTGATATAAAAAATTATTGATTCAACATTACATGGATTACGCGTAGCAAATTATTGGATTGACTAATCAGCATATGCCTATGATTGTTATCCAGTCATGGACATTAATGTCAGGAATTGGTGCATGGTATGATAAGGGACGCTGTCGATACTTGATGTTGCTTGATGTATACATTGTACCGTTGTCCACTATTTTCATGTCAGTGATAATGTGTTGATTTTATGTTTTGAAAGTATATCTATTTATGTATTTGGGCAAATATATACACCTGTGCAAAGGTTAAGCACCACCCTATTTTTACGCACATGCGAGGGTATATTCATGTGCTATGAAGAAAGCAATAGCATAAACATTTATGTACCCATCCATCTTAGTGCAAGAGGTAATAATGCAACTAGAGGAATGCTGATTATGATTGTGGGGAAACACTGTATGTTTTTGTTTGAACTTGAAAACGAGGCCTGAATATGGTTACGTTGACACAACTGACAACTATTGCCCTACTGTTGACACACGTGGCTAGATTGTCATTAATGGTGTCTGAAAACGAAGTTTAACATCTGTGCACGAGTTTGAGACTGTCATTATTAATACCGGGTATATACACCTTGTGCCTGGATGACGGCCTGGACACGACGTCTCATGCTGGTCACCAACCGACTGATACGCCATTGTGGTATTCGTTGCCATTCAAGATGGAGTGCGTCTGTTAATTCCTGTAGGTTCTGCACAGGAGGATCCCTCCTTCTCACCATGTTTCCCAGAATGTCCCAGATATGCTCAATAGGGTTCATGTCAGGGCTCCTTGCTGGCCATGGTAGGGTTTCGATGGCATTCTGGCGGAGGTATTCATGCACAGCTCTAGCACGATGTGGTCGGGCGTTGTCATCTATGAATATAGGGTGGGTTCCAGGTGCATGATTTACAAAATGAGGGACCACAACTCTATCCAGTATGGAATCTTGATATCTTTGTCCATTTAGTGTTCCAGGTACAGTCAACAGATCCAGTTTACAATCAAATGAGATGCACCCCCATATCATAACGGAACCTCCACCAAATGGAACTTCTTCCATGATGTTACGTTGGTCGTACGCCGTGCGTCTGGACCTCCATACACGAGTTCGACCATCTGTGGCATGAAGCAGGAACCGACTTTCATCGGACCAGTGTACCCGTCTCCAGGATCTCATGTTCCAGTGTCTTCTTTCGTTGCACCACCTCAGACGCTCCTCTTTGTGGTGTGCAGTGAGGAGAGGACGTCTGACAGGTCTCCTAGCTTTCATGCCAGCAGCATACAGTCTGCTTTTGACGGTAGACATTGACACTCATAGCACGTTTCCCATTGCTGGCTGAGCACTCTGCTGTTGGTGAATGGAGATCTCCTAACAAGGCGTACTAGGGCTCGATCATCACGAGCAGTAGTCTTCTTCGGTCTTCCAGATCTAGGCCTGTCCTTCACCTCGTTAGTTTGCCCATGTTTTGCAATCAAATGACTGATTACAGTATGGTTAATGTTCAGCTGTCTGCCAATCTCTCTGCATGACATACCAGTGGTATGCATGCCTATGATTTGCCATTTCACACGATCACTTAACCTTCGTCTTGCCATAGCGGTTCACAATCAAGAGCTAATTCTCTCTGTACAAATAAACCACGGTCATGAACACAAAATTCCTAATCTTGTCGCCTAAATCTGTATGTAATGTTCTACACCTCAAACTGGACTTTTACATAACTGAACACGTGTGCTGTTTCCCGCCACGCACGGACATCAAGCGGCGTGAAGTCATGCATGCATGTGCATTTCGTACTTGGAATTATGTCAGCTAACGCGGGGACAAAAAGTATGGCAGCCTAGTTGTACCATCATGTTTCTACGTTCTATTGTTTTTGCTGGTGCTTAACTTTTGCACAGGTGTATATGTTCAAAGACATTGAAAAAAGTATTGTCTAGACATTTACAATTATATCATTATACGGAAAGAGAATACATAATCAAGTAAGTATATATATAATGGTTTTCACAAATCAATAGCTACACATATGGTTGATTATAACGATGATAATAATATATTCTTTTATCTTTATGAGGAAATTTAATTGAATGAGCCTTGATAAATGTTGTTATGGATCATCAAAGGCCAATTATATTTCTGAAATTTACGAAATTGAAGTCAGTTTTCTTGCAAACATGCGGCGTACGCTATATGATGTGCAACAGCAGCTGCGACTGCTGCTGCTGTTGCAACTGCTGCTAATGAACACTATTACTGTTTCTGAACTACTACTACTACTACTACTACTACTACTACTACTACTACTACTACTACTACTACTACTACTACTACTACCGCCGCCTGCTGTTGTTGCTGCTACTGATAACTACTGCCTCTCAAAAATGCTACTGTTTCTGAACTTAATTAATTTTTGAAGGAAGGCATGAGAGTTGTACAATCCTACAGTTTAGTTGCGATTCTTTTGAAACTTGGTAAGTGTTATCGGTATGACATGAAGATGTGCATGTGCTATCCGTATACTTGTACATCCATCCATCTGTCCAAAATGTATGTTCGTTTGTCGTTCCATCCTTGTCAATGCAACTCCTACAGTTTAGTTACAATTCTTTTGAAACATCGTAAATCTAGTCATTACCATCCGAAGATGTGTATGTGCTTTTTTCGCGGCCAGAAAATTATTCATTACAGCGTTACCTCCCCTTAAATACCTTTAAGCCGATACATAAACTGCAGTACCAATCATTTCTTGTCAACACAACTCCTACAATTTAGCTGTGATTCTATTGAGACTTAGTAAGGATTCTCATTCCCACTTAAAGATGTGCATGTGCTATCCGTATGCCTGTACATCCATGCGTCTGTATAGAATGTCGGTCCGTCCATCTATTTATAATTTGCATCTTCTTCGATATAGAGTAGTTGTATATATAAGAATTGATGTTAAAATGCGAACACTGCTCCACTGGAAGCATTTTATGAGCGTGGTTCCATGTATTATATTTACAGCTCGGTCGGTGGTGGCCTCTGTAAATTCTGAAGACATACAATTCCTACATTTGAGGAACACGACAATCTCGACACGTCAATCATTACTTATTAATATTGTGACGTCAGCCTACATGTGACATACATGATTATGACATTATATATGTGACCCGCAGATCGGATTGATCCATTAGGTTTCAGTAGATGACTATATGGAGGTGACGGTTAATCTTTGTGGCACTCTCATTTCACATACTAACTGATGACACTCATCTTTTTAATGTATCTGTTGCTGCAAGTTTAAGACAGCAGCAGTTATCAACAGGACTATTTTCCAACTGCACTTCAATATTCTTGTGTTAGCATATCATATCCCTGTTAGCAGAGGTTACTGGGCTGAGACTGGTAGAATACCGAGCCCAGTAGTCTGCATTATCAGGAATCTTTAGTGAGTTACTTACATTCGAAAACAATCCCTATAATTTAGCCGATATATCATCTTAAATATTGTGCAATCTATATGCTCGATGTTACAGTAGACCATGACACCGATTGTATTTTCAAGTGTTACCGTGTTGATTAGTGCTTGCCAGCGCTGTTTACCATGTTGGCCAGTGCCGTTTATCGTGTTGGTCAGTGCTGGGTACCATGTTGATCAGTGTTGTCTACCGTGTTGGTAAGTGTTGTTTACCGTGTTGGTCAGTGCCATTTATCGTGCTGGTTAGTGCTGCGTACTGTGTTGGTCAGTTATGTTGATCGTGTTGGTCAGTGCTGGTTACCGTGCTGGCTAGTGCTGTTTACCGGGTTGCCCAGTGCTGCTTACCGTATTGGCCAGTGCTGCTTACCGTGTTGGTTAGTGCTGTTTACCGGGGTTGGCCAGTGCTGCTTATAGTGTTTGTCAGTGCTATTTACCATGTTGGTTAGTGTTGCGTACCGTGTTTGTCAGTGCCGTTTATGGTGTTGGTTAGTGTTGCTTACCGTGTTTGCCAGTGCCGTTTATGGTGTTGGTCAGTGCTGTTTACTGTGTTGCTCAGTGCTGTTTACCGTGTTGTTCAGTGCTGTTACCGTGTTGGTCAGTGCTGTTTACCGACTATCATCCATGGTTAATTCTCATATAAGATCTCAAACGAGGTGTACATTTCATATCGAATTTAGCACACGAATTTGCAACAAGCATCGACGAGATCTTGCTAAGCGACAGTCACAAATCTGATACTAAACACTTTGTAATTTTGACTATATCTTACCAGCAATGCCTCTATTTTTTCTCGAGGAAACAACACCAATTCCATTAAATAATGACATTGCAAATATATCAATTTATCGCAAACATTAATTAAGGTGTCTGCGTTGCTTTAGTAAATCAACTCTGCTTTTTTAAATATCGGCGAATGGACCTTTCTAATTTATCCATCCATTATATGACGTCATAATCAAATACGTGACGTGTAGGGTGCCGCCATAATCAATGGAGTAGATAAGTAAGTCACTAACGCTTAATTGATGATGGAATAAGCGTTGTTCTACGAATTGCATGTTTTACTCTTTAATAAACATGTTGTAGAATATTTGGCTGGGCGCTGTTGCAGCCATATGCAGTAATAGCACCCTGTCAAATTAGTTTCAAACACAGCGCACCTATATACTTCTCTGGAAATTGATAGTCAGGGAGTTCATGGATCGAGCGATCACAACACAAGCGAGGTGTGGGTAGAGCTTAGCTAGAGGTGGGTGGGTTTAGTTAAAACTGGATTCCTCCTTGGCTCACTAAAGAAGAAATGATTTCGTTCACCAGATTATAGTTAGGTTCTTATACATACAGCTATAATGGACAAAGATAGTCACCATCCTAATAATATCCTTAGACGATAGATCCTGATAAACAAGAGGCAGGGTTCTTGAACATGTATGTGAACTTGAAGGCAGAATAGTGTAGGCCCTAATCGTGTTCACGCACTGTAGTAGCTAGTTTGGAACAAATTGGGTTTTGTCGTCTTGCGTCTGAACATGATTGGGTTTCAAATTAGACATGAACGTTAGTTAGGTGAAGGGATTGATTTGCGAGAAAACTGCTCTATCTTTCACAGAGCCGAGACCGGTTAGGAATTTACAAAGATTCTCATCAGAGGTAGACAAATTACTAGTTTAGCAGTAATGGGATTCTATCGACCATTGCCGACCAATAAGGATTGGTATTCGGATCATGTGACATTACAAACAAATACCCAATGTAGACTTAAAGTTGTTCTACTGGTATTAATGGTATAGCATGTAAATGGTGTAAGTTTTTCGACTGAGACTATTTACTTTGACAATTTCTCGCATATACATGTGCTTTATCACGAAGATGTTGGAGGTGGTGGATTGGTGTAGTGGCTCCTTAACTGGAGATCCGTATTCGCACCCGAGATATACACTATCTCGTCGGCATTAAAACATGTGTAACCTCCGTTCATCGTCTCTCTCCGCCCAAGAAGTTACCAATAATAAACAGAAATAAAAGCCCAGCCTAGATATGGTGTGATTGGGATGTGACATCAGGGACTCTATAGACATCAATTAAGCCAATAACTTCTATTCCTGAAGAGGTTAGGAGTCGTCGGCTTGGTGTACTCACTAGCACTCAGGACTACTTAACCCGAGAACTACGTTCGCTCCCGAGCTGTACTCTATCTCGCCTTAGTTGAAAACATGGACAATGTCCTTCGCTCCTTGATTCTCTCCATCTAGGAATATAAATCTGTACCAGTGTTAAAGCTGAGAGTGAAGTGCGTTAACTGGACCTGTTTAACAGGGACCCGAACTATATGCTAACTAAAAAACTGGGTAAGTTACCAATAATAGACTGAAATAAAAGCCAGCCTAGATATGGCGTGAGTGGGACGTGGAATCAGGGACTCGGTAGATGTCAATAAACCCAATAACTTATATAAGATTCTGGACCAGTAGAGCGTTTGACAAATTAGTTCCAAAATAAAGTTAGTCTTAAAAATACGCTCCTGTTATCCGATACACAACGAGGATCTATTCTTATTCATCAAAGCTGTCTTTTCACGATTCTTCAGGGTGTTGGGTACAGCAACACAACACTAACATTGCAAAAACTCATTATCACCTCAGCGCGCCAATATTCAGAGTCTGCGCTTAAACATACGCAAGCTGTCACATCGAACACTTACATACAACAAACTATCTCCAAGAAACAAGCATTAATCCAAGCATGATAAATGGCTATGCAAAGCCACGAATCCAGACAATAGCCATAAGATTCGCGAGAACCTTCTGGAAAAAAGATTAATTTGGCGCTAAATGACAGAATCACATATCTGTAGACGTGTGTTGACATTTAATCTCGCCTTTTCATTTATTTTCGTCTTTTCCGTATTTTGTTTCGGAAGTTTCGAATTTACCGAAGGAAGATACATTACATATCCTGGTGGAAATTGTTACATCTGTGAGCAGGCAACTGTATATGAAATCACGTACAAAACAGATTGTTCAACAGAACTGATAGTTCGATATGTGATTGAAGAGCAAGTTAACTTTTTCTCGTGCAAACTCCATATGATGAATGGATGGATAGATTTCTAGCGATGCCCCACCCATTTCTAGCTAAGCGCAGCCTACTTTTTAAAGTTGATTTGTATGCTTTGAATCTTGAAGTTCCAGAATCCCACTTTAAGGTAAATTAGGTAAGCTATGGCAACAACAGCGAACCAAACAATTAGTTTCAAAATATAAACAGAATATTTATGACATGGTAAATAGTAAATTCATGAATAGGGAATCCATTTCTAGCTCTGCCCGCCCATTTGTAGTTAAGCTCCGTGATTGCTTTGTGCAAAGTGGTGTGGCTGGTATATCACTCAATGAGGCAACACGAGCAAGTTTCACATCCATGTGGTGGTCTTGGAAGACGTAATGTAATCGCTAATAATGTATTGACATCTCAGGTATGTTAGGTAATGGCTAAGTGTAAGCGTTGTTCATGTAGTAGGATACAGATTGCTGAGTTGATGGTGTGTGGTTTTGTGGCGGGATGGGTGGGTGGGTTTGAGGCTGTAGCTAAGGTGAGAAAAGTAGGCGTGGTGGGGGTGTGAGAGGTAAGTTTGTGAAAGATTGTCACTCAGTTATCAAGTCATTCCTCGCACCTACATTGATTAACCTGGCGTTTCCTAATAGTTTGCAATGTCTTATATTGCGATTGATTTATGTGTTTCAGAGAGACAGTTAAGGTACATTGTAATCCCATACACGTGCGAATTTGCCTTAGCGCCTCTGCATATGTGTGCATTTGTGTGTAGGTGTGTATGCGTTCAGAAAGTAGGTGAAAATAAAGACCAATTATAAAAGTGGATGATAGTTTGAAATCTGTGATTGTTGTTTTTGTGTTATCGCACTGTCTGCCTCTGACAACGATCATGTAATCTCCGCTGTGTTGGAATTAACACAGATCATCTATAAGACAAAGAAGAACTGATCCATAGTGGCATTGGTATGATATGGGTTGATAACGAATATATTGGCGTCCTTCAACTGGAATAAGTATATATTGGTGCGTTCCAAATGCAGAATGTGATTTATGCTTCTAAACCACAATTGTTGTTATTTTGTCATCGCAAATGGAACGATGGTGCAGGTAGTATACTAAGGTTAGTCACCACAATAAACAATCTGTCCCGAGAAATGATTTTACATTCAAACAGTCCAACAGCTGAATACAAAAGTCCGGGAAGTCTGACTGTGTTCTAAGATATAATACAATATAGACCTCTACACAGCCCAAGTGCAGACCACACCCGAAATGAGTTCCTGAATGCTTCAATTGTGAGCTGGTGATGTTTTCTGAAATGTGAATACCTCAAACAAATAACATAACCACTACAACTTCCATTGAATTTAGAAAGCAGAGTAATTCACCGATAAATAGCAATCACGGTGGGCCAATAGCTTTATATCCTGGCTGGAACCGAAGAAGCAATCAAGACACTCATTCAGAGAACATCTCAGTCAAAATCATTCCAGTTCATTTTCTTTGTATTGTAAACCGCGGTTTGTTGTGACCCCGTCACTTCGTTTGCCATCTGATTGACTTCGCGAGAAACACACAGAACAAAAACACATTACAATCAGGCATTTTAGCTACACAACGTCCTCCTTTTCTAGACACGCCATGCAATTTCCTCATAACATCTCATCAACTGTTTTACTGCTGGGGGCAAATTTCTGCTTATAGACAAGCGAATTGCTCAAGGCCTGAGTCAGCTTTGAAGACTGTTGTTCTAGAAGCCGTTTGCCTCTAAAAACAGCATTTTCAAGTAAACTTGACGTCATAATGAACCTGAGTCACAATGTCTCAGGTCGAGTGAGAGGGGTGGGGTGAGAGATGATTGATGAGGCGATGTGTAGTGGTGTGGAGGTGGTGGTTGTATCTTGAGGAACATACCTCCTAGTTAGAATCAGCCTAGTCAGCTTTATAATTTCACTGATACATTGCTTTACAGGTTTAAAAAAATAATTCACATTATTTACCCATGTGGTGCTGGTTATGATGGGCAACCTTGTGATGGAGCCGCAACCTCCACCCCTTATGATGATTATGATCCAATTCATGAATCAAATTTGTCAATCAAGTATAAGTCTTCATAATCAATTACGGCACATGTAGCTTGACGTCATATTAATAATTGACCAAATTACTCCATCATGATGGTGTCCATCAATATACGAATTGTATTTCATTGAGGGACTTACTATTTAAAACATATTCTGTTGAAGATTTTGGAACTAATTTGATTGGACGCTGCTGCTGCAATATGCAGCAACATCACCCAGTAAAATTAGTTTCAAAATCTTCAATGGCGTACCTGTATATTTACCTTGAACTTGGGAATTCGTGTATCCATCGATCTCGATATGGGTAAAGCATGAACGGTGCTTCGCTAGCTAAAAGTGGATTCATCCAATTCTCCTAAATCATCATGAAGCACTTGCGCAATATACCATGCATAAATCAACCTTCTCTGGCAACCCTGACTTAACAAATCATCCATATAATAGGAGCATATGATTGCCGTATAACGGATGTGATATTTATGCCACTTTGGAAAATCCTTCAGAACCGAATATCGTAATAGCTAAACCCTCTTAAAAAGTAATTCGCTGATATGGAGGGCAGAGCCATATTAACCTAGCATAATAACGCTGGCAAAAGTTCATCCCTCCGTGGCCGATCATAATGAACAAATAATATCCCAGATTTCGTTACACCATATTTCTTTCTTGTAGATAGATTATTAAGAGCAGGACCGCTTTACGAATGTCGGAATAAATGGCAATCATTTGCAGCATAAGGAAGGCTCTCTCAGAATATCTTTGACAGAGAATTACCATTTTAACATCCGGGGTCCCAGAATTGGTGATCTTCCCTCATAAATTGAAAAGGAATTTGAAGTTACTACGAGATCTCCATTAGGACTTGCTTTGGAATGCGTATTACGAATATAATATTACATGGCTGAACTAATAACGTTAGCATCGCTTTGATTACAGTCATTTGCCCATTTACACGTTAGCAAATAAGGAACTGATCTGATCAGTTACTCAATGGAGATTTCCAGTTTATGAATCAGTCATATCACGTCATAATCAACTACGTGTTTTGTAGAATGAGGTCATAAACAATTACGTCATGACTGCCGTAAATAGGTTCGTCACGAAGCCATAATTGATGATGGACTAAAGCGTTATTGTATGAATTGTATGTCTTTACTATTTGATAATGATGCTGTTGAATATTTTGAAACAAATTTGACTAGGCGCACAGCTGCCATAGACATCAACAGCACCCAGTGATCTTACTTTCAAAATATACAAGATCTTACCTGTATAGCCTCTGGAAATTTAGATTCAGATACTGCCGGTATGGATCGATCCCAACACGGGGAAAGTATGACTGGAACTTAGCTAGAGATGGGCGGGACATAGCTAAAGCTGGATTTATCCAGTCTCCCTAATGTTCAACATTAACACATGACTGGATCAGATACCACTCCACATAGACGTCTGGCATATGTTGTTCTGGTGCTAAATGACAGAATCACATATCTGTATATGTGTATTGACAATTAATACCGTCTTTTATTTATTTTAGTTTTTTCGACATTTTGTTTCGGAAGTTTCACATTTACTGAAGGAGGATACATTACATATCCTGGTTAAAATTGTTACTTCTGTGAGCAGGCAACTGTACATGAAGTCACGTACATATCTCTGGACGATCGCTCAACAGATCTGATAGGTCGATATGTAAATGAAGAGTATGTTAGCCTTTTCCGGAGCAAACTCCATATTGTAAATGGATGGAGCAATTTCTAGCTATGCCCCAACGAGTTCTAGCTAGCCTCCGCCTACTTTATAATGTGTAGTGAAACCGATTTCTATGCTTTGAATCTTGAAATCCCTGAATCCCACCAATTTTGGTACGCTATGGCAGCAACAGCGCCCAGAAAAATCATTTTCAAATTATTCAACAAAATGTTTATTAAATAGCAGATAGTAGATCCATCAATAGACTCAGAGCAGTCCATTCCTAACTATACCACGCCTATTTGCAGCTTTCTGAGTCATTGCTTGACGGATGTTGGGATCGAGTTATGTACTTTGAGCCCTGAATCTCCAGAATCCCAATTTCAAGGTAAACATACAAGTAAGTTGTTGAATATTTTGAAACTAGTTTGACTGGGCGCTGTTGCTCTCTATGGCAGCAACAGTGTCTAGTTAATGTAGTTACATAATTTTCAATAGTTTATTAAATGGTAAATACATCAAAGACAAAAATTCCGTACACTTGACAGACTATTTCTGCTGAATGACGGAGTATTTCTGTCAGTTATGATTGTGACATAAGTCTTCATGATATGTAGTTGATTATGGCATCATATTCTTCACCTACCGATTGGATTCATCCATTGAGATTCAGAATTCAAAGTCTTAAACCGATTTAAGCACACATACACAGTAGGTGGAACGTAACCAGAAATTGGCGGGAACAGCTAGAAAGGGATCCCTCTACTGACCAGTCAGTTCCTGACGCAGCTGTGCTTGGAGACAGATATAATACAGAGCAGTGTGTCATCAGAGGTGTTGTTAGACCATGCAGATTTATAATGTAGATGCCGACTAGCAAAGTATTGTGGTTGGTATATGAATGAGGCAACAAGAGCATGTTTTGTATCCATTTGATCGTCTTGAAGCACGTATGTAATCACGAATAATGTATCGAAGTCTCAGTGGTAATTTGCTACCAAATGCCACCATCTGTCGCAAACAGTGAACCGAAGAAGACTGGGCACTCAACAAATCGATGACATCGTGATTTAGAGTAAGCATTTGTCGAGATTTCTGCACTGTTTTCCTTAAGCAAATTAGACTTCGTTGCTTTTTGTAAAGAATTACAAGTACAATTTGTAAAATTGCCAAAAAGGGATTAGTTTATCTGCGAGAATCCTTACATGGCTAATGATTGTAGCATTGATTCTGACAACGCTCAATGGCACTTTCAAAGTGTGCTTGTGCTGGTGGATGATGGGCAGTGAGCATATGAGTTATGTTAGGTAATGGCTAAGTGTAAGAGTTGTTCATGTAGTATGGTACAGATTGCTGAGTTGGTGGTGTGTGTTTCTGTGGCGGGATGGGTGGGTGGGTTTGAGGCTGTAGCTAAGGTGAGAATAGTAGGCATGGCAGAGGTGTGAGATAGTCACTCAGTTATCAAGTCATTCCTCACACCTACATTGACTAACCTGATGTTTACTAATAGTTTGCCAATTTCTTATATTGGGGTTTAATTTATGTATTTCTAGAGCTTCATTATGAGAAAGACATAGCAGTTATCAGCAACGTGGGTTTCAAAACGGATATCAGCATCCATCCAACAAATCCCATGTAGTATACGGCAGTCCTCTGTATGAGAGAGAGAGAGAGAGAGAGAGAGAGAGAGAGAGAGAGAGAGAGAGAGAGAGAGAGAGAGAGAGCGAGCGAGAGAGAGAGTGTTAAGGTACATCGTAATCCCACACGGACCGCACCATACACGTGCGCATTTGCCTTAGCGCCTCTGCATGTGTGTGCATCTGTGTGTAGGTGAGTATGCGTTCAAAATCTATATCCAATCACTTAGTGGTGAAATAGGTGGTGGAAAGAAGGTGAAAATAAAGACCAATTATAAAAGTGGACGATAGTTTGAAATCTGTGATTGTTGTTTTTGTGTTATCGAACTGTCTGCCTCTGACAACGATCATGCAATCTCCGATGTGTTGGAAGTACATAGATCATCTATAAGACAAAGAGGAATTAACCCATAATGGCATTGGTATGATATGTTTTGATAACGAATATATTGGCGTCCTTCATCTGGAATAAGTATATATTGCTGCGTTCCAAATGCCTTTGATTTGTGCTTCTAAACCACAATTGTTGTTATTTTGTCATCGCAAATGGAACGATGGTGCAGGTAGTATACTAAGGTCAGTGATCATAACAAACAATAAGTCCCGAGAAATTATTTACATTCAAACAGTCCAACAGCTGAATACAAACGTCTGGGAAGTCTCCTAAGATATACTGCATAATAGACCTCTACACAGCCCAAGTGCACACCATACCAGGAATGAGTTCCTGAATGCTTCAATTGCGAGCTGGTGATGTATTCTGAAATGTGTATACCTCAGATAAATAACCTAGCCACTACAACTTCCATTGAATTTAGAAAGCAGAATAATTCACCCACTGACCCACTCATGACGGGCCAATAGCTTTACACCCCGGCTGGAACTGAAGAGGCAATCAAGACATTCATTGAGAGGACATCTCAGTCCAAATCATTCCAGTTCATTTTCTTTGTATTGTAAACCGCGGTTTGTTGTGATCCCGTCACTTCGTTTGCCATCTGATTGACTTCGCGAGAAACACACAGAACAAAAACACATTACAATCAAGCATTTTAGCTACACAACGTCCTCCTTTTCTAGACAATTTCCTCATAACATCTAATTAACTGTTTTACTGCTGGGGGCAAATTTCTGATTATAGACAAGCGGATTGCTCAATGCCTGAGTCAGCTTTGAAGACTGGTGTTCTAGAAGCTGTTTGTCTCTAAAACAGCATTTTCGAGTAAACTTGACGTCATAATGAACCTGAGTCACATAGCCTCAGGTCGAGTGAGAGGGGTGGGGTGAGAGATGATTGATGTGGTGATGTGTGGTGGTATGGAGGAGGTAGTAGTCTTGAAGAACATAAGGCCTAGTTAGAATCAGCCTAGTCCGCTTTATAATTTCACTGATACATTGCTTTACAGGTTTAAAAAATAATTCACATTAATTTACCCGTGTGGTGCTGGTTATGATGGGCAACATTGTGATGGAGCCGCAACGTCCACCACTTATGATGATTATAATCCAATTCATGAATCCAATTTGTCAATCAAGTATAAGTCTTCATAATCAATTACGGAACATGTAGCTTGACGTCATATTAATAATTAAAAAGATACTCCATCATGATGGTGTCCATCAATATACGAATTGTATTTCATTGATGGATTTACTTTTTAATACATATTCTGTTGAAGAATTTGGAACTAATTTGGTTGGACGCTGTTGCTGCAACATCACCCAGTAAAGCTAGTTTCAAAATCCTCAATGGCGTATCTGTATATTTCCCTTGAAATCGTGAATTCGGGTATTGATCAATCCCAATACGGGTAAAGCATGAACGGCGCTTCGCTAGAAATGTGAGAGAAATAGCTAAAAGTGGATTCATCCAATTCTCCTAAATCATAGCATGAAGCACTTGCGCAAGATTCTAATATACCATGGCAACCCTTACTTAACAAATCATTCATATAATAGGAGCATATGAATGCCGTATCACGGATGTGATATTTATGCCATTTTGACGAATCCTTCAGACCCGAATTCCGTAATAGCTGAACCCTCTTAAAAAGGTATTCAATGATATTGTGGGCAGAGTCATATTAACCTAGCATAATAAATCTGGCAAAGTTCATCCCTCCGTGGCCAATCATAATGAACAAATAATATCCCAGATTTCGTTACACCATATTTCTTTCTTGTAGACAGATTATTAAAAGCAGGACCTCTTTACTAATGTCGGAATAAATAGCAATCATTTGCAGCATAAAGAAGGCTTTGTCAGAATATCTTTGAGAGAGAATTACCATTTTAACATCCGGGGTCCCAGCATCGCTGATCTTCCCTCATAAATTGAAAAGGAATTTGAAGTTATTACGAGATCTCCATTAGGAGATGCTTTGGAAGGCGAATTACGAATATAATATTACATGGCTAAACTATTAACGTTGGCATCGCTTTGATTATAGTCATTTGTCCATTTACACGTTAGCAAATAAGGAACTGGTCTGATCAGTTACTCAGTGGAGATTTTCAGTTTATGAATCCATCATATGACGTCATAATCAACTACGTGTGTTGTAGAATGATGTCATAAACAATTACGTGATGACTGCCGTAAATAAGTTCGTCACGAAGGCATAATTGATGATGGACTAAAGCGTTATTGTATGAATTGTGTGTCTTTACTATTTGATAATGATGCTGTTTAATATTTTGAAACTAATATTGAGTAGGCGCTACAGCTGCCATAGACATCAACAACACCCAGTCACATTACTTTCAAAATATACAACATCTTACCTGTATAGCCTCTGGAAATTGAGATTCAGAGATTGCAGGTATGGATCGATCCCAACGCTGGAATAGCGTGGGTGGAGCTTGCCTAGAGATGACTGGGGCAGCGCATTATTTATAGCAACTGTTACCCTAAGATCTTGGGAATCTGTCGTTAATTCAAAATTGCATTAGTTAATGGACCTTTCCAAATCTAGCTATGTCTTTATCTAAGCTCCACCCACACCTCACTCGTATTGGGATCGATCGAACTCCCTGAACTCCCTGACTACCAATTTCCATAAAACTATCCAGGTAAGCTGGTAAATATTGAAACTAATTTGACTGGGCGCCGTTGCTGCCTATGGCAGCAACGGCGCCCAGTCAAATTAGTTTCAAAATATTCAACATAATGTTTATTAAATGGTAAAGACATGCAATTCGTACAACATGCCGGACTATTAAGTGTTAAAGACGGACTATCTCACGTCTTTCATGACGTCATGATTATGACGTCATCCTACACGTCACATAGTAGATTATGACGTCATATGCGTAGTGGTAGATACATAAAATTGGAAAGGTTGATGACAATGGACCCCCCTTTAACCCATCGAATGGATGAGTTTGATCTGTAGCCCAAGTATATAACATCATAATCAATTACGTCACATGAGGCTGAGGCAACAAGTATAACGGACCTTTCCAGTTCATCCATCAATCATATGACGTCATAATCAACCATGTAGCGTGTAGCATGAATGTCGTAATTAAGTTCGTCACGAACGCATAATTGACGTACTAAAGCGTTGTTGTACTAATTGTATATGGTTTTACCTTTTAATAAAATGCTGTTGAATATTTTGAAATTAATTTGGCTGGGTGTCGTTGCTGCCATGGGCGCAACAACCCCCAGTCTACTGATAAAACATTATCTGCGTTAATTACCTTAATTGGATTTCTATTTTATAATTATTCTCCCTTATTATGTATATTTTATATATGTATAGACATATGTGAAGTCCTCAAAAAGGAGAAGCTGGTACACATGTTGGAGTCGTAGTCACACTGAGATTGAGTTTGCGAAGAGCTATGGCTCAGACAGCAGCAACTTTCAGCATCATCGTTATTAATATAAGGAACAGATTAATTTGGCACTAAATGACAGAATCACATCTCTGTGTAGAGGCTTTTTGACATGTAATCTGGACTTTTGGTTTACGTTTGGCTGGGGGTTGGGGGTGGGGGCGTGAGGGAGTTCGATAGAATTTTGTTTTCGAAGTTTGCTTTTTCCCTAAGGACATTACATACGCTGCTGAATATTGTTACATCAGTGAGAAAACATACACATTTCCGGACAATCGTTCAACAGAACTGATAATTCGATATGCGATTGAAGAGTGCTTAGAATTGCCAGCAAAATCCATCTTATAAATTAATTACTGCCGTGAATGGAACCTGTTTTCCCCTTTCTCCAAACGAGCACACATTCTACATCTGAATCTGATTTCAAAGCGATGGTGTTTAGGTGTGGAAGTCTCGATTAAAGTAGCCCTTCCTAGCAAGAGCAGTGCCGGCTTAAGCTGGTGCAAGGTCTTAGGTTGGAGCCCTAAATTTACCAGTGAAATTTACGAAATTAGCATTCTGGCGCCTTGTCAATGGATATTCCTCAGCACCACTGTAGAATTATTTTGACCATCAAAGTGATATTAAATGGATAATAAGATTCACGTCTTTGCATAGCCAATGCCAATTTGCAGGCCAAGAGAAGAATATTTTTGATGATTTACGACTGGAATGACTGGCTAGGTTACCGGGCCAGTCATTCCAGTTGTAATTTTTCAAAAATACTCTCCTCTTGGACTGCAAATCGACATTGATCAAGACAACTGTATTACTGTAGTACAGATGGTACCGAGTTTGTCTCTTCGTTGTGCTACGTAGCCTATGGAAAACCCTTAAATATTTTTTGGTTTAAAGCGCGAGGCCCGCTTAAGTGCAACGCCCTAGGCTGTAGCTTAAGTAGCCTAGTGGGTAATCCGGCCCAGAGCAAGAGACAGACAACAGCAACTTATCAGACGTTATCTACATATACTTGTATATGGGGGCATTCGGAGATTGGTTACAAGTACATGCCGCAGGATGAGGATTAGGAGTTGGTTACAGGGGAATATATATATATATATATATATATATATATATATATATATATATATATATATATATATATATATATATATATATATATATATATTCAAACGTCTACACTTATCAACACCCTGTTTTGAAGGCATTGACAAAGTCAGCATCACACATTTTGCTTCATATTTCTGAAAATTGTTGATGATCTACAACCATTCTATGAGTGAGAGGCAGCTTAAAAATATCAAATTAAGCTTCCATAATGTTACCATTTAATGCAACAGCATGCCATCATAAGTAGGACCTATGGCCAACTCCCTTTACCTGTTCGAAACAGTTGTCAACTATATAGCGATCTGATCTGTCACTTAAGTTTCGGACGTCATGATGAAAATATGTCACTTGTTAGGTGACGCTGCAATCAACTGACTAAGATCAAACACGAAATGGGCAAAGTCTGAGAGTAAGCATCTGAATTTTAAATTTTTGTTGAATTTAAAATTTAATATATAGTGTGTTGAAGATTTTCAAACTAATTTAAATGTGAGATATTACTGCGATAGGTACCAACAGTTCGTGGTTAGATTAGTAAAAAATATCTAAACGCTTAACAGTATCATTAAATTAAAATTGAGATTAAGTGGATTTAGGGATCAAAGGGTTAAAATGAAGCACGTAGAATGTGGGCGGAGCCTAGCCAGAAATAGGCCTTTCCTGAGTAATGACGTCATATGACGTCATAATCAGTTAAGCTGCGTGTCATAATCATTACATAAATGATTCTATGCGGAGCGTATTTAACTCTTAATAGTCCGACACGTTATACAAATTGTATGTCTCTACTATTTCATAAACATGCTGTTGAATATTTTGAGACTAATTTGACTGAGCGCTGTGTCTGCAATATGCAACAAAGAGCACCCAGTCAAATTAGTTTCAAAATATTCAACAGCTTAAGCTGTATAGTTTTCTGGAAATTGATAGTCTGGGAGTTTAGAGATCGATCGATCCCAACACGATCGGGTGTGGGCGGAGCTTAGCTCGAGATGGGCGGGGCATAGGTAAAAATGGAAAGCCCATTGCCGGGGCATTATTTAGAAATGTATTCCTGATACTATGCAGCTATATATGGGGAGGGGAAGGGGAGAGATGGAATCCACAACAGTTCTGTGCCACCAGACCGAGTAGTCTTATAATGTAAACTATTAAAGTGGTGTGGATCTCATAACCATCAACGAGGCAAAAAGAGCAAGTTTTGTACCAATTTGATTGCCTTGAAACACGTAACGTCATCAGCAGTAATACATTGAAATGTCTACGGTAATTTGCTAGCAAAGACCGCCATCACTCGGAAACAGAAGCCCGCTGATGATTGACCACTTGGCGAATCGATGACATTGTGATTTATCGTATACACGTGTCACGGTATCTGGACTATTTCCCTTAAGCAAAGTTCCACTTGTTTGCGTTTTGTAAAGAACTATAAGTACGATTGTCCATGAAAGAACTAGAAGAGTCTGTAAAACTGCCAAAATGAAGCAATCTATTTGCGTGAATCCTTACATGGCTAATGATTGTAGCATTGATTCTGACAACGCTCAATGGAGAAAGTTTGTGTGCGTGCGTGCGTGCGTGCGTGCGTGCGTGCGTGCGTGCGTGCGTGCGTGCGTGCGTGTGTGTGTGCGTGCGTGCGTGTACGAATGCGTACGTACATTTGTGTGTTCGTGCGTGCGTGTGTGTGAGTGAGCGTATGGAGTGAGCTTCGTAATGGCTAAGCAGTAAGAAGTCTAATAAAGCTTCGGGTGTTGATGTGTGCGTGCGTGCGTGCGTGCGTGCGTGCGTGCGTGAGTGCGTGCGTGCGTGCGTGCGTGCGTGCGTGTGTAGCGAGGTGGGTGAGTAAGTGTGCGTGTGCGCGTGGCTGGGTGAGTGAGTGGGTGGGGTGATTGTGTTCGAGGATGCAGTTAACGCGAGAATAGCAGGCGTGACCGAGGTGGGGGGAGAAGTTTGTGAAAGATTGTCACAAGGATCTGAAGTTATACCAAAAATAATGTGAACCTAATTTGCTTGACAGAACGTTTACTGATGATTTCGCGATTTCCCCTATTATGCGAGTCTTGGATTATATGTTATGAAAGCTTACTTAAAAGAAAGATAGCAGCAACTATCAGTAACCTAAGCTTCAAAACATACATCAGCACCCATCCAACAAACTCATTCTAGTACAAAGCATGGCTCTGTATCAGAGAAACAGCTAAAGCGTATTGTAATCCCCTACGACCGTACAATGCGCGCATGCGTGTGTGTGGGTTTGTGTGCGAGTACATGCGTGCGTGTGTGCCTGCATGCACTAGTCAGTGTTCGTGAGAATCTATAGACAACCCCTTAGAGGTCGGGTCAAAGGAAGCCGTGGAAAGAAGGATAGAATAAAAACAAATTATAAAATCAGACGATAGTCTGTAATTTGTGATTGTCCTATTTGTGTTCTCGCTCTGTCTGCCTCTGACATCGATCATGCAATCTCTGACGTGATAGAAGCATAATAGATCGTCTATAAACAGAACAAGTATATCATAGGCTGACTTTGCTAATAATGTTATATACGTCTACTTCTCGCCTCTGGTAGGAGACATACTTGGATTTACAAATCCGAAAACCGTTTCAGAATCGCCACTGTTTTAAATGAGATAATAATTATTGAAGTTTCCTCAAAATCAGATGTGTGAGAAAAGAGTTTCTTACTGCGTGGAATTATGGTCACGTGGTCAGCTCCTTGGCGATCCCTCGCACGCTGATTGGTCTCATTAACAGAGTCGTGCTTCCTCCTTGTGCTGAACAAATGGTCTTTTAACGCGTAAAGGCTGGTTTATAGTCCGTCAAGAATATCCATGTCTTTATAGACATTACAGAGCATATTTTAAAGATCGACAGAAGAAAGAAAACAGTTGGAAATCTGTGGCTGAATCAATGAGGCGTCCCTCTATGTTTGATATGTATGCTTATACAATTCCTATTCTTGACCTTACAACAGCATAATCACTGTTCCTTCTGGGATGCGTGCGTGCGTACATGCGTCTGCGCGTGCTCGGTAATAATTACATTAAATTTTGAACTGATCGCATTTATTAATATCTTCCTATGTTCGTCACAATAATTATTTTTTATCCTCACCCCACCGGAGGTGGAGGCAGGGGCATCTGCCTGCCTGCCTGCCTGCCTGCCGCCCCGTCCTGCTGCTTGCATTTGTGTTTGTTTGGTTGTTTGTTTGTTTATTTGTTTCTTTGTTTCTTTATTTGTCTGCCAGTCTGTCGTCGGCATTTGTTTCTCAGAAAATACTGACCCGGTTTGGGGGTGATGCGTTAAAATTAGGTTACACTGAGGTCATACTGACCTACATTTGTTACTTTACATACGTTTATCATACAGTGCATGACAGCTGTGTTTTTCATGCACAATTTTCAAAATAATCTCATTTTAATTTGCTCGCCACGACCTCTTTACCACAATCCCTCTCTCCCTCAACCCATCCACCCCTCCCTCCCTCGCTCCATCCCTCCCTCCCTCCATCCATCAATCCGTCCATCTATCTATCTATCTATCTATCTATCTATCTATCTATCTCAGCAGATCTTCATAACCAGCCGGTTTCATCCGTAGGTACCGGGTATAGAACTCGGAATCTGCCAATTTCTTTTCATTCACTAATGTGTGGTATTCTCCAAATTCAAGTCTGCGTTCTAATATAGTACGAACATAACACGATCTTCTTCGTAAGTTTCTACATCTACGAACAATAAGACATGTAGCTGATGCTAATAATGTAACTGCGTGCTACTCAGCCATTATGAGTCACATAGCGTGTGCAAGTTTATAGTCTATAGCACGATGTAACCCCATCGCTATAGATGCGTAGCTGTCGTGCCACAGTCGTCCAACACCACACGATGGCGATACGACCACGATACGAAATCTCTGCCCTTAGGAGGAACTGTCGACGATGGAGAGCCTGCGGCAAGCCATTATTTTATTTACGAGTCAGTAACCTTTAGTCTATCTCGCATGGATAAAACACGCCTACTCTCCTCGTAAACATTTTGGACCATTTTTTGCTCTCCGGAGATACAAAACTTCCGGCGTCCAGCCATTCCAGCTGATTTTCCTGGGAAACAGAAACTTTCACTACGGTTGCGTCCAAGCCTTATAGAACATTTGTTCGTCATTGTACGGCCGCCTGAAATTTGTGCGCCTTTCAAAATTTCCTACTACAAACAGAAGTCTGATTGAACATTCACATTCTCACACCATAGCGTACAGTGATGCCCCGTAGGGGCCAATTCTTCTACCGTGAATTCGATCTAAGATATCTCTGCATCCTCTATTCTTCATGTTAGGAGATGTTCCTCCTAAACGAACAACTGTTTTCTCTTTTCATCTGAGAAAGACTTTCCAACTGGTCAGTAAAACGTAGAACACTGTTAGAAATTTTCCTTATGTTGTCATCATTACTTCGTATTTGTAACTTCATCGTGTTTCATCTTGTGAACACTCAACTGCACAACTCTCTTGACTATCTTTCGTGTCGTAAAGACTGATCATTTAACTGGCTAATATTTGGCTTCTCTGTCAGGCAGAACAGCTACATCCAGAAAGATAGATGTCCTTCTAAATGCGTAATATCCGACAATTGAGTCTTCTTTGTACTAAAATAACAGTAGCGATGCTTTCCCTGGACTCTCTTGCTCCTGTAAACACTGAACCTCAGTGCCTGCTACGTCCAGTATCCATGTCGCAGAACATTTAGTTGGCGTCAGCAACAAGAACTTCTTGAACCTGGCAGGCAATCGTATTTCCCTGATAGACGTGTGCTCCACTATCTCTAATGTAGAGCTATCGCTAAGGGATTTTGTGCAGGTGACACAACGGAGTTCGTACATTCGTACGTAATTGTGCTGTATTTTCATTTCGTCCTCTGACGTCCTTGTGTTTCCAAGAGGAACCACTCTTTCTATTACAGTTTGTCTATATGTGGATGTCGAAACCATGTTTGGCTGAAGATTCAGTTCGACCTGGTCCAAAACATTTCCGTGAAGATTATATATTGAATAATAATTTCAGGACTCTGTGTCCATATATCAATATATTCATATGGAATATAAAATATTCCTAAACATCAGTTTTAAACCCTTAAATAATAGCCTTATTACTGTTTAGCATAAGTGAGCATATTTTCAATAACGAAATATTATATTTTCCACATTTTAGGGGTATTTTCATTCTATATGTTATGGTTTTCACACATCCCAACCTCGATGTATTCCTATATCCTATAAGATAGCATTCATAGAGAGTTCGACAGGGCGCTCTCCCTTTATACTTAGAATATAGCATTGTTTAAATAACCATTGTTATCAATGGGTAACTTTCACGCTTATGTGGAGTCTTGCTTACACTTAGTTGTTCAAATCCTTCTTGCCAATACCTGTCATCTATTGAATCGCATCTTCATATCATTCTGTGGTGTGGGCCATCCTGCATCATCGGCACACCCAACGAACATTCTCGATGATTGCTGAGTGGCGTATTCTAGCCTTATGGAGGCACATTTAAATTGCCTCAGTCACAGATCTGAACTAACTCATCTCACAGGAACTTGGTATCTAGGCATGAGAATTAAAATCTGTGGCAAGGTCACACTGGCCCGTTGACAGTAATTTTCATGGTCATTTTCAGGTATTCATCTTTGAGGTGTTAGTAGACATTCATATGTGTCTGTATTGATTGATTCAATCATTTCCAATTTTGTACAAATTCTCATCAATGCTATTCGATTATCATACTTATTTGTTATTAGTCGGTTAACACTTTTCCTGAAGCTTGATTATTCTGGGCCTGGGAGTATTCCTTTAGTAACTTAGTTTCAATAAGCGTAGTTGAGACACCTTTTTACAACTCAGATAATCTCCATGTAAATAATTCTATTTCTGAGTAGGACAAGTCACTAAAATAGCAAGGTACAAAAATAACTGAAATCGTGGCCAGCAATGGTACAAAAACTAGATGTTGTGCCGTCCTGTGTTCTGTGTTTACTTACGGATGTTTGTATAATTAGCTATCACCCTATATATTGTAATAGTCTGTTTTGTGTGTAGGGGGTCCATCGACTCATAGGCTCTGACATTTATGGACTGCCCAATTGTGATGTCTGCATATTGTATATGAAGCATGGAATAAACAATCTCGAATCTTGAATCTTATGCAAGTAGTCAATTTGTCATGGCATTATCATATCCTCCATGAGGCTTGAATAAATTGGCCTGTGGAGAGCTTATATTAAACTTACATCAGTCATATACGGATAATACATATATGTACCTGATAGTAGTTTGCTGACATTGACATTTAACATTATTTTTGTTTACATTGCCACTTCCCCAATTTTCAATAGTAAATATTTCACATTCCAAACCATATGACATTATACATGTACCTGAATATATGTGATCTGCGTGGCAATGTTTGTTTGACCCGATTAAATCATAGCTTCATGATCTGACTCTTAAACGTCAGTGCAAAATCGTGATTCAAAATCTGTTTTGGCCATGACAAGCTTACTGTAATTATCATTGACATGTGAAGACTGTGTGGCAATGTTTGATTGGCCCAATGACACCCATATGCCATGTTTGTTACAGTTTTTGTTTCCAATGACCTGTTTTAGAGGTTCATCTTCATAGGGTCATATGCGCCATGGTTATTTGTATTTAATTTAGGCCTGGTCATCACTTGACTTAAATAGTTCCTTCACAATATACTTGTTATCATGGTTGGCTAGATGAAGTATCCTTGAATATAGTCATGGTACATGTAGTCAATCTAAATACTCTTCTGTTTGTACAGTAACATTTTCCTGCTCAGCATGCACAACATTCCTGTGACTTGGGTACACTGGTACTCGAGCCCCTCAAACACTTATCACAACTGACACTTCTGGTGCACGATACTCTTGCGACTTGAATATACTGGTCCTTGAACCTCTCTGCACCAATTCTCTACTAATAACTGTTCTTATTCTGATTATTATTTTGAGTACACTGCTCCTTGTGTGATTCTGTCGGAACATCTATGTCCTTCTTACTTTTCCAGAAGTCAATATCATGGAACTATACCAGCTGGCATAAAATATTACGGTGTAGAGGATATATGAATATTGTATATACTTTTTTTGTAGCTTCCTGTTCCTAGCACCTCGTGGAGTAATTGGGTGTATATGTTTCACTGGATTTACAGGTTGTAAACGTGTAATCATTGCTTTGAATTCTTTATTTGCAGCATATGTTGAATGCTATTAGAATATGCTTTGGACACTGTGCTGTAGGATTTTATTGGTTTGTGAAGATTTATCATTGTCAGGATTGTTTCTTGTTGTTCCATACTGTGTGTAACTAGCTCCTGAGGTTTGGTCACGCAGGTCCTTGAGATATGGTTTATACACTTCTCTAACGTTCTTATGGCATTGTATGTCAGAACTCCCTCTGTGGCTCCGCCATGCAGACCCGTTGGTATGTTGTTCAGCTTACTCTCTTCCGTGTGTCCACTGTAACATCCGATTTCTGAGATTTGATCATGGTGGTACTGTTTAGATAGCTTACCATCTGCTATCTCTCAACTGCAACCTTGATTTAACACACAATTAAAATGTGAGATAATAAAAATATAATGGGGAAGAGTGGAGTGCGGGCCTTAATGCATCATCAGCACACCAGCGAATATTCCCGATGATTGCCGAGTGACGTCATTAAGCGCCTCTCAAGTTCATAAAGCAGACGATATCTGAATGGCCTACTGAGTGCACGTACTACACGGCTGTGGCACTGGCCAAAAGTCTGTCTCCATTACATAGTACTATGATGGATTATTTATGTAGTGCAAAAACACTACAATTCCTTCAAATTAATGATTTAAGGATTCCTCCTTAATGCATACAATTTACATTACTTCTGAATGTCTATGAAAACATATAATTCAGTCTGTGAGAGTCCCGTTATATCTCCATGATGTCTTAAGTACATTGCTATATATTCCTTTCAGAAGGCCTTAAGAGCAGAGAGAGGTCAAATTATTGTATTATACTGGATATTATACTGTCAATGGTAGATTGTCAAGCTCTCATTATTGTAATATCAGTTCTTCATTATTGCATAGTTTTACAACAGTGTATTATTATTCCGTAAGCAAGTGCAATATCACCTGTCTATTCCTTCTGGTCATGATACCTATCTCCACTAGATAAAGCTAGGTTGATTTTCTGCTGCTGCTATGTTCAGTCCTCGTTGATGGTCACCTGGGCCCAACTTAGAGATGATGATCTCTGCAGTGTGCAACATTTTTTGTGCCGGGCGCACCCCGGTAACAGCTGTTGCAGATGTAGTTCCCATCTGGAATTCGTTGGAGTTCCATGCAAATTAGATTGGTTCATCTGTAGAAACATTCCAAACATTCGAGTGCCTCTTTCCCTAATGTAGAATTGGAGCTCACTGTGATATGTCGCTGAGTTAGCACCTTGACTTGGCCATTCTTCCTCAGAATCCTTACTTTCTGAAGTCTGCAATTCTTTCTGCAATGGTTGTCCTGTGTGCCACTTCTCGGAGCATCCTGGTGAGGCTTCAGTTGTGAGAGCAAGCAAGCCATTGCCGTAGGACACTTATACTATCCAGATGGTGAAACCCATGCTCTGTATGCAAATTACAGTAATAGATTATATCACTTCCGCGGATCTTCCATATGACTACACAGAATATCTGCCCCTTCATGACTGCCATGTAGCATTAAAAATAATGTGTAATAGTATAACTGGAACCCTCCATGATTCGAGATATGACCCCTTTGTGTATTATCCGGAACCTCTACTTCCTTTTTGTGATCCGGTTCCTCTAGTGACCATTTCTGTTGAATCTCCATAGGGTGCCTGTGGATATCTCGTTCCTGTGGTCAAATGATGTATCTTAGGACAATACTATATTGATGTTATACACACCTCCTATTATCTGTTGAGATCCAACGTAGGTTAGTATTTGACTTAATAGTTCTATATCATCGCATAATTGTGTCCAAGTATCTTGAAGCTTTATGGGAACCCATTACCCTCATATTATACTGACGGAATTCTCCGCTTCCTACCTCCATCATTACATTCCATATATCTTACTCTTCTTCCACATCTAGGAAGATATCATCTTATTCAATGGGATATAGTGGGATGTGACCTACATTTTAATTAACACCAGTAATTGCTATCGTAATGAGTCATAATTAATCATGAAACATATGTACTGTTGTTGTTGTTGTTGTTGTTGTTGTTGTTGTTGTTGTTGTTGTTGTTATTTGTGCTGAGAAAAATATAAAAAGGTTAATACAACTCCTCTTAACATGTTTCATTCCTATTAGCTAATGTGTAGAATGGAACGTTTCTCGGACTCCTCGGACTCCGAGGGAAGTTACCATTACAACTCTTCACTCACCTCCATGTGGTCAACTCAGAGAGAGGGAACACGGAGCATGAACTCTGATACAATGGCGCAATTAAACCCTTCATGGGTGAATGTGTGCCCGGCCCTCTAGGAGCAGTCATGCAGCAAGGTAACCATTCCATTGGCCCATTACACAACCAACATTTGTTTGTATCTCAACCCGAGGCTGCTACAGGGCACGAACACATCGTCCTCACGTGAGGGCAGAGGGACCACTCAGATGTTGTTAGTTGCATAATAGGTAAGAGTGTTAGGCTAGTAGCAGCTATGTGTTTCTTTTCATTGACAGCATGAGGTACTTGCATATTTTGATCAGGATATGGGGATTGCACATAGCAAACATGGGGGTTTCAATAGTGTTATTTTGCCTATAGTATTCTGGTATATATTTGGGTTTTTTAATTGATGTATTTATTACAATGAAACAGGAAATGTATTTCATCTTCAATTTCATGACAATCAAGCCATATTATATCCTCTCTATCGCTACTTTTCCAAAGTTCATATTATATGGCTAATCTATGGTTCATGGTCCTAAAATGAGCATAGTTCCTTATAAATTATATCCATTTGAATTTAATGGAATGGCTATTTTCATATTCTAGACATATTTAATAAAGTGTGAAGACATCTTACTGTATCTGGCATCAACTGTCTTTGCCCAGAAGCAGATATTGTACTTTATTGCTAAATGTAGTGGATACCTATCTAGTTCTCCATAGACAATTGCGTTTTGGTGTGTTACATTTAAGTGTCAATGAAATTGTGTGGAACTTAGTTTGACATGGCTTAATTACATTCACATTTTCTTCGCTCTTCTACTTCAGAGGCATATGTTAAAATTTGTGTTATCATTGTATCAAAAAGAGTGCATTGTAGATCAACGGGTATTTGTAGTTCCATTATTCGTTTTATTAGTCCATGCATAGCTTTGGCCGCCGGTTTCAGATTTCTTTTTATACATGGCATAAAAGTCCCATTATATTTTATGACTGCTCACAAGAATATGTTTTCATACACTATTTTGACAGGCAGATCCCCAGTATTAAATTCGCATAAGGTTTTCTGATTTCGTTTGAGAAATATGTCCTTGATACATGCACTTTAAGTTTCCAGTGAACACTGTAATTGTGAAAGCAGTTTAAGCATTTCTGTGGAGATTCTGTCGAATCGGCTAGGATCGCAGTATCATATGCGTATAAAATTACTGCAAGATAGAGAAAGGATTTGAGGTAATCGTCAGCTAGTTTAAGTTAAGTTAAGTTGTTTCTGACCGCAGGTTTACACCTCTATGGTCAGTTCTTCGTCATCACAATACTGTGTGATGTTACTTCCAGTTTCTAGTTGTGAAGTGTAGTCATATAGTAGTGATTGGTTTCGCCAGTGTTTGTCTAGCCGAACTTTAACATTGCAGACCGATGGTGATTCCCCTACATGGCTACAGTGGTTTACTGACAGTTGGGCGTTCCGGTATTTTAACTTTTAGCAGAGATGACGCTAAGTAATTAAAAAATATAGCAATTAAAAAAATGTGAATAGTTCTAGCCTTGTCTTACCCATATTTCACAAATGAAATAATCGGATGATATATTATTGTGAGTGTCAAAGGATTGTATTGACTGGTAGTAATGATAATGTTAAAACACTTTCCACATAATCTATTAAGTGTTCATGGCGGAGTTAGATACGCCATTCATTACGTAATCGATTATGATGCACGCCTACATGTTAGGTAATTGATTATGACGCCATATTGTTAATAGACATATTGGATTCATCAATTAAAACATTAGCCTACCTTCACAAGAATGGAAGGATTAAATTTGTCACCCAAGTATATGACGTCATAATCAAAGTACGTTAGCTGATGTCACAATAGAGGTCCGATTCGAAAGGCGCACATGTCCGACTGTAACTCTTGTAAATCTTTTGTGAATTTACAACGTAACAAACATTTTGTTAACTATTTTGAAGTTAAGTATACAACAGCTCCTAGTCAATTAGATTAACCAGTGTAATTAAATTAAATTAATTTAAAGTTAAAAGTGTTCAATTCGGTTCAAAGTGGGAATAAAGTATGCAGAGCTTAGCTAAAAATGGGCTTGGAATAGCTAGAAATAGGCGGGCGTGGCTAGAAATATATCCCTATATACTTCTTTTTCATTATACCGTTCCACTTTATCCATCAATCATATAACGTCATAATCAACTACGTGACGTGTAGGATGACGTCATAATCAATTAGGTCATGAATGGCGTAGATAAGTTCGTCACGAACGCTTAATTGATGCTGGAATAAGCGTTGTTCCACGAATTGTATGTTTTTACTATTAAATAAACATACAGGTGAATATTTTGAAACAAATTTGACTTAGTGTTGTTGTTGCCATAGGCAGCAAGAGCGCCCAGTCAAATTAATTTCAAACACAGGGTACCTATATAGTTCTCTGGAAATTGATAATCAGGGAGTTCAGGGATTGATCGATAACAACACAAGCGAGGTGTGGGTGGAGCTTAGCTAGAAATGGGCGGGGAATAGCTAAAACTGGATTTCTCCTTTGCTCACTAAAGAAGAAATGATTTCGTTTACCAGATTACAGTTAGGTTCCTATACATACAGCTATAATGGATAAAGATAATCGCCATCGTAATAATATCCTTAGACGATAGATCCTGATAAACAGGAGACAGGATTCTTGAACATGTATGTGAACTTGAAGGCAGAATAGTGTAGGCCCTAATCGTGTTCCCGCACTGTAGTAGCTAGTTTGGAACAAATTGGGTTTTGTTGTCTTGCGTCTGAACATGATTGGGTTTCAAATTAGACATGAACGTTAGTTAGGTGAAGGGATTGATTTGCAAGAAAACTGCTCTATCTTTCACAGAGCCGAGACTGGTTAGGAATTTACAAAGATTCTCATCAGAGGTAGACACATTACTAGTTTATCAGCGATGGGATTCTATCGACCATTCTACACCAATAAGGATGGATCAAGTGACGTTACAAACAAATATCCAATGTAGACTTAATGATGTTCAACTGGTATTAAGGGTTTGGCATGAAAAAGGTGTACGTGTTTCGACTAAGACTATTTACTTTGACAATTCCTCGCATATAAATGTGCTTTATCACGAAGATGTTGGTGCCGACGGCTTGGTGTAGTGGCTATCACTCATGACTACTTATCCGGAGATCCATGTTCGCGCCCGAGATATACGATATCTCGTCGTCATTAAAACATGGGGAATCTCCTTCGCTCCACGCCTATCTGCGTATAAATCGCTACCATGGTAAAGGCGGAGGAAGTTACCAATAATAAACAGAAATAAAAGCCAGCCTAGATATGGTATGATTGGGATCTGATACCAGGGACTCGATAGACACCAATTAAGCCAAATAAGTTCTATTCCTGAAGCGGTTAGGAGGCGTCGACTTGGTGTACTGCCTACCACTCATGACTGCTTAACCCGAGAACTATGCTCGCTCCCGAGCTATACACTATCTCGCTGTCATTTAAAACATGAACAATCTCCTCCCCTCCTTGTTTCTCTCCATCTAGGAATATAAATCGGTGCCAGCGTTAAAGCTGGGAGTGAAGTGTGTGAACGGGACCTGTTTAACAGGGACCCGAGCTATATGCCAACTAAAAAGCTGGGAAAGTTACCAATAGTAGACAGAAATAAAAGCCAGTCTAGATATGGCGTGAGTGGGACGTGGAATCAGGGACTCGATAGACGCCAATAAACCCAATAACTTCTATAAGATTCTGGACCAGTAGAGCGTTTGTCAAATTAGTTCCAAAATAAAGTTAGTCTTAAAATACGCTCCTGTTATCCGATACACAACGAGGATCTTTATTCTTATTCGTCAAAGCTGTCTTCTCACGATTCTTCGGTATGTTGCGTATAGCATCACAACACTAACATTGCAAAAACTGGAAAAGGATGGGTTGCGATAACATGTCATATTAACTCATCATCACCTCAGTCCGCGCCAATATTTAGAGTCTACGCTTAAACCTACGCAAGCTGTCACATCGAACACTTACATACAACAAACTATCTCCAAGAAACAAGCATTAATCCAAGTATGATAAATGGCTATGCAAAGTCACGAAGCCAGACAATAGCCATTAGATTCGCGAGAACTTTCTGGAGAAAAGATTGGTTTGGCGCTAAATGACAGAATCACATATCTGTAGACGTGTATTGACATTTAATCTTGTCTTTTCATTTATTTTCGTCTTTCCCGTATTTTGTTTCGGAAGTTTCGTATTTACCGAAGGAGGATAGATTACATATCCTTGTGGAAATTGTTACATCTGTGAGCAGGCAACTGCTTATTAAATCACGTACAAATCTCCGGACGATTGTTGAACAAAACCGATATTTCGATATGTGATTGAAGAGCAAGTTAGCTTTTCTCGTGAAAAATCCATATGATGAATGGGAGAATAGATTTCTAGCGATGCCCCACGTATTCTATCTAAGCGCAGCCTACTTTTTAAATTGATTTGTATGCTTTGAATCTTGAAGTTCCAGAATCCCACTTTAAGGTAAATTAGGTACGCTATGGCAGCAGCAGCGACCAAAACAATTAGTTTCAAAATATTAAACATGATATTTATGACATAGTATATAGTAAAGTCTTCATGATATATAACTGCTGATGACATCAGATTCTTCAGCAACAGATTGGATTCATCCATTGAGATTCGGGATTCAAAGTCTTAACCCGATTTGAACACACGTGAAAAGTGGGCGGAGCTTAGCGGGAAATTTTCAGGCACAGCTAGAAGTGGACCACTCTACTGACCAACCAGTTCCTAAAAATACGCAGCTGTGCTTGGAGACGGATGGAATCCAGAGCGGTGTGTCATCAGAAATACTGTTAGACCATGCGGGCTTATAATGTAGATGCCGACTAGCAAAGTAGTGTGGATGGTATATCACTCAATGTGGCAACAAGAGCAAGTTTCGCATCCATGTGGTCGTCTTGAAGCACGTAATGTAATCACTAATAATGTATTGAAATCTCAGAGGTAATTTGCTACCAAATGCCGCCCATCAGTCTCAAACAGTGGACCACTGAAGATTGGTCACTCAACAAATCGATGGCATCGTGATTTAGAGTAAGCATTTGGTGAGGTTTCCCTTAAGCAATTTACACTTGTTTTTTTGCTTTTTGTAAAGAATTACAAGTACAATTTGTAAAATTGCCAAAAAGGGATTAGTTTATCTGCGAGAATCCTTGCATGGCTAGTGATTGTAGCATTGATTCTGACAAAGCTCAATGATAAATTTAAAGTGTGCTTGTGCGGTTGTATGACGGGCAGTGAGCGTATGGGCTATGTTAGGTAATGGCCAAGTGTAAGCGATGTTCATGTAGTAGGATAAAGATTGCCGAGTTGGTGGGTGTGTGGTTATGTGGCGGGATGTGTGGGTGGGTTTGAGGCTGCAGTTAAGGTGAGAATAGTAGGCGTGGTGGAGATTTGAGAGCTAAGTTTGTAAAAGATTGTCACTTAGGTATCAAGTCATGCCTCACATCCACATTGATTAACATGGCGTTTACTAATAGTTTGCCAATTTCTTATATTGGGATTTGATTTATGTGTTTCTAGAGCTTCATTATGAGAAAGACATAAGCAAATATCAGCAACGTAGGTTTCAAAACTGACATCAGCATCCATCCAACAAATGCAATGCAGTACAAAGCAGATCTCTGTATCAGAGAGACAGTTAAGGTACATTGTAATCCCACGCAGACAGCGCCATACGCATGCGCAGTTGCCTTAGCGCCACTGCACGTGTGCGAGTTTGCGTGTAGGTGAGTATGCGTTCAGAATCTATATCTAATCATTTTGTGGTGAAAGGAGTGGTGGAAAGTAGGTGAGAATAAAGACCAATTATAGAAGTTGACGATAGTTTGAAATCTGTGATTTCCCTTGTTGTGATCTCGCTCTGTCTGCGCCTGATATCGATCATGCAATCTCCGATGTCTTGGAATTTATATAGATCGTCTATAAGACAAATACGATCTGATCCAT
Organism: Chaetoderma sp. LZ-2023a; assembly: GCA_034401795.1. Classification (NCBI taxonomy): domain Eukaryota; kingdom Metazoa; phylum Mollusca; class Caudofoveata; order Chaetodermatida; family Chaetodermatidae; genus Chaetoderma; species Chaetoderma sp. LZ-2023a. The sequence goes on along the minus strand of CM067362.1, from coordinate 24,473,004 downwards.
AATGGCATTGGTCTGATATGGTTTGATAACGAATATATTGATGTCCTTCGTCTGGAATAGGTATATATTGGAGCTTTCCAAAGGCCTTTGATTTGTGCTTCTAAACCACAATTGTTGTTATTTTGTCATCGCAAATGGAACATAGGTGCAGGTCGTATACTAAGGTTAGTGATCACAATAAACATTCGGTCCCGAGAAATGATTTTACAGTCAAACAGTCCAACAGCTGAATACAAAAGTCCGGGAGGTCTGACTGTGTTTTAAGATATAATGGATAATAGACCCTACACAGCCCAAGTGCACACCATACCAGAAATGAGTTATTCAATGCTTCAATTGTGAGCTGGTGATGTTCTCTGAAATGTGTATACCTCAGACAAATGACATAACCACTACAACTTCCATTGAGTTTAGAAAGCAAAATATTTCAATCACTAAATAGCAATCACGGTGGGCCAATAGTGTTACACCCCGGCTGGAACCGAAGAGGCATTCCAGACATTCATTGAGAGAACATCTCAGTCCAAATCATTTCAGGTCATTTTCTTTTTATCATAAACCGCGTTTTGTTGTGACCCCGTCACTTCGTTTGCCATCTGATTGACTTTGCGAGAAACACACAGAACAAAAACACATTACAATCAAGCATCTTAGCTACACAACATCCTCCTTTTCCCAAGACGCCATGCAATTTTCTCATAACATCTCATTAACTGTTTTACAGGCAAATTTCTGATTATGGACATGCGAATTCCTCAAGGCCTGAATCAGCTTTGAAGACGGGTTCTAGAGGCCGTTGTTATCTATAAACAGCATTTTCGAGTAAACTTGACGTCATAATGAACCTGAGTCACAATATCTCAGGTCTAGTCAGGGGTGGGTGGGATGAGAGATGATTGATGATGTGATGTGTAGTGCTGTGGAGGTGGTGGTGGTTGTATCTTGGAGAACATAAGTCCTAGTTAGAATCAGCCTAGTCAGCTTTATAATTTCACTGATACATTACTTTACAGCTTTAAAAAATAATTCATACTAATTTACCCGTGTGGTGCTGACTATGATGGGCAACATTGTGATGGAGCCGCAGTCTCCATCACCGATGATGATTATGATCTAAATAATGAATCCAATTTGTCAATCAAGTATATGGCTTCTTAATTAATTACGGCACATGCAGGTTGACGTCTTAATAATAATAATAATCATATATCTGTTGAAGATTTTGAGACTTGTTTGATTGGATGCTGTTGCTGCAATACGCAGTATACAGCAACATCACCCAGTTAAATTAGTTTCAAAACCTTCATTGGCGTACCTTTATATTTACCTTGAACTTGGGAATTCGTGTATCCATCGATCTCGATATGGATAAAACATGGACAGCGCTTAGCTGGAAATGGGAGAGGCATAGTTAAAAGTGGATTCATCCAATTCTCCTAACTCATCTCCCGACGGCATGAAGCACTTGCGCAAGATTCTAATATACCATGCATAAATCAACCTTCTCTGGCAACCCTGACTTAACAAATCATCCAGATAATAAGAGCATATGAATGCCATATAACGGATGTGATATTTATGCCACTTTGGAGATTTCTTCAGAACTGGATGTCGTAATAGCATCGAGGGCAGAGCTACATTAACCTAGCATAATAACTCTGGCAAAGTTCATCCCTCCGTGGCCGATCATAATGAACAAATAATATCCCAGATTTCGTTACACCATATTTCTTTCTTGTGGATAGATTATTAAGAGCAGGACCTCTTTACGAATGTCGGAATAAATAGCAATCATTTGCAGCATAAGGAAGGCTCTCTCAGAATATCTTTGACAGAGAATTACCACTTTTTACAATCCGGGGTCCCAGAATCGCTGATCCTCCCTCATAAATTGAAAAGGAATTTGAAGTCATTACGAGATCTCCATCGGGAGCTGCTTTGGAAGTCGAATTATTGATATTACATGGCTAAAGTCATAACGTTGTCATCGCTTTTTGATTGTAGGCATTTGCCAATTTACACTTTAGCAAATAATGAAGTGATCTGATCAGTCACTCAATTGAGATTTCTAGTTTATCCATCTGTCATATTACGTCATAATCGACTACGTGTGGTGTAGGATGATGTCATCAACACTTACGTCATGAATCACAGAAATAAGTTCGTCACGAAAGCATAATTGATGAAGGACTAAAGCGTTGTTGTCTTTACTATTTAATAAATCTGCTGTTGAATATTTTGAAACTAAATTGACTGGGCGCTATTGCTGCTATAGACATCAGCACCACCCGGTCACATTACTTTCAAAATATGCAACTGCTTACTTGCATAGTTTTCTGGAAATTGAGATTTAGAGAGTGCAGGTATCGATCGATCCCAACGCTGGAAAAGCGTGGGTGGGGCTTACCTAGAGATGACCGGGGCAGCGCATTATTTATAGCAACTTACCCTAAGACATTGGGAATCTCTCGTTAATTCAAAATTGCATTAGTTAATGGACCTTTCCAAATCTAGCTATGTCTTTATCTAAGCTCCACCCACACCTCACTCGTATTGGGATCGATCGAACTCCCTGAACTCACTGACTACCAATTTCCATTAAGCTATACAGGTAAGCTGTTAAATATTTTGAAACTAATTTGACTGGGTGCTGTTGTTGCCTATGGCAGCAACAGCGCCCAGTCAAATTAGTTTCAAAATATTCAACAAAATGTTTATTAAATCGTAAAGACATGCAATTCGTACAACGTGTCCGACTATTAAGCGTTAAAGCATCTCGCGTCATTCATGATTATGATTTCACCCTACACATCATGTAGTTGATTATGACGTCATATGACGTAATATGATAGATGGATAAACTTGGAAAAGCTGATGACAATGTAGCCCCTTTAACCCTAAAGCACAACACACCAATCGAATGGATGAGTTTGATCTGTGGCTCAAGTATATGGCGTCATAATCTTACGTCATAACAAGCATAACGGACCTTTCCAGTTCATCCATCAATCATATGACGTCATAATCAACCATGTAACGTGTAGGCTGGGAGCTGTGCCACAAGACCGAGTAGTCTTATAATGTAAACGTCAATTTTTAAAGCGGTATGGATATCTAGCCATCAACAACGCAACAAGAGCAGGTTTTGTACCAATGTGATTGTCTTGAAACACGTAACGTCATCAGTAATAACACATTGTAATCGCTACGATAATTTGCTAGCAACGGCCGCCATCACTCGAAAACAGAAGACAGCTGAAGATTGACGAAACGATGACATTGTGATTTATCGTATACGTTTGTCATGGTATCTGGACTGTTTCCCCATAGCTGTTGTTCGCATTTTGTAAAGAACTACAAGTACGATTGTCCATGAAAGGACTTGAATAGTCTGTAAAACTGCCAAAAGGAAGTAGTTTATTTGCGGGAATCCTTATGTGGCTAATGACTGTAGCACTGATTCTGACAACGCTCTATTAAGAAAGTGTGTGTGTATGCGTACGTCTGTGTGCGTGTGTGTGCGCGCGCGCGCGCGCGCGCGCGTGTGTTTGTGCGTACGTGCGTGCGTGCGTGTGGGTGGGTGCACGGGTGGTGAGCGTATGGAGTGAGCTTCGTAATGGCTAAGCGATACGGAGTTGTTCATCTAGTCTGATAAAGCTTCGTGGGTTGGTGTGTGTGTTACAGGGTGGTGCGGGAGATAAATTTGTGAAAGATTGTCACAAAGATCTGAAGTTATACTAAAAATGCTGTGAACCTAATTTGATCGACATGATATTTATTGATGATTTGTGAGGCTTGGATTATATGTTATCAGAGCTTAATTATGAGAAAGATAGCAGCAACTATCAGTAACATAGGTTTCAAAACGGACATCAGCACCCATCCAACAAACTCATTCTAGTACAAAGTATGGCTCTGTATCAGAGAAACAGCTAAGGTGTATTGTAACCCCTCTCTGATCGCGCAATGGGTGTGTATATTTACATTGGCACAACATATGCGTGTGCATGCGCGCGCGTGTGTGTGTGTGTGTATGTGTGCGTGTGCGTGTGCGTGTGCGTGCGTGAGAATCTATAGTCAATCCATTAGGGGTGAAAGGAAGTCGGGGAAAGTAGATGAGAATAAAAACAAATTATAAAAGTGGACGATGGTCTGTAATTTGTGATTGCAATTTTTGTGTTTTCGATCTGTCTGTATCTGACATCGATTAGGCCATCTCTGACATGATAGAAGCATAATCGATTGTCTACAAGACAAAGAGGAAATAATGATCACTGGTATTGCCCTGATGCGATTTGATAACGAATATATTGATGTCCGTCGCCTGGAATAAGTAGATATTGTCGTTTTAAAAAATGTTTTTGAGTTGTGTTTCCAAACCACAATTGTTGTTGTTTTTTGTCATCGCAAAGTGAATGTAGGTGCAGATAGTTTAACCTGTATGCTAGGGCTAGTAATCACAGCAATCTGTCACGAGAAATGATTTTACTTCCAAATGGTCCAACAGCTGAATCCAGCTGACTGTGTCTTAAGATATGATGCATAATAGCCATATACACAACCCAAACATATAGCATACAAGACATTTTTTCGCTGCTTCCATTCTGAGATGAGGACGTTCTATGAAGTGTGCATGTATCAGACAAATAACATAGCTATTACAACTGACATTGTGTTGAGAAAGCAGAATTCAATGATAAATAGCAATCACTGTGGACTAGTAGCATGATAGTCTGGGTGGAACCGAAGAGGCAATTAGGACATTCATTGAGAGAACATCTCAATCTAAATCATTCCAGGACATTTTCATTCTATCCTAAACCGCGATTTCGTTTGCCATCTGATTAAATTCACGAGAAACACACAGAACACAAACGCATCTTAGCTACACATCTTCCTCATTTTCTTCAGACGCCATGCAATTTCCTCACAGCATCTCATTAACTGTTTTACTGCTAAAGGCATATTGACTGATTCTATACATGTGGATGGGTTAGGGACTGGGTGTAATAGAATTCCCAGTATGTCGTGCCCTCCCGGGAATATCCTAATCCGCAGTACGCATCCGTGCGTACTTGCTCCCCACCTGGTGGTTGGGAAGGGGTTACTGTGAATGACCTACATTTTAGCACTGATAGAGCGTACATCTGCACACTGATGCCCTACATTCCAGCCGCGCCCATATCAACGGACGACGTGGCTAATTATATTATATATGTATAATTTTCGTTTCCGGTATTTCCGGAGCAGAATTGACCATTAATGATTAAACTTCTCTCAAAATTAGACGTGTGAGAAAACTACATCAGGTTCCAGCAACTTCTTACCGCATAGAATTTGGGCTACGTGGTCAGCTTCCTGGACTATTTCTCTCACACTGGTTGGTTTCTTTAACTTCAGATTCGACGCCTTCCTCTGCACTGAACCAATGTTCTTTTAACGCGTTAGGACGAACTTTCAACGATTGAGCGCCTGAGGCAAGCCATTATTTTATTTACGAGTCAGTAACCTTTAGTCTATCTCGCAGATCTAAAACATGCCTACTCTCCTCACAAACATTTTTGGCAATCTTTCTCTCCGAACATACAAAATTGCCAGCGTCCAGGCATTCCAGCTGAATTTCCCGGGAAACAGAAACTTTCCCTGCGGTTCCGTCCAAAATTTACAGAACGTTTATTGGTCATCGTATGGCCACCTGAAATATGTGCGCCTTTCAAGATTTCCTACTGCAAACAGAAGTCACGGTAAATTGGACATTCGTATTCTCAAGCCGTGTCTGTATGGGACCTATTGTTCTACAGTGAATTCGAAGATGTCTGCGGATTTCTCTGCATCCTCTATTCTTCAGGTTAGGAGGTTTCCCTCTCTCCTCAACTGTAGCTTTAAGCCAGCAAAAGCCTTAATTTTGAGATCACATCTCTTCACTGGACCGGAGATTCACTTCTGGCTTATCAGAAATAAGTAGCACACTGTTAGAAATGGTCTTCATGTTTTTTCTTTTTACTTGTTCTCTCACATGCACTACTCTCTTGACTGTCTTTCGTGTCGTAAAGACTGATCATTTAACCAGTTAACATTTAGCTTCTCCACCAGTGCAGAACAACTAAATCCAGAAAGATAGCTGTCTTTCAAAATGCGTAATATCTCGTATCGACTCTCATTTGTAATACAATAACAGTAGTGATGCTTTCCTTGGACTCTCTCGCTTTCTTCATCTCATCCGATGTGATGACCTCCTTCTGTAAACACTGAACAATTAAATCTGGTTCGTGCTTCAGTGCCTGCTACGTCCAGCATCTGTGTTGTGTTGCGGAGCATTCAGTTGGCATCAGCAATGCCGTATACAAGAAATCTTTTAAACTGCTTGGCTTTCGTTTCATCCTCGAACCACTCTATATGTGGATGTCAAGACCCAATTTCGCTAGAGATCCAGTTCAACCTAGTCCGGAACAGTTACATGAAGATTATAAACTGAACAAAAATTTCCGGACTATGTGTTCATATATTAATATATTTATACCGAATATAAAATATCGCTAAAACATAAGGTTTTTAAACCGTTAAGTTATAGTCTTAATACGTGTTTAGCCTAATTTGACCATATTTTCAATAACGAAATCTTTCTACAGTTTTAGGGGTATATTTATTCTATATCATATGATTTTTATACATCCCATTCTGGATGTATTCCTATGTTCTATAAGATAGCATTCAGACAGTGTTTGCCATCGCGATCTCCCATTATATGTATCACCTTGTCTAAATAACCATTGTTATCAAAGGGCCATTCTCACTTCAGTAGAGCTTGGCTTACACTTAGTTGTTCAACTCCTTCTTGCCCGTCCATGTCCTCTATGAAATTAATGATTTAAGGATTCATCCTTAATAAATATAATTCACATTAGTTCTGAATGTCTATTAAAATATAAAACTCAGACTGTGAAAGTCCCAGTATATCGCCAGGTTGTCTTAAGTACACTGGTATATATTCATCTCGGAAAACCTTCAGGGCAGCTGTCAAATTATTATATTATACTGTCATTGGTAGATTGTCAAGCCATCATTATTGATATATCAGATCTTCATCATTGCATAGTTTTACCACAATATAGTATCATTCCGTAAGCAATTGTAATGGCAGCTGCCCTCAGACTATCCCTTCTGGTCTATAGACCTATCTCCACTCGATGTAACGAAGTTGAATTTCTACTGCTGCGATCTTCAGTTCTCGTTAATGGTCATCTAGACCCAACTCGCAGTTAAAGCGAGCAGATTGCTGTGATTACTAGCCCTAGCATACAGGTTAAACTATCTGCACCTACATTGACAAACTCACGAGAATCTCTGCAGTGCGCTCACGCTCCCATGTTATATGCACCCCGATAGCACCAGTCATTAATAGAAATTCATCACACACTCACGTATCTGCTGTTGATTGAATTAAGCTAGAGCGCTATGTATAAAAATTAATTCGACTTCAGCTGTTGCAGTTGATGTCCTTAGCCAGAATTACTTGGAGTTGCATGCACGATCGGCAACTTCCGCAGTGTGTTCCGGAAATAGATTGCCTATTTCTCACTGATTCTAGGACACAGCTATTGAAGATAGGCAATGTCTTAGCACCCATGTTTATAATTGAACACCGGTTACTAACTACATTTTATCATTGTAGTTCCCAAGCTTACCATGCCGCGATGTCTGGGTTAACAACAACATCATCCATCAACAGCTTCATTAACAAGATCTCTGATATGGACACGTTGAAAAATTTCCATTGATCGTTTTAACAAACACAATGCACGAGCAATGATGACCTCCTTCTGTAAACACTGAACAATGAAATCTGGTTCGTGCTTCAGTGCCTACTACTTCCAGCATCCGTGCTGTGTTGCGGAGCATTCAGTTCGCGTCAGCAACGCAGCATACATGAATTTTCTGAAACTGGTTGGCGTTCGTTTTACCTAAATAGACGTGTGTGTTCCACTATTCCTATTTCTAATGTAGAGCTGTAGCTAATAGCTTCTATGTTGCCTTCTACTAGAATGCCGCTTCTCACCCTCCCGCTTTGTCACATTGTAATCAGTTTTCAGATTTTCGGATTTTTTTTATTCTCCTGATTTTTTCGGATCAGGAACAAAGATATAGAATCCTAGTACATAGTCACACCAAGATATCCACATATTTAGAATTTGATCCGACCAGGATACGGGTCCTGTTATCCGGATTACGACAATGCGTGACAATTTTCTTGTACAGAAATATTCTTTGTTGCATGCAAAGGCATACACACTTGCAGAAATCAATTCCATGCCAATCTGTCAATCCCTTCATCAATATGAAACATTGACAGTGTTTATATAGGTGCATGATTGGCAAAGGTTAACTAAATCCAGCACCAACCTAGATCTTTTGCCATCAAATAATTTAATTTCTTCTTCTTTTTCCTCTTCTTCTTCTTCTTCTCCTCTTCCTCCTACTCCTCCTCACCTCCTTCTCCTCCTTCTTCTTCTCCTTCCTCTCCTCCTCCTCTTCCTGCTCCCTCTCCTGCTCCTCCTCCTCTTCCTTCTTCTTCCTTCTTCTTCTTCTTCTTCTTGTTCATATTCTTCTTCTTCATTTGCTTACTATTAGTGTTGTCATTACGGTTATGACTGGCATTTCTTTTTTTGTTCTGCCTCTTGATTTGTTTATTGTATTATATGTGTACACAAATATGAGACACGGTCATAAGACACGTCTTATTGTGCTCCCACATAGACTAAATAAAATGTGTTTAAACAAAAGAATGTAATTATAAAAAAACCAACCACAAACTCAGGTGATCCCACATGGCAATATCATGCTTTATTTGCAGAACATCTTAGTTCCAGAAGCCATGCATTGACATGAAGGAAGCGCCCATTCCCTGCAATATAAGGCTCTCCCACGATTCCAGAACACGGATTCCGCAAACACCATTTAGTGGAAACCACTGAAGCAAACAACAAGCCGTTCATCAATACATCAATAATCCCTGGATTATATCTCTAATCACGAGCCACAGTGTGTGTCCCTTGAATAATCTATTGTCTTTATCATTAATCAGTGTAATGGCGATGCAACTGCCAGTAGCACATTGATCTCATGCGAAATTAGAAACGACTGTTGCTGGCAGCTGTTGTTGACGTCATGAAATAGCGCGGTAGCACAATGTTCCTAGCGCACACTTGTCGACTTGGCCACTCACTGGTGCATCCTATCTGTCACTTAGGTATATGTCATGAGCATTTACGTCACACATAGGCTTACGTCACAATGGAATTGCGTAATTAATGACGTATCTACCCCAGTCATGCACATTGACTAGTCTGTCAAGTGAATTGTATGTCTTTGATGGATTTACTATCAAGTTTAAAAACTTTCGGCTGAATATTTTGAAACTAATTTGACCAGGCGCCGTTGCTGCCATAGGCCAGATAGCATAACAATTAGTAGCCTATTTCAAGACCATTAAATTCCCAAAGATACAGAGGATTCCAAAATATATATATTTCTCTCAGCTCTTGTCACCTTAAGTGCCAATCTTTATACCGACATTGTTGTGGATTGATCTTAATTGAGGAATCCAGTTTCTCAGTCAATCGCATGACGTTATGATCAACTATGTTACATGCAGGCTAACGTCATAATAAATTACGACATAAATGACGCGATTTAGTTCGTCACAAATGCTTAATAGTCCTGCAAGTTGTAAGAATTGTATGGCTTTACTATTTAATAAACATAGGCACTAAAAGTGGTCAGTCAAATTAGTAGCAAAATATTCACAGCTTACATGTATAGTTTTCAGGAAATTGATAGTCAGGCAGTGCAGAGATCGATCGATCTCAACACGGACAACCCGTGGGCGGAGCATAGCCAGAGATGGGCGGAGCATAGCTAAAACTGGATTCCTCCATTCATGACTCTCAATATCACGAAATGCGCCACAGCAAAACTGTTTATTATTCCTTTGTCTGGATCATTTCGGTGTGACCGGTTATATTATTACAATGTATTACCTGGGAGAATAATTTAATTTGTTGTGCTGTTAGAAAAAATATGTTATTGTGTAATTCCAAATTAACACATAGTGTAGCTCGCGGGGGGGGGGGGGGTACGTGCCGGCCCGCCATGTCATTGCTCCATTGCACCGCATATACATGATGCACGAGAGGGCTGGTTAGCTGCGGTTCTAGGGGTTGCGGATCCCGTATCGCGTATCTGTGGAAAGTACAAAGACCGGCCTCTAGAGCCGGTGGAACGTTCTCGTTCCAGTGGGGCAGTGCGACCATTGTCGCCGAGATTAAACCACACGGTCTCGTCCCAACTGTTAGTGTCACCGGTATGACGGTCCATCCTAATTTAGGAACACGGACGTGATGATAATGATTAAACACTCACAAAATAATATATACTATACAAACAATATCACTCGTTTGGCAGTAATGAGCGAATAATACAGTACATAGAGCCAACCGATGTTCTTTCTACCTGGTCTCGCCGAAGGTACCGCGCAGAGCCGTAAATCCGCAGAGGTATCCCCGCAAGGGAGCATCGCGTCGAGGTCACTTGGTACTTTAATATAAACTAATTACACCCCTAACACGCACGCACGCACGCACGCACGCACGCACGCACGCACGCACGCACGCACGCACGCACGCACGCACGCACGCAGGCAGGCAGGCAGGCAGGCAGGCACGCACACACAAATGTTGTTTTTGCGAGAGGAAAGCGCCTCGTACAGGCCTCCGTCACAGGAAAATGCCTTCAACGCCGAAGCGGAGGAAAAGAGCTGGCAAAAAGGGCCACTCTTTTGTTCAAACAGAAAATGCTAAGTGCTGAAAATCCTAGTGAAGCCATAATTAATGTGATGCACACTGGTTTACGTTAAAACGGGACGAATGATTTCCGAAGAATTCACAGGTCACCGTCTTATGTAGGTCCAAAGTTACTGCATTGGTAGTTGCCACTTTATTTATGCGGGCCTTCTGCTACATTCTCTCCTATCATTTGGGTATTAGAAACGAGTACAAGCTTTGGCCGCAAATGGCAGGGATTCCTACCTAACATTAGATACATTTATCTAACAGGCGAAGATGCTCAGCTCCTCGTAGGTCGCCCTGCATAGCATCTACCTCCGAAAGATAGCGTGCGTACATGTTACGGAGCAATAGCTCCCGAATCAAATAACAATCCAGTCACTACTGTCCCGCAACCACATATAACATCACCAGGACAAGTTTACAGTTCACAGAAGCAATTTTTAGAAAGCGCCATGTCATTTATGGTGGAGATAAAGAGATGGATATCCACCGCTAGTGTCCTTCCCGTAAGGACGTGGTGGGTTCTAAGACTCACCCAGACACTACAACGAATTGGATGGAGATCCGCATCTCATCCGTTACCGCGTCCTACGGAATTAACATTTGCCTGTCATTAGGGTTAAGTTCCAGAATGCCCAGAGATGCACTGCAGGCCGGTATCACATATAATTATTTCTTTTCGCAGTGCTTCCTACATTGACGGGGGTATCTAACTAACTAGTATTCCGAAGATACAGGGGGAGAATCGGCACTTTAGTTATCACCGCTCGGGAACCCCAATAGTTTCCCAGAGTCGGATCCTGCTAACGTGTCGATAGGGAATCCAGACAATTATTAAGCCTTGCAGCTGGTGGATCATGGAAAGAGACAATAACTCGATATTAATAAGAGGCCCTAAGGTAATTGGCCAATTTTACACAACGTAGCCGGTGCGTGGTGTTACATATCCACTACATTCAGAAAAGAGGCGTACACTATGCGTCTCTTACGGGGAAATTGTCCCTAACCACTTTAAACCATCCTATTGAGCTAAAATAGCCAGGTTTAGTCGGTAACATGGCAGGCTCAAGCAATTAGAGCATGATCAGCGACCTCAGTGTAAAATTGATGCTATGGGAAAAGTGATGCGGATATATAATGCTGCTGTGTAGTATTACCTAGCGTACTGCGTTTTATAAATAAACAAAACATATTAACTAGAATTGCTACTTGCCATAAACACAACTAACTAATACAGTGAGAACGATATATCAACGGTCATAGGACCTTACGGTGCTGTTAGTTGAGAGCACCCACAGTAAATAAGGATAATATTCACATACAATATAAGTATAAAATTGCGGTCAGAAGGACCGGTAAGGTATCTATTAGGCATCAGTACCATATACGGAAGTAATGAAATATACAATAGTATAGTTACATGAGTACCTATTGGTCATCAGTACGGTGAAAGTTCACAAGTCACTGAAATTGAGGCGTTAATATGAAAATAGCGCGAGATGGCACGATCTTTAATGCAGGAAAGATTTCCGCAAGCAGGTTTCCACGGGCAGGTTTTCAACAAGCAGGCCCCGCAGGCAGACTATTGATGCGGCACACTCTCATGCCGGTGAAGAAGAACGGATAATAAGATGTACATTAGATAGTCATTTAACTAACACATGATTTTAAACACTTAAACAGTTTGTTGTAAAGTTTCTGTCGGGCGACGGCTGCGTGAAAGTTGAAAGTTGCCCGTTAACAGAGAAGGGTAATGTCATAATTAATTATGCATGTATGCATGTACAATAACAGGGTACCCAGTGCGCGATACGTCGCATAGATCTTGCGGTGCACCGAGCAGAGTCCCACCAGACTGTGGTCTAAAAATTAACTATCACACGCGACGTGCAGCGTGGAAGTTTGAATCCACATTTCAGCGCGGTCGGAAGATCTGTTATCCACCAAGAATCACCATCAGCTCTACATCCAGTAGAATCGCATCTGGCCCGCAAGGTTCATCTGCAGGAAAGCTCTCTTAGGAAAGTCCGGATGCGGGAGTTCTTATTTTAATTTATTATTGCATTAAAAATACTTGTATTGCAGAAAGTCGTAAGACTGGCCACCGGCACAGGAGAACTCAATTCCGAATGGCACCGTGATGATGATCGATGGAATCACCGTCGGTGTGCAGTTATCCCGCGTCTGGCACTGCGCTTGTCCAGAAGCCTTCTTGACGGGTCGGCTTCCACGCCGATGATGCTCCTGATCTTCGATTTTTCGTCCCTTTTATGCTACTCGTGCCGTCAGAGGCAGGCGCTCCAGCCAATCAGTGGGCGATCTGTAGCCAATCAGCATGCAGTTAGAAGTGGTGACGTGGCTATCACGTGAACAGTACATTCCCCATTCAGTTATTGCATACACGCGATTACGACCTCAAAAGCAATATATTGTAAATAATTTAACGGGAGTTTTGTTGATAACTCGGCCATTTCTGGTCCGATTTAAAAATGGAAAAAATTCTATAATCCTCGTTTTATTCTGGTCCTGATCGGTACCAAGAACGACGAGAATAGAATGATTTAAGGAAATCACTAGTACCAACTCGGTACACTATAGGCATACACTTTCTCCCAATTCGGACACGTGTTGTTAGGGAAGCTCTGACACGCGCGCATGCGCACTATGCGTTCTAACGGACTTTTAACGAAAACCTCTCACAGGGCTTATATACGCCTACCATCCTACTCAGGGTGCGTGCCTGGAGCGAAGCCGGAACTGTCGTTCCGCATCCAGCTTGGCTGGGATGCTCCGTACCCGTCCAGTCGATCCGTGTTACACCAGGCTATGCTTTGTGTGTCATCATCATCACTGCCATCATCATCATCATCATCATCATTATCATCATAATTCTCATCAACGCCACCACCATCTTCGTCATAATATTGTCATGACGTCATGTGATTTTCAAGAGTATCATTAATGCCGCCATTGCCACCCTTGCTGCCGTTTCCATGTTGTCAGATACATTTCTACTATCATGTGTACTATCATACCATAAGAACCGAACCATCTTGCTTTTAGCATCATCGTTTGTTGTTGTTGTTGTTGTTGTCGTCGTCGTCATCGTAGTCGTCGTTGTCGCCGTCATCGACGTCGTCGTCGTTGTTGTTTTTGTTGCTGTTGTTGTTGTTGTTGTTGTTGTTGTTGTTGTTGTTGTCGTCTCGTCCAGCCATCCACTGCTTATCCTCATCCGTTCTTCCCATCCGTGTAGTCGGCATCAACATTGATTTTCTTCACCAGAACGATCAGTAAGAACAATTTATATTCAGTTTACTGAGTGTTGTTTGCTTCAGAACCAGGTGCTTAAGAACATCGGCATTGCCATTTTGTGCTAACTACAAGCTTCAAGATAACATGGCTGCTCCATCCTTAGATGGTGATTCGACTCGTTACACACGGTTGATTAAACTAACAAGGCGTCGTCAGTCACATTTACTTCAGTGACTCTGTGAGTTCCCATGTCTGTCTGTCTACACACCAGCCCACCCGCCCACGCACCCACCCAACCACCAGCCCGCCCATCCGTCCGTCCGTCCGACCATCCGCCTGTCAGGTATCTGTGTCAATCCCACAGGCATGTCTACCAGATGACTGCAGTCGAGTTTAAGTTGTCTATGTGAAAAAACCACAATGAATCTTTCATAGCTTCCACATTAATGAGATATTGACTATTCGGCGACAATTTACCAGCACTGACCGTATTTTGTCATAAACAGTGGACAACTGACAATTGGTCATTCCATCAAGTAACTGGGAAAGCTTTGATTTATAGCAATCATTAGTGAAGGTGTCTGAGACGCTGTCCATATGTAAATTTGACGTATTAATCTTGCCTAATTATTAAAGCATTGTCAGACTGAATGCCGCAATATCTAGGGGTTCGTAAACGCGTCAAGAAGAATTAATGCATTTGTTCGACACTAGGCGGGCTATATAATGCACACAATTGGACACACAGATACGGTGTCACCGTGTGGGATGTGGCTGAGATATAGAACTAGGCAGTTTATACATTGAGGTGAGTTAGGTGTTGCTGGTGAGATTGCGCTTGGTGTGTTTTCGTTGAAAACGGAAACATATGCGCCCAATTCTGCCAGTTTTAGTCATGTCCACCCACCTCTAGCTAAGCTCCACCCATACTTCGCCGTGTTGGGATTGATCGATCCCCGAATGCCCTAAGTATCAATTTCCTGAAAACTACAGAGGTAACCTGTTGAATATTTTGTAACTAATTTGACTATTCAACATAATATTTAGTAAATAGTAAAGGCAGACAATTCGTACAACAGCACATAGTCCGTCTTCAAATATGCGCTCGTGACGTACTTATCTACGTCACTCATGACGTCATAATGAATCCATTCATTATGATGTCATTCTACACGTCACGTAGTTGATTATGACGCCATATGATGGATGGATAAAGTGGGCAGGTCCATTGATCTAACTATTTCATTAGTTATTTGTTGTCAAGTTAGATTAATCATGTTAGCTGTATTCATTATGCAAGATGTGCTGTTAAGAGATTCGATATCTAAGATATTAAGCATTGCTTTCAAGATCTCTTGTCCCATTAAATAAAAAACCTTTGCACAAGATATGAGATGCATGTTGATCTCTGTTCAATTTACCCAGTATACAATGCTACCCAGTGTGCAATGCTACCCAAATTGCAATGTCCTGACTACATAATCGTTGTAACTATTGGACGCTATATTCGTTGAGTCTATTGTCTGTACAAGCCAGGATTTCTCATACAAAAAAACATGCATGCACGTGCAACTGGTCATCTGGAAGCGTACGCACGCACGTAAGACATATTCACAGCAGTATATTCGACAGCCTGCATTTCAACACTGTTCAGCACAAGTGTGTCAATTTCCATGAGAAAATACGAGAAAGCTTTTATATACTTTGACTATGGTGACTATAGTTAGCATCTTATTGCTTTTTACCAGTGCACAACGTTGTGGATTGTGCGATCGCTACCTATATGCATGTAGACGTATGCTACCGTACTTCCTCCGATATGATCCTGCCAGTTACACCAGATGGTAAACGGTTTTATATATCCGAGATAAAGACTCCAACCAGACGTCCTAAATGAGTTCCAGTACGGTAATTTCCTGGTCGAAGATGCTGATCGGCCCTTTGACCAAGTCTCCACAGATCGAAGTACTGAATGGCTGAATGCAACTGGAAAGAGCAGCGGTGGATTAGTAGGCATCGGCAATAAAGATTCTGCATTAAACAGATGGACGATATCCTACAATCTCAGGACTGTAATATCATGGGTGATACACATATAAAGGATGGAAGGTCAGAGATCATGATGATGAGGAAAAGCATCTCAGATTACTAAAGCAGCAAGGTGTCTTTCAAAATCAGGCCAAAGCTCTACAGAATTCGGAGGCTGTAGTAGTAGAAACATCCTAAGCTGCAATCAGTCCTTCTTCGCTTTTGCCCACTGTGTCTTGTCCTCAACCGAAATCTTTAGCCTCCTCAGGTCCATTCTTGACTTGAGTGTACCGAGTCCTGCTTTCCTGAGATCACCCCATAGCACGTTTAGCAGAGTTATGCAATGACGTCATCTCCTGGCTTTTTATTTGTTTGCTCCGAGTAGGGCGAATTCCAAGGCTCTATTTACTAGTGTGTCTTCTGTCATCTTTAGCACATGGTCACAGATGGGCCATCTTTGCTGGGCGACTTTTACAGACAGCGACGACGTGTTACATATCTTGTACAGTGCATCATTGGAAATTATGATGTCTGGCCATCGGTGTCCAGTGATAGTGCGTAGGTCTTTGCTGTGGCAGGCATCAAGTTTGTTTAGAGCTGCCGTTGCAGATGCCCAGCTGTTACAGTTGTACAGCATCAAGGATACGCAGGTTGCATTGTATAAATGTACTCTTTTTATCAAGGGTATCCGTAAACAGAACAAAGTGCTCAAAGATTTAGCTACTCCTGATATCCAGGAATCATTGCTTGGTACTGAATGTTTCGCTTAAGACCAACTTTGCCTATTTGTTACGATACGGCTATGTGAGGCGTCAGAGAGCTACCAACGTGTGACCTGAATGCTCCCATCAACAAGAATAACGCTCTGACATTTACTTCATTATACATAGTTGTACAGCACATCAAAGGCAAATCAGAACGCTATCAAAGAGGACATAAACGTCTTACAAAGGCTCACAAGAGCGTACAGGGCAGGGCGTGATGCTAACGTAGATGTAATCCTGCAGCATGACCTTAATGTCTTTACCACTGTCTCTCGCCACAACCAACGGCAGCCTACATTCCAGCAACAAGATATTAATAGCCAATATACTAATAGAAAACGTACTGATCCCACAAACTGTATCACTTGTCGAGCCAGGCTGGTTGCTGATTGGCGGTGGTTCTCTTGGAAAGCTAACGGATGTTAAAACATTAAATGAATATGCTAACACATTTCCCGAAATAGTATATAACATGAGAACAGCATTTGATAGAATTTATGTTACAGTTAACAGGTATAGGAAAGAATCAATAAAAGCAGCAGCAAGGGATGTCAAACGCAAGAAGGGACTTCCGCCAGTACACTGTAGAATAGAAAATAGCCCTGTTCTTCTCCCATCTGATTGTCCCAACTTTATGGCACTTGAAGAAAACAAGGCAGATCTAGCTTTGCTGCTTTCCAACCAACTAATTGAGCACAGTCCTAAGGATAAAACTATTATTGTTTCAGGCTGAATTGAAGAAGCTACAGCAGTGAAAGCTTCTGACCTATTATTAGATTACACGCGTCTGATTCTGCACTGCATCCATGCCAATATGGAATTAATCGTTGTGTCAGTGCATGACACAGATGTTCTTGTGCTTTTACAAGCGCATTACAACAAAATGGGATGTTCATACCTGTTCATGAAAGCTGGGACAACCAAGAATATGTAGTACATTCAAATACACAGCTAACACACATCAATCAAGCTGAATCAATACTATCCTTCAATGCCATCACTGGATGCTACAGTGCCTCTCAACTCAGTAACCACAGCAAGAAAACAACTTAAAAGGTTTTCCAACAACACCACACACCCTTGAGTAATCTGTGGGAAAAGCCTGCTCACAAAGGATGTTCTTTGTGTATAGGACAGGCAATTGAGGCTCCCCACCAACGTTATATGCAACAAAATTTCACATCATGTGTTTCCACTATCAAGCAAGTGTCTGTAACAAAGCTCACTGTCCTCCAGAGTTTCCTTCTGTAGCAGATATGGGATGGACATACACCGATGGCCGGTTAGGTCCGCGGTTACTCTCATTTCCGCCTATCCCGAAAGGATGTTCTGAGATCATGTTATGTGGTTGTTCCAAGGGATTCCTCTGCAATCTCTGTAGTTGTAGGAAAATGCACCTACCATGTATAGAAGTGTGCAACCGCATAAAATGTGGTGACCAATGTAGGGAATACTCCTGATGATACGGAACAAATTATCAGCTACAAAAACAAATCCATTAAACTTCTTATTATATTATTAGCACTTATGGTTATATGAACATGGTGTCGCTCTGCTGTATTATCAAAACAATAATGCTAGCTCGTTTATGCTTAGGTGTGCATTCTGTCGCTGTATTGGATATTTGGACACTACAGTGGTGACATAGTCACAATTTGTTTCGATACAGGAGTACATTTTAGTTCCACTTTCACTTGTGCTATATCTATGATGATATTCTAGTATAATGGAGATCTCGGTCACATTACTGGATTGCTGGCCACTACAGTGTATGTCTAAATGTGGTGACCAACACAATTGAACACCGCTGTGTGCAATAGCCTATATAATCGTATCAGTCATAATTTTTCTCGAAACCCGCATAAACTTTAGTTTGCTTTATATATTTGAGCATAGTGAATATCTCGGTGACGTTAATAGATTGTTGCTACATACAGTGGATTTCCCATTGGGGGATCAATATGATTGAACACTGCTGTTTATAGTATATAATCCTACCACATAGTTACAATCCGTTTCAAACTTTCAGTACGGAAATAAATTTCTGCTAAAAGTTTTATTGTGTTATAGATATGACAGAATTCTAGTATAATTAGGTTCTCGGTCGTTGTATTAGATTGTTGGTCACTACGGTTGTGTACAGTATATAATCATATCACATAATCCCAATTTATTTCGCTATGTAGGTGAAGTTTAGTTCCTCTGTTTATTGTGTGATAGCTGTGGCAATATTCTAGTATAAAAAAGCAATAAAAAAAATTATGACCTACATATATATGCGATTCAAACTTGGGAGTTTAGCATGGTGGTCTCTTAAGGGTGATGGCATCTTAATACAGGTGGTCTCTTAATGCAGGTGGCCAGCATGACAGGGTTGACTGTATTAAATTTAATTGTATAAGGGATGTTATATGATACATATAGAATTTAAAGTGGTATGGTTGATATGAGCTCATCCACCTATAACAGCGAGGATTGTGTTGTTTGGTATGAATTTCGAGGCGCATTCATAGACAATTAATGCTATAAAGTGTGCAAAATGGTCTCCATTCCGAATAGTCCATTAGAGGATCAAAACGGCAAAATCCAACACGGCATACACCGGTTTGTTTTAACTCAGCACACCTAAATACATATAAAAAGATTGAATTGCGCCCGTTAACACGATCTGCCTCCACCTCTTTTAATATGCAAATTATTTGCAGCTTATACATAGTCTAATGTACAGTATTGAAATACAGGCTGTCGAACTTACTGCCGTGAATACGTCTTGCGCACGTATGCCTCAAGAGCTGACTGATAAATGACCATTTGCACGTGCAGGCCGGGTCTTTTTGTTTAAGAAATCCTGGCCTATCCAGACAATAGAGGAAACGAATATGGCGTCCAATTGTTACAACGATTATGGAGTCAAGATATTGCATGCTGGGTAGAATTATACACTGTGTAGCATTGCATGCTGGGGAAATTGAACAGAGATCAACAGATATCTCGTGCAAAGGTTCTATGTTTAATGGGACCCGAGAACTTTAACTCCGGCCAGCTTGGAACAGAACAATACAAACTGGTAGCGGGCTGTGAATCAATGGCCATACCATAAGGCTGCTAGCAATATCTGGAATTCCCCATTAATTGCCGAGCAGAAAATCATGAAACTTAATTCCAGCAAAAACCCCAAGTAATGAGATGTTAAGAGAAGATTGCAAGGCGTTTCCACAAAGGGAAGAGGATGGGTAGTTAAGATGTTTGATTGTAATGTGTTTTTGTGCTGCGTGTGTGTCTCATGAATTCAATCAGATACCGTTCGAAGCGATGAGCGTCAGAACAAATCACATTCCTTATGACATGCAGTAAATGAACTGACTTGATTTCGACTAAGAAGTTTTTGCAATGCAATCGTGATTGCCTTTCGGTTTCACCCCGGGTGTCTGAAGACATTGACTTATTGTGACTGCTATATTTGGCGAATTGCGCTTTATAAGTTTAATTGTTGGTGTACCTATTATGCAATTTGAGCTTTTTTGTCAAAGCTAGCCATCGTCTTTAAATGGAAAACAGGCGTATTTGCGAATCTATCAGGCGTTATTGCCAATCTACCAGGCGAACTTAAGACTCTATTAGCCGTGATTGCCAATCTACCATGTGCGCTTGCCAATTGATAATCCAGTTTTAGCTATGACCCACCCATCTTTAGGTAAGCTCCACCCACACTTCGCCCGTGTTGGGATCAATCGATCCCTAAACTCGCTGACTATCAATTTCCAGAAAACTATACAGGTAAGCTGTTGACTCTTTTGAAACTAACTTGACTGGGTGCTGTTTCTGCATGTTTAATACATAGTAAAGACAGAATTCGTACAACAACGTTTAGTCCGTCACCAGTTAAGCGTTCATGACGAAATTAGCTGCGTCATTCATGACGTAATTGATTATGACGTCAACATACACGTCACGTAGTTGATTATGACGTCATATGATTGATTGAGAAACTGGTCTCCTCCAAATACCAGGCATGTTTCTCATTCTGCCAGGACTGTGTACCAGACGTACGCGGTCTACGTTGAGTGGCTAAAACCCAACAAGTCTTCATGACTTCCTAACTAATGACATATAGAGATCTCGTATTTTTAGCTTAGACCGGAGACCTGACAATTGCCTATTCCATGAATTAACGACATCGCAAATAGGTTGATTTATAACAAACATTAATGAAGGTGTCTGAGCGGCTTCCCTTAAAATACTTCACTTGTTTGTCTTCTTCGCTAGAAATATAAAGCATGGTTAAACTGGTTTCCTTATTAGATAGTTGGCTCTAAGCATACCAAAATAATATTTGTGTACGAGCAGAGACACGCTTGTTGAAGACCACATATGGTGTTTGCGCATATGCGTACGTGCGTATGCGTGTGCGTCTCTGTAATTTGGTTTGGATATAGTGTTAGGCAGATGTGAAAATTGGTTGAGTCAGCTGTTGTGTGATGGTTGTACTAGTTGTCAGTGTCTGGATCGTTGGGGGAAACATCGGCCTCGGATTCAGCCAGCCTGTTTAACATAACCATTGGCCTAATGAATTATTGTGATGTTAAATTATTCATAACATTGAGAATGCTCCAACTGTAAGTGATGTTTCTAAGACCGCAATGCGTTTCCTGTGAAATGTACCTTTCCAGAGTAATGACGTCATACGACGTCATAATCAGCTAAGCCGCGTGTAGGACGACGTAATAATCACTACGTCATAAATAATTCTATATGGTCTGTATTTAACTCTTAATAATCCGACACGTTGTACACATTGTATATCTCTACTATTTAATAAACATGCCATAGGCAGCAACAGCACACAGTCAAATTAGGTTCAAAATAATCAACAGTTTACCTGTATAGTCTTCTGGAAATTGATAGTCAGGGAGTTCAGAAATCGATCGATCCCAACATGAGCGAGGTGTGGATGGAGCTTAGCTAGAGATGGGCGGGGCATGGCTAAAATTCGAAAGGTCCATTAACACCAGCCTTCCTTTCTCAAACTCCTACTAGATCTTTACCATTAGGATAGTGTTGAATTTGTTCAAACACGCAAACCAGGCATTTTTAAAAATGACGAATTCTCTCTATAAGTACCGATGCAAAAACGACGAAAATTTATTTTAAAAGTCGTGACGGTTGTACTTTAGCTATAATAATTTCACAAATATGTTGTTTGAAGTCTGTAACTACTATTTTAACACTGACTTCTGAACTTGTATTATTAATTTATTCAAGCTGGTGTTTATTCTGGAAGTGGTATTGCCGTAAACTGTTGGTGTTTTTCGATCAACAGAATTCAGCAAGAACTTTTAAGATATAACCATCATTATACATTCCATTTCCTATAAGATACTGGCATTTGTATGCAGCAATTAGGAAAAAGTTCAAATATACAGTCAGTGCGATTGAACAATGCACTCATCAATTAACAATCACGGCACATTGTCTGCCATTTATGATTAGTTCCACCATATGTCATGTGGTATGATTAATAAGGTGAATGGAGTTGAAGATGTCAAATTCTCAATCCATATATATTTCACTCAGATTTGAATGCTTCATTCACAATCGCTTTCTGTCAGGCCTTTCGTTATCATATCCATATATCAGAGTGATGGAAATGTTCTTGAGAATCAATGCACATGTGATCCCTCGCACTATTGCAATATACTGAGATATTTCACATACATCTCAATCATATAGTTGTTTTAATAACAATTTTGTCTCAATGTTAACTGAGAAATATGCTTCATGGAGCAATCCTTGGTACTGTTTTCGTGAATTTTCTAAGGTTTTACATAAGCCACACTAGGGGTAGTTTAATACATCTGTACAATTGTCTTTACTGTACGTTAATGTTATGCTTGTTATGAAAACCATTCAGCAGAACGCCTTGTTCCCAAACTGATCAGGAGTCCTCCGTTCCACATCTTCCCAGATGAACGGTACGTTTCTATCATTAAACTTAAACACTCACTTACACAGCCCCGTCTCAGGGGAATAGTTCCAATATTCAGTCGACAAATCTACTATCAATTAATCTCAATATATCGTATCAGAGTAAGAAACCATCCAGACTTTCATGGCGAATGTTGCTATCTTTTAAAACAGGCCATCCTCTACAGCACCCGAGCAGAGAAAGAATGCAGAGTATTGATCACACGGCATATTATTGCTGAAAGGCGTGGCAGCATGACTCTCAACGGAAACAAAAATTATAATGGCATACTATAAGCTTAAAAGATTGATTCGTATCATTATAACGTATGCAATGAAAAAGTATCCCTGAAAGTATAACAGATTAAGTGACAATCCGTGTACTGATGTACTTTTGGATCGATCTTAATTACGGACTGTCAAACCCAATGTCTGCGTGTCCACTCAACCAAGCACGATCATGAAAACCATGGAAGAGCCACACCAGAGCTCATTTGACCTTTGTCTAGACAATTTCTGTGTTATCTGTTATTTAATCTAGGGTCATTAGTTGGTAAAGTATTATAATGGCAGGTTTTCTTTCATTGGTAGAATGGCGAATTAGCGCGTAAGATTTGGATGGTTTGGATGTGTTTTGTTGGCTGGGTAAAGGACATGCGTCGAATACTAACATCGCCTAAATCATAGTCTACTCTTAATGCCAAATTACTTTGTGTAATGCCAAATAATGAAATGTGATAAACGAGTTTCAGGGATCGACGCTGTTGGAAAATAAATCTAGTACAATGTGATAATTTTCAATGCGGTTGATAAGAGTGATATTAAATAGGACCGGGATCGAGATGCCTTACTCATCCTGACTCACATAAACTACCTTACTTCCGCGAATATGAGCCCTGCATTGTAATATTTAGAATGCCAGGACAGCATTTAGGTTAATCGATATAAGATTCTTATCATGCGCGATTCATTTGCTGGTTCATGACTGATTTAATACATGCAAAAACCGTATATTTACCGTGGCCACAGTATGTTACTGCGTTGAGATAAGTGACACAATGAAAACCTTTTGAAATGGGATTTTCTGGATTTGAAGGATTAACAATTGATTCATCAGAAACCTAGACAATATACCTTTCAAGTTTTAGCTATGCCCCGCCAATATGGAGCTAAGCTCCACCCACACCTCGCTCGTGTTGGGATCGATCGAACCACGAACAGCGTGGCTATCACTTTCCAGAAAACTATAGCGGTAAGCTGTTAAATATTTTGAAACCAATTTGACTGGGTGCTGCTGCTGCCTATGGCAGCAAACAGCGCCGAGTCAAATTAGTCTCAAAATAGTCAACATAATGTTTATTAAATGGTAAAGACATACAATTCGTACAACATGTCGAACTATTAAGCTTTAAAGACGGTCTATTTCGAACCATTCATGACGTCATGATTATGACGTCAGCATATAGGCCACTTAGTTAACTATGACGGCATATGACGCCAGATGATCGATGGATAAACTTGGAAATGTCTATTAGAATATTAGCAGCCTCATGATCCCCACCATCAGCATCATCTCCTCGTTGTGGTCGTCGTCGTGCTCGTCGGCCTGGTGGTCCTCGTACTCGGTGTGGTGGTTTGGTTGTGGTGGTGGTGGTGGTGGTGGTGGTGGTGGTGGTGGTGGTGGTGGTGGTAGCGGTGGTGGTGGTGGCGGTGGTGGTCGTTGTGGTTATCGACATCAGGAATCAATTCTTCATTTAATATTGATATCAACACCATCAAACTCATCATTGTCACAACGTTATAATCATCGTCGAGGTCATCGTGTGGGTCATCATCGTCATTTTCACCGTTTCACCTGCTGTTTTCTATGGTCACTAGTGACATCGTATTTCTATCATCAAGTTTACTATAAGCTCATAGTTTCTCCGTATGTATCATCCACACCAGGGTGGTTGACATCATCATTGTCAATTACGCGCATTGTAGTTAGTTTTGGTCACACACGATCGCTATCTAAAGCAATTCATGCTCAATTTATGGTGTGTTATTTTGTTTAAGTCCAGGTGCCAGATAAGTGTCATTCTGCACTAATCACGAGCTCCCAGATAACATGGTCGTTCTGGAGACGATAATTTGCCCCATTACTTCCACCTGGTTAAACTAACAAGACATCGTCAATCACATTTATCTCAGTGGTTCCGCGAATCCAGCCCGCTATCAGTCACCCTCTCAACTACCCCGCTTTATCTCTCTCGCACACATCATCTCTCCCTCTTTCCATCTTCTCCCCCCCCTCCCTCCATCCCTCCCTCACCCCACCCCCGTGTCGTCGTGCCCAAAGTGCATGGGGGGAGCCCGAGCTCTCCCATCCTAACCAAAACACTTTTTCACAATTTGTTTTTAAACAGCGGCGGGTCTGATCGTGAAACAGCTAGATATACAATAAACATTGGAGGGGTGGGGGTGAGGTAACTTCACATCATCAAATGTAATGCCACTTGTGTAAAGTGCAAACCTTGACATGGTTGGTTCATTAGCGAATAATGATTTACGTAATGGATTATTTATTTGCATTAGGCAGGACCTCGCCCACTTTCACGATGTTAAACACGATATATAACGAGCTCTGACATCGCCTAAAAACTCTTGTAATATCGTCCTTAGCACGCTATAAGCACGACATACATCGTGACACATCCTGAACAAGTCGTGCTTGTTCGTAGTCAGCCGAAAGTTTTTGAAAATCTTTGCCAACATCATTTGTCATCGTGATGTGCACGTGTTGTGTTCGTAAAACATCGTGTTGAGTACGTGTTGTTCATGCTGTGCACGCGATACGCTCGCCGAGGATTTTCGGTACGTACATAGTGCGAGGTAATCACGATGTACACGATCAGTACGAGCTTAACACGAGCTTAACACGTCTTTACCTGTACCTCACTACAAGTTTAATACGAGCATAGTACATGCTTCACTCGATCTCCACGCCGCCGTCTTCGGATGAGCAACGTAGCAGCTGTAACGACCGTGATTACTTTAGTTCTGTAGTGCAGGTCAGCAGTGAGCAGCCTGTCTGACATGTTGCTGCCAGTGTAATGATTTGTGGCCTCAAGTGCAAGCTTCTATTGGACCGGTTCTGCAGAGAATCCACTTAAAACGCACCGAGAACGTATACATCGTATTAAGGTCGTAGAGATCGTACTAAGCTTGTATTAAGGTCGTTTAAAGGTCGTGCTGTCTCGTACTAAAACCGTGTTGCCTTCGTACAAAGTTCGTATCAAATTCTTGGTGAACTCGTGCTTGACTCGTAGCACATTGTGGCACATTGCCCGATGTACAAGATTTTTTTGTGACTACGATCAAAGCTCGTTATATATCGTGTTTAACATCGTGAAAGTGGGCGAGAACCTTTCTGCTTCCATAGAGGGTGAAACCCCTTCTCCGACCCACTCCCAATGGGCTCCCCCAACATTTCGACTTGCGACGCCCCTGGTCTCTCTCTCTCTCTCTCTCTCTCTCTCTCTCTCTCTCTCTCTCTCTCTCTGTTTCTCTCTCTCTCTCTCTCTCTCTCTCTCTCTCTCTCTCTCTCTCTCTCTCTCTCTCGCTCTCTCTCACGTACACTTTTAGCACGGATCAATGTCTAATGTTAATAAGTTACAAGATGTGTGTATGCCCGCCTATATTCTGGTATTAATAAGATGTTTCATATGGACCGCGGTCCCTCATACCGGCTCGAGCCTTTGCACAGTACTGCACACGTGAACACTGGAAATGGCTGCTTGTCTTGATTTTTGTATTATATATAGCATGTTCTCTAGCGAAAATGTATGGCTTGTAGTGATCAGGATTACACCGACTGTGACAAGATTTAGTCCAAATTTGCTTCCGTTCAGCAAAAGACCCATCTAAATTTCTTTTACGTTTCTCTTTGAGAGAATCCGTTAATGATTTGGTGATGAGAATACTCAACGTATTGACAAATTAAGAGTATCAATTTTGCTGTCGATATAAAGAATTATACATTTGTTGAAAAGCACAGAAGCACAGGCAGAGGAGGTAGTGTAGGAATGTATATTAAAGAAAATATCAAATTTAGTGAGCGTGATGATCTTTCTCATATAGAAGAATATATTCAAATAATGTTTATCGAAATCCAAAAACCGAAAGGCAAAAATAGAATTATAGGTACAATTTATAAATCACCCAAAGGCGATAAGGAACGTCTAATTGAAATACTAAGAAAAACTTTGGAAACTATTCAGAAGGAATACAAAACAGTCTACCTCATGGGTGACTACAATATTGACCTGATGAGACAAGCTTGCTTTCACACGCAAAATTGTACAAACTTACTTAATGCTCATTCATTATATCCAACCATAACTAAACCGACTAGAATAGGTGATGTTTCGGCCACAATTATTGATAATATATTCAGCAATAACATTAATTTCAGTAATAAAACAAATGTAGGAATTCTCGTAACAGACACATCAGATCACCTACCAATTTTTCTTCTTGAAAGACAGCAGCAGACCTGCACGAAACCATTTAAATATGAAAAAATTAGGCGCAGAGAAATAAATCAGGTCAATATTGAAAAATTTAAAAGAAACATGTCTGAGGTAGATTAGCATACAGTTACAGACATACAGTGTGTGAGAATGCCTACACTAAGTTCCACGACATTTGCACAAGAGCTTTCGAAGACAGCTTTCCCATAAAGGAAAAGAAAAAATTCAAACACAACCCGACTAAGCCATGGCTAACAACCGGACTAATAGCTGCCTGTCAAATGTCTAACAAAGCATAACGAACTGAAATTTAAGAAATATAGAAACAAGTTGGCCCAAATAATAAGAACAGCCAAAAAAGCCTATTACCACAACAAATTTGAACAATGTAAGAATGATATAAATGAAACATGGAAAATAATTAAATGACTTTTGAATAAAAACAATAGTAAAGCACAACAAACACAGTTTCTTTATAACAACAAATTAATAACCGATGACTTTGAAATGGCAACATGATTCAATGAGTATTTTGTTAATATAGGTCCAACACTTTCAGATAAAATCAAATCATCACCCTGTAGTAAATATAGTGATTACCTCACAGGAAACTATTAATCCTCTTTTTTGCTAACCCAGTCAGAAATGAAGAAATTTGTAACATTCTTAACAAACTAAACCATGCAAAAAGTGCTGGCCTCGGTGGATTTAAGTGGAGTATTTTCAAACACTGCACCTTAGACCTACTAATACCCCTCAACCACATTTGTAATCTATCTATCACGCAAGGCATCTTTCCATCAAAACTAAAAGCTGCACGAGTAACACCTATATACAAAGCAAAGGATTCATCTAACTTCACAAACTATAGACCTGTCTCAATACTTCCACTCTTCTCCAAATTAATGGAACGACTTATGTATAATCGGCGTATTAGCTATTTAGACAAAAAGTCAATCCTGTATACATCACAATACGGGTTTCGTGAAAACACTCAACAATGCTAGCACTAATTGAAATGACAGAAAAAATAATTGATTCAATTGAAAAAAACCCCACATAATAGGCATTTTCTTGGACCTTTCGAAAGCTTTTGACACGATCAACCACTCTATTTTACTAGAAAACGTGCCTACTATGGAATCCGAGGAAGTGCACTCAAATGGTTTCAAAGCTACCTAAATGAGAGAACACAATGCGTGCAATTTAATGCAACCTGCTCCGAAAATAGGAGACTAACTTGCAGTGTTCCTCAGGGATCCATCCTTGGCCCTCTGCTGTTCCTCGTGTAAATGAGTGATCTGCCCAATGTATGCAAACACATGTCATTAATACTGTTCGCTGATGACACCAATGCCTTTTGCTCTGACGAAGATATAATTACTTTATAAAAAAACGTAAATAAGGAAATGGAAGAAATTACTAACTGGTTTTCTTTAAATAAGCTGTCATAAATGTGGATAAAACAAACTATATGTTATTTTCAAAATCTAGAGAACATATAAATAAGGATATTCTGAAAATTTATATCAACAAAAAAGAAATTGAAGAGGCCCTGTACACAAAGTTTCTATGAGTATATTTGGATAAAAATCTGACCTGGGTCAAACAAATTGAGACAGTTACTGCGAAAGTAGGAAGAGGAATAGGTGTCATCCAAAGATTAAAACCATATATGACACATGACATGGTTAAAACACTGTACAGCACCTTAATCCTTCCACACCTCACATACTGCAATGCCGTTTGGACTAACACATATAAAAACAAAATATCTAAAATTCCAAGCCTCCAAAAAAGAGCATTAAATTATTTTCTCGACCAGCAGAAGGCCAAGATATGTTTAAAGAAGAAAAACTACTCAAACTTATTGAAATAGGTAAATCCCAAATGTTAACTATTGTGAAAGATATCCATCACAACACCCTACCCAAATCCATAGCCCCCTCCTTTGTGAACAATATTAACATCCGCCAACATAACACCAGAAGCAGACACAAACTACATGAGAAATACACACGCACAAACATGGGAAAACATAGAATACCAATTACAGCCGCTCAATTATGGAATAACACTAAACAGGAAACCAGAGACAAAATACTGAGAACAAAATCATTCAAGAAAATAATAAAGGATTACTTAATTAACACGTATTAGTGCTACTATCACTACTACTACTACTACTACTACTACTACTACTACTACTACTACTACTACTACTACTACTACTACTACTACTAATACTACTACTACTACTACTACTACTAATACTACTACTACTACTACTACTACTACTACTACTACTACTACTACTACTACTACTGCTGTTGTTGCTGCTGCTGCTGTGCTGCTGCTGCTGCTGCTGCTGCTACCTTCCCACTCAAATCCACCCACTACGACTGGATGTTTTCAACTGCTAACAACTATCAAATTTTCACATTCAGTAACCATAGAACCAAGCTACTGGATGAGCATGAGAATGAGCACTGTGCCCCTCCCCTCCCTCCCCACCCTTGCCCAATGATTCTCCTCACTAGCCAGCATCCTGTAAACATCTTATCAACTGCATAAATACAGCACAGCTCGGGGATGACCGTACATACTTCTAAACAAAAACAGTACCTTGGTGTTAGAATAATTTAAAAATCAGTGTGAGAAATGTTCTCTTGTATGTTTTGAATGTGGGTGGATTGGAGGACATTGCTGCCTATGGCAACAGTGGCCTCCAATTCAATTATATGCAACACATTCAACAGAACGTTTTTATTTTACTATTGAGATGAACTGGTTATTCCCGAGATGTACTGTATAACCAAAGTCAACCATAAATATAAATGTTGTGTTGGAATGTAAAATCACCACTACAACTACTACTGCTACTACTTAGACATGTATTATTTTTTGTTTAACTTGTCTACGTCCTGTGTTTGTATGCTACTGTCCTGTTTAATTTATTTGTATAGATGTATGTATATATGTGTAAGGTGTCCGCCAATACAATAGGCATTGCCTTCGGCGGACAACCTAGTTGAATCCATAATTTATATATATTTTACTATTGAATAAATAATCTTGAATCTTGAATCTTTGAGAGCCTGTGTGTGTGTGTGTGTGTGTGTGTGTGTGTGTGTGTGTGTGTGTGTGTGTGTGTGTGTGTGTGTGTGTGTGTGTGTGTGTGTGTGTGTGTGTGTGTGTGTGTGTGTGTGTGTGTGTGTGTGTGTGTGTGTGTGTGTGTGTGTGTGTGTGTGTGTGTGTGTGTGTGTGTGTGTGTGTGTGTGTGTGTGTGTGTGTGTGTGTGTGTGTGTGTGTGTGTGTGTGTGTGTGTGTGTGTGTGTGTGTGTGTGTGTGTGTGTGTGTGTGTGTGTGTGTGTGTGTGTGTGTGTGTGTGTGTGTGTGTGTGTGTGTGTGTGTGTGTGTGTGTGTGTGTGTGTGTGTGTGTGTGTGTGTGTGTGTGTGTGTGTGTGTGTGTGTGTGTGTGTGTGTGTGTGTGTGTGTGTGTGTGTGTGTGTGTGTGTGTGTGTGTGTGTGTGTGTGTGTGTGTGTGTGTGTGTGTGTGTGTGTGTGTGTGTGTGTGTGTGTGTGTGTGTGTGTGTGTGTGTGTGTGTGTGTGTGTGTGTGTGTGTGTGTGTGTGTGTGTGTGTGTGTGTGTGTGTGTGTGTGTGTGTGTGTGTGTGTGTGTGTGTGTGTGTGTGTGTGTGTGTGTGTGTGTGTGTGTGTCTGACCTGTTATGAAACTGATGTCTTATAGATAACCCAATTATCATTATTCTTCTACATCACTTGAGCCGACTCTCCGTCCATCGCATTTGTCATATTCTGGTGCCATTATACAACATATTAATAAGATGTGTGCCGATTATCACCCTTACAGTGTCATTTCTGTCTCGTAAATGGAGGTGGATGCATTAATTCTCATCTCTGCACGTGGCTTATCAGCTTCTGCTTAGCGCTCTAACTACATGCCAATAACGATCTTTAATAATAACATTTGCAAAATGCACATCAGAAACGCATACCAATAGAGGAATCAAGTTTTAGTTATACCCTGCCCATCTCTGGTTAAACTCCACCCACGCTTTGGTGATAATGATTATTTAAAAAAAATATTTATGCAACTTAAAACACTGACATTAAATTGTCAGTTGACGCAGCACTGCCGGCAGAAGGACGATTATTTGCCGCCGTCTCCGAATTTAACGTGTGTGCCACTCGACGGTGGAAATCATATGAAAATATCTTAATACACGCATGAGACCTGTCAACGATATTGATGTGAGATGGAGTAATATATATTGCCGGGTATTTATGCATCACGTGATGTCTTACACATCATTTCCTTCCCTTTAACCCTTTAACAAGCATATCAGCCAAAAACGGCTTCTGCAGTGGTCTCGAGAAATGTCCATTTGCAGACTAAGAGAATACTATTTTTTGAAAATTTACCATTGGAATGACTGGCTCGATAACCGAGCCAGTCATTCCAGTGGTAAATTGTCCAAAATAGTCTTCTCTTGGTCTGCAAATGGACACTTTCTATGTGAAATTGAAATTTTCTTGAACACATTCGAGGTTTAAAAGGTTAATCTGATAAGTGATGCTCATTATGAAACAGCCGTGAATGACAGTCCTTTGATACCGCAGATCATTTTCTCAAGTTCAACATCCATTAGCCGTCTCTGGCTAATGTCCGGATAATGTTTGGCGTCTATCCATCTATGCTTTGATTTCCATTCGTGGACGGCCGACCATATTTATTCACGCATACGTTTCCGCCCATACAAATTAATTTCTTCGCCTAGGCAATTCGTTTCGTAAGGGCAGTGTTACTTTATAGAGCAGGATACGTTGAGGTGGGGGCGGGGGTGGGGGTGTTGGCAATGGAGAGGTATCAGCAAGGTGATTGTATGCTGGAAATCTGGACGTAAAATGTGGCCATCAATTGTCGAAACTCTGCCCCAATGAGTGTGGAGTGGCAGGAAATTCACTCCAAGGCATAACGTTTTAAAAAATAGAAAGGAAATATACCAGATATTTCGCTAGCGAAAGAAGTGATGCTTTTACCGTTTAAATAAAAACCGTATTTACATCGCATTACAAGAACAACTTATTCCTACAACATTAACACCTTTCAGTAACATCTTGCTCAAAATGTACATCCTTTAATCTGTTCATGTGACAAATTGCTTCAATCTACGTCAGTGTAAGGTTAAAGGGGCTTGGATGTATTATAGCAAGTGTTAGTCAATTAAGCACGCTGTGAATGATCGCGTGTGATATTTTGCTTGTAGAATTCTGTTGTTTGTTTCTCAAGATGTTACCCCCGTGTTAAAATAATAGCAAATAGACCACTATAACCCAAGCAGGTAATTCTATGTAATTATTTACAAACATTTAATTGTACAAAAATCAATTAAATTAACCCACTACGCCTATACCTATGTTTTTGTAATTACTGGAAATTAGATACTAAATCCTTACCACTAATTGGCTTGAACATAGAATAAAATCTGCCTTAAGTTAGAATTGCCAGTCATTAATCGTTTCTGACATTTCCATCCCAATAGCGTATATATCTCTTTGATCTCTCACGTTCTGCTTAATTGATTAGCACTTTGCTTAATGCACTCCTTCATTCTTACACAGTCGCATGCTGATGTCAATTTGGTGTAGTTGAGGGAGAAGCTGGTTGCCATATTGTGAATGTAAGTGATACTATTTTTTGCCGCCATCACAACATCAGTTATCACCACCATTCTGAAAATAAAAACCATTTATCATGTTAATGACGTGTTAGAATTTTAGTTAAACAGTACGTGAATCAATTATTTCACAAGTGAATTAGATTTTAACTTCAAGTGTGGGCAAAGAAACATATGTATATAGGGAAATGTCAATCTAAGTGAGTTTTGTGTAAATAAATCCTTTTAGCGCATTTACATAGAATTATCAGCATGGGTAATACTAATCATTGTTTTAACCCTTTAATACTCATATCGAACAAAATGGCTTCTGCAGTGGTCATGAGAAATGTCTATTTGCAGACCAAGAGAATGCTATTTTCGAAAATGTACCGCTGGAATGACTGGGTCGATCACCGAGCCAGTAATTCCAGTGGCAAATATTCAAAAGGAGTCTTCTCTTGGTCTGCAAATGAACATGGAATAACATCTTGAGGACGATGAAACAATAACAAAACAAATAAGCCTATTTCATTCTCTTGTTTTTGTACCTGCTTTATGATGAAACGAAATATTAACCCCTCCAATGCATTCCGCCATCATCTAACAGATATACTATTTAATAGGGAGATGGCTCTTTTCACCTGCCCACATTGCAATCGCACAGCCACATTGGATGCTATTCTCCATTCCTTTTCTCTCACTAAACCTGGACCAATAAGGCGCAATTCGGCCATTTTGGAACGAGTCACTGATAGTGTTTATCGACAAGAAGGGAACTGAATAATCACGCTGACAATGAATCCACTTTTAGCTATGCCCCACCCATTTCTAGCTAATCTCCGCCGACTGCTTTAAGCGTGCTGGCATCGATTTATATAGACCCTACTTTGAATCCTGAATTCCCAGAATGATAATTTCATGGTAACTATACAGTTAACTTGTTGAATATTTTGAAACTAATTGTTCTGAGGGCTAGCCTATGACCTCTGCAGTGGCCTTCACGAATGCCATGTTGCATTACAAAAGAAGACTATTTTTTTAATTAACCACTACCATGACTGGCTCGATAATAGAGAACCTTTTTGCCCTAGCTCTATTATCTCCCGAGGTACATTTAAACGAAAACACCTACCCCCTGTTTTCTAGGCAGAGCTGCATTCGCCAGGCATCTTCCCGCCATCATCCGATGACGTCATAAGGTGCTACGTCAAAATACGACTTGGTTTTCAAAACGGGTTAAAATCATCGTTATTCCACTGTTTGTCCCGTCTGGTCAGTCAATGATTGTTATTGCTGGCATTGTTCCACAAGTGAATGGACCTTTCCAGTTTAACCATTCATCAACTGACGGCATAATCAACTAAGTGACGTGTATGATAATATCATGATTAATTATGGCATGAACGAGTCGATTTAGTCCGTCTTTAACGCTTAATAGTCCGACATGTTGTACGAATTGTATGTCTTTACCATTTACTAAACATTTTGTTGAATATTTTGAAACTAACTTGACTGCACGCTGTTGCTGTCATAGACAGCAACAGCACCCAGTCAAATTAGGCTCAAAATATTTAACAGCTTACCTGTATAATTTTCAGGAAAATGATAGTCAGTAATCGATTGATTCCAACACCGAGCAATTGCGGCGGGTGGAACTTAGCAGGAGATGGTCGGTGCATAGCTAAAACTGGAAAGGTCCATTATTATACAGCCACCCACACACCACTCCCCCCCCCCACGGGAGACCCACGAGTCCATGTCAGTGTGGTTTCTGCTTACAGTTCAATCTGCAAACTCTATTTTAGGACTGTGATAGAATAACCTATACATACGATCATAGAGATTTCTATATTTCGAAGATATTTAGCAATGTTAACATCATAAATCACTTCATTTATTGAGTAATTGATTATGACGTCAGCCTACACGTGACGTTGCTGATTAAGACATCATATGATTGACTAAGAAACTGGATTTCTTCATTGTCCGGCTCGTCCATTTAGTTGAAACAATAGACAGAAAATAAATTAATTGTCATCTAAAAGCGCTATAGATAAAATCTAATTAAAAAAACACCTATTCAAATATTGCACCCTTATATCATCTCCCAACACACAATAGTGTCATGTGATTCTTTGAAAATGTGTAGGTCGGGTTTAGGCGAAAACTCTCGTAGCTATTTTAGGGTAGATGAACATGTGATCAGTTACCATCGCGTAAATGACCACGTGTTTAAATTACATTGATGTCAATGCAAACCCGTGACTCGACTTACCCTTGCTGATAGGTGGGTAGCCTGGCGTAGGTACTAGAGTAGGTACTCCGGCCGTTTAGGTGCTACTCTAACAATAGAAAGAAATAATAATAATATTAATAATAATAATAATAATAATAATAATAATAATAATAATAATAATAATAATAATAATGCAAATATACGATGGATACCAAGCAAAAAAAGAGCAGTTTGTTGAGAATCTTGACCACACAATACTTAATCAAATAAAACATACATTAGACGAAGCTCAAAACACAGAAACTCCAGAAAATCTAAACATAGCTGTCAACATGATAGGCGATTTGTTTGCAAATAGTGCCACGAAAACCTTTGGATATACGAGGGTGTGTAAGGGGGAAGTACACGCGAATATCAAGCCATGGATCGGGGAAGAGTCGCAGCAAAGCGAAAAGCATATCATAAGATAAAGAAAGATTACAACACTAATAAGACAGAGCTAAATAAACACCTGTTAAATCATATCATAAGATAAAGGAAGATTACAACACTAATAAGACAGAGCTAAATAAACACCTGTTAAAGCATATCATAAGATAAAGAAAGATTACAACACTAATAAGACAGAGCTAAATAAACACCTGTTAAAGCATATCATAAGATAAAGAAAGATTACAACACTAATAAGACAGAGCCAAATAAACACCTGTTGAATCATATCATAAGATAAAGAAAGATTACAACACTAATAAGACAGAGCTAAATAAACACCTGTTAAAGCATATCATAAGATGAAGGAAGATTACAACACTAATAAGACAGAGCTAAATAAACACCTGTTAAAGCATATCATAAGATAAAGAAAGATTACAACACTAATAAGACAGAGCTAAATAAACACCTGTTAAAGCATATCATAAGATAAAGAAAGATTACAACACTAATAAGACAGAGCTAAATAAACAACTGTTAAATCATATCATAAGATAAAGAAAGATTACAACACTAATAAGACAGAGCTAAATAAACACCTGTTAAAGCATATCATAAGATAAAGAAAGATTACAACACTAATAAGACAGAGCTAAATAAACACCTGTTAAAGCATATCATAAGATAAAGAAAGATTACAACACTAATAAGACAGAGCTAAATAAACACCTGTTAAAGCATATCATAAGATAAAGAAAGATTACAACACTAATAAGACAGAGCTAAATAAACACCTGTTAAAGCATATCATAAGATAAAGAAAGATTACAACACTAATAAGACAGAGCTAAATAAACAACTGTTAAAGCATATCGTAAGATAAAGAAAGATTACAACACTAATAAGACAGAGCTAAATAAACACCTGTTAAAGCATATCGTAAGATAAAGAAAGATTACAACACTAATAAGACAGAGCTAAATAAACACCTGTTAAAGCATATCATAAGATAAAGACAGATTACAACACTAATAAGACAGAGCTAAATAAACAACTGTTAAATCATATCATAAGATAAAGAAAGATTACAACACTAATAAGACAGAGCTAAATAAACACCTGTTAAAGCATATCATAAGATAAAGAAAGATTACAACACTAATAAGACAGAGCTAAATAAACACCTGTTAAAGCATATCATAAGATAAAGAAAGATTACAACACTAATAAGACAGAGCTAAATAAACACATGTTAAAGCATATCATAAGATAAAGAAAGATTACAACACTAATAAGACAGAGTTAAATAAACACCTGTTAAAACATATCATAAGATAAAGAAAGATTACAACACTAATAAGACAGAGCTAAATAAACAACTGTTAAAGCATATCATAAGATAAAGAAAGATTACAACACTAATAAGACAGAGCTAAATAAACACCTGTTAAAGCATATCATAAGATAAAGAAAGATTACAACACTAATAAGACAGAGTTAAATAAACACCTGTTAAAGCATATCATAAGATAAAGAAAGATTACAACACTAATAAGACAGAGCTAAATAAACACCTGTTAAAGCATATCGTAAGATAAAGAAAGATTACAACACTAATAAGACAGAGCTAAATAAACAACTGTTAAAGCATATCATAAGATAAAGAAAGATTACAACACTAATAAGACAGAGCTAAATAAACACCTGTTAAATCATATCATAAGATAAAGAAAGATTACAACACTAATAAGACAGAGCTAAATAAACACCTGTTAAATCATATCATAAGATAAAGAAAGATTACAACACTAATAAGACAGAGCTAAATAAACACCTGTTAAAGCATATCATAAGATAAAGAAAGATTACAACACTAATAAGACAGAGCTAAATAAACACCTGTTAAAGCATATCATAAGATAAAGAAAGATTACAACACTAATAAGACAGAGCTAAATAAACACCTGTTAAAGCATATCATAAGATAAAGAAAGATTACAACACTAATAAGACAGAGCTAAATAAACAACTGTTAAATCATATCATAAGATAAAGAAAGATTACAACACTAATAAGACAGAGCTAAATAAACACCTGTTAAAGCATATCATAAGATAAAGAAAGATTACAACACTAATAAGACAGAGCTAAATAAACACCTGTTAAAGCATATCATAAGATAAAGAAAGATTACAACACTAATAAGACAGAGCTAAATAAACACCTGTTAAAGCATATCATAAGATAAAGAAAGATTACAACACTAATAAGACAGAGCTAAATAAACACATGTTAAAGCATATCATAAGATAAAGAAAGATTACAACACTAATAAGACAGAGCTAAATAAACACCTGTTAAAGCATATCATAAGATAAAGAAAGATTACAACACTAATAAGCCAGAGCTAAATAAACACCTGTTAAAGCATATCATAAGATAAAGAAAGATTACAACACTAATAAGACAGAGCTAAATAAACACCTGTTAAAGCACATCATAAGATAAAGAAAGATTACAACACTAATAAGACAGAGCTAAATAAACACCTGTTAAATCATATCATAAGATAAAGAAAGATTACAACACTAATAAGACAGAGCTAAATAAACACCTGTTAAATCATATCATAAGATAAAGAAAGATTACAACACTAATAAGACAGAGCTAAATAAACACCTGTTAAAGCATATCATAAGATAAAGAAAGATTACAACACTAATAAGACAGAGCTAAATAAACACCTGTTAAAGCATATCATAAGATAAAGAAAGATTACAACACTAATAAGACAGAGCTAAATAAACACCTGTTAAATCATATCATAAGATAAAGAAAGATTACAACACTAATAAGACAGAGCTAAATAAACACCTGTTAAAGCATATCATAAGATAAAGAAAGATTACAACACTAATAAGACAGAGCTAAATAAACACCTGTTAAAGCATATCATAAGATAAAGAAAGATTACAACACTAATAAGACAGAGCTAAATAAACACCTGTTAAATCATATCATAAGATAAAGAAAGATTACAACACTAATAAGACAGAGCTAAATAAACACCTGTTAAAGCATATCATAAGATAAAGAAAGATTACAACACTAATAAGACAGAGCTAAATAAACACCTGTTAAAGCATATCATAAGATAAAGAAAGATTACAACACTAATAAGACAGAGCTAAATAAACAACTGTTAAATCATATCATAAGATAAAGAAAGATTACAACACTAATAAGACAGAGCTAAATAAACACCTGTTAAATCATATCATAAGATAAAGAAAGATTACAACACTAATAAGACAGAGCTAAATAAACAACTGTTAAAGCATATCATAAGATAAAGAAAGATTACAACACTAATAAGACAGAGCTAAATAAACACCTGTTAAAGCATATCATAAGATAAAGAAAGATTACAACACTAATAAGACAGAGCTAAATAAACACCTGTTAAAGCATATCATAAGATAAAGAAAGATTACAATACTAATAAGACAGAGCTAAATAAACACCTGTTAAAGCATATCGTAAGATAAAGAAAGATTACAACACTAATAAGACAGAGCTAAATAAACACCTGTTAAAGCATATCATAAGATAAAGACAGATTACAACACTAATAAGACAGAGCTAAATAAACAACTGTTAAATCATATCATAAGATAAAGAAAGATTACAACACTAATAAGACAGAGCTAAATAAACACCTGTTAAAGCATATCGTAAGATAAAGATAGATTACAACACTAATAAGAGAAAGCTAAATAAACACCTGTTAAAGCATATCATAAGATAAAGAAAGATTACAACACTAATAAGACAGAGCTAAATAAACACCTGTTAAAGCATATCATAAGATAAAGAAAGAATACAACACTAATAAGACAGAGCTAAATAAACACCTGTTAAAGCATATCATAAGATAAAGAAAGATTACAACACTAATAAGACAGAGCTAAATAAACACCTGTTAAAGCATATCATAAGATAAAGAAAGATTACAACACTAATAAGACAGAGCTAAATAAACACCTGTTAAAGCATATCATAAGATAAAGAAAGATTACAACACTAATAAGACAGAGCTAAATAAACAACTGTTAAAGCATATCATAAGATAAAGAAAGATTACAACACTAATAAGACAGAGCTAAATAAGCACCTGTTAAAGCATATCATAAGATAAAGAAAGATTACAACACTAATAAGACAGAGCTAAATAAACAACTGTTAAAGCATATCATAAGATAAAGAAAGATTACAACACTAATAAGACAGAGCTAAATAAACACCTGTTAAATCATATCGTAAGATAAAGAAAGATTACAACACTAATAAGACAGAGCTAAATAAACACCTGTTAAAGCATATCATAAGATAAAGAAAGATTACAACACTAATAAGACAGAGCTAAATAAACACCTGTTAAAGCATATCATAAGATAAAGAAAGATTACAACACTAATAAGACAGAGCTAAATAAGCACCTGTTAAAGCATATCATAAGATAAAGAAAGATTACAACACTAATAAGACAGAGCTAAATAAACACCTGTTAAAGCATATCATAAGATAAAGAAAGATTACAACACTAATAAGACAGAGCTAAATAAACACCTGTTAAAGCATATCATAAGATAAAGAAAGATTACAACACTAATAAGACAGAGCTAAATAAACACCTGTTAAAGCATATCATAAGATAAAGAAAGATTACAACACTAATAAGACAGAGCTAAATAAGCACCTGTTAAAGCATATCATAAGATAAAGAAAGATTACAACACTAATAAGACAGAGCTAAATAAACAACTGTTAAAACATATCATAAGATAAAGAAAGATTACAACACTAATAAGACAGAGCTAAATAAGCACCTGTTAAAGCATATCATAAGATAAAGAAAGATTACAACACTAATAAGACAGAGCTAAATAAACACCTGTTAAAGCATGTCATAAGATAAAGAAAGATTACAACACTAATAAGACAGAGCTAAATAAACACCTGTTAAATCATATCATAAGATAAAGAAAGATTACAACACTAATAAGACAGAGCTAAATAAACACCTGTTAAATCATATCATAAGATAAAGAAAGATTACAACACTAATAAGACAGAGCTAAATAAACACCTGTTAAATCATATCGTAAGATAAAGAAAGATTACAACACTAATAAGACAGAGCTAAATAAACACCTGTTAAAGCATATCATAAGATAAAGAAAGATTACAACACTAATAAGACAGAGCTAAATAAACACCTGTTAAAGCATATCATAAGATAAAGAAAGATTACAACACTAATAAGACAGAGCTAAATAAACACCTGTTAAAGCATATCATAAGATAAAGAAAGATTACAACACTAATAAGACAGAGCTAAATAAACACCTGTTAAAGCATATCATAAGATAAAGAAAGATTACAACACTAATAAGACAGAGCTAAATAAACACCTGTTAAAGCATATCATAAGATAAAGAAAGATTACAACACTAATAAGACAGAGCTAAATAAGCACCTGTTAAAGCATATCATAAGATAAAGAAAGATTACAACACTAATAAGACAGAGCTAAATAAACAACTGTTAAAACATATCATAAGATAAAGAAAGATTACAACACTAATAAGACAGAGCTAAATAAGCACCTGTTAAAGCATATCATAAGATAAAGAAAGATTACAACACTAATAAGACAGAGCTAAATAAACACCTGTTAAAGCATGTCATAAGATAAAGAAAGATTACAACACTAATAAGACAGAGCTAAATAAACACCTGTTAAATCATATCATAAGATAAAGAAAGATTACAACACTAATAAGACAGAGCTAAATAAACACCTGTTAAATCATATCATAAGATAAAGAAAGATTACAACACTAATAAGACAGAGCTAAATAAACACCTGTTAAAGCATATCATAAGATAAAGAAAGATTACAACACTAATAAGACAGAGCTAAATAAACACCTGTTAAAGCATATCATAAGATAAAGAAAGATTACAACACTAATAAGACAGAGCTAAATAAACACCTGTTAAAGCATATCATAAGATAAAGAAAGATTACAACACTAATAAGACAGAGCTAAATAAACAACTGTTAAATCATATCATAAGATAAAGAAAGATTACAACACTAATAAGACAGAGCTAAATAAACACCTGTTAAAGCATATCATAAGATAAAGAAAGATTACAACACTAATAAGACAGAGCTAAATAAACACCTGTTAAAGCATATCATAAGATAAAGAAAGATTACAACACTAACAAGACAGACCTAAATAAACACCTGTTAAAGCATATCATAAGATAAAGAAAGATTACAACACTAATAAGACAGAGCTAAATAAACACCTGTTAAAGCATATCATAAGATAAAGAAAGATTACAACACTAATAAGACAGAGCTAAATAAACACCTGTTAAAGCATATCGTAAGATAAAGAAAGATTACAACACTAATAAGACAGAGCTAAATAAACACCTGTTAAAGCATATCATAAGATAAAGAAAGATTACAACACTAATAAGACAGAGCTAAATAAACACCTGTTAAAGCATATCATAAGATAAAGAAAGATTACAACACTAATAAGACAGAGCTAAATAAACACCTGTTAAAGCATATCATAAGATAAAGAAAGATTACAACACTAATAAGACAGAGCTAAATAAACAACTGTTAAAGCATATCGTAAGATAAAGAAAGATTACAACACTAATAAGACAGAGCTAAATAAACACCTGTTAAAGCATATCATAAGATAAAGAAAGATTACAACACTAATAAGACAGAGCTAAATAAACACCTGTTAAAGCATATCATAAGATAAAGAAAGATTACAACACTAATAAGACAGAGCTAAATAAGCACCTGTTAAAGCATATCATAAGATAAAGAAAGATTACAACACTAATAAGACAGAGCTAAATAAACAACTGTTAAAGCATATCATAAGATAAAGAAAGATTACAACACTAATAAGACAGAGCTAAATAAACACCTGTTAAAGCATATCATAAGATAAAGAAAGATTACAACACTAACAAGACAGAGCTAAATAAACACCTGTTAAAGCATATCATAAGATAAAGAAAGATTACAACACTAATAAGACAGAGCTAAATAAACACCTGTTAAAGCATATCATAAGATAAAGAAAGATTACAACACTAATAAGACAGAGCTAAATAAACACCTGTTAAAGCATATCGTAAGATAAAGAAAGATTACAACACTAATA
Organism: Chaetoderma sp. LZ-2023a; assembly: GCA_034401795.1. Classification (NCBI taxonomy): domain Eukaryota; kingdom Metazoa; phylum Mollusca; class Caudofoveata; order Chaetodermatida; family Chaetodermatidae; genus Chaetoderma; species Chaetoderma sp. LZ-2023a. Next base: position 24,430,013 of record CM067362.1, on the reverse strand, counting down.
AGACAGAGCTAAATAAACACCTGTTAAAGCATATCATAAGATAAAGAAAGATTACAACACTAATAAGACAGAGCTAAATAAACACCTGTTAAAGCATATCATAAGATAAAGAAAGATTACAACACTAATAAGACAGAGCTAAATAAACACCTGTTAAAGCATATCATAAGATAAAGAAAGATTACAACACTAATAAGACAGAGCTAAATAAACAACTGTTAAAGCATATCGTAAGATAAAGAAAGATTACAACACTAATAAGACAGAGCTAAATAAACACCTGTTAAAGCATATCATAAGATAAAGAAAGATTACAACACTAATAAGACAGAGCTAAATAAACACCTGTTAAAGCATATCATAAGATAAAGAAAGATTACAACACTAATAAGACAGAGCTAAATAAGCACCTGTTAAAGCATATCATAAGATAAAGAAAGATTACAACACTAATAAGACAGAGCTAAATAAACAACTGTTAAAGCATATCATAAGATAAAGAAAGATTACAACACTAATAAGACAGAGCTAAATAAACACCTGTTAAAGCATATCATAAGATAAAGAAAGATTACAACACTAATAAGACAGAGCTAAATAAACACCTGTTAAATCATATCATAAGATAAAGAAAGATTACAACACTAATAAGACAGAGCTAAATAAACAACTGTTAAATCATATCATAAGATAAAGAAAGATTACAACACTAATAAGACAGAGCTAAATAAACACCTGTTAAAGCATATCATAAGATAAAGAAAGATTACAACACTAATAAGACAGAGCTAAATAAACACCTGTTAAAGCATATCATAAGATAAAGAAAGATTACAACACTAATAAGACAGAGCTAAATAAACACCTGTTAAAGCACATCATAAGATAAAGAAAGATTACAACACTAATAAGACAGAGCTAAATAAACACCTGTTAAATCATATCATAAGATAAAGAAAGATTACAACACTAATAAGACAGAGCTAAATAAACACCTGTTAAATCATATCATAAGATAAAGAAAGATTACAACACTAATAAGACAGAGCTAAATAAGCACCTGTTAAAGCATATCATAAGATAAAGAAAGATTACAACACTAATAAGACAGAGCTAAATAAACACCTGTTAAAGCATATCATAAGATAAAGAAAGATTACAACACTAATAAGACAGAGCTAAATAAACACCTGTTAAAGCATATCATAAGATAAAGAAAGATTACAACACTAATAAGACAGAGCTAAATAAACACCTGTTAAAGCATATCATAAGATAAAGAAAGATTACAACACTAATAAGACAGAGCTAAATAAGCACCTGTTAAAGCATATCATAAGATAAAGAAAGATTACAACACTAATAAGACAGAGCTAAATAAACAACTGTTAAAACATATCATAAGATAAAGAAAGATTACAACACTAATAAGACAGAGCTAAATAAGCACCTGTTAAAGCATATCATAAGATAAAGAAAGATTACAACACTAATAAGACAGAGCTAAATAAACACCTGTTAAATCATATCATAAGATAAAGAAAGATTACAACACTAATAAGACAGAGCTAAATAAACACCTGTTAAAGCATATCATAAGATAAAGAAAGATTACAACACTAATAAGACAGAGCTAAATAAGCACCTGTTAAAGCATATCATAAGATAAAGAAAGATTACAACACTAATAAGACAGAGCTAAATAAACACCTGTTAAAGCATATCATAAGATAAAGAAAGATTACAACACTAATAAGACAGAGCTAAATAAACACCTGTTAAAGCATATCATAAGATAAAGAAAGATTACAACACTAATAAGACAGAGCTAAATAAACACCTGTTAAAGCATATCATAAGATAAAGAAAGATTACAACACTAATAAGACAGAGCTAAATAAGCACCTGTTAAAGCATATCATAAGATAAAGAAAGATTACAACACTAATAAGACAGAGCTAAATAAACAACTGTTAAAACATATCATAAGATAAAGAAAGATTACAACACTAATAAGACAGAGCTAAATAAGCACCTGTTAAAGCATATCATAAGATAAAGAAAGATTACAACACTAATAAGACAGAGCTAAATAAACACCTGTTAAAGCATGTCATAAGATAAAGAAAGATTACAACACTAATAAGACAGAGCTAAATAAACACCTGTTAAATCATATCATAAGATAAAGAAAGATTACAACACTAATAAGACAGAGCTAAATAAACACCTGTTAAATCATATCATAAGATAAAGAAAGATTACAACACTAATAAGACAGAGCTAAATAAACACCTGTTAAAGCATATCATAAGATAAAGAAAGATTACAACACTAATAAGACAGAGCTAAATAAACACCTGTTAAAGCATATCATAAGATAAAGAAAGATTACAACACTAATAAGACAGAGCTAAATAAACACCTGTTAAAGCATATCATAAGATAAAGAAAGATTACAACACTAATAAGACAGAGCTAAATAAACAACTGTTAAATCATATCATAAGATAAAGAAAGATTACAACACTAATAAGACAGAGCTAAATAAACACCTGTTAAATCATATCATAAGATAAAGAAAGATTACAACACTAATAAGACAGAGCTAAATAAACACCTGTTAAAGCATATCGTAAGATAAAGAAAGATTACAACACTAATAAGACAGAGCTAAATAAACACCTGTTAAAGCATATCATAAGATAAAGACAGATTACAACACTAATAAGACAGAGCTAAATAAACAACTGTTAAATCATATCATAAGATAAAGAAAGATTACAACACTAATAAGACAGAGCTAAATAAACAACTGTTAAAGCATATCATAAGATAAAGAAAGATTACAACACTAATAAGACAGAGCTAAATAAACACCTGTTAAATCATATCGTAAGATAAAGAAAGATTACAACACTAATAAGACAGAGCTAAATAAACACCTGTTAAAGCATATCATAAGATAAAGAAAGATTACAACACTAATAAGACAGAGCTAAATAAACACCTGTTAAAGCATATCATAAGATAAAGAAAGATTACAACACTAATAAGACAGAGCTAAATAAGCACCTGTTAAAGCATATCATAAGATAAAGAAAGATTACAACACTAATAAGACAGAGCTAAATAAACACCTGTTAAAGCATATCATAAGATAAAGAAAGATTACAACACTAATAAGACAGAGCTAAATAAACACCTGTTAAAGCATATCATAAGATAAAGAAAGATTACAACACTAATAAGACAGAGCTAAATAAACACCTGTTAAAGCATATCATAAGATAAAGAAAGATTACAACACTAATAAGACAGAGCTAAATAAGCACCTGTTAAAGCATATCATAAGATAAAGAAAGATTACAACACTAATAAGACAGAGCTAAATAAACAACTGTTAAAACATATCATAAGATAAAGAAAGATTACAACACTAATAAGACAGAGCTAAATAAGCACCTGTTAAAGCATATCATAAGATAAAGAAAGATTACAACACTAATAAGACAGAGCTAAATAAACACCTGTTAAAGCATGTCATAAGATAAAGAAAGATTACAACACTAATAAGACAGAGCTAAATAAACACCTGTTAAATCATATCATAAGATAAAGAAAGATTACAACACTAATAAGACAGAGCTAAATAAACACCTGTTAAATCATATCATAAGATAAAGAAAGATTACAACACTAATAAGACAGAGCTAAATAAACACCTGTTAAATCATATCGTAAGATAAAGAAAGATTACAACACTAATAAGACAGAGCTAAATAAACACCTGTTAAAGCATATCATAAGATAAAGAAAGATTACAACACTAATAAGACAGAGCTAAATAAACACCTGTTAAAGCATATCATAAGATAAAGAAAGATTACAACACTAATAAGACAGAGCTAAATAAGCACCTGTTAAAGCATATCATAAGATAAAGAAAGATTACAACACTAATAAGACAGAGCTAAATAAACACCTGTTAAAGCATATCATAAGATAAAGAAAGATTACAACACTAATAAGACAGAGCTAAATAAACACCTGTTAAAGCATATCATAAGATAAAGAAAGATTACAACACTAATAAGACAGAGCTAAATAAACACCTGTTAAAGCATATCATAAGATAAAGAAAGATTACAACACTAATAAGACAGAGCTAAATAAGCACCTGTTAAAGCATATCATAAGATAAAGAAAGATTACAACACTAATAAGACAGAGCTAAATAAACAACTGTTAAAACATATCATAAGATAAAGAAAGATTACAACACTAATAAGACAGAGCTAAATAAGCACCTGTTAAAGCATATCATAAGATAAAGAAAGATTACAACACTAATAAGACAGAGCTAAATAAACACCTGTTAAAGCATGTCATAAGATAAAGAAAGATTACAACACTAATAAGACAGAGCTAAATAAACACCTGTTAAATCATATCATAAGATAAAGAAAGATTACAACACTAATAAGACAGAGCTAAATAAACACCTGTTAAATCATATCATAAGATAAAGAAAGATTACAACACTAATAAGACAGAGCTAAATAAACACCTGTTAAAGCATATCATAAGATAAAGAAAGATTACAACACTAATAAGACAGAGCTAAATAAACACCTGTTAAAGCATATCATAAGATAAAGAAAGATTACAACACTAATAAGACAGAGCTAAATAAACACCTGTTAAAGCATATCATAAGATAAAGAAAGATTACAACACTAATAAGACAGAGCTAAATAAACAACTGTTAAATCATATCATAAGATAAAGAAAGATTACAACACTAATAAGACAGAGCTAAATAAACACCTGTTAAAGCATATCATAAGATAAAGAAAGATTACAACACTAATAAGACAGAGCTAAATAAACACCTGTTAAAGCATATCATAAGATAAAGAAAGATTACAACACTAACAAGACAGACCTAAATAAACACCTGTTAAAGCATATCATAAGATAAAGAAAGATTACAACACTAATAAGACAGAGCTAAATAAACACCTGTTAAAGCATATCATAAGATAAAGAAAGATTACAACACTAATAAGACAGAGCTAAATAAACACCTGTTAAAGCATATCGTAAGATAAAGAAAGATTACAACACTAATAAGACAGAGCTAAATAAACACCTGTTAAAGCATATCATAAGATAAAGAAAGATTACAACACTAATAAGACAGAGCTAAATAAACACCTGTTAAAGCATATCATAAGATAAAGAAAGATTACAACACTAATAAGACAGAGCTAAATAAACACCTGTTAAAGCATATCATAAGATAAAGAAAGATTACAACACTAATAAGACAGAGCTAAATAAACAACTGTTAAAGCATATCGTAAGATAAAGAAAGATTACAACACTAATAAGACAGAGCTAAATAAACACCTGTTAAAGCATATCATAAGATAAAGAAAGATTACAACACTAATAAGACAGAGCTAAATAAACACCTGTTAAAGCATATCATAAGATAAAGAAAGATTACAACACTAATAAGACAGAGCTAAATAAGCACCTGTTAAAGCATATCATAAGATAAAGAAAGATTACAACACTAATAAGACAGAGCTAAATAAACAACTGTTAAAGCATATCATAAGATAAAGAAAGATTACAACACTAATAAGACAGAGCTAAATAAACACCTGTTAAAGCATATCATAAGATAAAGAAAGATTACAACACTAACAAGACAGAGCTAAATAAACACCTGTTAAAGCATATCATAAGATAAAGAAAGATTACAACACTAATAAGACAGAGCTAAATAAACACCTGTTAAAGCATATCATAAGATAAAGAAAGATTACAACACTAATAAGACAGAGCTAAATAAACACCTGTTAAAGCATATCGTAAGATAAAGAAAGATTACAACACTAATAAGACAGAGCTAAATAAACACCTGTTAAAGCATATCATAAGATAAAGAAAGATTACAACACTAATAAGACAGAGCTAAATAAACACCTGTTAAAGCATATCATAAGATAAAGAAAGATTACAACACTAATAAGACAGAGCTAAATAAACACCTGTTAAAGCATATCATAAGATAAAGAAAGATTACAACACTAATAAGACAGAGCTAAATAAACAACTGTTAAAGCATATCGTAAGATAAAGAAAGATTACAACACTAATAAGACAGAGCTAAATAAACACCTGTTAAAGCATATCATAAGATAAAGAAAGATTACAACACTAATAAGACAGAGCTAAATAAACACCTGTTAAAGCATATCATAAGATAAAGAAAGATTACAACACTAATAAGACAGAGCTAAATAAGCACCTGTTAAAGCATATCATAAGATAAAGAAAGATTACAACACTAATAAGACAGAGCTAAATAAACAACTGTTAAAGCATATCATAAGATAAAGAAAGATTACAACACTAATAAGACAGAGCTAAATAAACACCTGTTAAAGCATATCATAAGATAAAGAAAGATTACAACACTAATAAGACAGAGCTAAATAAACACCTGTTAAATCATATCATAAGATAAAGAAAGATTACAACACTAATAAGACAGAGCTAAATAAACAACTGTTAAATCATATCATAAGATAAAGAAAGATTACAACACTAATAAGACAGAGCTAAATAAACACCTGTTAAAGCATATCATAAGATAAAGAAAGATTACAACACTAATAAGACAGAGCTAAATAAACACATGTTAAAGCATATCATAAGATAAAGAAAGATTACAACACTAATAAGACAGAGCTAAATAAACACCTGTTAAAGCATATCGTAAGATAAAGAAAGATTACAACACTAATAAGAGAGAGCTAAATAAACAACTGTTAAAGCATATCATAAGATAAAGAAAGATTACAACACTAATAAGACAGAGCTAAATAAACAACTGTTAAATCATATCATAAGATAAAGAAAGATTACAACACCAATAAGACAGAGCTAAATAAACAACTGTTAAAGCATATCATAAGATAAAGAAAGATTACAACACTAATAAGACAGAGCTAAATAAACAACTGTTAAATCATATCATAAGATAAAGAAAGATTACAACACCAATAAGACAGAGCTAAATAAACAACTGTTAAAGCATATCATAAGATAAAGAAAGATTACAACACTAATAAGACAGAGCTAAATAAACACCTGTTAAAGCATATCATAAGATAAAGAAAGATTACAACACTAATAAGACAGAGCTAAATAAACACCTGTTAAAGCATATCATAAGATAAAGAAAGATTACAACACTAATAAGACAGAGCTAAATAAACAACTGTTAAAGCATATCATAAGATAAAGAAAGATTACAACACTAATAAGACAGAGCTAAATAAACAACTGTTAAAGCATATCATAAGATAAAGAAAGATTACAACACTAATAAGACAGAGCTAAATAAACAACTGTTAAAGCATATCATAAGATAAAGAAAGATTACAACACTAATAAGACAGAGCTAAATAAACACCTGTTAAAGCATATCATAAGATAAAGAAAGATTACAACACTAATAAGACAGAGCTAAATAAACACCTGTTAAAGCATATTATAAGATAAAGAAAGATTACAACACTAATAAGACAGAGCTAAATAAACACCTGTTAAATCATATCATAAGATAAAGAAAGATTACAACACTAATAAGACAGAGCTAAATAAACAACTGTTAAAGCATATCGTAAGATAAAGAAAGATTACAACACCAATAAGACAGAGCTAAATAAACACCTGTTAAAGCATATCATAAGATAAAGAAAGATTACAACACTAATAAGACAGAGCTAAATAAACACCTGTTAAAGCATATCATAAGATAAAGAAAGATTACAACACTAATAAGACAGAGCCAAATAAACAACTGTTAAAGCATATAAAAACCCGATAAAAATACATGCGGAAAACATGCGCACCAAAATTCACGTCAAACTTCTTACACTTAAAAGAACAGATAGCAAAGCATATTGGAAGATTATTAACAGCTAAAGTAAAGCTAAAGACAATAATGGTAATATTGATATAAACCCTTTTTATGAACACTTTAAAGGGGTAAACGATGCAGGAGATGACAATGACAATGATCCACAAGAAAATATAGCCGATAACCCTGAACTAAATAAACCAATCTCTATAGAAGAAATACAAACAACAATTAATAAGCTTGCAAACAACAACGCAAGTGGAACAGATTAAATTGTGAATGAATATATTAAATCTACAAGTCGTATAATGCTCCCTATCTGTGAGCAGTTATCTAACCTAATATTTGACAACGTGGCTCATAGGAAAAATAATACCCATATACAAGGAAAAGCGCGATGAGTCAGACGCGTCAAATTATCGTCCAATAAACTTATTAAGCTTCATGGGAAAACTATTCACTACAATATTGAACACCAGATTAAATGCATACGCTGAAAAACACGAAACTGTCTCGGATGCCCAAAATGGATTTAGAAAAGGCAGGTCAATCCTGGATAATATATTTTCACTTTATTTAATACAACAACTTCTATTTTCTGAAAATAAAAAAGTTATACTGCTGCTTTGTTGAATATAAACAAGCTTTTGGTATGGTCTGGAGAAATGGACTTTGGAGAAAATTGATAAAAAGCAGACTCTCAGGAAAGTGTTTTAACGTCATCCATAATATGTATATGTCAATAAAATCGTTTGTCTTTCATAAGTCAGCTGAATCGGAAATATTTCCTTGTAAGGTTGGTGTAAGACAAGGAGGAAATTTGTCACCTTTTCTTTTTTCAATATTCTTAAATGACCTGGAAGACTATTTAGAAGAACGCCATATTCTAGGATTGCCATCAATCAGTGAAGTGGCTGATGATTTACACCTATATTTATATTTAATTGCACTCTTGTATGCGGACGACACTATAATAATGGCGGAATCCCCAACAGCTCTCCAAAATGCTTTAGATACATTCCAAGAGTACTGTAATGAATGGAAGTTGAAAGTTAATGAATCTAACAAAACTAATAATATTTCGAAAACGCAAGAAAACCAATCAGCCACAATTCCAAATTGGAGGTTATGACATTGAAATAGTCAATGAATATCTATTCCTAGGAGTCCTTTTCAAATATAATGGTAATTTTTTCTCATGGAGAAAGGTAACTTGAAGCAAGGGATAAAGGCAATGTACGCCCTTATACAAAAGATTAAAGAAAGTAATGTACCAAATGACTTACAATGTTAACTTTTTGAATGTATGGTCTCACCAGTAATGTTATATGCATCTGAAATTGGGGTGGGGGGGGGGTGGGGGTGTGAGAATACTGATCTGCTTGAGACTTGCCAAATAAAAGTCCCTTTACGCATGGAAAAGAGTACACCAAATATTATGGTCTATACCGGGCTAGGAAAATACACCCTACACATAAAAATACCATATACCATGATTAGGTTCTGGGCTGACATAATAAACGTGGGATACGGAAAACTGTCATTGATACTATATTATATTAGTCTACACTATACAGAAAAAAAGAGTACACAGTTTAAATGGATAGAGAAGATAAAAGCAATCCTAACGTTAACAGGTTATGCTGAAGCATTTGAGAAAGACAACATAAATAAAACACAATTAACTAATCAAGTACAACAGTTTTAGAAAATCAATTTAAAGAGAAATGTAGAACTGACATCAGCGAGTCTAGCCGGTTATCATTCTATAACAAGATAAAAAACGATGTAAATTTGGAACGATGTTTCACAATTCTACCCCACCGTGATGCAATAAGGTTATGTCATTTTAGAACGCTAAATCACAAATTAACTATTGAGACTGGGCGGTGGACGGGAACGGAAAGGAGTGAACGTCTTTGTGATTTATGTAACTGTGCAGAGGATGACTGCACTTTCTTTTTGTCTGTCCCAAATATAACACAGAAAGACAGAAATGTATCCCTGAGTACTAAACCACCCATAACACAATAGAAACAAATTAAAGGGCTCCTTTCAATGTGCAACATACCTGTGCTAATAACCCTATGTAAATACATTATCCATGCGAAGATAAAGCTATAACTCGTGATTTTAAACTCGCATACAATTATGCCTGCCCTATTTAAATTGTCCACGTATATAACCATTTTAATTAAACCTAAACAATGCTAATGTGATAACAAACTGTACATAGGATTTATGAGAAACATTGATGCTCTGTTACATCTTAATGTTATAATGCTAACAATATGAAATATGCAATTTATATCTACTGCCAGTATATTAATTGTAAAATAGTTTCCCTCATATGCTTTATGTAAAGCCAGAGTGAATAAAACGTGAACTTGAACTTGAACTTGTCATGGACATTTAAAAGTGTGCCAAGTGTACGAATTGTATGTCTGTGATGGATATTCATTATTAAACAAGAAATCAGTGTTACACTGATGATATATTGGCGAAAGTTTAGGCATTTTTAACTTCTTTGACATTTTGACATTATGAATGCGCAGAGTACTTGTCTGTCCTTGAACAGGTAATGGACTTGCAAGCTTATGCTATGGTGTAGATTGCTCATGGGTTTCCGTCAGAATGTTAGCATAGCCATACACACATGTGCAAGTACTCGTGAAAAATTGTGATAATTAAACTTACCAGTAATCATGGTATCTCTGATTAGCTATGCGAATCACAATCGTCGATACTATGCTCCTTCAGTTCAATGTTGTGAAGCATCTTGTGTAGAGTAGTGCGCCGCAGAATTATAGTCACTTGATTTAGTTGCAAGTTACAACGTATTTTTGTTAAATCAGCAGACAGATTAGTGTATGATGATGGCTCCTGCACAGTCATGCCAGCAGCTGTTTTCCACATGAACTAGATGGATTCTGGACTGCTGTTGTATGTTGGGAATTAAATGTGCATTGTACTTGTAAGATAAACACACTCCACTTGTATCTAGTCTAAGAATGCTTCGGTAATGTCTTCAAATTGTAACACTACAACTAGATAAAAATTTCCCCTGTTAAAAAATACACTGATTTTTACAAAATCTGAATGACGAAGTAATTGTCGCAATCAGGTCTCTTCAGTAGGATTCAAACTGTATTTGACATATTCCATCTGCATTTGCTTGGAGATGTCTATAATTAGCTGGTATCTTTCTAGCACTGCGAAGTCAATATTCAACATGAATGTTTATTGAAGAAATACATCAAATGGTTCCGACAAATGACAATCACAAAAGTGCTCTCTCTCTCTCTCTCTCTCTCTCTCTCTCTCTCTCTCTCGCTCTCTCTCTCTGAGTCAAAGGCTTTGCTTTCCTAATTGCAGAAGTTCTGTAATTAGCCGATGTCAAGATGCAGAGTAGAATCACCTCCTGCTCATAGTGGATCATGGCCTGAATATTTACTCACATGGTCGCCAGCAAGTGGTCAGAGTTGATAGGTCTGCTGTGGTGATGTTCCCAGCGTGCTTCCACAGCACTTCCATGTAACTCATCCTAGGTATGCCCTGCTTTTTCAGTCCATGCTGTTGTTGCCATAAGATTAGCTTACTTGCACAAAGTTTAAGAAGACTGTGACACTGACCTGTCAGGTACACTCCTCCAGATACCACTTTGTCACCCAGCGTCAGTATCTATCCAAAGATATAAGGTTTCATTCGGTGTGTACACCAAGGAATGTTAAACACTCACACCGCATACATGTCTATGTTTCATTTCGGCTCACAGCCAAACAGAAACATGGATTCAATCGTGGATGTGAAAAATTATCAATCCATGACAAGCCCACCCACCTCCAAATATGTTGTACATGATACAAGATTTTCTTCGCATTGAGACATCAATTCTTTACATTTTGCTTGGACTCTGTATTAAATAGCTCTTGCTGTATCTTATTACTGCCTCTGTTATACCTATGTTAAATGACGCTTTCTAAATAATATTCCATGATTTGCTGTGTCCAATTTACATGTAAAATCACTATGATGAATTTTCAGTAATGTACTCTGTTCCAGGACTATCTTTTGAACAGGTAAGGCATGGTACATGTATGATTTCTGTCTTGTAAATTCAAATTGCAAATTATGTTGTATTTCCTAAATTTGTGGATGCAAACATTATCTGGGTATAATTTATAAGCTTTTATAATGTAATTTGTAATGATTGCCTTGTCCACTGTCCTCTTATAAATCCAGTGTCAGATTTGTCATGGCATATGCATGATTACTGTATTCTGCGGCTGTAGTAGTGGGAACATCCTACAGCTGCAATCTGATCTTCTTCGCTTTTGCCCACTGTGTCTTGTCCGCAGCCAAAATCCTTAGCTTCCTCAGGTCCATTCTTGACTTGAGTGTACCGAGTCCTGCTTTCTCGGTCACCTCGTAGCACGCTTAGCAGATTTATGCAATGGCGTCCTCTTCTGATACTGCATTTGCTGGCTCCGAGTAGGGCGAATTCCAAGGCTCTCTGTGCTGGTGTGTATTGCACATCTTGTATATTACATCGTTGGAAAGTATGCTAACTGGCCATCGGTGTCCAGTGTGATTGCGGTGGCAGGCGTCAAGTCTGCCCAGAGGTGTCTTTGGAGCTGCCCAGCTGTTACAGTTATACATCATCAGGGATATGGCATATGCGTTGTCAGAAAAGTAGCATCATGGTTTGAGTAGTACACATCATAGACATCATAAACAACAGTCTCATCCCATCGATTGAAATACATGTGGTCAATGAGTGTACCAGAGTCCGTTGTGGGTCCCGTTATATACGGTATGAAGCCAAATCTTTCAAGGATGGTTACTATGGCTGATGTTGCATGGTCGGTGAGGTCATTATTAAAATCCCCAACACTGGATGTTGGGAAATTTGTTGGGATCAAAGTTACAATTTCTTAAGTAGTTCAAGAAATGTTGACATGTTCAGTGATGGTGGCCGGTAAACAAGGCAAACAATGAAAGTTGTCCTTGCTGTTTGTAGACTGACAACTTTAGATTGGAGTCCCTCCACTCTTGAAATGGAGATTTCTTTTAGAATGAGGTTAACAGAGGCGTACAACATATTTTTTGAATTGCGTGCTAACATAATCTATGCATGAAATACGGTTACGTAGTAACTTCGCCTCCACGTACACGCACACGTTATCTCTAACAATAAAACACAGATATTTTTAATATTTTGAGAATATAATAATGCCATATTAGTTTTCTCAATTTGTACACGTAAAATATTTCCTTAGCTCGATTACCTCCTGAGGTACATTCACACGAAAACATGTATCCCATTTTTAGGCAGAGTTGCATACGACAGGCATCTTCTCGCCTTAATCCGATGACGTCATAAGGCGCTGGCGTCAAAATACGGGTTTTTTTCAAGTGGGTTAAAATGGTCGACTTTGAGGCGTAAATGCGTCTATTTGTAAGCCGAGATAATTAAATGACATCGTACCACGTGGTCATACTTGCAGACCTTTGACCTCCTGCTATGTGAAGTAACATTACGCTTATGGGATTGAGGGCAATCAATCAGGTCATCATGTATTTCTTATCGAGCAATATCATTGGCTGAGACCCACGGTTCATTTATATTTAGGACGTCTTGTTAAGTTACTTCTACTTCTACAGGATAATTTGCATATTTTCGAATTCTTTAGTGTGGGTATCACACCCTGCAAGCGCGGTACTCGATACTACGGGGAAAGAGTGGGAGGGCGAGACCATGCGATAGGACGATAGGATACTGATCAACCTACATCCAGTAGACCGACTAACCCCAATAATTTTAGCGGTAGTTATGTATTTTCTCGGACCTTTGATTTAAACAGGGTTTATTTTTTAATCTATGTGGGAGCACAATAAGACATGTCTTTTGAGCGTGTCTCCCACTTACATACAAATATATTACATTAAATACATCTTTAAAGAGTGACGAACGGAGAATGGTCAAAGCACGCAAAATCATGTTTTTTTGTAATACTTAATTGATGACATACTAAGCGTTGGTGTATGAATTGTATGGCGTTATTATTTAATAAAGATTATGTTGAATATTTGGAAACTAATTTGACTGGGCGCTGTTGCTGCCATACGCGTCAAACAGCACGCGGTCAAATTTAATTTCAAAATATTCAACCGCTTACCCAAATGGTTGTCTGGAAATTGATAGTCGTGAAGTGTGGGTGCAGCTTAGCTAGAGATGGGCGGGGCATAGTTAACACCAGATTCCTCCATTTGCATGATGACGGCATATCGTGAATTTTATGGCGTGTCAAAATTCATGACATTAACCAAAATTATTTTAACAGTGATGGTTTGCGAAGATTTGTCAACTTCCTCTTAATTCATAGAATATGATAACAATTTTATTTTTGGCGGATTGTAGTGGTATCTAATTCTCGTTTGTGATCTCGTTTCACCCCTCTTGTGGCAATAGTGCATTAAAGCGCTCAAAATACTATTTATTTCAACTAACCATTTAATCGCCAATACTTTTAATTGAAATTCTGATCTTTGCAGCCAAAAACAGTATTTTTGTAAATTTATAACGAAAAAAATAGATTTCTGTTATCCTTCAAATGGACATTCATCAAAAGTGTAATAGTCAAGAATATTCAAATTTCTGCTTAGGGTTATTTTTCAATTGCTGACCAAGAAGAGTATTTATGAAAATTTACCACTTGACTGACTGGCTCGGTGTTTTGCCGCAGTGCATACAGTTTGACTGAGCCAACACAAGGTACAGACGTAAGACGTTATTGTGCTGATTTAGTGGTAAATTACTGGAAAACAAGACTAAAAACACGCTTACAAACAGTTAACAAAATATATCAAGGTCAATGGGTAATTGATATGTAATTGTTTGCTTTAATGTTTTGGTCCTTTTCCAGGTTACAATCATAGTTTTTGATCGATCCCATCAATGTTCTTATCTTAGCCTGCAAATGGACATTTCTCAAGATCACTGCAGAGGTCGTTTTTGACCAACTTGACCATTAAAGGGATGAGTTAACACAAGAGGGTGTTAAGCGATTGTTAAATAAAGAAATAGTGCTGTTGGTCAACAATAACTGATGACGCCATAAACACACAATTATGGCGTCATAAAGCAAAATAGTTTTACACTTCCGCGTTCATTACATGTCTATGGCGCCATGCTTAACACGCCAGGAAAGGGTTCCGATCTGCATGCCACTCATCTATCTGACATCATAATCAATCATATGTAGGCTGACGTCATAATACATAGTGACGTATCTAGCTCTGTCAAGAACATTGAATAGTCCACCCATGAATTGCATGCTTTTACTATTTAATAAACATTCTGTTGAATATTTTGAAACTAATTTGACTGGACCCTATTACTGCTATAGGTAGCAGCAGCACTCACTCAAATTAGTTTCAAATTATTCTACGGCTTAGCTCTATAGTTATCTTGAAATTGGGATTCTGGAAATTCATGATTCAAAGCATATAAATTGCTTCCAACACGCGGAATAATGTGGACTGAGCTTAGCTAGAAATGGGTGGGCATAGCGAGAAATCGATCAGTCTATAAGCTGGTGCTGGCCGCTTCACACTACTGCAGAATCATATAGCCAGAACTAACAACAGTTATTCGGTTACTTTTCTTTAAGAGTGGAGGAATCCAGTTTCTCAGTCAATCATATGACGGCATAATCAACTACGTCACATGTAGGCTGACGTCACAATCAATTAGCCTGTGAACAAGTTGTATGAATTGTATGTCTTTACTATTACATAAACTTCTGTTGAATATTTTGAAAATAATTTGACTGGACGTTGTTTCTGTCATATGCAGCGACAAGTCCCAGTTTACGTGAGGAATCACATGAGGTAAATACTGTCTGAAATATTTACGAATACTGCTCGAAATTAAGTGCCTTTTAAGACTAAGGTACCATTTCTCCTGAAACCAAACGATTTTCTCCAATAAATAGGCAAAAAGACTTACTTCTTCAGAACCGTTGAAAGCAAATCCATAAGAAAATGGCCACTTAAACGGCCAGGTATTGTAATTCTCGGCGTACACCTTAAGACGTATTGTACAGCTAGTTGTCAACCAGTTGTGTTTTGAGCGTACATATTACGACTTTCGAGCTAGTGTTCATGTATTCACCTGCGTTAAACATGGATGAGTGCTGTTTTATGTGGTTGAAATATCGTTATAGGTAGTTTCAATATGTCTCATTCATATAACTTTCTCGTTCATTTACCTAAAAGGAAACAAAGAAATACGTATTTGAGAGAGAGAGAGAGAGAGAGAGAGGAGAGAGAGAGAGAGAGAGAGAGAGGGAGAGAGAGAGAGGAGAGAGAGAGAGAGAGACAGAGAGAGAGAGAGAGAGAGAGAGAGAGAGAGAGAGAGAGAGAGAGAGAGAGAAAGAGAGAGAGAGAGAGAGAGAGAGAGAAAGAGAGAGAGAGAGAGAGAGAGAGAGAGAGAGAGAGAGGAGAGAGAGAGAGAGAGAGAGAGAGAGAGAGAGACAGAGAGAGAGAGAGAGAGAGAGAGAGAGAGGAGAGAGAGAGAGAGAGAGAGAGAGAGAGAGAAGAGAGAGGAGAGAGGAGAGAGGAGAGAGGAGAGAGGAGAGAGGCTAGAGAGAGAGAGAGAGAGAGAGAGAGAGAGAGAGAGAGAGAGAGAGAGAGAGAGAGAGAGAGAGAGAGAGAGAGAGGAATGGAGCGAGGGGGAAGAGGCCAATGGAGCGATGCGTGGAGGGAGGAAAAGCTGAAGGGAGAGATCGGGTCGGTGACAATGAGCGTCATTAGGACAATACGAGTGTGTTTAATAATTATTTGGTATGTTCAACGCATTGCAACAATAACATAGTTTTTATTCCACAATTTGAAATTTCATGAAGACATTGCTTCTGCTTTTCTACAACGGTGGAACTTTCTAAATTGTATTTATGCCGTGGATGGGAAACACACCAGACATGTTCTTTTGGATTCACTATAACCACATACAATGGCTGTTTGACGATGCACCTTTTCGATCATCAAGAACTGGTCACTAATGGTTTGTGTTCGCATATTACAGGTATGCTGAATAGAAATATGATTTTTGTAGCCGCAAGCGTATCGTTCTATATGTGGTTCGTAAAACAGCCAGGGAGTGACAAAATGTGCGTGGTCGTTATGTACGCATTTGAGTGTACATTTTTCATCATACAAATTGATTGATTTTCTTCACATTTTACCATTTACAAACATATTATTTTGTTTTTGTGATCCGTACATCCATTAACAGGTAACCATGTGACGCAATACGCGCTCCTGGTTGGTTTATAACCCAGCAACTCCTTAACCTGCTCAAAATCTCTTGCTTCTCTCACAGTCTTGGCACATGCAGGATCAGCTAAATCATGTGTCATAACATTTAAAACGCCTGGGCCGTCCTCTTCAGGATTGCCAAGGTCGTCAATAACCGCCACCATGGACTTCACATTATTGTGAAATCGAGCTTGAAGTGAATATATGTGTTCGTGCTGGAGTACACAATCGGCCCTGTTGCAATCCAGTGAAGATGTGAGCGCCTGCACAAGACGTGACAACTCTGGCCCTGCTAACATCCATCTGCGCAATATCACTGGGTCCTGCATCAACCCAATGGCCGCGTCATCGCCATTGACCAGGCCATTGGTATGTTCACGTGCCTGATCAATTGGTGTTGTGGAGAACGCATTTATTGCTTTCTGAACGGTGATTTTGCCATGATAGAATTGCATGATTATTGTTAGATGCTTCGTGCATAGATCCATCAAAGTAATGGACCTTTCCAGTTTTAGCTGTGCGCCGCCCATCTCTATCTAAGCTCCACCAACACCACGTGTTGGTATCGATCGATCCTGACTCTCTGACTATGGCAGCAACAGATCCCTGTCATATTACTTTCAAAATATTCAACATAATATTTATTAAATGGTAAAGACATACAATTCGCACGTATAGGAGTATTAAGCGTTAAAGACGGACTATTTCGAATCACTCATGGTGTCATAACGTCATCATACACATCACATAGTCGATTATGGCGTCATATGATGGATGGATAAACTTGGACACGCCCATTTCATCAAGGCCAGCCATCTATAACAATGAGTGTGATATACTGCGAAGGAACAATGACATAACTTAATATATGTCTGAAAAGGTTACATATGAATCATTGGAGGGTGTAGATTGGCGGCAGTCACCTGATGGGGCGTACCTTGTACGTGTAACATGATACGTTTTCAGAAATGAATCAGCTGTCCTCGGTGATGATATTGCAGCGGTCACCAAAGCAGGACTTCCTTTACAATTTTTATGTCAACGTCACATTGTTTTCAAGTCGGTATATCGATATGTAAACTGCCAAGCATCAGTACAAACTGGCCTTCGCTGTACTCATCCGACCATCTCCACTAGATTTGCTTGGCAAGAGCAAGACATGTTTTCTCACATGATACAACAGACGTTTGGCCCGGATTTACGTGGCAAAAGTTGAAACAGTGAGCATGAAATTATACTTCTGGGACAAGAAGCACCACCTGTGATACATTACGATAGTAGCGCGAGTAGATTTTTATTTTTTTTCTTGTTGAAATTGATCATGCATGCTTATTAATATGCTGTGGTAATAAAAAATAATGTTGTCTAGTCGTTTTATTTGACAATAATCTGCAGTAGTGGAGGAATGACAGCGCACAAATGTGTCCACTGTTTACTACGCCTAAATTTTACTGACGTAGATCTACGGCTACAACAAATCTATTTCGCTTGAAACTATATCAGAATAACATTAACTTATGATAATATATGACTATGTAAAGTACAGAAATTGTTTCACAAAGTGTACAATTTTTCGACTAGCCCCCCCCCCAACCCCACCGCCACTAATATATTACTATAAAATGTGTTTATAACTGACACAACTCGTGAATAGATGTTAGAGATACTCGTCAAGAGCCGCCCCCGCCCCATCATACACCCCACCCACCATACCCTACAGATCTTTTATTCCAGAAGGTGGAGGGATGTTCTCGAAACGTGAGCAAAGATAAGACTTTGGTTGCCACTAGTTCGTGAACCAACGATATTAAATTAATTTATTTACCCAGATTTGAGATAACAAATTCGAATACCAACCAATGGGAATTGTTTTGAACTTTTATTGACTTACCTGAAAGCAATTGCATATCCTGTCCCTGATTATGTATCACAAGACGGTCACGATCAAGCCTGCCTTTCCTGGTGTGACTCGACGGTGATATAGTATATAGACCATTAGAAAACAGTGAAGTAATCCTGATCAGTGAAAATTATAATAGAGAACACATCACCACACCATGATGCTTGGAGCTGCAATCATCGTCATTCTGTCTATCGGGGTAGGCGTCTCAAGCACAGGGCCAGTGCAACAAGTGCCTTTGCACAGGAACCCATAATTCAGACAAAAAAGTGAGAGAAATTCATTCTTACCTCTCCTTGTCTACATGCGTAGATGCCACACCTACAGTACAACTCATAAATCCCTCAACGTGTTTCCAAAAGAAAAGGAATTTGAACACGATATAAAAAAACGTTCTATTGAATGTGTGAATGTGCTTGGATTGGAAGACATTGTTGCCTTGTTCAACTGTATCGTATTTATTTTGTGCTTGAAACATGTTATTTTATTTATGAGGTGTACTATATAAGAATGGTGTGGCAAAATCCAACAGCTCTCTGGCATCAGGGCCCCTTGCAGCAAAACGCTCGAAACTAGACCCTAGATTTCTCGCGATCTTAGCTGCAGTTCTGAGAGCCACGGGTAAGGGTTTCAGAAACATTGCACAGGTACCCCTGAGACATAAGTCTAGCCAACGATTTTCAGTCAAATTACTTTCAGAATACTCAACAAGAATTAGTTACTTATGAATATAAATTAGTGCCTCTCTTGTTTGACGCTTCGCAAGGCAGCAATGTCTTCCTATCTAATTACGATCAATGATCGATTAATCAACAGTACGTTTTATTTAGTTTTGTAAACATTGATTTCTTAGCTGTACTGTATGCTTAACCCTGATAACAGAGGTTACTGGGGGCAGTATTGGGCTGATACGGCCCACTATTGTCCCAGTACCGGCCCAGTAAGCTGCGTTATCAAGCAAAGAAAATGAAAATACTGATCTTCCAAGAATTTATATAGACAACCAAGAGATACATAAGGCCCAATCTGCCTAAATTTCTAGGCGTATATTCAGACAAGCATCTCACAAGGGAGAAGCACATAGAAACTATTACATCAAAGGTAGCAAAGAATATTGGTATCATGCGTAAACTTAAATTATATCTACCAACGAATTTTTCATGACATGACATGACACTATTGACATGGTCCAAACCCCTTGGTTTGATTACGAAGCCTAAACCCCGGCATGTGGCCTGTTTTTGCTCCATGAGCACTACCTTATGGCCTGTCTGTAGTTGCTGCTCTGAGTGCATAGCTACTTTAGTCTCTTGAATACATGTAATATCGATGTTATAGTGTGCACAGTATGAGGTTTGCCTCTTTGAAGTTGCACCCAGACCACGTACATGCCACGTAGCTATGGTAAGCTCCTGGGAACATCGCGTCGTCCGAGGATGTCGAGCACAGTTTCTTGTTTAAGAAAGATTAGACATAATCAGAGTTGCCTCTGTATGCAGATGTCAGCCCACGATCATCGATGAGTTAGTTTCCCAACAAAGTTGGTACTTACGGAAGAGACCGGCGTGGAGGTTTCATTCTTCTCCCTCAAAACACTTAATTCGGAATGCTCGTTCCTATGGAGGCACATACCTATATTCTGACCATAAGCTAGTCATTTCATGCCTTCAGATGACCGATCTCTACCTAATATATAAACGCCATGCCAGGCAAGATGGTAGAGTCACCTACAACCTACCCAAGCTCATCAGCGACACTGACACTCAAATGTCATACAAAAAGGCCCTCGGGGAACAGCTAGCTAACATCGAGGTCAGCTCCAATCCAAACGAAGCCCTAACCAAAATACTCAAATCTATGGAATCATCATCTACCAGCACCATAGGTGTTCCTAAAAACTACCAAACTAGGTATACTGACGACCCTCTAGTAGTGAAACTGTCAGCAGAGCAAAAAGCGTTTTGGCTGTGCATCTATCAAAGTTGTCAAAGTGAAGACCGCACCAAACTACGCCGGGAGCGCAATTACATTCTGTGCCACATTAGCGAACGCTTATAAGATCTTGCTATTCAACAAGCAGACTCACTAGCAGATTAAATCACTGCCACGGATGACTGTCACAAAATGTTTCGGGCAGCCCGAGCCCTGAGAGTTACTGACTACACACCACCACTCACTGCACATAACTCTGAAGGACACTTTACCGAGACTGACCAGGGAAAAGCCGAGGCGATTCGAGAATTGTTCAAGGAGCAGTTCACTAAAAACGATGATGAGCCCTTGCGCCCATTCTCAAGAGACCCCAGGCCTTTACTAACACAAATTAAAGCAGCAGATTTTGAGAAGGCACTTAAAAGCCCTGAAAAATGGACGTGCACCGGGAATGATGGCATGAGCAATGAACTAAATATGCAAGTGACATTATCTCAAAACCGATCACGCACCTAATCAATTCAGCTTTGTATGCACCACCTTCCCAGGGCACTGTAGGCCAAGGCACCAGTATTGCACTACCCAAGCCCAAGAAGTCACCTGTCCCCAGCCAATCTATGGCACATTGTGTTCCTCAATGGCATACAGAAAATCCTATCCAATGCTACTCTATGCCGCATCCGAGACAAGATCGATGACTTCACTGGGCCATGTCAAAGTAGCTTCAAACGTTGACGTAGCTGCGCAGACATTGTACCGGCTCAACGCATGCATGTGTCGGTAGTCATGTCCGAACACTGGGATTTGCACAAAATGGGCATTGACATGTCACACGCATTTGACACAATTAATCGCTCAAAGATCCTATACTCCGCCAGATCAGTTGCAATGAAGATGAGCTACGACTAGTGAGACTACTGCTTGAGGACACCAAGCTGAGAGGACAAGTCAAGTCAGTGAAGTCTGTAGAGCTTGAAACATCAATCGGCCCCCTACAGGGAGATGGTCTATCTCCGGTGCTTGTCACCTGTTCCCTTGCTGCTGCATTAATATCCGTGCGGGAAAGTTCCACAAGGCCAACCCCCACCCCTACCCCCACCCCAGTGTCAATACTGGGTATGCCTCTAGAGTAGAATATGCCGACGATGTTGACTTCATAGATGAGGAAAAGAAACCCCTTGACCAAGTTCTCCCAATAGCTGCAAGCAAACTAAAAATTGAGAATCTCTATGAATGAATCCAAAACAGAGTTCATCCACATATACATATCGACAAAGCATGAAACTATAGAAAATGACGACCCACTTCGTGGCGGCGAACCATGGAGAAAAAGTAAAACCCTGGGCTCACTGCTTTGCAGTACTGTTGACATTTCTGCACGCTGTGTCTTCTGGAAGCTATGGATTCGTAGATCAAAGATTCCCTTGATAAAGAGGCTACGTTTATGCAATCAAACCTGCGTATCCTTGATGCTGTATAACTGTAACAGCTGGGCAGCTCCAAAGGCGGCTCTAGACAAACTCGATGCCTGCCACCACAAACACATACGCACTATCACTGGACACGATGGCCAGACAGCATAATTTCCAATGATGCACTGTACAAGAGATGTAACACGTCGTCGCTGTCTGTATATGTCGGCCAGCAAAAATGGCCCATGTTTGCCCATGTGCTAAGGATGTCAGAAAAGACACCAGCACAGAGACCCCGGGAGTTCGTCTTACTCGAAGCCAGCAAATACAAAGACAGGAGAGGACGTCATTGCATAAATCTGCTAAGCATGCTATGAGGTGGCCTCAAGAAAGCAGGACTCGGTACACTCAAGTCAAGAATGGACCTGAGGAAGCTAAGGCATAAGCATATATGAGCCTATGAGAGAGATCGCGTTGCGAAAACGACTAAGTTCGTTAAAACGCATGATGCGCAAAGCGTGCATCTAGATGCTATTTTTGATAGAGCACGTAGTTTACGACCAAGATAGGATGGCACTTTTGGTGTACCGAGATGGTACCCTGTAATCCGTTTTGATTACCTATTCCCGTTAAATCTGGCATTAATCAAGACCAGAATTCGACGGGCTTTTTAAATCTGTAAACCATTTCAAAATCGGTTAAGAAATGCTATCCACGGAAAATCCTTCTTGATTATCTTCAAAATATTACCGTGATGTCATAACCACGTTGACGCAGAACTTCTAGAATGTTCTAGAACATTCGACTGCGCTATTATTAGCTATGCGCTGATTGGCTGTTGCTCGAACGATGATTGGTTGGAGCCTGAGCCTGTGACGTCACGAGGAGTATAAAAGAAGACGCAATCCAAAGATCGAGAGCATCCTCGGCCAGGGGCTGAACAGGTTGGATCTGTACCAGCTACTATCAGCGCAACAGACAATACGCGTATTACTTCGCTATATGTCGGGTTTTTCTCCCGTAGCTGGCAGTTGAGCAACCCACCGCACTAAAACAATTTTGTAGCTCCCTACTTACGGGAGCAATTTGGAACTTTCTGATTACTGTTCACGAATATCAATATCTACTTTGGAACACAAATTTGCGGTGAGGCCTTTACGGCCTGAATATGTGATTCTACAGATGAAGAGGCAGGATGTTCTTTGATGGATGACTCGCCGGATCTGCCAGCCATGCCTAAAAGTGGTATTTCAACTGTCACCGCACTAATATCGTGTATGATCTTCTGACTTTCAACCGCAGCAAGTAAACTCTGCCCGGTGCATCTTCAGAGCTGGCTGATGTACCCAGCACTGTGAAGCTTTGTTTTGTATCTTCGTTTGCCTCTGACAACCCCCGCTTGTGATCGGGTTGTTTACAACTTCCATCCGTGCCATCGGTGTACGGGAATTTTCTTCACCACAGTAGTACTATCGTATCTTTTGCTGACTGCTCGTCAGACATCCTATTAGGCTTACAGTGCTGAGCGATGTCCTCCTGCCATGAGTGTTCTTGCGGAAATCTTGTTTGCGGAAAACAGCTTGCGGGAACCAACCTGCGGGAACTTTCCAGCTTCCTGGGACTGCATCAACGCATGTCAACTATGGAATGACGTATCAATTTCAGTAACACGGTAGTCTAACTTAAGAATGACTACCGAGTGTTCAAGTAACTATACTTCAGTTTAATTATTTCTCTATATGTGTTTCGTTAATTATATTGTATCCGTAAGAATGGTCCTGATGACTAAAAGGTACCGTAACGGCCTTAGGACCGCTAGTTTTAATTTCTGTATTTGTTTATAGTTATTCTCATTTTCTGCAATGTGTTGTTAACCGCACTATAGTAGGGTCGTTAATCTGTACTAGTATATATAACTTTGATCATTTAATACCGGATTGATTGTTCTGGTTAGATTATGTATATATATGGCAAGTGGCCATCAGTTCATATGTTTTGCTTATTTATAGAAAATATAGGACTGCAGTGCACGTAGGAAACACTATACAGCAACACGTATATATGCAGCACCTTCACCCGCCGCCAAAATCTTTTCACTGAGGTCGCTGTCCGTGCTATAACGCTGTTTAGCCCGGCATGCTACTGATTAAACCCTTTCTATTCAGTTCGATAGGATAGGTTCAAAATGATTAGAGACACTTTCTTCACTAAGAAATCTGTAGTATATTCTTCTCTCCCGGCCGTGCGATAATCTAGCCCCGCACTCCGGTAAGACTCATAACTCTAAGATGTTGTCTCTCTTCATGCTCCACTCAGCCTTGTGGCTTCTTAATTGTTTGGATGTCCCTATCCGCACCATGGGCTGATCCGACTCTGGGAAACTATTGGGGTTTCCGAGCGATGATGGCCAGGGTGGGGTGTCACATACATTTCCCTTGTATCTTCGGATACTTAGTAGTTAGCACGTTTGCCAATGTAGGAAAGCACTGCGAAAACATATTAATTATTATTTTATTTACTGAACAAACCTCCCGCACCGCAGTGCAAAACAGGGCAACTTGTATATAAACCTAGCGACAGGTTAAACGGTTAGCGCCATAGGACCCAGTGACGGGCGAGATACGTATCCCCACCGAATTCCATAAGAATGTCTGGGAATGATATTTAGATCTGCCACGCCCTTACGGAAGGACATTTACGGTGGGTATTCGTCTCTCTCACCCCCACCATAAACGATAGAACAATTGTCTAATAATGCTTACGTGAAAAGTAACCTATGTCTTGTAACGTTTTATGTGTTTACGAAGCGGGACGTCCGGATTCTTATCCAGTTCGGAGATCTTACTACGTAACATGTATGAGCGCTGGCTTCAGTATTGATGTCGTGGGGCATTTGTTCTCAAAGACAGCCATGTCTAATAGCGAGGTAGATACCAGCCATTTGCGGCCAAAAATAGTTCTTGTTTTAAAAACAACTAAAAGCTAATTAAGCAAAGCAGAAGACCCGCATAAATAAAGCGGCAACTACTAATTCAGCATACTAAGAATCACATAAGATGGTGACGAGGGAATCCATCGGGAATCACCCGTCCCGTCTTCACGTAAAACAGCACGCAACCCCATAGTCATAACCTCACTAGGTCTGGTATTTTATTTCTTAATCATTTTTGGTTGAAATATTGGAGTGGGCCCATTTTTGATTACTACTCTTCTCCCGCTTTAAGCAGTGGTGACACCTTCCCGAGACGGAGGCCCGCGCGAGGCACTTGCCTCTCACAAGGATTCAGCGACGACGGTCCACGCGAGGATAATACTCCTCACCCAAACTAGCATGAGGAGTAGTGCTCGCGTGAGGCACACAACTTTTCGTCCGAGATAACCTTCTTCCTTTCAGCTTAGAGGTATAATAACTTATATTAAGTTAATTAGTTAAGTCTCGTGTACGGGAGCCCCATGTTTAAAAGTTCATCTACCTGTCTCTATGTCTCGTATTTTCGTATGCTCTTATCTTAGTTTTATTTAGCATTTTTATAATTGTTTAGGTAAAATCATTGTATAGACTTATATTTTTAGGTCACCAAAATCAAATCTTGTAAGTCCATAGATCACGAAATTGCTATGGACAGGCATATTGGTGACACAAATTCTTGGGATGAGACTGGTGTATTTAATTTTCGCGACGATGGTCGTACGGCCCCACCGGAACGATTGAGTTTCACCGGCCTTAGGAGCCAGTTTTTGTTACCCGCAGGGCAGTCTCGTACAGGGTCCGTCACCCCGAGACCGGATGCTAACCAGTGTCATCATTCGTCGTGTGCTTGCGGTGCGGCGAGTCGACATGATACACCGGAACGGCCAGACACTACCAGGCGAGCTACAATTTCTATTACTACAGCCGCAGAATACAGTCATCATACACACCAACGAATTTAATAAAACAAACACTCTACAGCACACTAATTCTACCACATATCATATAGTGTAATACTATTTGGACTAATGCGCATAAAACAAAACTAACACAGTTACAACCATTGCAAAAGAAGGCCATTAAGTTATTCTCTCAAGCAGCAAATGACCAATACACGAGAAATTAATAAAGCTCAATGACGTGTACAAACTGCAACTGTATTCTGTTCCATAAGGGCAATTTACCAGAACCGCTATCAGATTCTTTTTAAAACGCAATACAGAAGGAGACTCCTATAACACTATAGTCAAACATACTCACAATACTGCCGCACAGAAACATCCAGAATCAAAATACAAACACAAGCCATACAACTCTGGAACTGCATCGACGAAGACACACGCGCACAAATTATCACCCAAACATCATACAAACGTACCATTAAAAACGCGATAATAAAAAAATATTAGTATTAAATACTTAATGTTCTATTATCCCTTGTCATTCACTAACATAAATCTGAAAGAACAATGTGGCCGCAGCTAGATGACCAAGGCGATCACCATGGCTGTTACATACATATACTATAAGTCTAGTCATCACACCAACAAGCCAGCGTATTAATAAGGGCCCGTAACCTCATAGAAACTGCCTTTGGTGGGCCACCTTTATGCACTTTGTACGTACTACTATAAATAAGCAAATTAAACTTACTTGAATTAACCTCAATAACACAGGTTATTGGGCTGGTACTGTGCCAATAGCGGGACAATAACACACATTATTGGGGAGTACCCGTTACGCTGTCAAAACTCAATGATCATTGCGTGGAGTCTGAATTCATTGTTCCAGTGATAGAGCTCCTTGTGTCCCAATACATACGCAGAAATCTATGCAAAAAATCACTGGCATTATAAGCAGTTCTGGCAGATTTGGAACTGGTGTTCATTTTATTGATTGAGGTCCGATAATGATAAATGGGCATTACATATATCGTAAAATTGTATCGAGGAATTTGTATTACTCTACAGACTATGGTAGCTTGCGTGCCAGTCCGGCAGCCATGCGGAATTGGCCATTATTGCGATGAGAACCTGTGTTGCTTTAATCCCCCTAGTAACCGACCGACGGATGTACCAGCTGTCAGCGTCAGGGAACTCACAGGTCAGTCACTTGAAACATGACGATGGGATTGAATAGTTTGAGAGGATAGGAAATGTACATTATTCACACAAAATGTCATAGGGGCGGTGGTGGCGTGGATTCCATTCTATTTTCATTCCTCATGTTTTCACGAAGAGCGCAAGCAAATGCCTTGAAAATATTAGCATAATGTGTAAACTGTTACATATTTCTAAAGCTCTTCTACACTAGGAAACATAAACAATAACAACAACAGCAGCAGCAACAACAACAACAACAACAACAACAACAACAACAACAACAACAACAACAACAACAACAACAACAACAACAACAACAACAACAACAACAAAACAAAAAAAACAACGACAACGATGATGATGACGATGATGACGACAACAGCAGTGGCAGCAGCAGCAGCAGCAGCACCACCACCACCACCACCACCACTACCACCAGCGCAACAGCAAATGTATGACAAGGAAAATAAATGTGCTAACATAAAATAGAATAACCTTGTCATGTAATAGTTAGATAATTTCACGCAATATGTGACCACAGGTGTGTGTATGCCCGCGACCGCTCCAGGAGAAACTTGTGGAACCTGGCCTGACGGAAGTGGCATAAGATGTAGATGCATAGAAGGATACGAGTGTTTAAAACGCTTCGAAAATTCAATTGCCCAGAATGGTACATGTGAAAGGCTACCAGAAATTATACCGTTTAAATAACCGATTCTTCATTTTCATTTAGCCTATCGGCCAATTGTCCTATTTATTAAATAAACATTTCTGCTTTTCAAATTTATTTAAGATCTTTTAATCTTTACTTTAAAGGTGTTAATAATGCTTGCACAATACATTCCATAATGTATACATGGGTGTTTCCATTGCTTAAGAAAACACATCTGGGAGAACATTGTAATGTATACATGGGCGTTTCCTTTGTTTAAGAAAACACATCTTGGAGAACATTGTAATGTATACATGGGTGTTTCCTTTGTTTAAGAAAACACATCTGGGAGAACATTGTAATGTATACATGGGTGTTTCCTTTGTTTAAGAAAACACATCTGGGAGAACATTGTAATGTATACATGGGTGTTTCCTTTGTTTAAGAAAACACATCTTGGAGAACATTGTAATGTATACATGGGCGTTTCCTTTGTTTAAGAAAACACATCTTGGAGAACATTGTAATGTATACATGGGTGTTTCCTTTGTTTAAGAAAACACATCTTGGAGAACATTGTAATGTATACATGGGCGTTTCCTTTGTTTAAGAAAACACATCTTGGAGAACATTGTAATGTATACATGGGCGTTTCCTTTGCTTAAGAAAACACATCTTGGAGAACATTGTAATGTATACATGGGTGTTTCCTTTGTTTAAGAAAACATATCTTGGAGAACATTGTAATGTATACATGGGCGTTTCCTTTGTTTAAGAAAACACATCTTGGAGAACATTGTAATGTATACATGGGCGTTTCCTTTGTTTAAGAAAACACATCTTGGAGAACATTGTAATGTATACATGGGCGTTTCCTTTGTTTAAGAAAAGACATCTGGGAGAACATTGTAATGTATACATGGGTGTTTCCTTTGTTTAAGAAAACACATCTGGGAGAACATTGTAATGTATACATGGGCGTTTCCATTGCTTAAGAAAACACATCTGGGAGAACATTGTAATGTATACATGGGCGTTTCCATTGCTTAAGAAAACACATCTTGGAGAACATTGTAATGTATACATGGGCGTTTCCTTTGTTTAAGAAAACACATCTTGGAGAACATTGTAATGTATACATGGGTGTTTCCTTTGTTTAAGAAAACACATCTGGGAGAACATTGTAATGTATACATGGGTGTTTCCTTTGTTTAAGAAAACACATCTTGGAGAACATTGTAATGTATACATGGGTGTTTCCTTTGTTTAAGAAAACACATCTGGGAGAACATTGTAATGTATACATGGGCGTTTCCATTGCTTAAGAAAACACATCTGGGAGAACATTGTAATGTATACATGGGTGTTTCCATTGCTTAAGAAAACACATCTGGGAGAACATTGTAATGTATACATGGGCGTTTCCATTGCTTAAGAAAACACATCTGGGAGAACATTGTAATGTATACATGGGCGTTTCCATTGCTTAAGAAAACACATCTGGGAGAACATTGTAATGTATACATGGGCGTTTCCATTGCTTAAGAAAACACATCTGGGAGAACATTGTAATGTATACATGGGCGTTTCCATTGCTTAAGAAAACACATCTGGGAGAACATTGTAATGTATACATGGGCGTTTCCATTGCTTAAGAAAACACATCTGGGAGAACATTGTAATGTATACATGGGCGTTTCCATTGCTTAAGAAAACACATCTTGGAGAACATTGTAATGTATACATGGGCGTTTCCTTTGTTTAAGAAAACACATCTGGGAGAACATAGTAATGTATACATGGGCGTTTCCTTTGTTTAAGAAAACACATCTGGGAGAACATTGTAATGTATACATGGGCGTTTCCATTGCTTAAGAAAACACATCTTGGAGAACATTGTAATGTATACATGGGCGTTTCCATTGCTTAAGAAAACACATCTTGGAGAACATTGTAATGTATACATGGGCGTTTCCTTTGTTTAAGAAAACACATCTGGGAGAACATTGTAATGTATACATGGGCGTTTCCATTGCTTAAGAAAACACATCTGGGAGAACATTGTAATGTATACATGGGTGTTTCCATTGCTTAAGAAAACACATCTGGGAGAACATTGTAATGTATACATGGGCGTTTCCATTGCTTAAGAAAACACATCTGGGAGAACATTGTAATGTATACATGGGCGTTTCCATTGCTTAAGAAAACACATCTGGGAGAACATTGTAATGTATACATGGGCGTTTCCATTGCTTAAGAAAACACATCTGGGAGAACATTGTAATGTATACATGGGCGTTTCCATTGCTTAAGAAAACACATCTGGGAGAACATTGTAATGTATACATGGGCGTTTCCATTGCTTAAGAAAACACATCTGGGAGAACATTGTAATGTATACATGGGCGTTTCCATTGCTTAAGAAAACACATCTGGGAGAACATTGTAATGTATACATGGGCGTTTCCATTGCTTAAGAAAACACATCTGGGAGAACATTGTAATGTATACATGGGCGTTTCCATTGCTTAAGAAAACACATCTTGGAGAACATTGTAATGTATACATGGGCGTTTCCTTTGTTTAAGAAAACACATCTGGGAGAACATAGTAATGTATACATGGGCGTTTCCTTTGTTTAAGAAAACACATCTGGGAGAACATTGTAATGTATACATGGGCGTTTCCATTGCTTAAGAAAACACATCTTGGAGAACATTGTAATGTATACATGGGCGTTTCCATTGCTTAAGAAAACACATCTTGGAGAACATTGTAATGTATACATGGGCGTTTCCTTTGTTTAAGAAAACACATCTGGGAGAACATAGTAATGTATACATGGGCGTTTCCTTTGTTTAAGAAAACACATCTGGGAGAACATTGTAATGTATACATGGGCGTTTCCATTGCTTAAGAAAACACATCTTGGAGAACATTGTAATGTATACATGGGCGTTTCCATTGCTTAAGAAAACACATCAGGGAGAACATTGTAATCTGCGTAGCAGATCAACCAGACGTTAATAAACAAATGTTCCACCAAATGTATTGGAGAAACTAAGCAATGCCGTTAAAACCATCTACCAAACCCAGGTGACATTATTATGACATAGGGTCGCCAAATCTTGATGATAGGCAATGGAGTGTGAAAAAATAAACATGGGGATTCGATCTGCGTCTCAAGTAGTTGACGTCATAAAGAAATACGTCATTTGTTAACTGATATTATAATCAATTTTTAATCGCCTCGGCGTTTCCCTGGTCAAATTATAATCAGCGCCATGGGAAGGTGGTGCATAATAACGAGGATTTCATAACTTTTTACCTTTTTAAAGTCGGACCAGAAATGGCCGAGTTATCCACAAATGGCTCACTTAAATTATTTTCAAAATATTGCTTTGACGTCGTAATCGCGTGTATGTATTAAATGAATGGGGAATACGCTGATCACGTCACCCTTTCTAACCGCACGCTGATTGCTTCCTGCTCACCCACTGATTGGCTGGGGCGTCCTGCCTTTGACGTCACGAGTAGTATAAAAGGAGCTAAAAATCAAGAATCGAGAGCACTCGGCGAGGAACAGCCGACACGACTGCAAGGTTGCTGGACCAGCGCAGTGCTAGACGTGGACTAACGGCTAACTGACTGTGGTACATACACCGCAGCAGTGCCCTTCGGAATTCAGATCTCCTGCGCCGGTGGGCAAACTTGGATCCGCAATCACCAATTTTGGAAGCTCTCGGACGGCCATCCGAGGGCAAGTTAATTAAATAGAAGAACTCCCTTCCGGAACACTCACAGAGGAGCTTCAATTCTACAGGATGTAGATCCGAGGTGATTCTTGGTGATAACTCGCCAGATCTTCAGGACCACGCTGAAAAGTTGTATTAAACATCCGCGCAGCATGTCATGTGTTATAATTAACTGTTAGACCATAGTCTGGGGGCTCTGCCCGGTGCATCGCAAGAGCAATGCGATGTATCCCGTACGGTGTACCCAGTTATGTACATGCATATTTAATTACCACTGTAGCCCTCCATGTTACGTGCAACTTTCAAACCACCGTCGCCGGACGGACACTTCACAACATACTGTGTATATTTATGTATCAGTTATTCTGATTATCTAATGGACATCTTTCTATAACTGTTCTCCTTCACCGTCTTGAGAGTGAGCCGCATCAACAGTCTGCTTGCGGACATCTTTCCTGCAACTTCAGAATCGTGCCACCTCGTGCTACTCAACTGTGGCGTATCAATTTCCGTGATTTATGAACTCTTACTGTACCGATGACCAATAGGTACTCAAGTACGCTCGACATACAATTCTATAAACACACGGAACCCTCAGAGACATAATGACCACATTTTAACCATCGTGCAACATCTAAAACGACTGACGTTATTGAAATATTAAGTATTTAAAAACAATTTGTGCGTAATGACGGTTAAAAGGCAATACGTCTACAAAATATTCAACAAAAAATAGTTTACTAATAAATTAACGTTAGCAACGTCAAATTAATTTCAAAATATTCAACAGTTTTCCTGTATGGTATCGATGAAAATGAGATACGGGGAATTCATCGGTGAAAGGGTTAACTTTTTTAATCCAGAATACAATCCTATGAATCCATCACAAACAAGTCTTGGTTACCATTCCAACTGAACACTACATACCATTAATACAAGATTATATTTAATATTTTGCTACTAATCTGTCTGGTAGCTGTTACTTTCTAAGACAGTAACAGCTTACAGTTAAATTAGTCTCTAAATATTCTACAAAATAGTTTACTAATAAATTAACGTTAGCGACGAAACAGTCAGATTATTTTCAAAATATACATCAATATCGAACCGTAATTCCTCATACATCCTCTACCTCATACTCCCTCCTCATCCTACGTCCTCCCTTATCAGACCACCTCTTAAACTCTATTTTTTTACATTATCAAACATACTCTCTTATTATTTTTACCTTACATGCCACGGTAGATAACCACGGAGGGGGGGGGGGGGCGCACGCAGATATGTTAAAATGTAAAATACACAACTTTTAAGGGTTAACAGTTTCAGAATACACAAACAACAATATTCATTCAAACGATTCCACAGTGTTCCAGAATCTAACAAGTGTGCGCCGCTGTTCGCCATTGTTATCAAAACATAGAAAACGTGGGTCGCTGTTCGCCATTGTTCTTTTCGCTGGGCGGCTGTTCGTCATTGTTCTACCCTCTAGGCGGCTGTTCGCCATTGTTCTCGCGAAAAAGAACAATAGCGAACAGATACACCCGTTACCACTTACGCAATGTTTTTCCATGTCTCTAACTTCGTTTCCGTCACTGTCGTGCAAGATCAATGGCATTTTGTTGGGTTTCGGATTTATGCTCTTCATAATCTTCCATATATTCGAAGGATTCTTTTTATTATCAACCAGCGCTGTACTGAAGTAGTTTCGTTTGGAACGTTCAATTAGGGACATTACTTTATGTTTCAACTCTTTATATTTAGCAACATTTTAAACCTTTTTATCATAATCCCTGTCTTTCATTGCTTGTAGAATTTCGTCATTTATCCATCCAGGTTGACAGATACGTTTGACTCTGCGTTCAATAATAGGAGCGTGATGATTTAGAATAGCTATGAATGCGTCCTGCCATATTTGTAGCGCTTCATTCGGTTCATGTACTAAATCTATTATATCCCAATTATATTCAGATAATGCTTGAAGAAACTTTTGACTATCAAAGTGTTTTCTGCATCTATATTTTATCGAATGATGACTGTGATTTTTGCCTAGCGTTCTGACGTATACCAAATACGGGAAGGTGATCGCTTGAAGCTAAATCGCCTACACTTACCGAAACAAATTTTGTTGGCTCTGTTACGTATATATGATCTATTAGTGTTGCTGTTTTCTCCGTTATTCTAGTGACACTTTTTACTAACTGTTCAAGATGAAATAATTCCATAACTGATTGCCATTTTAGTGGGATTGGTTTAAGAAAATCAATATTGAAATCGTCTATGAGTATATCTGTATTTTCTGAATAAGCCGACTCAAGTAAATCTTCAAATTCGTCTATCCAGCTGACAGGGGAATCCGGCGGTCTATAAACGCAACAAAGTAAAAGTGATTTAGCTTTATACGGTGTAACCTCAGTCCATAAGGCTTCTATACGTTGATTTTCCAAGTCGAGTCTCCTACGATATGCTTGAATTTCAGCTATATAAATAACGATCCCACCCCTTTCTTTCTGCGTTCTGTCTTTTCTATCAGCATTATAACCCTGAATTTCAATTAAATTTTCCATAACGATACTACTTATGCATGTTTCCGTTATACCAAATATTTCAATTTCTTGTGTAGTTTTTTCCATTAGTATTTTCAATTGGCTTAGTTTAGGCATTAAATGTTGTATGTTAAAGTGTCCAATGCGCAGCCATTTTCCGTGTAAATTAAATGGCGTGATATCGTATTGCTTCACTTGCTTAATAAAGGCTTTACTACATACCCACTGCTTATCGGGGGGAGTACTGTTTGTACTACGATGTGTGTTCAGAAAGTTATCATTTTTATACTTACAATACTGCACAATATTAATCAAATTTATGAAGTTAACTCTTATAACGTAACAGAAAATATTTAAGTAATCCAGACACGCATTCTCGCTATTTATCATGCAATTCACGTTATAGTTTATTGATATCAATTTTTCACATGTAATATCCTTCTTTATATTATTATTATCAACAAAATCATCATCATCATCATCACCATCATCATGATGATGGCGATGATGACGACGACGACGATGATGACGACGATGACGATGGTGGCCATCACCATCGTCCCCACCACCACCATCATCCCCACCACCACGATCACCATCAACATCATCATCATCATCATCATCATCATCATCATCATCACCACCACCACCACCACCATCACCATCACCACCATCGTCATCACCATCATCATTTTTATGATGATGATGACGATGATGATGACGACAATGATGATCATCATCATCCTCATCATCATCACCACCATCCTCCCCATCACCATCATCACAATTTAGATGATCAAATCTGTTTTGTACTGGCACATCATAGATAGTAACAGTACCATTTTTCATAGTATGGTTATTGTTATTATTGGTGTCATACTTACAATCGTCTGTCTGGTGGTCCTCTGTGTTCTCATCTATGGATCCTGTGGGCACTCCTTCTTGGCCAGACCTCTAGAGTCCCGGGCATCGATTCACCTTGTGACCAGTGGTGTTACACGCTCGACACCGAACTGGCTGACCGTGACGACATGATGTGTGTCTGTGATTCGGCTCTCGACAGAATCTGCACCCGCGGTTGATCAATATTTGCACATAGTCGTTTATGCACCTAACCAGAACAGACGATCCGTTTCTGTTCAGGTGAAGTTTGTCCGCGAAATAGAATCTATATTCTATTGCACCTGGCTTGATGGAGGAATAGAACAGTCCTGATGATTCCATCACGGTAACGTCTAAAAATTGTGCGCGAACTTCTAGGTGTCGATTGAAACGCCTAATTGCGTTTCTATTTATTGCTGGCTAGAATTGCCTATAGGCGCGGACATTTCGCGCAGGGGATTGTGGGGCTGTGTCTTGCGAGATCTCCATCGATACGAGATCTAATAATTCTCGTCGCGAAGACACGGCTCTATTTTTAGATTGCTGGATATCTCATAATTATTATCTTCATGCACGTGATTCATGGCGAGTTCTCTTATTTGTTCTGGTCCGACTGTAATAGAGTTTGCGCGGCGATGACCGCTTAATTATTTTAATAAACAGCCAACGGAACTTATATGTTCACTTTAGCACTCTATCAAACTGACCACAAATGGCTTCTTGCGGTGATCGTGAGAAATGTCCATTTGCATTAGCTACTCACCGGAGAACTTGTTTTGAAAGTTTACCACTGGAATGACTGGTTGGATAACCGATCCTATAATTCCAGTAGTAAATTGCAAAAGAAAAACCACAATGGTCTCTTGGACGGCAATTAGACATAGGACATTTTCTATGATAATGGATTTTTCTGTATATGACGTCATAATTATTTAGGTCAGATGTAGCTGGACGTCACAATCAAAATGTGTAATGAATGACGTATCTAGCTCCACACAGGAAGATTGAATAGCCAGTCAAGTATGCGAATTGCACGTCTTTACTATTTAATCAACATGCTGTTGAATATTTTGAAACTAATTTGACTAGACGCTGTTCGAATTGTATGTCTTTACTATTTATTCAACAGTCATTTTCTATGATAATGGCTGGGTTCGATCTGTAACTGAAGGATATGACGTCATAATCAATTACTTCATATACATGCTGACGTCACTATCCAAAATGCGTAAAGGAATGGCGTATCGAGCTCAGTCATGAACTTTGAATAGTCCGGCAAGTGTACGAATTGTATGTCTTTACTGTTTAATCAACATCGTGTAGAATATTTTGAAACTAATTTGACCTGGCGTTGTTGCGGCCAGAGGCAGCAAGCCTTTAAAAGCACCCAGTCAAATTAGTTTCAAAATAGTCATCAGCTTACCTGTATAGTTACCTTGAAATTGGAAGTCTGGGAATTCATTATTCAGCGTGTGTATATATATATATATATATATATATATATATATATATATATAAATATATATATATATATATATATATATATATATATATATATATATATATATATATATATATATATATATATATATATATCTCGATTCCAACACGCAAAAAGAGGTGGATCTTAGCTAGAAATAGGCGTGGCATACCTAGAAATGGATCTCTCTATTGAAATTGTCATGAGCAAATTGAGCATTTTTGCTAATGGCTAATACCACTTGGTAACGCGTGGCCCACACAATATGGACCACTTGTATTAAGAGCCGATCCATATTTATAGGTCACATATTTTCACAAGGCCAATCATAGATTGTTGCCCTGAATACAATGTACTCGTCCTCTGACGGAGGGAGGATAATTAATACCACTTGCTAATGGACATTTTCATGTTGTCTATCGATCATAATACGTCATATGATGGCATAATCAACGACGTGACGTATAGGATGACGTCATAATCATGACGTCATGACGGACTCAATTTAGTCCGTCTTAAATGCTTAATAGCCCGACACGTTGTACGAATTGTATGTCTTTGCTATTTACAAAACATGCTGGTAAATATTTTGAAACTAATTTGACTGGGCGATGTTACTGCCACAAGCAGCAACAGCACCCAGTCAAATTGGTTTCAAAATAGCCAACACCTTACCTGTTTAGTTTTCTGGAAATTGATAGTCAAGAAGCTCAGAGATCCATCGATATCAACACGAGCGCGGTATTAATGTATTAATATACCATCCGGATTCAGTGACCGATTGACGACTAACGTTAGGCTATGGAAGTCATTTCAAGCAACCGCCACCAAGATGTGACTTACTTGGGAAGAATTGTGTGGTTTTTCTAACAAGATCCTTTAGAATGTTTAACTCCGAAATTTCAATATCTCAGATAAAGACAACTATACGAATATCTTTTTAATACTTTGACTGGTAGCCCACCCCACCCTACCCACCTACTTGTTGCTATCATAGACCTGTATTAAGTATTGCAACAGCAACGACTGCCCATGTAAACCTATCATCTTCTCTTGATGTATTTTAACCATTTCACGAGGAGGCCGCCAAAACCGGCCTCTACAGTGATCTTGAGGATGTTAATTTGCAGATCAAGAGATCGTTTTTTAAAATTCACCACTGAAATGACTGGCTCGATAATTGAGCCAGTTGTTCAAATAGTAACACTTCAAAACAGTCGTCTATTGGCCTGCAAATAGGCACTCAATAACCAAATTTTTTTTTTTATATTCTTGACTCAATTTAGGTAATACAGGGTTGATAAATTATGAGGACGACGATGATGTACCATGTCTGTTTAACCTTTCCCGTATTGTAGTATAGTATGATTCACATTTGTTGCATTCTAGATAGGGTAAAAATTACAGACTTGTTACAGACAGTCTTGAGGCGTACTATGCGTGTGGTAAATTTCAAAAGAAAAACATGCATAATAATATTGTAGAGGGCGAACAAGTAGACAGAGGTCGCTAACAGTAATGGATCCATCTAAAAATAAAGGCTTGGCTTCTTCGAAACTACACCTCTAATCTAATGACCGGTCATCTTCTTACGTTATCACAACGACTAGACTGTTAGACAGACTCAACTTCGGATACCAGACAGACCGTGACCCAGTCTATCTCCGTAGCAGACTGTAAAAGCAACACTGGATCGTGAAATCGCTACGTCAATGGCTACTCAATAGGCCCCTACATACGAGATACATTTCTCGATCTCGTATCGAAAGAGAACTCGCGGTATACGAATGAATAATGGATGTGTGGTTATCAGTAGTATCCTTTTGTCTTTAATCCATCCCTGGGAATAAATCCATGTAGGGCCAATGCAATTATGTAGCAGTATTGATAGACTACCAATGTTCCAAATTTACAGTCAAAACTGCTGTCAATAACATTGTAGCAGATTGTTGAATACAGAAATCAACCGAAAGTGTAGGCCTATGCATGTGCTAAGTTAAGAAGGTCTACAGGAAATTCGGCCACAGAATTTCAACCGTATAGTTAGATAGGTATATCAATACGCTAGTGAATTAATGGATTGAGGTTAAAATATTTTTTACCATGATGTAATTTCGTAGTGCACAATTTCATACCGAAAATTTTCTAAATCTCCGGTGATTCACAGTTTTCAGTGCCCTATTGTCTGTAGTATGTTTAGCCCCATAATTTCACCTACATAGACTTGAGCCTTGATATACTAGGTATATTCCGAATCTAACAAATTCTAGATGAAATAATTTATTAGGCAAAAATTGGCTTAAATGTTGGGGTTTTCGTGCTTTTCGGTGCCCTACTTTCTGTATGTAATATGGTCGGCTCCAGAACTTCGCTCACATAGACGTAGAGGGATTTGAATACGATAGTTATATTGGGAATTAAAAAAAATTCGACCGTGAAGTAATTTCGTAGTATACGATTTCATCGCGTAAATTCGTTTCAATTTTGGCAGATCTGCGGGTTTTCAATGCCCTACTATTACCTGTCTGCAATAGGTTTGGCCACATAATTTCACCGATATGGTTAGATAGCGATATGAACACGCTAATGAATCTTGAGTTTTCTACCACGTAGTAATTTCGGAATATTCAATTTAGTAGCCACGAACAGTTGTCAAATGCCAACAATTTACTATATTCGGTATCTGAATGTCTGTTCTCGCTTTGTAATAATTTTTTTAATATATGGATTGATATAACTCAATATGAGCTAGTGCTTTTACACAATTCTACCATCAAGTAATCTCATCGTAGGTAGTTACATATTCGCCGTATGGGCCCATTATAATATGGTTGGTTCACATTCACCACATTCAGATAGGTGTCGGTACGTTCTGGCATATCGCTCATAATGGGTTCGGTCCCAGAATGTCACCCATATGCTTAGATAGGTATAGGCATACGCTTACGGAGTAGTGAGATTTAGAACTATCTACCATGAAATAATTTCGGCTCAAATTTAGGCCGATTCATGGTTTTCGTTGCACCCAGTCAAATTAGTTTCAAAATAGTCATCAGCTTACCTGTATAGTTACCTTGAAATTGGAAGTCTGGGAATTCATTATTCAGCGTATGTATAGACATCGATTCCAACACGCAAAAAAGGGGTGGAGCTTAGCTAGAAATAGGCGTGGCATACCTAGAAATGGATAACTCTATTGAAATTGGCATGACCAAATTGAGCATTACAGGGCTAATACCACTGGTTAATGCGTGGTCCACACAATATGGGCCACTTGTATTAAGAGAGCACCCGTATTTATAGGTTACATTTTAACAAGGCCAATCATAGGTTGTAGACCCTTGCCATCCCGAACGCACATAGACCCGAATACAATACACTCATCCTCTGACGGAGCGAGGGTAATTAATACCACTTGCTAATGGGCCTTTTCAAGTTGTCTATCCATCATATTACGTCGTATGACGTCGTAACTAATTAAGTGACGCATAGGATAACGTCATAATAATGACGTCATGACTGACTCGACTTAGGTCATCTTAAATGCTTAATAATCTGACACGTTGTACGAATTGTATGTTTTTGTTATTTAATAAAAATGCTGTTGAATATTTTGAAAATAATTTGACTGGCCGCGGTTGCTGCCTAGCAACAGGAGCCAGTCAATTTAGTGTCAAAATATTCCACGGCTTACCTGTATAGTTTTCTTGAAATTTATCGTCTAGTAGTTCAGAAATCCATCGATCCCAACTCGAGAGTGGTATGGGCGGAGTTTAGCTACAGATTGGCTAAACTGGAAAGGTTCATTGTATTAATAAACCACCACAGTTTTCAGTGCCCTATTGTTTGTAGTATGTTCAGCCCCATAATTTACCCCACATAGACTTGAGCTTTAATAAGCTAGTTATATTCCGGATCTAACAAATTCTAGATGAAGTAATTTGAATACGCAAAATTGAGCTTAAATGATGGTGTATTCGTGGTTTTCGGTGCCCTACTTTCCGTAATATGGTCGGTTCCAGAACTTCGCTCACATAGACGTATAGGAGTTTGAATATGCTAGTTACATTGGGAATTTAAAAGAATTCGAACGTGAAGTACTTTCGTAGTATGCAATTTCATCGCATACATTTGTTCCAATGTTGGCAGATCTGTGGTTTTCAATACCCTACCGTCTGCAATATGTGTGGCTACATAATTTCACCCATATTGTTAGATAGGGATATGAATACGCTATTGAATCTTGAGATTTCTACCACGTAGTAATTTCGTAATATTCAATTTAGTAGTCACGGACAGTTGTCAAATGCCAACAATTTACTATATTCAGTATTAGAATCTCAGTTTGTAATACATTTTTTACATATAGCTGTGCTTTTGCACGATTCTACCATCAAGTAATTTGGTAATATGTTGTTACATATTCGCCATATGGCCCCATTGTAATATGGTTGGTTCACATTCACCACATTCAGATTGGTGTCGATATGTCCTGACATATCGCTAATAATGGGTTCGGCCCAGAATATCACCCAAATGTTTAGATAGGTATAGGCATAAGCTTTACGACGTAGTGAGATTTACAAATTTCGTAACGTAAATTAGCTCAAACTTAGGATAATTCATGGTTTTCATTGCAATACGTTCACCCCCAGAATTTCACCCACAAATACTCATAGGAAATATGCTAGTTGTATTCCGAATTAAAAAAAATTCTACAGGAACGTAATTTCATAGTACACAATTCAATACCGAAAATTGGCGCAAATTCTGTCAGATCAACGATTTTCTGTACCACACTGTTTGCAATAGGTTCGACCCCAGAAGTTCACCCATATGGTTAGATACGTATATGAATACGCTAATAAAGTATCAAAGGTTTAAAAAATTTTTACTATACAGTAATTTCGTCATATGCAATTTAGTAGTGACACACCATTGTCAAATTCCAATAATGTACTATATTCGGTACCAGAATATCTCTACATGCCTTGTAGCCAGTTTTCGAACATAAGGCCATGTAGAACTCACTATGTTCTCGTGCTGTGCGAAATATTGTAGTAATTCTACCAGCAAATATTTATTATAGTAATGTGAAAATATTTCTATATATCCCATATTATTAGCCGCGTGTACTGGTAGAACCTGACTTATCAGGCTAATAATACCCTGACATTTGCACATATGGTCAACAAGATCGTCATCATTACAATGGTTGAGGGCAATTTTGGCCTTTTTGTCTGGCAAAAATATTTGATTTAATAGTTTGTCACTGTTTCCAGTAAAGATATCGTTTAATATATGATAGCTAAATCGTTGGAGAAAACTAGGTTCACGGTATTGGTTCTATCCTGGCCACGTAACTTTCTTGAAAAGGTTATCTGTTGGTACAGATCGGGGTCCTGTATTACATCAAAACATACTTGCTTTGTGCATTTCACTAGCATTGCAGTGTATATTTCACCAATATATTTCCGGGTAATAAGCTCGTCACGTCTGTTTAAGAAGGTATCAAGATTTAGGTTTAAAATATTCTTTACAGGTTTTCTTTAATATGTTTGAATGGGTGTCAGGGTCTGTATTGCTTCTTCCGCTGATTTTCTACTGACTGGGTTGCCAGCTCTGTTGATTTCTTTATCTTTACAAGTTGTTGATACCTAATGACCCAAATTTGATCTGTTACACTCTGTTGATGCAGTAGTGCAATTTTCTCATCACTGCCTGCTCTTAATTTTGTCTGTTCCTCTCTCTCGCTCTCTGTTAAGGAGTTTGGCCTGGAGAAAAAGGATGGAAGGAAAAATTGTTGGACTGACCAAAAATATAAGCTGCTTTTCCTAGCCCATAACTAATACTGCCCATATCTTTTTGCAAGAAATATTCGTTCTTTTGTGTTTATTGTATGCCTTTATATAACTTCATTTTTTCATGAAACAGTTGAGTTTATTCTCAGAATTATGATAACCTCCGGGCACGCTATTTACCATTGATGCCTTGCATCAATATGTGTACTTGTAAACTCCTGTCGTC
This sequence comes from Chaetoderma sp. LZ-2023a, assembly GCA_034401795.1. Lineage (NCBI taxonomy): Eukaryota > Metazoa > Mollusca > Caudofoveata > Chaetodermatida > Chaetodermatidae > Chaetoderma > Chaetoderma sp. LZ-2023a. The sequence continues at coordinate 24,387,088 of CM067362.1, read as the reverse complement.
TCGGTATATCGGCGCGTGGGCAAAGTTCCTAAAGATATAGCTTGCACTGAGGCGCTAGTTCGTGTACTGCCTCGACTAATCTATCTATGAAATGTAAAGCATTGTCTACTGTTCTGTCCGAATTGTTAGTTCCCGCCATTACAATGATTTTTCGGAAATACTGTAGATCAGTAACATATAGCACTTCTAGGATGTCCTGAATCTTGGCTCCACGCCGACAGATCACCTATACACCTGAATCGAGTCCACTCGCGTTTATTCCTTTAATAATGGACGAGCCGATAATTAATGTGTTCTTGGAGGGATTCGCAGATTGTTTCTTTACCGCGTTTGTCGTCGTTATGACTGGTATCGGTTGTGCCTGTTGTGACGCGTCATCATCACCAACTTGCTCTTCATCACTTTGCTGATCACGCCTATAACATTCAGGTGCTTTGTGTACTACAGTAACAACACGCCTATCACATTGAGGTTCTTTCTGTACAGCACGTTTTGTTTTCGAAACTTCTGTCCGTTCACATTTTTCAGTCGTGCCTACACCTATCTCTGCTGTCTCCGAATTAATGCATTAGTGCATTCCAAGGCTCTCTGTGCTGGTGTCTCTTCTGGCATCCTTAGCACATGGCCAAACATGGACCATCTTTGCTGGGCGACTTTTACAGACAGTGTCGACGTATTACGCATCTTGTATAGGGCATCGTTGGAAATTAGGCTGTCTGACTATCGGTGTCCAGTGATGGTGCATATGTGTTTGCGGTAGCAGACGTAGAGTTTGTCTAGAGCTGCCTTTGGAGCTGCCCAGCTGTTACAGTTATACAGCATCAAGGATACACAGGTTGCATTGTATAAACGTGGCGTTTTTATCAAGGGCATCTTTGATCTACGAATCCGTAACTTCCAGATGGACTGGAAAGCTATGTTCCCCATGATGCAGCGTGCAGCAATGTCAGCAGCATTGCAAAGCAGTGAGCCAAGGATTATATTTTTCCTCCATGGTTCGCCACCATGAAGTGGGTCGTCATTTTCCTTAGTTTCATGCTTTGTAGATAGGTGTATGTGGGTGAACTCTGCTTTGGATTCATTCATAAATTCTCAATTTAGGCTGCTTGCAGCTATTGGGAGAAGTTCGTCAAGGAATTTCTCGTCTATGAAGTCCACATCGTCGGCATATTCCATCTCTAGCGACATACCCACTATTGACACTGGGTGGGGTGGGTTGTTCTTGTGGAACTTTCCCGCACGGATTTCAATGCAGCAGCAAGGTAACAGGTGAAAAAGCACCGGAGATCTCCCTGTGGGGAGTCGAATGATGTCTCAGACTTTACAGACTTCACTGACTTGACTCGTACTCTCAGCTTGGTGTCTGCAAGCAGTAGTCTCACTAGTCGTAGCTCATCTTCATTGCAACTGGCCTGGCGTAGTACATCTAGAATCTTTGAGCGTTTAATTATGTCGAAGGCTCGTGACATGTCAATGCCCATTTTGTGGAAGTCCCAGTGTTTGGACAAGACTACCTCGGCTTTTCCCTGGTCAGTCCCGATAAAGTGTCCTTCAGAGTTGTGTACAGTGAGTGGTGGTGACCCTCAGGTGCTCGAGCTTCGAAATAGTCTGCAATTAGAGCTTAAAGTCTGACACGTTGTACGAATTGTATATCTTTACCATTTAATAAACATTTTGTTGAATATTTTGAAACTAATTTGACTGGATGCCGGCAGCAACTGCGCCCAGCCATATTAGTTTCAACCTTCCACACATTTGACTTCCGGATGTGGTGGACGCAAATTTTTTAGTAGAAACCAAAGATCAAATCAATTTCTAAGCATTCAAGCCCAAAGTGTGACAGGACACAGGAAATGCATTAGGAACCCGCCAAATACGTATTCTATAGAAGATTACAAGGATTTGCTTTTGAAAATGATAAATTATTTTCGTGGCATAAACTGTTGCCTGTTTTCGTGAATGTTATTGCTGTAACCATAGTGACAACAATAACATATAAAATTAGTTATCTTGAGTTACTTAAAGTAAATCAGTCATTGTAATAGTGAAATAACTTAAAAGCTATCGCCCCTCTGCTGCACATTCATCTATGCTGTACCATGATATGCCCATTCAGTATTCATATGTAACCTGTAATCATGATCATTAGTCACAGCTGAAGAAAGTCCACTAGCCAACGTGTAGGCGGCATATCGCAGCTAACATTTGGCTAGGGAAATACAGCATACGCGGCATATCGCAGCTAACTCTGTAGCCCATAAATTTCTTAAAAAGCAACAGGCACTGATCATCGGATACATTGAGATCAGATGGCTATCATCTCCAAACTTGAATAAGGAGAGTGCTATGCGTACTCATATTCCGATATTTGCAAGCTCACGTGGAAGAGGGATAAAGAATTACATCGTAAGGAGTGGACTTAATCATCTGATTTATGCACCGATTAGTGTAACGGAATGCATCATCGGCGGGACGAAATTTGAGGATCTATTTCAAAACCTAAGGCATTTAACCAGACAGGTCAAACATGATTACCCCACAGATTAATATTGTAACATTAGTTATAGGATCAATTTGCAGTTTTACAAGCAAAAGACGACACAAATGGGAGGAACAAATTAGATACGAACCATACGAAGACCAAGTTAACAAGACAAAAAGTACAATAAATGAAATCTTTGCGTACACGCAAGACAGAGGATACAAACTAATCATTACTACAATAATTCCAGCATCACTGAAAAAGCTAGAGTACAATATAAGTAGACGGAAGCTTAGACAGAGCTTCTACTCAGCTGAGGAGCTAAATCGCCAACAGCAGAATATTGAATGTGACGTAGCCCTTATAAATGACTACATAATGAGGAAAGCTAGAGCCGAGGGCGTGATAAGTGTCAATTTCCAAAAGGACTTAGCCAAGCAGACAATTAAACATTTCGGAACAAAAAAACAGGAGGTACACCAAGCATGCATCAAAGATCAATTACTCACATCTGACAGATGGGGTACAGCTGGATAGGAAGCTAAATAAAAAGATCTTTGGAAAGATTGTCAAATCGTGTAAATTTGCGTTGGGTGGCACAACTGGAAAAACTCAGGAGACAGATACACAAGAAGAGGAAGTAGCGACAGACTATGAGATAGAGACCTGAAACCTCAAGAGGCAGTAATACTAATACCCCAGAGGAAAACATGTAAGTATTTTAATTAAGTAATATATTTGGCGAATTAGAAAATTAAGGTGGAAATATATCACCTAAGAAGCAGATAGAGACTATATACTATAAGGGATGTAGGCGGCATACCGCAGCTAACTCCCTCATAACCAGCTCAGCTACCCAACCGAGCCTGACCATTAACAGAGGCATAGACGGCACACCCACTAATATCAGCGTAAAACAGCCAACAAATTTCTGATTCGTAAGGGAGTAGGCGGCATACTGCAGCTAACTCCCCCACAAATCAATTAATTCTCAACATCACCTGGAGCAGTTATCTAAGGCACTGCAGGACAAAGAGATGAGCATTTATAACTTGGGTTTGTACAGATAAACAGCAAGAAACGTTCGATCACGTCGTCTACAGGTAAACATGGCATGTAAAAACGGCAAAGAAACGCCAAAGGTTCAAAGCCGGAGACCCCAAACAATTAACAAGGTCAACGAGAATGAAGATGTAAGCGGGTGGCTATGTGTGATGTGTGATCAGAGGTGTACAGAAGACAAGGCTGAAATGCTGGAGTGTGAATATTGTGATTCATACTTCCGCAGGAAATGTCTTAACCTGTCAGCAAATGAGTGTAAGTTTCTGTGTAAAAGATCTGATCTCCATTGGTACTGCCCTCCGTGTGAACAGAAGGCATCCAAGAACCTGAAGTTAGAAAAGGAGATGGAGGAGCGCTGTCAGGCATATATGAGTAAAATTTAAGGCAGACTGTTGAAATTATAGCAAGATATTCAAAGCAAGACAGATACAGCACGGGTAATATCTCTGATTGAGGACAGTAAGGCCCAAAATGAAGTGCAGGGACCAGCAGCCGAGGTAATCAATAAAGCGGAAGTGGCAAGCCAGGTAGCAGACTTTCGAGAAAGTGCGGCCAGGAGATGTAATATCATTATTCAAAACTGCTATGAATCAGGAAAATAATTGCTGGATGATAGGAAATTGGAGGACAAAGAAATAATAGCAAGCTTTGTGCTAGAAACAAATGACCAGACTATTGCAAATGTGACAAGAATATGGAAGAAGGTGAAGCCATATAAGCCAAGGCCGCTTAAAATAAGATTTGAAGACGAAAGGTCTAAAGGGAAATTTATGAGAAACATTAAAAACCTAGCTCATGCATATGAGAAGTTGAAAAGGGTGAGCATAACACACGACATGACTCAAAAGGAGAGGATTGTAAATAAGGAGAGGGTAGAGGAAATGAAGAGATGTAATGCAGAAAAGGAGTTGGTGGAATTCAAATTCATTGTACGAGGACCCCCTTGGGAGCGAAAGGTGGTCAAGGTGTGGACCGAGAAAAAAGAGAAATAATGAAGAAGAGGAGGCAACATGTATATAACAGTGTAAATAATTGTAAAAATGTTGACAAGTTAAACAGTGTGAACAGAAACAATGCAGCAGATAATCTAGTGTGTCTATACACCAATGCAGATAGTCTGCCAAACAAGTTAGAGGAGCTGAAGTCCAGACTTAAGGATGATCTGCTACAATTTGACATAGTAGGCGTAACAGAAGTGTGCCCCAAAAAGTGTAGATATCTGCCATCAAAAGTTGAATTAAGCATGGAGGGCTATGATCTGTTCACAAATGACTATGAAACTGGCAAAGGGGGAGGTGTCGCCCTATATATTAATGGACAGTTAAAGGGAGAGGAATATAAAGAGGAGGCAATATGGGTGATGATCAGGATGACAGACAAGGAAACCCTGCTTGTAGGGTGTCTATACAGGAGCCCAAGTAACAATGGAGAAAATGCAGACGAGTTGCAGAATATAATAAAAAAGCATCATTAATGAAAGAGTTTGAACATCTACTTATCATAGGAGATTTCAATTACCGTAATATTAACTGGACAGATTGTTCCACGAAAGATGACTCGGTGAGCGAATCATTTGTGGAATGAATAAGAGACTGCTTCTTATATCAGCACGTCGAAGAACTCACTCGGGGGCGATATGGTAATGAACCAAGTTTGATGGATCTAATCTTCACTAAAGATGAAACAATAGATGAGATTGACCACCAAAGCCCGTTAGGGGCCAGCTATCACAGTGTGCTAGTTTTTAACTACCAGATACATAGTGAACGGACCAAAGATAAAACAGTTAGAGGGAACTTTTTCAAGAGTGACTATGCAGCTATGAGTGCCAAACTAGATCTGAACTGGAAGTCATTATTGATGTCTGAAGACCCTAACCAACTTGTGGATACCCTGATGCAGTATCTTAACACAGCAAAGGAAAAATGTATACCTAAAATTAAAAATGGAAATGCAAACCGAAGACATCACTCAAATTAGCGAAGAAATACGGCTGAAGATTAGGAATAACCACAGGTTTTGGCAGAGATTTATGGAGACCAGAGACCAAAAACGGCATAAAGAATATACACGATTAAGAAACCAAGTGAAACAATTAATCTGAAAGACAAAAAGAGATAGGGAACAGGAGATAGCCAGGAAAGCTAAATCAGATCCCTAGCAGTTTTGGAAATACGTAAATGCCAAAGGGAAGACAATGACAGGGATAGCAGAGCTACAAGTCCAAACTGACAAAGGCACTAAAGTGGCCATCGAGGATATTAAGGCAAATGTTCTTGCAGACTTTTTCACCCGGGAGCCTGAAAGAGTATTGCCGAAATTTGAGGAAAGATTAGTGGAACAAAACGGACCAAAACGTACTCGGAAGTTGAGGTGTGGAAGCTTCTCAAGATGCTGGACAAGACAAAGTCCCCTGGTCCCGATGGACTACATCCAAAGGTCTTGGCTGGGTTAAAGGATATGCTTGCTAAACCCCTGAGCATTATCTTCAATAAATCAAGACAACTCAGGATAGTACCAGATCAATGGAAATTAGCTCATATTACAGCAATATATAAGAACGGAAAGAAATCTGAAGCAGGAAAGTATAGACCAGTTGGTCTGACCAGCATACTGTACAAATTGTTGGAAAAATTGATACAGGCAGAAATAATTGACCATATGCAAAGAAACAGATTTCTTAGTAAGAGGTAGTTCGGGTTCATGAATGGGCGATCGACAACAATCCAATTACTAAAGGTGTTGGACGATTGGACGGCCATATTAGACAATGGAGGAAGGATTGCTGCCGTCTATATGGACTTTATGAAGGCGTTTTACACGGTACCTCATAGGCGCCTGTTGCTAAAACTTAGGCGATATGGCATAAGCAATCAGATGGTCATGGGGTGGAAAACTTTCTCTCAAACAGGAGTCAGTGTGTCATTGTCAATGGACAGCCTTCGGAAAGTCATCCAGTAACCAGCGGGATACCCCAGGGTAGCGTCCCGGGACCGATACTCTTTGTTATATATATTAATGATTTTCCAGACTGTGTTGAGGCATCAACACACTTATTTGCAGATGACACCAAGGTATATAAGCAAATAAAAGGAGAGGGTGATGTAAATGATATACAAGCGGACCTAGACTCCCTACAGGGCTGGTCGGATAAGTGGCTGCTAAGGTTCCACCCGAATAATGTAAGGTGCTGACAGTAGAAGCCAAACTGGCAGCAGATCATATCACCTATATGGTAAAAATGGGTCCAAAAATCCTTGAAAACATAGAGCAAGTGAAAGACATTGGAGTAATAGTAGACAATAGACTAAACTTCTGCAGCCACATAAGATCACAAGTCAACAAGGCAAATAGTATCATGGTCCTGATCAGGAGATCCTTTACACATCTAGATGAGGATATGTTTAAACAACTGTTCCAGGCATTGGTGAGGCCACACCTAGAATACGCAGTGAGTGTATGGAGCCCATACCTAAGGAAGGACAGCGAGGCTATCGAAAATGTACTACAACGTTCATCTAAGCAAGTACCTTCACTTAGCAACCTCAGCTACGAAGAGAGACTCTCGTGCTTGAAGCTACCATCTATGTGTTACAGAAGGCTTAGAGGGACCTGATCGAAGTGTACAAGATACTGCATGACCAAAATGTAACCGATGACCTATTGGAAGTAGAAAGTAACAGACGCACCAGAGGCCATGACCTACGATTGGTCAAGCACCGTAGTAACATTAATGTGCAGAAACATTCGTTTACGAATCGTGTAAATGATATATGAAATACCCTCCTTGAGGATATTGTGCATGCCAGAACAGTCTTTGCTTTTGAAGTAGCACTAGATAGATTCTGGGGAAACCAGGAATTTAAATACGATCCCTCTGCGCCCTACCATATACCAGGAAGTCAGATACGCAGAATGGTCGTGAAGAAAGATGAGGCGGACATAGAGGCTGTAATCAGCCTGAGTCCACAGAAACATCCTAAGACATCCTAAGACAACACTGAGAGGGTAAATTTGCCATACGAGTTATCTTCCTCTAGTTCGTACATTCGCCGTCACGATGAGAAACCTAAGTGGCGCTACCATTCTCCCCGTAGCTGACCATTTGACCATTAACAACACAGACACGCGAATCTTCGCACTTTCAGCGGCACACTTTGTTTCCCGCCATAGTGTCAAAGCTACCCGATATTTGGTGTTTATTAGTTCTAACCATTGAAATAAGGCACACATTGATACCACGACTAGGTCTACTTGTATTGCTACCTTAGCGTGTTAAAACGCCATTTTGTCATCTCAGCTCTGTCGATTTGGCATTTCCTATAATATATATCGTCTTTTCCGAAAACGGGAGCATAGCCTGAAAATCTAAATTTCAAAATAAACGCTAGAACACCGATGACCATTTTAAAAGTGATTTAACAGGAATTTGACAGGAACCTGCTCCCGCCCGCGACAGCATCAGCTTCCAGTCAAAATAGTGTTAAATATTCAGCATACTATTTAAGTTGATGTTTTTGAAACTAGTTTGACTGGAAGCTGTTGCTGACATAGTTTGCTGAGCATTTTGATAAAGAGTTGACTAGACAGTTGGCCAGAGATACCTGAGAAAATAATGACTTTCAGTAAAATGTATATTTAACCCTTTAACCCTTGAATTTATTTATTTATACGGAACGAACTCGTCATATGCTAAGATTTATTTCGTTTCATTCCATCAAGGCACACAATTTAAAACTAAATGTATACAATTTTAACAATTTTATTTTCATGCAATTTGGTGTGAAAATGCACCGATGAGTTCTTTTTCGTCTTTAGTGGTCCTAAATAACGTTTTATGTCTGATCGCAATGCACTTAGCAAGGTGGTGTTATGGCGTCCACTGCGTATCTTAGGCCGTGTTCTCACTCGAGAGTTAACTGGGAATAACGGCATACTTCAGCATGGCGTTATTCTGGATTAAGTCTCTAGTGAGAACACGGCCTTAGGCCGTGTTCTCACTGGAGACTTAACCGGCGTAACGCAATACTGAGGTATGGCGTTATTCCCGGTTAAATCCCCAGTGAGAACACGACCTTAGATTTGTTGATTCATAGTAGTGAGAGTTATAAAGCTTTATGAACTGGTGTACATTCACTGTCAATCAAAGAACATGCACAAACTACATTGTTTGGTCGATGATGCGTCATCACAAATCCCCACGTTCGCTGCTTTGAACCTTTCACAACCCACAACCCAACGCCGGGTCATAGCCAAATGTAAATGCCCTCATGCACTTCACAATTATATGAGTAAGTCACATACCAAAGTTGGTTGAATTTCACCCAACAGTGTTAGAGGAGTTGCTTTATAATCAATCCCATGACTTTTTGACTCGACCTACCCTCACCACGGAGACCAGGCCAAATGTAAATGTGCGTATACACTTCACATTGATATGGGTAACTGACATAACAAATTTGGTTTAATTCTGTTCAGTGGTTTCGGGGGGAGTTGCATTAAAATTATTTCCCTAACATTTTGCGCACATCCCCCCACCCACCCCTGGGAGCGGGGCGAAATGTAAATGTGCCCAACCTTTCGCTTTGATATGGGTAATTCACATAACAAATTTGGTTGAATTCCATCCAATGTTTTCGGAGGAGTTACATTGCAATAGATTTCTTGATGTTTTGACCCTATCCCATCCACCATTGGGGAAGGGGCTAACTTCAAATGTACTCATGCTCTTCAGCTTGATATGGGTAACTCACATACCAAATTTGGTTGAATCGAGTTTTGGGACAACTCGGCCCAGTGTCTAGGTATCTAAGCGCAGTAAAATGACAGCTCGGCCCACCCATTTTGGGTGCATGATGCCTAGTGGCGCAATGCGTTACAAGGAGTACTATACTAAAAAACAGCTGGCTGATGCAATCTATAGCAATAGGCGCATCAGCACCCCTAACACAACAATGGATGTAACACATTTATTTACCGAAAAGCTGTATGCTTTATAGACATATTTCCCCATGCAATGACATCGGAAATTCTGCATTCAGTTACACCCCCCCCCCCACCCCCAACCTCCCACCACCACCAGCTTCTGATTAGTCTACGCTACGAAGTAGACAGATTCCGACGAAACTTCATCATAAACACACCTGGTGTAGCTTCATTTCTAATGTTCCAGAACAACCCGATCACGTGATTCCCGTTGCACCCCATACTGAGAAACACTCATAGATTTACCATGACAGAATTTTGTAACAAAATTAGGCTGTAGTGGATTGACGATTTCACACTAATAATCAATAAAAATGTTGAAATATAACAAATGGGAATTTGACACACTATATTGATGAACCAATCGACGACTGGGATATTAACAAATGAATTGAGACTCTGTTTTGAGGCGTGAATCGCTGCATGTAGTCGTTACAGGAAGAGTCGGTCAAATTAAGTAGTAAAGAAATGAAACCATGGTCATGATTGGTTAAGGCTGTATTTATTTCCCTCCAAAAAAACCTCCCTAATTCAAATTCACACCTAAAAAAATATATTTAACCGAGCCAGTCATTCCAGTGGTAAATTGCCAAAAAATAGTCTTCTCTTGGCCTGCAAATGGACATTCGATAAGTAAGTATCTAAATTTGTTGAACAAATTTAGTCATTAAAGGTTTAAGGTGCCCATTCACACCACATGCTTGAAACATTTTAATTGTATTCTTTTACAGGATTAATTTGTGTACCTCAATGTAACGAAGCGAAATATATCTTTGCACATGATGATTTCATTCTGCATAAATTATTAGATTCTTTTTTCGTTGTAGATTTGAATTAGTTACTCGTATCTCTGATTGAATTTCACAGCTTAAAAATTATATTAATCTATCCGTAATGAAATTATCATATGTTAAGATTTACTTCGTTTCATTACATCTAGGCACACAATTTAAGCCTCTAAAACAACAGGTTTATTTTCAAGCATTCTGTTGTGAATATGCACCCTTAATTTATGCATAATTAAATCAGTAGATTAATTTCGTTTCATTACATTGAGGTACACAAATTAACCATCTAAATTGTATGCAATTATTCTGGTGTGATTGTGTGAGGTTAAACCATCATTCGTTAGTTTCAAATTCTATAACTATGTTGGGTGACCTGTACAAGGTCAGAGATGTGTTCTGCAATGCCTTCCTCAGAATGAACACGCTGTCTTAGTATCAGAAAGGTGTCAGGACGGGTAGGGGCGTGGTGGTGCCACAGTACAACATGTCTATAACGGACATTGGATGGGTCATGGCAAAAAAATAAATAACAAACACATGGTCACTACATTCTGATTGACCAAATGTCTTATACAATACACCGATGTCAAAGTGTCAGCCCCACACCCACCCCCCACCCCCACTTTATAAACCCTCACATGACTCACCCACAGCTATTAGATTGACACACATGAAGCTAGTATACAACCAACTACAGAGATTCCCGATCAGAATCTCATCTCAAGTGTTATATTGCACCGATAGATTATTGCCGGTTTATAGATTCCAGTTCATTCATATCCTGTCACATTCTCGTTTCTGTATCACAACCATTTCCTTTGTAATATCGCGTAAATGTTGAACAGTCACCACCACCATTTTGTCTCCTCAAGCGATAGTGGCTGATGTCATGTAAGTGCCAATGTATAAGATTATTAATTATGTAACACTCATCTCGTATGGCAGCAACAACTTCCAATCAAATTAGTTTCAAAATATTCAACAGGGTACCTGTATAATTGCTTTTATACCACATTGCAAACTATAGCTGACACCTCTATGACTGAGCGTATATCCCGAGGCCAACACGGTAGGCCTTTTCTGATTGGTTGAAAAGTAAATCATTACACCCATCATAGGCTACAGAAATGTAGCAACATCTAGCTACTAAAGTCTGAATATCTATAGCGCCATGATAAAAAGCTTATAACTACCCGCATAGTTTATGAGCGGCATATTAGATCACCTGAATAGCTATCAAGAGATGAGGTTAGTTATCCTTTAATCCAGCATCGGTTCACCAGTACGACTTCCACAAGCGATGGCACTGCTAAATAAGAGTTTCTACACTAGGCCTATATGTGATAATAGAATATCAAACTCGTTACAATTGCGTATCAAATTTATCACACTCCTTTATTACGAACTTGCTAGTGTGCATTCCAATGGATGAACCCAGTTTTACCTATGCTCCGCTCATCTCCAGCTAAGCCCCACCCACACTTTGTCCTTGTTGTGATCGATGGATTCCGGCACTCTCTGGATCTCAATTTCCAGCAAACTATACAGGTAAGCTGTTGAATATCTTGAAACTAATCTGATTGGTTGCTGTTTCTGCCTATGGCAGCAACTGCGCCAAGACAAATTAGTTTCAAAATATTTCGTTCAGCATCTTTATTAAATAGTGGACATACAATTCATACAATCTGACGGGCAATTAAGCGTTTAGGACAGACTAAATCAAGTCATTGGAGTTCTTGATTAATTATGACGTAAGCCTACACGTCACGTAGTTCATTATGACGTCATATGATTGATAGATAAACTGGATTCCTCCAATCGAGATCTTACAAAACATGTGTGCTAAATCTGATGCGAACTTATTTGGGATTCTAGATGTTTATTTAATGGCTGGATGTTCTGTAGTGTTCTCTAGTTTCTCAAAATATTTAATTCCTTCATCTCTGCGAACGACATAGAATGTTCGTGGCTCAAGCTTATGACGATGCGTGGAAAACTGAAATATGCGATTCAGTATGATACTTATCACTGATTGCTCATTTCTGTGACAACATCGATAAAGATATCGCGGTTTCTTCCAGTGACATCCACTTGCTTTAGATCCAGATGGATTTATACAGTCACGTGACAAGGCGCATGAAAGCCAGGGACGCATAATGTTATAAAACGTGAAATTAGTTTGATAGACTATAAGTTTCCCTGTCTCAATTTCAGCTAAATCTCGGTAGAGACAGCGTGGTTCGCCTAGAAAGGCGAACGTCCTAGGATCACCGACTGATGTTATTGGCTGTATGGCCACCCATATACCAATGCCCAATTTTCTAGAGTGTTCAATGGCGTCATCAAAATTAGCCGTTTTAAATCGGATACTGGCATCCACCCAAAATACAGCTCCAGTCTCCTTAAGAACCAGCTGAAATGTAATATTGAGAGTTGTTATTCATGATGCAGTTAAAGTCTGGTGTCTATGAACAGGTCAATTATATAGGCATCTGACTCGTCAGATTCAATAAAATCTGATTAAAGAGAATCGGATGTCGAAGTTACATGTCTAAAAAGAAAGTCATAGTACATAGAATACCCTACCATAGAATCCAATGTTTGGGGAACTTGTTTTGAACATGTTCCCAACAGCCACTGAATAAAAATGAGTAGGGGTATACCTATGTTGTATGGGTGTCCGAATATTGAAAAACGTGGAATTCATCTATGAAATTATTGAGGATTTAGTAGGTTATGCATCGGCCAAATATGTTATGATTTAGGTCACTCCAGAGTGGGTTGCTTTAGTTTGATATTCTTATATAAAATAATAATCAATAGTAGATAACCCTAGCAGTCATATGTTCTGTGACCAATGGAGCTTTCGAGGTTATCCATCCAAGGTATGACGTCACATGACGGTATAACCGACTACGTTGGATGACGTCATAATTATGACCTCATGAATGACTCGATTTAGTCATGTTAAACGCGTAATAGTCAGACACGTACGAATTGTATGTCTTTGCTATTTAATAAACATGCTTTTGAATATTTTAAAACTAATTTGACTGGGATGCCCAGTCAAATTAGTTTCAAAATATCCGACGGCATACCTGAATACTTTTCTCGAAATATATAGTCAGGGAGTTCTGGGATTGATCGACCCTAACATGGGCGAAGGGTGGGTAGAGCTTAACTCGGGATGGACGGGGCATAGCTAAAACTGGAAAGGTTAAATTTTGGGGGAATGTGGTTGGAATTACAAAAATTATGCACATGTTCTTGTAGATTTACCATTGAACAACAATGAAAACACGACGTAAATGAGTTTTCCGAATATGTATTTTTATAAGCTTTATTTTGGTATTCAGCGCGGTAAACCATACCATAAAATAATAGTCACGGTCATTAAAATATTATTTACACGCTTTGACACAACTTAAACCTCACATGATACTATTAACTTTAGATAAAATGTAATGTTACGCGACTCTATAATTGTGCATTTTCATAAGCTTCAATTTGATATGTAGCATGCCATAGATTGTTTGATAATTATCTAGTCTAAAGCAAGAAAATTGATATTTTCGTCAGCCATCTTGTAAAACGTTCACTCATGTCCGTTTCCCAAACTTTTGAGAGTTAAACCCCGAGTGATTTTTTTCAATGCCCCATGGGGACATGAAAACCATGTTGAAAGCAAGTTTCCCAAACATTGAGCACGGATACTATGACAGGGTCTTCAATTATCCGAGGTGGTGATCTGACCCTCAAGTACTTGACGTCATAATCAACGTATGTCACTTGGTAGCTGACGTCACAATCAATAGAGGAAGTGAGTTTTAACTATGCCCCGCCAATCTCTATCTATGCTCCACCCACGCTCTGCCCGTGTTAGGATCAATCGATCAATGAAATCTATGAATCTCAATTTTTAGAAAACTATACAGGTAAGGCGTTGAATATTTTCAAACAAATTTGACTGGGTGCTGTTGCTGCCTCTGGCAGCAACAGAGCCCGGTTAAAGTAGTTTAAAAATATTCAACATAATGTTTACCGGTATTAAATAGTAAAGCCATACAATTCGTACACCAACGCTTAGTCCGCCATAAATTAAGCGCTCGTGACAAACTTTACATCATTCATGGCGTAATTGATTATGACGTCCTTCCACACGTCACATAGTTGATTATGACGTCATATGATTGACTAAGAAACTGGAATCCTCCATTGAGTTAGGTCCGTCATGTAAGGCGAAATGGGTCGACAGAAAGCGTCCGAATTATACGTCATTGATGAACTTACAATTTAATAAACATTATTTTTAATGGTTTCAAAATATTCAACAGCTTACCAGTACAGTTGCCTTGAAATTGATATTCTGTGAATTCATGGTTCAAAATGTTAAAATCGATTTAAGCGCGCGTACGGAGTTTGCGAAGATTAACCGCAAATGGGCAGGTCCTAGCTAGAATTGGATTGTAACTGTTAGGTATACTATTACTTTTTCTGATTACTTATGTCTCGTTGTCTTAAACGCTTAATAATCCGCAAAGTTGTAGGAATTGTATGTCTTCGATATTTAATAAACATGCTGTTGAATATTTTGAAGCTAGTGCCATAGGCAGCAACATCACCCAGTCAAATTAGTTTCAAAATATTTAACAGCTTACCTGTATTGTTTTCGGGAAATTGAGATTCGAAGAGTGCAGGGATCGATCGATCCCAACACGGGCAAAGCATGTTTGGAGCTTAGCTAGTAATGGGCGGGGCATAGTGATAACTGGATTCCCCCATTGCATTTTGGAACCTATTTGAAAAAGAGCCATTCTAATAGCAGTCATTGTAAAAATACCCCATGTATGATTACAGTATTCTGTGGCTGTAGTAGTAGAAACATCCTACCGCTGCAATCAGACCTTCTTCGCTTTTGCCCACTGTGTCTTGTCCTCAGTCGAAATCCTTAGCTTCCTCAGGTTCTTGACTTGAGTTTACCGAGCCCTGCTTTCCTGAGGTCACCTCGTAACACGCTTAGCAGATTTATGCAATGTCGTCCTCTCCTGGCTTTGTATTTGCTGGCTCCGAGTAGGGCGAATATCCCAAGGCTCTCTGTGCTGGTGTCTCTTCTGGTATCCTTAGCACATGGCCAAACATGGACCATATTTGCTGGGCGACTTTTACAGACAGCGGCGACGTATTACACATCTTGCATAGTGCATCTTTGGAAATTATGCTGTCTGGCGATCGGTGTCCAGTGATGGTGCGTAGGTGTTTGCGGTGGCAGGCATCGAGTTTGTCTAGAGCTGCCTTTGGAGCTGCCCAGCTGTTACAGTTATACAGCATCAAGGATACGCAGGTTGCATTGTATAACTGTAGCCTCTTCATCAAGGGCATCTTTGATCTACGAATCCATGGCTTCCAGAAGGACTGGAAAGCTGTGTTGCCCATGACACAGCGTGCAGAAATGTCAGCAGTACTGCAAAGCAGTGAGCCAAGGATTGTACTTTTCCTCCATGGTTCGCCGCCACGAAGTGGCTCATCATTTTCTGTAGTTTCATGCTTTGTCGATAGGTATATGTGGGTGAACTCTGTTTTGGATTCATTCATAAAGGGATTCTCAATGTTTAGTTTGCTTGCAGCTATTGGGAGAAGTTCGTCAAGGGCTTTCTTTTCCTCGTCAAGAAGTCCACATCGTCGGCATATCACATCTCTAGCAGCATGCCCAGTATTGACATCTGTGGGGGTGGTGTTGATCTTGTGGAACTTTCCCGCACAGATTGCAATGTGGCAGCAAGGTAGCAGGTGAAAAGCACCGGAGATAGACCTTCTCCCTGTGGGGAGCCGATTGATGTCTCAAACTCTACAGACTTCACTGACTTGACTCGTACTCTCAGCTTGGTGTCTGCAAGCAGTAGTCTCACTAGTCGTAGCTCATCTTCATTGCAACTGGCCTGGCGTAGTACATCTAGGATCTTTGAGCGTTTAATTGTGTCGAAGGCTCGTGACATGTCAATGCCCATTTTGTGGAAGTCCCCGTGTTTGGACATGACTACCGACACAAGCACGCGTTGAGCCCATACAATGTCCGCGCAGCTGCGTCCACGTTTGAAGCCACTTTGACATGATCCGGTGAAGTAATCGATCTTGTCTCGGATGCGGCATAGAGTAACATTGGATAGGATTTCCGTACGCTGTTGAGGAGCACAATGGGTCGCAGATTGGCTGGGGGCCCAGGTGCCTTCCTGGGCTTGGGTAGTGCGATAGGGGTGCCTTGGCCTACAGCGTCGATGGGAAGGTGGTGCATAAAATCTGAATTGGTTAGGTGCGTGATCGGTTTTGAGATAATGTCACTTGCATATTTGAATAGTTCATTGTTCATGCCATCAGGTCCAGATGCACGTCCATTTCTCAGGGCTTTAAGTGTCTTCTCAACTTCTGCTGTTTTAATTGGTGCTAGTAATGGCCTGGGATATCCTGAGAACGGGTACAATGGCTCATCATCGTTGTCAGTGAACTGTTCCTTGAACCATTCTTGGATCGCCTCGGCTTTTCCCTGGACAGTCCCGATAAAGTGTCCTTCAGTGTTGTGTACAGTGAGTGGTAGTGTGTAGTCAGTAACTCTCAGGGCTCGGGCTGCCAGAAACATTTTGTGACAGTCATCCGTGGCAGCGATTTCGTCTGCTAGGGAGTCTGCCTGTTGGATAGCAAGATCTTTTAAGCGTTCGCTATATCCCATGCACTACATTAAATATTGGCCCTTTAGATTTGTCAAATGGTCACTATCAATCTCATTTTAACCCTTTGACCCTCACATTTCTTGAAGAAATCTTTCTCATAGAAAATAGTTAACATCTAATCAAGGGAAGGTTTTGGGATTTAGTCAAGAATCAAACATCAAGCTAAACGCAACTATTACTGGAACATCAGTTGACTTCTTAGATGTCACAATCTATAAGCGTCCTCAATTTGATTCCTCTGGAAAATCAGAATATAAAGTCTTCTTTAATCCACCAGGCTCACATAAACCGCTTCACATAATTTATTTCATCCTACACACATATATAAATGTTTAATTGAATCTCAAATCATCAGATCCGTTCGAAACTCTAGCAACACTCATAATCTTAATGATGCATCCTCTATTCTCGTTGATGCTTTGAAACCACGAGACTATTCAGCCCTATCAGCCGGGTGTTTTGTTTCTGAGTCAATTAAAGCAGATACCGGCTTGATAACCCAAGGCCGTGTTCTCACTCACTGGAGAGTTAATCAGGAATAACTCCATACTTCAGTATGGCGTTATTCCTGATTAAGTCCCTAGTGAAAAACACACCTTAGACCAACACATATTACTGAGTTTTCAAGCTAAAATGAACATCCTATCCGACCAAATATGCATTGTGATTCTGAGAATGTAGTGCATTTGATCAACTGTGCACCATATGCCAAAAACAGAATGTTGGTGAAACAAAAAAGATCCTTTAGAAATCCATTTCTAATATTAACACCTCAGCAGATACGCCAGTTGGTCAACATTTTCAACTTCCTGATCATGCAGTTGAGCATCATTTTGAAATCATGCCAATAGAATAGATTCCGAGTTTGGATAGTGATGAAAAACAAGTTCATTTGGATTGGAACACTCCAGACAAAAACACCATTCAGACTAAAAGCAGATTTAGGAATATCATAAAAGACAAAAGAACCAAATTATCCCATTTCAGCTCATATACATCAGACGGTATTTTGAATTAGCGAAAATCATGCAAGATGGATAGTCACAGTTATAATGCAAACTAAAGTAACCGATCGGAGTCCGATCGCTTACTAAAGAAATCCAAGCCTGGAAGATTTGCTAGTAAAATCAAATTTGGACCCAACAGGTTCTGATAACAATGGCATATAGTCGTTCCATACATGTCTACTAAATCCAACCAAAATCAATCGTGGACCAACAAAATACAATTATTCTATATCTTGTAGCTCATCAATCCCAGCATTTACCTATTGGAGTGTTCTACTGTTTAGTACATGTTACCCCCACCCCCAACCCAATCGTAGCGGTGGGGAAGGGGACACTCTTAATAAATTCAAACTTGTTTTATTAAGGACAAATTTATGTAATTTAAAGCAATTTTTAGTAGCAAATCGTTTTATTTCTAATAGCACTGTCAGAATCGGCAAAATTTGGGAAACCCAGTCATAGTATAGGTGGCTAAAGGATCTCTGAGTTTCAGAACAAAGCATCAAATATCTAGGTCACGGGGGCACGAAGTGCATACCGGGATACACATTTTTGTCCATAACTCTAGAGTGTAAGAAGGCAGAATCACTAGGTTTAGCACACGCCTTCATATTACGTGATTGTTTTCAGTTTGAGGTCAACCAATCAAATATCTAGGTTACGGGGTGGGGGGATCACTAAGTGCATTTCTAAGACAGCGCAAAAGGCGTGAGTCAGCATCTCCCCCGAGTGCATGCTAGTTCAATCTGTAAACACTTACCTGAATCAGAAGTGGTTTCCAAGAAGTGTGTTTGACAATCCGCGTATGATTGGGGAATTGATCAAATGGCGTTGAGCGTACCTCACATCGGCAATACTTTTTCATCTGCAATTTAAGAGAAAATAGACTTATATAGTCTTGTTAGGTCTGACGTCATAGACAAACAATGGAGCGGCGAGTGTAGCAGTTTGCTTTTATCTTATCATAATGGAAGAATCCAGTTTTAGCTACGCCCCGCCCATCTCTAGCTAAGCTCCACCCAAACGCGTTGGTATCGATCGATCCCCGCACTCTTTAAATCTCAATTTCCAAAAAACTATACAGGTAACCTGTTGAATATTTTGAAACTAATTTAATTGGATGCTGTATGGGAGGCAGCAACAGCGCCCAGTCAAATTAGTTTCAAAATATTCAACATAATGTTTATTAAATAGTAAAGACATACAATTCGTACAACAACGTTTAGTTCGTCATCAAGTAAGCGTTCGTGACGAATTTATCTACGTCATTTAATCGTCATTCTACACGTCACGTACTTGATGATGTCGACATATGGTTGATTGATAAACTGGAAGCTTCCGTTGTGTGTTTATAGCGTCATCATTTGTTGTTGACTAACACCATTGTATTTTTTTAACCCCCCTCTTGTGTCAACTTAACCTTTTAATGGTCAAACTGACCAACACACCTCTGCAGTGGTCTTGAGGTATGTCTATTAGCAGGTCAAGAGCAGTATTTTTGTTTTAATTAACTACTGGAATGACTGGCTCGGTAACCGAGCCAGTCATTCCAGTGGTAAATTTTCAAAAGATACTCTTCTCTTGAGCTGCAAATGAATACCGGGTAAGCCAAAGTTTAAATGTTCTTTACCAATACCCCATTAATGGTCAAGCCGGTCAAAAATTTCAGAGGTAAATTCACAAAAAATAGTCGTCTAATATTAAAATTTCTTGAACGTGTTGACAATTAAAATGCTTAATTGATATAAGTAGTGTTTTGAGCGCTTTGAGGCGCTGTTGACACAAAAAGGGGTTAATAATCTCGTGACTATTTAACACATACAGGGCAGAAATTACACATTCTTTATGATGCATATAATATTCTGATGAACAATTTGAATCTACTTCACTTTTCCAGGGTAGTCTTCTATCATCTGACGTCATAATCAGCTAAGCCGCGTGTAGGATGACGTCATAATCATTACGTTATAAATGATTCTATTTGGCCCGTCTTTAACTCTTAATAGTCTGACACGTTGTACGAATTCTATGTCTACTATTTAATAAACATGCTGTTGAATATTTTGAAACTAATTTTACTGGGCGCTGTTGCTGCCATTGGTTTCAAATTAGTTTCAAAATATTCAATAGGTTACATATATAGTTTTCTGGAAATTGATAGTCAGGGAGTTCAGAGATCGATCGATCCCAGCACGGACGTGGTGTGGGTGGAGATTAGATTGAGATGGGCGGGGCATAGCTAAAAGTTGAAAGGTCCATTAGTTAGCCAGAGTAAAACGACCGCCTGACCTCGGTTGCAAATGGTTAACTCGAAATGTGCGTAGTAGAATTCAAAATGGCAGACAACCGTCGCTTAACACGGTTAAATGCATATCAACATGTAACTGTTTCCCTAACTAATGTAAGTGAGATGAACTTATGGTGTTGTACAGTATGTCAACGTTCCCAATGCTCAGGGGCGGATACAGATTTTGGTAGAGGGAGGGGTGCACAAGTTGGGGAGGGTCCTCTCTCGACTCGGACGGGAATGGGGGGGGTGGGGGGTTAGTGGGTCCTCCCCCACCCCCGTAAATCTTTGAAAATGGACTTTGAAGCCATTTCCTGCAGCCTCAGTAGTATAAAAACATGTTATGTTGGTAAAATAATTATTTTGAGGGTTCAAAGTGCACCCACTTAGAGAAGGGATGGCCACACACACACACACACACACACACACACACACACACACACACACACACACACACACACACAACACACACACACACACACACACACACACACACACACACCTCTAAATCCGCCCCTGAGGCATACTACCCTCCTACCATATCGCCTATTGCCCTTTTTGACGTTATAGCGTATCAAAATACCAATTTTCTTAGCCATCGGAATAATCGACTCTGTTACTATGGAAGTGTTAACCGAGAATTGTACTCCAAATATTCTGCAATGGTAATTCAATTCGGTCGACAACTAACTATAGGTAACTAATCGTCGTTCGATTCACATAGCCAATGCCAATGCGCAGCATGATCAGCAAATAGACTATTTTTAGCGAATCGATCTTAATCCTATTGATTTATTAAGCATGACGTCAGGCGCGTGCCTAGTGAGCGGGAAGTGTGTCTTTTACTTTTATTACATCATGACTGCGCGTTTATAACGTAATGATTTGTTGTTGACCTACATTAATTAACAATCAAGGTAAACATAGAAGTCACTTAACAAGCATATGGTAGCAAATGTATATACCCTGACAGCACACGCGACTGGGCCGGTACTGGGCCAATACATCGCGGTACAGGTCCAGGAACCTACGTTAATAGTGTAATGAACAGCGGAATGTTGGAAACTAATTTGAATGGGTTAAAAGTATTCAACAGAATGTTGATTGAATAGTAGAGATATACAATTCCTAGAACCTGACGGACTGTTAAGCCACTTTAAGCGTTTATGACGGACTAAATCGCGTCATTCATGACGTAATTGATTATGACGTCACCCTACATGTGACGTAGTTGATTATGACGTCATAGCATTGACTGAGAGACTGGATTCCTCAATCCCCCTTGCCCGGTGTGCTTCGAATGGTATAACTTAGGTGAGGCTGCAAAAAATTACACTATTTCCACAGACATTTTTTAAAAGGGCGACGCCATGTTTTGTAAAAGGCGATGTCATGCTAACTAATTTTATCGGGAGCTATTGCTGCCTAGAAATTAGTTTTAAAGCTTTCCTGTATAGTTGTCCTGTAATAGATGAATTCAGTTTTAGCTATGCCACGCCCATCTATACCTCCATCCACTTCTTGCTCGTGTTGGGATCGATCAATCCCTGCTTTCCTTGAATCACAATTGCAAGAAAGCTATACGGGTAAGCAATTGAATATTTTGAACATATTTGACTGGGTGCTGTTGCAGCCTATGGCGTCCAGTCAAATTAGTTTCAAAATATTGAGCTGAATGTCTATTAAATAGTAAAGCCATATAATTCGTACGACTTGATGGACTATAAAGCGTTTATGACGGACTAAGTCGCGGCATTCATGGCGAAACTGATTATGGCGTGAGCCTACGCGTAACTTAGTTGATTATAACGTCACATGATTGATCGATAAACGGGATTCCTCTATTGAGAAATTGAGATACGGATATTTCAAGAGTTGGCGGGTTAAAACACATCTTTGAATTCGAAAGGTGCTAAGCATTGCGCCACATGAGTGTACAGGGTGAAGAATTCACGATCCTCTTGGAATTAAATCTATTCTCTAAACTAAATCTGATTTTTTTCTGCGGTTCTGGAAAGGTGGTTTTCCTTTCGCTTTACTTAAATTTGAACAAAACTAAAAACCCTTTGACTTGGAAAGTAATACAAAAATTGATAACTTTATTAATTACTATAATTTACAAAGGCCGCATTGAAGGCTTGTACAACAATTGAGAAAATTTTAGCGTGATAATAATTATAAGCTGCTTACTATACTAACTTGTAATCAATACGATGATTACCACTTGGATCTCTCCCAACGATTTCCTCCTAAAACTCGCACTCTGATTGGTCCCTTGCTCCCTGGTTGTGCAATCTAGGAACTGGTGAGAACCAGTTTGGGAGTGATGGCTCCTGACAGATAATGTAAACTTTGCTTGCTTTGACAAGACTCATCAACAGACATAACTCGCATACTTTGTGCTCCCACTCCTTTTGGTTTATTGTGACAAGAACGTTAACCAACCAAGTAGGATTCTGCTGTAATTACTTCATAATGGGACACTCCATTTAGTCACGACGATGGATGGTTACCGCACGTCATGACGTGCTAGTGCCTGATCCTTAACCCGGTGGGGTTATTCCAGGATGATCACAAGTTGTGCAATCAGCATCAGGCATCACGCGGTAGTGAATCATAGAACTGGTCCCTTAGCACTCTATTATGGCCGTTCCCGTTATTCAACACTCTTCCTTGGCCACCATCATAATCTTATCTCACGCATTGGTCCAGTAAGACGCTGTTGCATTAACTACCGAGAACGTCTCGTTAAAGCTTCTCAGTATTTAAATCCATCACTGTCTTACCGTCACGCCATGCCGTTCTTATATTAAAATACCAGAACCATTTCTACGGTCTAACGCGGGTAATCTCTGCCTCCTTATTTATAGTAATTTATAGCTGTGTTCAAACACAAACCCAAAACGGCATTAAAATATCTTAAATGACAAAACTATATTGGTTGGTGATAATCACACCCAACTCAATCAAACTGATTTCAAACATGAATAACATAATTTGTCCGCCCATAGTGATCGTAATTACCAGCCTTTCGTTTACAAAACATTTCTCTACAAAATATTCAAGCAGTCATTCTGACATTCAGTCTACATGTTTGCACTCGTTATAGGTAGTAGTTATATATTAGGAATCCTGGACCACTTCCTCCTGGGGACTACGGCGCAGGCGGCCGCGCCTCCCAAAGGGTCTTCAGAATCCTGGACCACTGTCTGCTGAAAGGTCAGCTGGTCTATACCCATAGGCCGCCTCACCCTCCGCGGGACACCAGCAGGCATTGCCTAGTTCAGACCATGCCAGACAAGTACAAAACTTCCACTAAAAATTTCCTATTAGAGAAACGCAACTGTAAAGGTAAATATCTGCTATGGACATTGATGAAGTACTTAAAATTTTGGCGAGATTGTTGGAGCTGGGGCTTATTAGCCATACCACCTATGCCAAAAATCTGGCAGCTCTCCTTCCCGAGAAGCCAATCCCCAGCACCACGCAGGAAGCTACCAACCGCTCCCGAGAAGCCAATCCCAGCACCACACAGGAAGCTACCAACCGCTCCCGAGAAGCCAATCCCAGCACCACACAGGAAGCTACCAACCGCTCCTGAGAAGCCAATCCCAGCACCACACAGGAAGCTACCAACCACTCCTGAGAAGCCAGCCCCCGCTCCACGCAGGAAGCTGCCACCCACTTCCGAGAAGCCAACCCCACCCAAGTTCGCAGATGAGGAGTTCGACAGTTTTCTTGAAGCTATATTCCAGGGGATATACCCCCAGGGTTTGTGAAGGTCCCACATGCAATCAAGAACTATCTGCGGGGATGCGAACTTCCTGGACATGGGAAAAAGATCCAACAGCTTTCCTGGATAGAAACATGGACAAGATCGAGAGGAAGTTGGTGGAAGAGGTCCTCGACCTGAAGGTGGTGAAGTTCTGCCTTGCTCTCAGGGTCACTCCCAGTAAGCAGAATAATGATGGAACAGAGGTCACCACAGATCCCCTGTTTTGGTCTAAGCAGCAACCTGTCTTGAACATTATTATCAACATTTTCATCAACATTAACATTATCATCAACATTATCATCATTCATCAACATCATTCATCAACATTATCATCATTCATCAACATTATCATCAACATTATCATCATTCATCAACATCATTCATCAACATCAATAACACATAGTGAGATTTGAACCTGCGATTTAAAGAGTAATTCAACATATAATAGCACATGTTAGTTAACTTGGCTATGAATGCGTTAATATAAGAAATATCCTAGATTTAGCTGTTATGTGCTATCTATGATATGAATAGATCTATCGACTATTATTTATGCGATTGAAAGTAATATTTCACTGTTTACATCATCATAATACATAGCGAGATTTGAACCGGCGATTTTCAAGTGTAATTCAACATATAAACAAACCCGTTGGCTATTTGGCCTATATGTATATTTTATTAAAATTACCTAGATTTAGCTGATAACCGGTTATCTAGAATATTCTAATATGTACACACACATCGGCTGGAATATATATATATATATATATATATATATATATATATATATATATATATATATATATATATATAATTATATATATATATATATATATATATATATATATATATATATATATATATATATATAGGTCTATATCTTTGTAACAGTATTGTCAGTTTAATGGCGATAATTGAACCTGCGATTTTAAAGTGTAATTCAACATATAATATAACCAATTAACTATCTCGGATGCATTATTCACGGTTTCACAGGGCAGAGGGAATACGCCTACAGATTACCGTCAGTAAGTATACATATATTATAGACTGTAATTGTGTAGTTACCAGTGTAGTAAGTATACATATATTATAGACTGTTGTCAATAATTTTGTAGTTATCAGTGTGTTATCAGTCCAATTGATATGTTTGCTATTATTGCGCAACAATTCATAAAAGATAAATGTCATTATTTGTAATCTAATTATCAGTTCCCAGTTGGCTCAATTGATAACAGCGCTGAATTCTAATAATAAAAAAACCATGGTTCAAATCTCTCAAAATACCTCAGCTAGATGGTACCAAGTATCGAAACCGTAGCACTAGTGTAGGGGTGCAATGACAAAATTAGGAGCAACGGGACCCGCATACAAAAACCGCAGAGAGAGAGAGAGAGCGAGAGTGAGAGAGAGAGGCCGGCGATAATGCGGGGGTTCTCCCGGAGAGGTGGGGCGCAGGAGTTTTGTAGTTTTGTAGTTTTTTTAGTTTTTTGTTTCATGACAGTCCACAAACTCCCTATAATAATCTAGTTTCGTCATTGATCTATTTTCTGAAACGCCTGCGGGAGGCGCGGCCTTTCAGCAGACAGTGGTCCAGGATTCTGAAGACCCTGTGGGAGGCGCGGCCGCCTCCGCCGTAGTCCCCAGGAGGAAGTGGTTCAGGATTCCTAATATATAACTATTTAGGTCATTATCAAAACAGTCATCGGTTTTTCCCACAGAGATGTAATAATACTACGCACTATTTATGCTCATAGACGCCTCGCATCCGACCTGTCAATAACGGCTTATATTTCCTCATTCCTTGGAATCCCCAAATGACGTAATGTGATGGTACTGTAATAAGTTTTCACCATTGAGAAATTAATGTTTTGATTTCAAACGCACAGTGTTGGGAAACAAATGCCAATATTTTCCAAGCACTAAATATAATACGATCTAGTACTCGGCGGATCTGAGAGTAGCTAATCCTAGAATCCGATATTCACAAAGGGACGGGAGGTGGAGGGTGAGTTGCAGATCCGATATTACACCAGCGAATGTTATCAATTAATGATATGACGTTATAATCAACTATGTCACATATAGGTTGACGTCACAATCCAGTGTCATAATCCACAATCATAATTCACCTTTCCAGAGTATGCATATATCATCTGACGTCATATGAAGTCATAGTCATCTAAACGGCGTGTATGTAGACGTCATAATCATTACGTCATAAATTATTCTATTTGGCCCGTCTTTAACTATTAATAGTCCGCAATAAACATGCTGTTGACTATTTTGAAACTAATTTGACTGGACGCTGTTGCTGCCATAGGCAGCAACCAGCTCCCAGTCAAATTGGTTCCAAAATATTCAATAGCTTACATGTATAGTTTTCTGGAAATTGATAGTCAGAAAGTTCAGAGATCGATCAATCACAACACGAGCGAGGTGGGGGTGGAGTTTAGATTTAGATGGGCGGGACATAACTAAAAGTGGAAAGGTCTATTGTCATTAATAGTCCGTCGTAAACCTGGAATAGTCCGTCATAAACCTGGAATAGTCCGCCATAAACCTGGGATAGTCCGTCATAAACCTGGAATAGTCCGTCATGTTGTACGAATTATTTACCTTTACTATTTAATAAACATTATGTTGACGATCTGAAAGCAATTTGCCATAGGTAGTAACAGCACTCGATCAAAATTAGTATCAAAATATTCAACAGTTTACCTGTATTGTTATCTGGAAATTGAGATTCAGGGAGTTCAGGGTTCGATCGATCCCAACACGTTTGAAGCACGGGTGAAGCTTAGCTAGAGATGGGCGGAGCATAGCTAAAATCACATTCATCCATTATGAATTGATTTATTTGACGAAGACGATCGATTGTTTGACACAATGATTATGTAGGTTGGTCAGTCACCCGCTGGGGTTCAGACAATTAGCTTGCATGTGTCACACTCGCATTGATTATTGCTAGAGTATGGGGGAATCCAGTTTGAAACATGCCCTGCCCATCTCTAGCTAAGCTCCGCCCACGCTTTGGCCGTGTTGGGATCGAACCTGCCACTCTGTGAACCACAATTTCGAGCCAACTATACAGGTAAGCTGTTAAATATTTCGAAACTAATTTGACTGGGTGCTGTTGCTGCCTATGGAAGCAACAGAGACCAGTCAAATTGTTTTCATAATATTCAACAGCATGTTTATTAAATGGTATACATACAATTCGTACAACCTGGCGGACTATTAAGCGTTTAGGAAGGACTAAGTCGACTCATTCATGACGTAATTGATTATGACGTCAGCCAACAAGTCATGTAGCTGATTATGACGTCATATGACTGATAGATGAACTGGATTCATCCATTAGATAATCAGGAAAATATAGAGAGAGATGTAAGGAGAGGAATATGTAGAAGGCAGGCGAGAGAGAGGGAGAGAGAGAGAGAGAGAGAGAGAGGGAGAGAGAGAGAGAGAGAGAGAGGGAGAATTTCTAGCTATTCCCCACACATTTCTAGCTATACCTCACACATTTCTAGCTATACCTCACACATTTCTAGCTATGCCTCACACATTCCTAGCTATGCCCCACACATTTCTAGCTATGCGTCACACATTTCTAGCTATGCCGCACACATTTCTGGCTATGCCTCACACATTTCTATCTATTCCACACACATTTCTGGCTATGCCTCACCCATTTCTAGCTATGCCTCACCCATTTCTAGCTATGCCTCACCCATTTCTAGCTATTCCTCACACATTTCTAGCTATGCCTCACACATTTCTAGCTATGCCGCACACATTTCTAGCTATGCCCACACATTTCTAGCTATGCCTCACATATTTCTAGCTATGCCGCACACATTTCTAGCCACGCTCCACACATTTCTAGCTATGCCCCACACATTTCTAGCTATGCCTCACACATTTCTAGCTATGCCACACACATTTCTAGCTATACCTCACACATTTCTAGCTATGCCCCACACATTTCTAGCTATGCCTCACACATTTCTAGCTACGCCCCACACATTTCTAGCCATACCTCACACATTTCTAGCTATGCGTCACACATTTCTAACTATACCCCACACATTTCTAGCTATGCCTCACACATTTCTAGCTATGCCTCACACATTTCTAGCTACACCCTACACATTTCTAGCTATACCTCACACATTTCTAGCTATGCCTCACACATTTTTAGCTACGCCCCACACATTTCTAGCTATACCTCACACATTTCTAGCTACTCCACACACATTTCTAGCTATACCTCACACATTTCTAGCTATACCCCACACATTTCTAGCTACTCCACACACATTTCTAGCTATACCTCACACATTTCTAGCTATACCACACACATTTCTAGCTATACCTCACACATTTCTAGCTATACCTCACACATTTCTAGCTATACCTCACACATTTCTAGCTATACCTCACACATTTCTGTACGATCGTGTGAATCGATTTTACCACTTTGAATACTGTATTTCGAGAATCTCATTTTAAGGTACCTATCTAGGTAAGCTGGTGAATATTTTGAAACTAATCTACATTGGCGCTGTTACTGCCTAGGAGCATTTTGTTTAACCCTTTCACGACGAAACCGGCCAAACCCGGCCTCTGCGGTACTCTTGAGGAATGTCCATTTGAATAGAAGACTTTTTTCAAATTTATAACTGAATGACTGGCTCGATAACCGAGAGGCTTAAGCAATTTAATACAATTTTAAAATTATTTTTTAAGTTGAGAAATTGAACTAGAGACACGTATCCCTAAATAAGACAGGCGTTTCGTGACATTGAGGTACACAATTTAAGCCTCTAAAAGTATACAATATTATTTTCAATCGTTTTGACGTGCATGCTGGCTTTTAATACATAATCCCTTAAAGAATTTTTCAAACTATGACAAAAATTTAAGATAATTCTTTATTAAATAGATAATTTTCCATATAAAAATATTTTTTCGGACAATCATTACTATTCTAACTTTCAATCTATCTGTACGAGCGCAGCTGGCAAAGATGTATATCCGAGTTTAATATGTTCAGTTTCGTCAAATATATATGAATTTCAGAAACTAAGACTGTGTTTACAGGGCTATCTCGAGTAGCGCAATATTCAAATTAATTAAACCCCCCGTGTGTCAACTTGTGGTTTATAATGGTAAAACCGGCCAATAATTCCTCTGCAGTTGTCTTGGGGACTGTCTATTTGCAGGCTAAGAGAAGACTACTATCTGAAAATTTACAACTGGAATGACTGGCTCGGTTACCGAGCCAGTTATTCCAGTGATACATTTTCAAAAATAGTCTTCTCTTGGCCTGCAAATGGACACTGACTAAACACAGATTTAGAGTTTCTTGACCATTAATCCTTTAATCGAGAACCGATTTCCCTAAATTCCAGTTATAAACTTACAAAAAACAGTCTTCTCTTGGCCAGCTAATGGTCATTCTCTGAGCAAAAATTTTAATTTGTTTGAAACTCTTGACAACTTAATGACGTAATTGATAAATGTTGCGTTTTGAGTGCTGTGAAGTGCGGTTGAGACATGAGGGGATAAGAGCTTAAAGAAGTTATCTCAGTTACTGGAATTAAAAAGGTTTAAAAAGGGACAAACTTCTCCCCATAACCGCACAACAAGTCAAGAATGTGAATCTCTTCATGAGCGACGATAAGAGCTAGTTTATAAATCATTATACACCTATCAGTGAGAGAGGTAGTCAGTCACTAAGACAACCTTCCACGTGACGAGAAGGAATAGAGTAAAATTAGAATCCTTGATTCACTAACGCGCACCTCTGATATCGCCTCACGGCACGTTGCATCATGGAAAACATTGCCTTCCACTCCATTAGGAAACTGTGCATCTGTGGATCACTCATCCCTCTGGCCAAAGCAACGACAGCGGGTGTATGACGCGACTTGTATATCACCGATGATGTACAACTGTAACAGCTGGGGAGCTACGACGGACGTTCTAGATAAGCGCGATGCCTGTCACCGCATACACCGCACTATAATCCAATATGGCTGGTCGGACAATACCCAGATAACCCAGCTTACTGGGTCGATACTGGGCCCGTATCGGCCCAGCATCGGTCCAGTAAGCTGCGTTTTTCGGGTATAATTTCCAACGGCATGTGCTATGCAGTGCCACCGTTAGTGGGGGTGGCCAAACAAAGAATTGCTATGGCTTGCCATGTTTTGCAAAGACCACATAACACACACAACACGGAAACCTTTTGAATTTGCTGTACTCGGTGCCAACTTGCCAACATCTACAAAGGTCATAGAGATCACCTGCTACATGTGCTACATACCGATCTAAAAGAAGCCGTACTGACGAACAAGAACAACCACAGGGAGCTAAGGACTCTCGCTGAGCGCAAGAAACAATGCACAAAGAATGATTGGTTGTGCGTGCGTGCGTGCGTGCGTGCGTGCGTGCGTACGTATATAAGTACGTGCAGACGGCCGCGCACGGTGTGTGTGTGTGTGTGTGTGTGTGTGTGTGTTCTTACATAGTGCGTATGTGTGCGCGGTCACTACTTACCAGATACAGATGCTCTGGAGACAGACCCAAATCATAGAATATAAAACGAATTCCTGGATATTCTGGATAAATCTTCTCATGGACTTCCTTGATTAATTTCTGCGATTCAAAGTAGTGATTATCCGAGGCGCCAGTGACCAGTGTGGGCAATGTGTTGTTCAGATCTCTCTCCACAAATCTGTCCAAACCCAACATTGGGAAATAATTCAGAATTTCATCTGGTATAGGATATGTTCTCACTTTGGCCAGGTTACCTTCTAAGGTGCTCTCAAACTGATGTGGACACGGTTCTAAAAGCTCAGTATCGTTGTTATTCGTTCTACACACGTTAAATAACTCTCTTGCGTACGTCATGGCTTCCGATGACATGTCTGGATTATTTACAAGATTTCTCAATGACATCCCGGGATCTGTAAGTGCATCCAGGAATGATATCGTCCTGGGATATAGTTCTGGCATGGCAGGCGAATTCCACAGCACCATCACGCAAGTAAGTGAAACAAGGGAAACCACGGACAATCTTATACCTTTACGAGTAAACATCTCCCCAATTATTTTCAACCCACAATAAACACATAGAAAAATATATCCGTGCTACCAGAAAGAATAAAGCAATTCTATGTTATCCTTCTATTTATACCGAAATAAAATAATGCAAAAATCTATCTCGTCAACTGTTACTCGTATCTAAAAAAGCCCCACATCGTCAATTGGCACATATTGCTCATTATAGCTCTTTTTCCAGATGCCTTGATGACGTAAACCTAATAAATCAATACATCATTTTCAATTGTTATGTCATTTTCGCCGTATGCATTATTCAGTGTTTCAAAGGACACAATAGTTCGTATTTTATTACTCTGTGGGACAATGTGACATATGGAGAACATTTATATAGGCGTAAATCTATATCGTGTAGACCGTTGAGTAGGAATCAGTATTTATAGTTACACAATTTAACTTATTATTATTATTATTATTATTATTATTTTCATTATTATTATTATTATTATTATTATTATTATTATTATTATTATTACCCACCCACCCACCCACCCACCCACCCACCCATCCACCTACTTTATTAAAGTTATATCAATTAACTTCTCAAGTGTCAACAGCATTTGAACGCGCTGCTCAAATTACTACTCATAGGTTTCTTTATTATTCCAGGTTACGCAGTGAGATATGGGGGAAATCATATGTTACATACAGTAGTAGGCGCTGTGCTTAATTGTGCTTAATTAGTGCATTGATAATTCATTATTATTATTATTATTATTATTATTATTATTATTATTATTGTCATCGTCGTCATCGTCATTAATCAGTTCCTTATTTGTTTGTTTGTCCACGTTTATCGGTCCGTGTTTGCGCGGTGGTTTCATCCACGTTGGAAATAGGTAGTAATCACTCTAATAAGGCGGCAGATTTTTGATAGCAACTTTGCATTGTTGGTGGAGAAGAGCTTATGGAATTTGAAGAAGTTAGGTCCTCTATAGTAATATGGAGGTAGTAATTCTTATCGGGTTTGTTGAAAAAAACCTACAGATAAATATGTAATGGAACTCGTCCCCTATGTCATCTTTTACGCAAATGGTGCATTTCCTCTCTTCTCTTGGGGTTCCATCCCACCACATCCCTTTCTCTATTGGGAGGTAGTGGTTGCCTGTTCGGAATCGTGTGAATAGTATCCTCCTAATGTTCCCGAGTCTTAAAATATATGTTTCCACTTCCCAATTAGGTTTGAAACTGTTATAGATTTTACCCTTCCAGGACATACCCTTCTCTGTGTGCCATGTCTGTATGAATTGATCTTCTAATGATTTAGTAATCATTGTCTGCATTTGGGTAGATGTGTTGGCTGTTTGATTTGTCCAAATGTAGCTGTGTCCTGTATTATCCAAAGTAGCTTTGATGCAATTTAGCCACCTATATTGTGTTCCGTTTTGATGGTAGTCAGTTAGCGCGTACCTGTACAGTGTAAGTGCTAATTCGGTTTCCTTACCTGTTATAAGGTTTATCCAGTAGGTTATCATTCGTTGTTTTATGACCACGTTTATAGGTATTTCCCCAGGTTCCCCATATATTATTTATTTCGGGGTAGTGCGTTTATCATTTAGAACATGTCTAAGGAAGTTTAAATTTACATTTTCTAGGATATTGCACTTTTCAATTCCAATAATTTCACACGCATATAGTAGTATCGGCTCTATCATTTGATGGTACAGCTTTAATTGGCAATCAATTGGTATGTCTAGTTGTTCATACAGAACTTTAGCTTTGGTGGTTCCAAAGACGACGACGTTGGTTTTATCTGCATTTACTTTTAGTTTCCAGAGGGAGTAGTAGTTTTCAAAAGCGTCTAGTGCCTGTTGTAAACGGTTGCGCTCTCGGCTAGTATAACTGTATTGCCTGCATAGAGAAGGATAAGTAGTTTAAATAGGGTGATAAATTCGTCATCTGTTAGTTCAATTTTATTACAGTTTTGCTCACGTAGAAAGGTTTCTATATCATTTAGATATGTTGCCAATAATATTGGTGACAGATTTTCGTCCTGGCGAACACCCCATGTGCAGGTGAGTGGATCAGAGAATTCAAGTTCAAGTTTATTTACACCCAGGTCACCATATTGTGACGTATGGGGATCTTTAATATTACGATTATTTTGTACATACACAGCTGTAACCATTTATACACAGTTGTAGTATTATTATTATTATTATTATTATTATTATTATTATTATTATTACCAACATCATGCTCGCTTATTATCATTATCACTAACGACATCAACACATTTCCATCGTCATTACAATCATCATTATTATTATTATTTTTATTTTAAACTTATTATCATTTTTGTTATTAGCAGTATTATTATCACCGTCATTATCAGTGTTATTGTCACAATTACTATCATTATTATGACCTTCATAGTCGTTAATATCATCCTCATTACCATCGGCATTAACCTCATTTTTTATTTATATAGTCATATTCATCATTATTATAATTATTATTATTATTATTATTATCATTATTGTCTGTCATCGTCTTCGTCGCTGCTACTGCTGTTGTTGTTATCTTAGTGCTATTACTGTTGTTGTTGCTGTTGTTGTTGTTTTTCTTGTTGTTTTTCTTGTTATATTAGTGTTATTGTTGTTGCTGCTGCTGCTGCTGCTGCTGCTGCTGCTGATGATGATGATGATGATGTTGTTGTTGTTGTTGTTGTTGTTGACATAGATGTTGATAGTTTACATGTTATTATCTTTTCGGGAAATCATTTGATATTATACGGATAAATGCACACAATTTTATGTTTTGTGTTTTTGTTGAGAATATCTCTGACAATTTAAAGTAGTTTTGTCTGTTGTAATACAATTTTGGCAGATGTTTTTTTGTCTTTCTTCTTAAAATAGTCGCACACAAGTACATAGTGGTAATTATCCCCTATGCCATTCTGCGAACACAATTGACAAGTACGTGCATCTCTCGGTAATCCCTCCCATTGCTCCTTTCCGATTGGTAAGTAGTGGTTGCTTGTTCTAAATTTTGTAAAAAAAAAAAAAAAAAAAAAAAAAAAAAATAATAATAATAATAATAAGTGCATTTCTATAGCGCAAAACTCCATGCAATAGCATGCTCTGAGCGCTTGAAGATCTACGGAATAGAAATGTTTTGATACTTGATTTGAAAGACTGTAGAGTAGAGGCCTATGCCATGTTTTGATATCTAAAGGGAGATTGTTCCATTCAGAAGCAGCGGTTAAGGAGAAAGTCTTCTGTCCATATGTTACCAGTTTTGCTTCCGGAACGTTAGGATTTCTGTTGTTTTGTGATCGGAGAACGCGACCTGGAGCATAGGGCTGTATGGGATCGGACAGGTAAGTCAGCGCCGTGTTGTTTACACATTGGTAGGTCAAGAAAAGAATCGTGTAACGGATTCTCTGCTCTATTGGCAGCCAATGCATGTCACGAAGCACTGGAGAGATGTGTTCGTATTTACCGGAGAGTGAGATAATTCTAGCCGCGGTATTCTGTACAGACTGGAGCTTATTGATGAACGCCTTTGGAGCGCCAGCTAGCAAACTATTACAGTAGCCCAGTCTTGATAGCATCAACGAACAAACGAGTGTAGTAGTTGCTTCATTCGTCAAGTATTTTCTAATATTGCTGATGTTCCTCAACTGAAAGAAACAAGTACTGCAAAGATGTCTAACTTGCTTCTCAAGGCTTAGCTCACTATCCAACACAATACCAAGGTCCTATACGCTGCTCTACAGTTTAATGGGGCCAGAACCCAGTGTGATATTCTAATGTAAAGGTAAATATATTTATGTCTGCCAATGTTTGGAGATAATGCTCCATTTCTAATGTTTCCTTAGATGATTTATATTGATTATTTAACTTAATAATTGATTTTATGTTATTATACATACTTTGAATTACCTTGTATAGCGTTTCATTGATACTATGTTGCAGAAGATTTATCCATAGGCCGTTCCGCCATATCGAGTCAAATGCCTTTTCGAAGTCGACAAAACAGCAAAATAGACGTTTCCGTTTTGTTTTAAATAGTTCAATAATCGTAGAGTGTAAAAATATGGTCCATTGTAGAGTATACATTTCTGAAGCCGGCTTGATTTTGTGATTATATGTTGTAATAAACCATTTAATGGTCAAGACTTTTCCAAGAAAATTAAAATTTTTGCACTTAAATTAACAAAAATAATGTTGTGTTGTCTTGCAAATTCGGACACCTACAAATCACGTTTTTGACGGGCCACCTTATTAATGGATTAATAGTCAAGAAAATCTCATTTTCAGCTCGGTCAGTGTCAATTTGTAAGCCAAGTGAAGACTATTTTTGATAATTTACCACTGGAATGACGGGCTCGGTAACCGAGCTAATCATTAGTCGTAAATTTTCAAAAAGTCCTCTTCTCATGGCTTGCAAATGGAGGTTTCCCACCGCAATAACGTTAAATCGGCACAAGATCTCATTTAGTTACAAAATTATTATGTTTTTATCCTATTTTCACGAATATATCATGGATTTGTAGTTCATTATTTATGGGCTCTAAAATACATCTGTATGCAATACATATGATACACTAAGGAATATGATCGCTTTGAAGGCTGAGTGGAAAACATCTTAAATGATTAATTATTTGTAAAATTCGTGCCATTAATCATTGATTCTACAGATAGAACACGGAAGAATGTACTATCGACTTCTACCAACATTGCAGAAGCTATTGGGGGTAACTGCCTCACAACAACCGATCATAGAGCCTACAGATACTATAGCAAATACTCTAATATCGACTCCAATCAAAGATGCAAACGCTCCAATGGTAAATCTGTCTGCTAACATTCTAAAAGTGGCCGATATAAAGCAGAGAGAAAATGCTGTCCAGTAAAGAGAAGAAACTAAGGGAGCAAGAACGGAGACTAGCAGCTAAAGAGGTTGAAATAAAGGACAAGGTTGAACAAAATTCATACACACAGTCTTATGTTGCTGAACTTGAAGATAAGATCAAGGAGCTGCAATCGGCCAACCGGCTTTTGAAGCTAAATGTATTAGCACTTCCCGTTCAAGGCGAGAATAGTACGAGCACTCTTCCAGGCTGGTTAATACCAAATAGCTGCGATACAGCGCATGCTCACTGTGTGACAGATATTCAAAATCTACATAATCGAGTAATGGCCTTGGAACTTAAAATGCTTGATAACAGGTTGGAAAATATTGAGAAACATCCCAGATCTATATCTCACCTAACAAATTAACTTCTCAAGATCCAAAAGCACCAACGATCCTTGTACAATCGCCTCCTATTGCAACCGCAAACGAGACAGAATACTCTTCCCATATACCATCTGGGCATAAACAGGCACAGCAATCAAGCAGTCAGCAACATGCAGATAAACCAAAAGCTCATCAGCGTAATTTTTAGAGCAGGGCCTCTCCATTTGGCCAAATCAATTGCAACAACGCCAGCCAAATATGTACGCAGATCAGGCACAAACGCGCAATATGATGGAAGCGCAGGAAATAGATTACTCGGACAGGATCAATGGCATCATAATAAGAACGGGTACCAGAGGAATTCGCGGTGGTCACCCTTCAGAAAAACAAATAGAATTATATTGCCAAACCAGTTCGTCCATCACCCTCTCAGCAGAGGCGCGAGAGTGAAAGATTGTTACACAACACACCCCGATCATTGGGAAAGGACTCCAAACTGGCTAAATCAGCAGAGGTCATATCAGCCGTCTTTTCACCCTCCACGGTTCCAGAGACATGTACATCCCCATTAGACAAGCTATTGTCAAACAGTCAACACTGTGAGCAAAACTATATCCACCTTTCAGCTCCCTTCCAGCAAAATCGTGTGAGCTTCCAGGGCCCGCATTTTGTAGACCAACCACAGACACAGAAGAGTTACCCGATCATACGACCACAGCCAGTAGCACGGCACATAATGATGCATCAGTAACCGATTCTGCGTCATCATCTAAATCATTTCACAACCAAGCTTCAAACCTAGGTTCATCATATACCAAGTTAAATCCAACTAATCCTACCTCTACAAACAAGGAAGGCATCCAGAGACCAGAATGCGATATTGCGATAAAAAAAGCCAAATGACACAAGGATAACCTTAATTTCCATTAATGCTAAGAATGCGGAAACAAATATGAAATTCCTTCAGTTTCTAGCAAAATAGAATGTCATAATCTTAATACAAGAGCATTGGCTGTACAAATATAAAGCTCAATTACTTTCCAAGGTCTTCAATAATTCAGATCTACTCGCAAAATAGATCCTCAACAGCTTCAGAAGCAAAGTCCACAGGTATACTTGACTAACTTCATAAAATAATCGAAAAGTTAAAGTCTACTCATCACATCTTGCTAGCAGGTGATTTCAATGCGTCACTACACAGAGACCAAGGGATTAGAAGAGATACACTACTAAGGGAATTCATGAATGAGCATAGCCTAGAACTTCCATGCAACTATCCTAGAAAACTCACGTTTTGGTCAGAGAGTGGAAAACGTACTTCTCAAATTGAGTATTGCCTTTATTGGATTATAAAGATTGCGCCAGTAGCATTGTACGCGGTGCCATTATAAGTGATAAGCACTTCTTGAACTTATCAGATCATACTGATATTACTCTTTCCATTAATATCAGTTTCATCAAGAACGAGGCTCCATCGCAACAAAAAACAAATAATTCTAATATTAGATCAAAGATCGGATGGAATAAATGTGATACTACTATGTATGGGGGTATAATTTCTTCAGTGTTCAAAAACATCTCTGAAATCACTTCTCATTTAGATGCAGAACTATTGCTGAGCCGTCTCTCAGAAGAAATGTATGAAGCATCCGTCACTGCCACTGGGATTGTCAAATCAGTGGGAAAGAACCATGCAAAAGGTATTCGAATATGGAGTCCAGGAATTGCTCAAGCCATAAACAACAGGAAAGTAGCTCACAAGATATGGGTAGAAAATGGCAGGCCAACCAACCAAAAAAACAATGTGAATATCGCTAGAAAGCAAGCACGTGCCAATATGAGGATGACTATTCGACTCTGTATAAATCAAAGCAGAATAAAACATTTCAATGAAAGTATGGCAGCAGACGAATATGACAAACACACTTTCTTCAGGCTTATAGCCAAACAATGTGCCAGCCGAACACAGGGTATTGCCCAACTGACACACAATGACCAAGTGTTAACAGATTCTTATGATATTCTACACGCATTCAGTCAGCACTTCCGTGCCTTAGCTACACCTCTCAAGAACGTAGAGTTCGATCAAGAGCACAAGGATATGGTGGAATTTAACAGAGCATTAATCGAAAAGATGTGTCTTCAGCATCCAAATATTCAGAACTGTAAAATGCTAACTGTCAGTGAAATTGGCAAGATAATTCTAGGCCTGAAGCCGAACAAAGCAGCAGATCCAGCTAGTTTAACTGCAGAACATCTAAAGTATGCCCCACGACAGATCTTATGATTTACATAATTAAAGCAGGATATATACCAACTGCCATCAAGCAAGGCGTACTCACACCAATTCTAAAGAAGGGCAAGGATAGTAGATTGACAACGAATTATAGAGGGATCACGGTATTATCAATCATAGGAAATGTCCTTGAGAAACCTGTACTACAGAGGACAAAGTCGTTCCATGATGTTGAACAGTCTAGCTTCCAAAGAGGGTTTACTGAAAAATCGTCATCCATAAACACAGCCCTAATTACCACAGAACTACAAATGAGGCCAAGGACAAACATGAACCACTATTGTTAGTAACATTAGAGGCGTGCAAAGCCTATATATATATATATATATATAAGTCCGTCTGTCCGCCCGCCCGTCCTTCCATCCGCCCGCCTGCCAGTCTGCCAAGTTTCTAACAAAGCTTCCTAAGTGTCAGATATAGCATGTCGTACTTGTGTCTTTTCCACCCACGTAGTTGACCCCTGGCATACGGACCATTGGAATTCATCCATGAAAGATTTCTATGGTCTATTTAAACTACATCGTACAAATATACACCCACTCACATCGCTTCGCTGTTCGAGGCCGCGCTTGCAAACCTGCGATTTCTCGCTTTGTTCGCTGGCGGTTTTCAGGTAGCCAATCAGATTTCTGCCTACTTCAATCTCTCTATAAATCTAAAAATAGAAGCGTAGCTTCGTGCCAACGGAGATGGAGAGCTTGCGAGACACGAATGCCAATCTATGTGATTTGACAGGGTTCTGTTCCTGCCAATTAGTTTCAAAATATTCAACAGCTTACCTGTATAGTTTTCTGGAAATTGAGATTCAGAGAGTGCAATGATCCCAACACAGGTAAATCGTAGCTGGAGCTTAGCTAGAGATGGATGGAGCATAGCTAAAACCAGATTCACCCATTGATTATTAAACCTTACCACCCTGATGTTAATATTCTATCTGTTACTGTGGTAATAGCAAATAAACAGTTTTGTTGAAAAATGAACACCAGTTCATCTTTTAATTTATTTGAAATCTTTTAATTTTAACATCAGAGTGGTAAGGGTTAACACTTTGATCTGAAATCCCAGTATTTCAATTATAATAGAGCTATGCCGGTAACCTATTGGATGGCCTTTCGTCTCAGGTTCAAAGTTTAATGCTGAAATGCTGACGTGTGTAGCTATTGGGTCCTGTATCAAGTAAGATAAGCTTATTTTATACATGCACTTTTATTTATTGTTAAAAATATTCCAAGAAATGAATGGTAGCCTCAGTGTTGCAGACAAATGCAGACAAATCGGTATGCCATTTCTTGCGTAATTTACTTAGTCTATGCATCCTGTAGCGACTCGTTACCCAGTGTGAATAATGAACTTGTACCATACCTTGACATCACCATCTATCATAAAATCCGACAGCCTCATCAACCTTGTCACACTGTGCTCCCATTAGGCAACAGATCAATAGGATATGCAGCGATTGCAAGTCTAGCAGATCCCTCATAATGTTATAGTACCTGACTATATTGACAGCATGATTATGTCTTTGATAACAGAAGTATCCGTTTGCGAGGTTGTGGTCCCGTTAGAGGAACAGACGATTGTATAAATATTATTCTTGGAAGACGCCAGTTGCAGCGAGAACATAGCACAACGCAAAGGGTGAACCCACTTCAAGCTATGCTACGCACACCCCCCCCCACCCACCCACCCCATTTCTCGCTAAGCGCCGTCCATAAGTTGAGCATGTTGTGATCGATTTATATACTTTGAAACGTGACTTCCCAGAATCCCAGTTTTAAGGTAACTATACAAATGAGCTGCTGAATAATTTAAAACTAATTTGACTGGGGTTTGCTGCTTCCTATGGCAGCTCCCAGTCAAATTAGTTTCAAAATACTCAACAGAATGTTTATTAAATAGTGAAGACATACAATTCGTACAACTGACTGAGTATTCCAGGTCCATGACTGAGTATTTCTGTCATTTATGATTGTGACGTCAGCGTGGCTGTGCCTTAATTTATTATGACATAATATAGTTCATTGACAGATTGGACTCATCCATTAGCAATACATCGCGTTACACTTCATCCATAGCTAAGGCTTAATAAGACGCAATTTAAAAAATCTGTTTTCTATTCAATGAGTTTGCTGTATTATGGAACTAGGACAATAAATAGAAATAGACGAGGCGATCACTCATTATGTCCTTTTTCATATAATAAGCGAGATGTTCGTTAACCTTTACCACTCTGATGTCAAAATTAAAATTTTGTCAAATTAAAGTAAAAGATGAACTGGTGTCCATTTGCGACAAATTTGGTGGAAGATGTTGCTGTCGTATTTGTTGATGAGTGGGCACCATTTCTTTGCTATTGACACAGTAAAAGATAGAATATTGGCATCAGAGTGATAAGAGTTAAGTTGCCGTTGTTCTCATCGATCTCATTCTTTCTTTCTTTCTCTTGCTTCTTTCGCTACATTCATCTGTTGCCCACCCCACTCTAATATCTCTCTCCCACCCTCCCTCCCTTCCTCTCTCCCTCCCTCCCTCTCTCCCCCCTCTCTCCCTCTCCCCACCCCCACCCTCTCTCTCTCTCAGTCTCTCTCTCTCTCTCTCTCTCTCTCTCCCTCCCTCCCTCCCTCCCTCCCTCCCTCTCTCTCTCTCTCTCTCTCTCTCTCTCTATCTCTCTCTCTCTCTCTCTCTCTCTCTCTCTCTCTCTCTCTCTCTCTCTCACTTACCTCCAATCCCTTCATACCTCAATTCCTCCCGTTCTCCCCCTACCACACCACCTCACTTCCCTTCCTACTTTCCTCTCCTTCTCTTTCTTCCTTTCTATATCTCTGCCATCACATTTTCTCTTCCTGCCTAAACACCACTCCATCTCTCAATTGTCTCATACTCGTCTTCTCCTCCATGGCTTCTTCTTCATCATCATCTCTCCTTCTCTATTCATCTCCTCATTTCTGGCTCTCCTTCCCTCCCTTCCTCCCTCCCTCCATCCAGCCCTCTCTTCCTCCCTCCCTCCCTGCCTCCCTCCCTCCCTCCCGCCCATCCTCCCTCCCTCCCTCCCTCGCTCGCTCTCACTCACTCACTCACTCACTCACTCACTCACTCACTCACTCACTCACTCACTCACTCACTCACTCACTCACTCACTCACTCACTCACTCACTCACTCACTCTCGCTCGCGCTCTCTCTCCCTCTCCCTCACGCTACTCTCTTACTCCCTTTCTCCTTCAATTCACGTCCCATTATTCCTCCATTTTCTCTCTCTGCCACCCAACCTCGCTGACGGCA
Source organism: Chaetoderma sp. LZ-2023a (assembly GCA_034401795.1). NCBI lineage: Eukaryota > Metazoa > Mollusca > Caudofoveata > Chaetodermatida > Chaetodermatidae > Chaetoderma > Chaetoderma sp. LZ-2023a. Next base: position 24,345,083 of record CM067362.1, on the reverse strand, counting down.
TTCCCCTCCTACTTTCTTATCTTCCTTCCCCTCTCTATCTCTATCTTCATATTCTCTCTCGATCGCTATCACCCTCTCCCTCTCTCAATTGTCTCGTTCTCGCCTTCTCCCCTTTTTTCTTCGTCTCCCTCCCTCCCTTCCCCCCCCCCTCTCTCTCTCTCTCTCTCTCTCTCTCTCTCTCTCTCGCTCTCGCTCTCTATGTCTCTCTCATTTTCTCTCTCTCGCCTCTCGCTCTCTCTTATCCTTATCTCCACCTCCCTCTCTTTATCTCCATCTCCCTCTCTAACCCGCATCACCGTCTCTCTCTCTCTCTCTCACTCTCTCTCTCTCTCTCTCTCTCTCTCTCTCTCTCTCCTCTCTCTTTCTCTCTCTCTCTCTCTCTCTCTCTCTCTCTCTCTCTCTCTCTCTCTCTCTCTCCCTCCCTCCCTCCCTCCCTCCCCCTCCCTCCCTCATTCTCTCTCACGTGTCATTGTTCGTGTTAACAACACTTTAACGCAGTGATATAGTAACCGTGTAACACATAACATTCCAGAATCGTAATTTCAAAACAAAAATATGGGCAAGATATTGAATAGTTTGAAACTAATTTGACTGGAACCTGTTACTGCTATAGTCAGCAACATTTTCCAGTCAAATTAGTTTCAAAATATACAACAGAATATCCATTACGTCAGAAATAAGCTGGCGTTTACGGTATTTAAGCACTAAATAGTTAAATGAGTTAGAAAAGAACCACGGAAATCTCAACACATCGCTGTAAAATATTTTCTGCCTTATACCCTAACAATAACTTGCCAGTAAGAAGCACGCATTAGTTGCTAATTTGTCATGTCTTTGTTTACAATGTTTCCGAAGAATCGAATCTGTTTGTCTGTACGGGAGAAAATGGTATGATCGCTCTGGTCTCATGAGAATCTGGTAGGCCTACCTTAGACGTGAAGGGTACTTAGTTTTAACCATCATTAGTACATACTTCAGACAATATTTGCCTGTTAACTCAACAGGCAATAATTTCAATGGGCAATAACTCTGGACCTGCCAAATATTCTGAAGATAATTTGACTGAAGGTTATTGGTGGCTTAGCCACCAACAACATTCATACAAATTGTTTTCAAAATATTCAACATATCCTTAGTTCAGACCCCATGGAAATTGTAGTCTGCGGAAATTCAACAGGTGGCCAGTTAAACATCAGATTCCTCACATTGGCAGAACATAAATGTATCCGTTTAGTCAGACAGAATTCAATTTATTGCTGTGTGTACTTCTATATACGAGCACGCGTATATAGACGATAGGAGCGCGAATAATTTTTACATATACACCTGTGCAAAAGTTAAGCACCACCCTATTTTTACGCACATGCGAGGGTATATTCATGTGCTATGAAGAAAGCAATAGCATAAACATTTATGTACCCATCCATCTTAGTGCAAGAGGTAATAATGCAACTAGAGGAATGCTGATTATGATGGTGGGGAAACACTGTATGTTTTTGTTTGAACTTGAAAACGAGGCCTGAATATGGTTACGTTGACACAACTGACAACTATTGCCCTACAGTTGACACACGTGGCTAGATTGTCATTAATGGTGTCTGAAAACGAAGTTTAACATCTGTGCACGAGTTTGAGACTGTCATTATTAATACCGGGTATATCCACCTTGTGCCTGGATGACGGCCTGGACACGACGTCTCATGCTGGTCACCAACCGACTGATACGCCATTGTGGTATTCGTTGCCATTCAAGATGGAGTGCGTCTGTTAATTCCTGTAGGTTCTGCACAGGAGGATCCCTCCTTCTCACCATGTTTCCCAGAATGTCCCAGATATGCTCAATAGGGTTCATGTCAGGCCTCCTTGCTGGCCATGGTAGGGGTTCGATGGCATTCTGGCGGAGGTATTCATGCACAGCTCTAGCACGATGTGGTCGGGCGTTGTCATCCATGAATATAGGGTGGGTTCCAGGTGCATGATTTACAAAATGAGGGACCACAACTCTATCCAGTATGGAATCTTGATATCTTTGTCCATTTAGTGTTCCAGGTCCAGTCAACAGATCCAGCTTACAATCAAATGAGATGCACCCCCATATCATAACGGAACCTCCACCAAATGGAACTTCTTCCATGATGTTACGTTGGTCGTACGCCGTGCGTCTGGACCTCCATACACGAGTTCGACCATCTGTGGTATGAAGCAGGAACCGACTTTCCTCGGACCAGTGTACCCGTCTCCAGGATCTCATGTTCCAGTGTCTTCTTTCGTTGCACCACCTCAGACGCTCCTCTTTGTGGTGTGCAGTGAGGAGAGGACGTCTGACAGGTCTCCTAGCTTTCATGCCAGCAGCATACAGTCTCCTTTTGACGGTAGACATTGACACTCTATTGCGCGTTTCCCATTGCTGGCTGAGCACTCTGCTGTTGGTGAATGGAGATCTCCTAACAAGGCGTACTAGGGCTCGATCATCACGGGCAGTAGTCTTCTTCGGTCTTCCAGATCTAGGCCTGTCCTTCACCTCGTTAGTTTGCCCATGTTTTGCAATCAAACGACTGATTACAGTATGGTTAATGTTCAGCTGTCTGCCAATCTCTCTGCATGACATACCAGTGGTATGCATGCCTATGATTTGCCATTTCACACGATCACTTAACCTTCGTCTTGCCATGGCGGTTCACAATCAAGAGCTAATTCTCTCTGTACAAATAAACCACGGTCATGAACACAAAATTCCTAATCTTGTCGCCTAAATCTGTATGTAATGTTCTACACCTCAAACTGGACTTTTACATAACTGAACACGTGTGCTGTTTCCCGCCACGCACGGACATCAAGCGGCGTGAAGTCATGCATGCATGTGCATTTCGTACTTGGAATTATGTCAGCTAACGCGGGGACAAAAAGTATGGCAGCCTAGTTGTACCATCATGTTTCTACGTTCTATTGTTTTTGCTGGTGCTTAACTTTTGCACAGGTGTATATATTGTTTTAGATGACAATTTATTTTCTGCCTCGCTTGTTTCAACAAAGCGAATGAGCGTGGCAATTACAATGATATTCACAATGGCGATGGCATCGATGATTATCGATGGTGCCAACAGCGCGAAATATCTTCAAAATATGAAGATATCGACCGTATGTATATTCGATCACAATACTCAAATAGTATATGCAGTTTAGATTGCACCTGGAAAGCACGCAGAGATGGGCACGTGGCTATTAGGACCTTAGACTAATTCACTTGTAGAACAGTGCCAGCAATAACAAGGGTTGGGGAAACGAGAAAACAAAGGGATAAACACGAGTAGATATAAGTTAAGCTTTTAATTAACACTATTATATTACGGTATTGCCATCCGCTAAACTTTGGTCTGTGACTTGTGACATGGTCCATCAATTCTCAAGGTCCTCAGACAATAAAATTATATCTTGTTGTCGACATTACATTTTACTTGGCCCCAAAAGTAGCTGGAACAAACAGCACTCTCCACATTACAGCTCAGAAATAACTGTTTATTTTGAGCATAATTCGATTGGAAGAGATTGTTCCATAAGGCATGTATTCAAATCCAATTACGTCCAAAATATTTAACAGAACATTTCTTACACCGTGTTCAAAATTTAGCTAACTAACATTACAGTTTTTGTTTTTGGCAACATGCTCCCAATTATACATGATTTTATCAGTTGAATTGTCGGCTTGTATTGATCAGTTCCTTCTTTCTTGATGCTCAGAACTATCAGTGACTTGGAACTAAAATGGCCATTGTGCCGTATTAACCAAGGATAATAAAGATAGAATGCATTGATAGTAACACCCAAGGTGATTGTGTGATTGTATTATGGCCAGGTAAAAGCAACCGACTCTCTATCATATGGTATATTTGTTACACGCTGAGGAGTGAACATTTCGTCTCGAGCTAAAGCAGGTACTGAACATGATTGGAGATCTGCAGCGAGTACCATTTGTAAGAGAATCGATTAACTAAGATATTTTTCATCTAACTTCCTATGAACATGATACATGTTTTTCATTTCAGAATGTTGACGATAAACTGTGTTATTGTGAAGGCAGGAAATTGTATTAATGACATTCACAATAGGGAAACCAGTTTACCCTCAACCACACCAAATTGACATTATCATGCGACTGTGTAAGAGTGAAGGAGTGCATTAAGCAAAGTGCTAATCAATTAAGCATGACGTGAGAGATCAAAGGTATGCATACGCTATTGGGGTGGCAACGCCATAAATTAATGGCTGATAATTCTAACTTAAGGCAGATTTCATTCTAGGCTCAAGCCAAGTAGTGGAAAGGATTTAGATTTTAATTTCAAGTATGGGAAAATAAACATATGTACAGTGAGATATGTCAATATAAGTGAATGTCTGTGCAAAAAATTCGTTGGTCACAATTACATCGAATTATCAGTTTGGGCTATACTGATCCATTTGCCATTTTAAAACTTGGAAACAACAGCTTGAGAATGATGAAAGAATAACAAAATTCTACAAACAGAAACATCACACTCAACCGTTCACAATATGTTTCATTGATTAGATCGTTTCGTAATGCGCACCAAACCCATTTGTATATTATACATACGAACGTAGGGCCAATTTGTCTCGAGAACCGTTGGAGCGCGGCTCATATCAAGTTTGAGAACGAAGTTGCTGAAAGATGATGATGTTATATACATGATACATCGGGTTTCATTTTAATGCGATGCAAGTAATGTCTATTTAGTAAAACAGTGAATATTCTTGTCCATTTCCGTCTCTATTCTGAAAACGCGATGGCTTGGAAATAGTAAATGCTATGTCTTGGAAATAATTCTTGCGGATTTCCTGTCATTCAACTCTCATGGGCGAAGTGTTTTGGTAATTCATAGACGTTTTTGATGTTCAAATATCAAACATACGACCAACTTGGTCATTATTCTCCATTGCTACCCCCTCACTTCTAAAGCTCTAATAAAGTAACATTGCTATTACAAAACTGATGCCGATCCAAGGAAATTAATTTGTATGCATGGAAACGTATGCATGAATGGATAGCTTCGGCAATCCAAGGTGGCGGGAGGGGTTAAATCATATATTGACAGACGTTAACCATGATCAGGACATATAGGAGCCAGGATGGGGTTAATGGGTACAGAACTTGAGGAAATACTCAATACGCGGTATCTTCAATAACAAGTCTGTCAGTCACCGCTGTTTCATAATGAGCATCACTTAGCAGATTAAAGGGAATGGAATGACATAAGATGAGATTTCATGTGCTCTATAGATAACCTTCCAATGATGCTACTCCATCTTAAATCGATATCTTTACTAAATCTTGCAAGTGTATTAAGATATTTCCGGATGATTTACACTCTCGACCGGCACACTTTAAATTCAGACATATGCGTACAGCAATCTGAAGTATGACAAATAATCTTCATTCTGCTGGCAGTGATGCCTCAACAGCAAATCTAATGTTAATATAGTCTGCTTGCCTGCCTGCCTGTCTGTCTGCCTGCCTGCCTGCCTGCCTGCCTGCCTGCCTGCCTTTCTGTCTGTCTGCCTGCCTGCCTGCCTGCCTTTCTGTCTGCCTGCCTGCCTGCCTGCCTGCCTGCCTGTCTGTCTGTCTGTCTGTCTGGCTGGCTGTCTGGTTGGAATGAAGGACTGACGAACAGACAGGTGGATGAATGAATGAATTGGTGGATGAATATCGATTGACTATTATTTGGTCATGCTTGTACGCGTATAGTAAGTTGACTGCCTGGACTGAGGCACCTGCACTCAATGGTCTCGTATTGACTAAAAAATGACTGAACAATTAAAGACTTTTTGATAAATTATCTCAACCTTTACTTTCATCACTCTGTTTCAACGACAATAATGGTTAGAATACATGGCTCGAAGGATGAAATACAGGATATGTCTGTTAAATGAGCTAAAATTTAAATAGTAAAATTCTATGGCTGAACCTATAATAAGTCTGCTCTAATTTGTTTATTAACAATTAATAAAAAATAATTTATCCTGCGGACATATGCCCCATGAAAGCATAAACAGTGACACGTGCGCACCCGCAGGCAGGCACGCACGCACATACTTAAACTGGAAAGGGCCATTAAGGTAAACTGATGGCTATTTTAATTAATTTGACTGGAACCTCCTCCGGGTCACATTAATTTTTTAAGAATCCAACACGTTTTCAGTATAGTTATCCTGAAATTATGATTTTAGGAATGCGTGGGTTAAAGGGCTAACCCATCAATGGACAATGAATCTATAATTGTATCTCTTTATATCCCCAACAATTTTCAGTCAAATTCTTTTAAAAAATTAAGCAAGACCAGAGTTATTGCTCATTGGAATTATTGCCCCATAGCCTGCAGCAGCCAGACAGTTAAGAAGGAAATTCGATAGACGTCATTGATTCACATAGGAGTGAAATTTTACTTTTATCTCAAGAATATGTCACTTAACATTTTATATGTGATTCTGATGTGCATTTTACGAAAGTTATTATCAAAGATCGTTATTGTCACGCGGTTAGAGCTCTAATAAGCAGAAGCTGATAAGCCACGTGAAAGACAGGTATATATTCAGAGATGGGAATTTAATGCATCCACCTCCATTAAGGAGACAGAGAAATGTCACTGTAATGGTGATAATCGCCACACATCATATTAATATGTTCGTTAATGGAACCAGAATATGAGAAATGTGATGGACGGAGCTCCATTCTAAGCGATGTAGCGAAATAATGACAATCGGATTATCTAATACACATTAACATCATAACAGACCAGCCGTGTTTACAGACAAACCGGTTATCTGGTCAATGCTGATTGATATTGTTTTAACGATACTGCTTTCATTTGAAATTCAATGTTTCCAGGCCAAGTAGGGCTTAAGCAATCATCTTATCGATTATGATAACAAAATAATATATGTATGCTCCCCTATGGTGAGATGAATCTACTTTTTATAAACGTACAATAATAGCATCAATGTGATGACTGTAGCCTTACATAATAAATGATTTCACCAATTTCTTAATGAGCTCTGCTATGTGGATATTGGTTTCCGTAGCCCATGCGACCCCATGCATCGCTTACTGATAACCCTACTCTCCTAAATATGCCGAATATTTCGGGAATCTATTGTGTGCTTGTGTGCATGCGTGGGTACAGTGTAGGTTACGCTATTCTTTCAGGGACGAATGGTTGATGCATTGTGTCATAGCCTCTCAAAGAGACAGAAAACTGTCTAATTTTACTTTTGTAAACCCACTAGTATTCGCATCGCCCAATTTTCTTATTAAATCCTACCAAAGTGAAATAACCAAGGAATTTAGACGTATCATTTGCTGAACGGAAACACATTTCCAGTGACATATACTGACTTTCGTCATATTCTTAGTCTTATCACAGTAATTGTGATCACTACAAGTCATACATTCTCACTATGTAGAGAACATGACATGTACAAAGTGAAACAAGCAGCCATATGGATCGTTCACTAGCGCATTAGACATTCAATCTAAAATGTACCAGATGAGATCGCGAAATTGGTGTGTGGGCAGAGAGAGAGAGAGCGAGAGAGAGAGAGAGAGAGAGAGAGAGAGAGAGAGAGAGAGAGAGGAGAGAGAGAGAGAGAGAGAGAGTGAGAGAGAGAGAGAGAGAGAGAGAGAGAGATTCTGCTTCCATGTTTTAGACATTTTCAACACTCTAAAAGCGAATTAAGACAGACAAACATTATTATCTATGCTACTATATATAATGTCTACACTAGAGTAATTTGTTGGGGAATTGCAGCAGTGAAAACCATTTCCTTTACCTGAAAGTCCACTTACCTTCTAGTATAAGGTATCCCTGATTTGTGAAACATTACCATACCTTCATAACCTACCAGGTTATAATATACAATTAACAAGTGTACATATTAACCATTTAATAGCCAATTTCTGTTTACTTTATTGTATCACATTCGAATGCCATTTCCAGTAAAGGGAGACCATTTGTTAAATTTACAACTGAAATCACTGGCTCTGTTACAGAGCCAGTCATTCTGGTTATAAATCTGAAAAAGATAGTATTCTCTTATCCTGTAAGTAGCTATTTCTCAAGATTACAGCAAACGAATTTTGGCTGACTTGGCCATTAAAGGGTTAATGCACAGTGCAAAGTTCACTTAACTCAATAGGATTGGTCTGCTCTTATTCCTCTATTGACTCTTCTAATGCGGCTTCGTCACTCTCACTCTCAGACACACAGTCTGGATCACCATCCGAATCATCAAGTTCACTTCCTGGTGAATAAAAAAACAGTTGGAATTAGACAATATAGAGGCTAGGCCAATATTGGAATAGGATTACAATTGACTGCCAGTTCGGCTATATCATCAATCTTCATCATCCCATAGGCTTACTATGGGCTACTAACGAAATGTAGTTTAAACCATATATATATATATATATATATATATATATATATATATATATATATATATATATATACACCTGTGCAAAAGTTAAGCACCACCGTATTTTTACGCACATGCGAGGGTATATTCATGTGCTATGAAGAAAGCAATAGCATAAACATTTATGTACCCATCCATCTTAGTGCAAGAGGTAATGATGCAACTAGAGGAATGCTGATTATGATGGTGGGGAAACACTGTATGTTTTTGTTTGAACTTGAAAACGAGGCCTGAATATGGTTACGTTGACACAACTGACAACTATTGCCCTACAGTTGACACACGTGGCTAGATTGTCATTAATGGTGTCTGAAAACGAAGTTTAACATCTGTGCACGAGTTTGAGACTGTCATTATTAATACCGGGTATATCCACCTTGTGCCTGGATGACGGCCTGGACACGACGTCTCATGCTGGTCACCAACCGACTGATACGCCATTGTGGTATTCGTTGCCATTCAAGATGGAGTGCGTCTGTTAATTCCTGTAGGTTCTGCACAGGAGGATCCCTCCTTCTCACCACGTTTCCCAGAATGTCCCAGATATGCTCAATAGGGTTCATGTCAGGGCTCCTTGCTGGCCATGGTATGGTTTCGATGGCATTCTGGCGGAGGTATTCATGCACAGCTCTAGCACGATGTGGTCGGGCGTTGTCATCCATGAATATAGGGTGGGTTCCAGGTGCATGATTTACAAAATGAGGGACCACAACTCTATCCAGTATGGAATCTTGATATCTTTGTCCATTTAGTGTTCCAGGTACAGTCAACAGATCCAGCTTACAATCAAATGAGATACACCCCCATATCATAACGGAACCTCCACCAAATGGAACTTCTTCCATGATGTTACGTTGGTCGTACGCCGTGCGTCTGGACCTCCATACACGAGTTCGACCATCTGTGGCATGAAGCAGGAACCGACTTTCATCGGACCAGTGTACCCGTCTCCAGGATCTCATGTTCCAGTGTGTTCTTTCGTTGCACCACCTCAGACGCTCCTCTTTGTGGTGTGCAGTGAGGAGAGGACATCTGACAGGTCTCCTAGCTTTCATGCCAGCAGCTTACAGTCTCCTTTTGACGGTAGACATTGACACTCTATTGCGCGTTTCCCATTGCTGGCTGAGCACTCTGCTGTTGGTGAATGGAGATCTCCTAACAAGGCGTACTAGGGCTCGATCATCACGGGCAGTAGTCTTCTTCGGTCTTCCAGATCTAGGCCTGTCCTTCACCTCGTTAGTTTGCCCATGTTTTGCAATCAAACGACTGATTACAGTATGGTTAATGTTCAGCTGTCTGCCAATCTCTCTGCATGACATACCAGTGGTATGCATGCCTATGATTTGCCATTTCACACGATCACTTAACCTTCGTCTTGCCATAGCGGTTCACAATCAAGAGCTAATTCTCTCTGTACAAATAAACCACGGTCATGAACACAAAATTCCTAATCTTGTCGCCTAAATCTGTATGTAATGTTCTACACCTCAAACTGGACTTTTACATAACTGAACACGTGTGCTGTTTCCCGCCACGCACGGACATCAAGCGGCGTGAAGTCATGCATGCATGTGCATTTCGTACTTGGAATTATGTCAGCTAACGCGGGAACAAAAAGTATGGCAGCCTAGTTGTACCATCATTTTTCTACGTTCTATTGTTTTTGCTGGTGCTTAACTTTTGCACAGGTGTATATATATATATATATACAATTACATATAATGCTTTCGCTGTTTGCAGTATTATAATAAGTAATATTATTTGCATTTACAGCGGTAAAACTAAATAAAAGAAATAAGCCAAAGTTACCAGTTTTCGTGAGTGGGGAAATTAACGATATAGCCAAAAAAGAGCAAACGAAAGGGCTAAAAAGGGCTAGAAAGATGTTGAATACGTTGTGCTGACTTACCACTCGGTTCTGAAGCTTTGAGCATACCACCAGCCATTGCAAAATCAATCTTCCTAATTCGCAAACGTGCTGCCGCCACCAATTAAAATTGCCTAAGTCACAAAGCTGACTTAGGCAGATAAACATACGCTGCAACAAACAAGCATTCTGATTGGTCAATGACTTAGGCATTTTTACAGCAAAAGCATATATCGTTGGAGAATAGAGTTATGCAGAAATACTCATTTTGCCAAAAAGTGACATAGACAATTATGTTATGAGGTTGGCGAAACATTCCTGGTAGATCGTCAAACATGTCTTACCAGATGGTCAAACACATCTGGTAAATTGGCAAACATACCTGATAGATTGGAAAATACGTCGGGAAGATTGTCAAACATGCTTGGTAAATTTTCAAACATGTCTCGTAGAATGTTAACACATCTGGTTGACAAGCATGTCTGGTAGATTATCAAACATGATCGGTAGATTGGCGACCATTTCTGGCAGATTGACAAACATACCTGGTAGATTGACAAACATTTCTGGTAGATTGTCAAATATTACTGTTAGATTGATAAACATGTCCTGTAGATTGACGAATATTGCTGGCAGATTGTCAACCATTCCCGGTAAGTTATTAACATGTCTGATAGATTGTCAAACATGCCTGGTAGTTTGTTAATATGTATGGTAGATTGTCAAATACGCCATGCAGATTGGCAAATGCGTCAGATAGATTGGCAAACATACTTGGTAGATAGGCAAAGATGCCTGGTAGATTGACAATCATAGCTGGTAGATTGGCAAAGAGGTCGGGTAGATTGACAATAACGCCTCGTAGATTGGCATGCAGAACGAGTAGATTAACGATCGTGCCTTGTAGATTAGAAAATACACCTGATTTCCATTCTCGGTGCTTAATATAAATCAGAAATATAATTGGCCTATGTACTGTTCCACCTTTACGTTTGTCCAAATTTATTTGTGTCCGTAATTACAACACACTATTTCTTATCTGATAACCAATTTTAAATCCATTGAAGCATATCCACATCTATCAATCTATTTATCGTCTTACTTTCTTTGTTATATGCTCTTATGAAGTCTAGATATATTATGCCAACCCAGTGGACAATTTCTGAACCCCGCGTCTTCCAGCAGGAACATTGACTTTCAATCATAAACATTTTAAAATGATCAGCAGGACTGAAGCAGTAGCGAGATAATCGCTCTATATCGGCGGGCATAAATTGATTCCAGGTTAAGCTACAACTACTAGAGTCACGTACATTCTGTTCAAATGCTATTTTCTCAACTTCTCCTGTTCATTTCAGTTTTTTACTGATATTTTATTATTAATAATATTAATAATAGTATTTTGATTATTCTGTGAAGTTACAAGTCAACAAACACTTGTTAGTTCCCTCTTCCTTTCCTTTCCTACAATGGTTTGCTTTGACCAAGAAAGGATCACATTGCATAACAACCACATCATAAATTAAGCTTAGAAAGCACAATTCACTAAAAATAGCAATCACAAATCAGCGTCTTCATACACCCGACGTGAAACCTAAAGGCAATCACGAATGCATTGCAAAAACATTTCAGTCTAAATCATCTCAGTTCATTTACTTCTTGTCATGAGGAACGCAATTTGTTCTGATTCTCGTGGCTTCGGATGGCATCTGATTGAATTCATGAGACACACACGCAGAACAAAAACACGTTACAAACAAAGATCTTAACTATACATCCTCCTCTTTTTTGTGGATCCACCGTGCAATCTTCTCTTAACATCTCTTTGCCTGTTTTACCCCTGGAGGTAAAGTGCATGATTTTCTGCTCCTCAATGAATGGGGAAGTCTGCATGTTTCTTGCAGCCTTAGGCTATGGTCATTGATACATAACCCGTTTGCATTATTCTATTCCAAGCTAGTTGGCGTCAATTTTAAAAGTTATGGTAGTGTATTTGCTAGGAAAGCTCTCAAATCACAACTTGAAAAATTACACAATTGAAGAATACGATATGCCACTCAAGCATATTACGCCATACTCATTTATGTCATATGTAAGCTGACACCACAATACATAGTGCCGTATCTTGCTCCGTCATGAACATTACCAATCAAGCGCACCCATTGCAAGGGTTTAGCTTTTAATACACATTCTGCTAAACATTTTGAAACTAATCTGACAGGGTATTGTTGCTGCTATAGGCAGAAACAGCACCCAATCAAATTAGGTTCAAAGTTCTCAACAGTTTACCTGTGCGATTACATTCAAATTGGCATTCTGGACATTCAGGATTCAAGGTACATACATTGATTCCAACACATACAACGTTAACGGAGCATAACTAGAAATGTGCAGGGTTTAACTAGATATGTACAGGGTTTAACTAGATATGTGCAGGGATAACTAGATATGTGTAGGGTTTAACCAGATATGTACAGAGTTTACCCAGATATGTACAGGGTCTAACTATATATGTACATGGTTTAACTAGATATGTGCGGGGTTTAACTAGAGATGTGCAGGGTTTAACTAGATATGTCCGGGGTTTAACCAGAAATGTGCAGGGTTTAACCAGATATGTGCAGGGTTTAACCAGATATGTGCATGGTTTAACCAGATATGTGTGGGGTCTAACCAGATATGTGCGGGGTTTAGCTAGGAAGGTGCGGGGCATAATTACAAATGTGTGGAGCTGAGCTAGAAATGTATGTACCATAGCTAGAAATGTAGGCATCATGGCCAGAAATGTGCGGGCTATAGCTAGAAATTGATATGGCTTAACGCGAAGTTTGTGAGCTATAGTTAGAGGTGTATATGACTTAGCTAGAAGTATGCGGGATATAGCTAAAAGTGTGCATGGTTTAACTAGAAATGTGCGGAGATTAACTAGAAATGTGCGGCGATAGCTAGAAATGTGTGTGGCTTAGCTAGAAATGTGCGGTCCTAACTAGAAATGTGTGAGCTATCGCTAGAAATGCACGAGCTATAGCTAGAACTGTGTGGGCTTAGCTAGAAATGGATCCATGTATTAGCAAGAATAATATAATGCGAATTCAATTCACTAATAAAATGGTAAAGTCAATAGAGGAGATCAATCTGCCAGTCAAGTACATGACGTTATAATGAAATACAACACATGTAATCTCAAAATTATAATACGTCATGAATGGCATATCTAAGTCCGACAAGGACTCCTAATAGTCCGGCATGTGTACGAATTACTTAATAACCATGCTGATGAATATTTTGAAACTAATTTCAGTGGGCGCTGCTGCCATGGGCAGTAACGGCAACAGTCAAATTAGTTTCAAAATATTCAACAGCTTACCGCCTTTGTTTTCTGGATATTGAGATTTAGGAAATTCAGGGATCGATCGATATCAGCACGGGTAAAGCGTGGGCGGAACTTAACTAGAGATGAGCGGGGCATAGTTATAGGTGGATTCATTCGGTAAGGTCTTTGGCTTTCTTTTAAATGATCACAGCATTACACCTAGCGCAACCTCACCAGGCACCACTTAACTCAACTAATTCTCACAGCTGCCTAAATCTATATTCCAACCAAGTCTCACACAGTCCCCGTTTCTTAACCTAGAAATAAAATTAGTCAAATTGCTTTGCAGTATATGGCCAGGCCAGTGCCGAACACATGTATTTTTGGCGTATTTTTAAAGCTCTAGATATTGTGGGTTTCAGCCTGACAATTCCCTACAATTCTGGTTAAGAAAGTTAATAAGTGGCAAGCACAGCGTCTCAGACACCTTCACTAATGATTGCTATAAATCAAATTAATTGCAACGTCGTTAACTCACGGAATGGCCAATTGTCAGATGCCCATTCCTTAGTCGAAATACGGTGACTGTTTGTAAATTGTCGCCAAGACGGCGATATGTCATTAATGAGGAAGTCGTGAAGGATTTGTTGTTTTTACGTAGACCACTCAAAACTGACCGCATCATCTGACGTACATGCCTGTGAGATTGGCCTACGTTTCTGGTAGGGGTTCGCACCAACACGTGCTAGATTGGAGAGTCGCCCTGGTATATTGCCATATGGTATATATGACAAACTCTTGATGCACAACTCTCGAATGCATAGCAGCAGAATTACCGATGGCAGTCATATTATGAGAAACTGGAGCTTGGTCATTTTATTCCATTCCCTAATAATAATGACTCGGAAATGTTTATTCATTACATGTGCTCGTGAGAAATTAAAAGACAGACAGACAGGCAGACAGGCATGTAGGCAGGCAGGACATTTGAACATCAAACGCTTCTAGGAATTAACAAAAAACATCCCCTATGGGAGTTGAATGACAGGAAATCCGCAAGAATTCGTTCCAAGACATAATGTTTACAGAATAGAGACGGAAATAGACAAGAATATTCACTTATAAACAAAGGAGTGCTGTTGCTGTTTTAGTAAATAGACATTACTCGCATTGTATTAAAATGAAAACTGATGCATATAGCATCATCATATTGCAGTAACTTCTTTCTCAAAATGTATATGAGTCATGCTTCAGTCGGTTCTCGTGCCGAATTGATTCTGCATACGCCTGTGTAACATGCAAATAGGTCTGCTCAATTAAATATATTGCTGAAGATTGAGTGTGATGTTTCTGTTTGTAGAATTTTGTCATTGTTTAATCATTATCAAAATGTTATTCCCAAGTTTAAAAATGACAAATGGATCAGTATAACACAAACTGATAATTTGATGTAATTCTAACAAACGTATTTTTTGCACAGACACTCACTTATATTGTTATATCGCACCGTACATATGTTTCTTTTCCTATGCTTGAAATTAAAATCTATTTCCTTATCACCACTTGGCCTGATTCTAGAATGAAATCTGCCTTAGGTTAAAATTACAAGTCATTAGTTTCTGGCATTGCCAGATCAATAGTGTATGCATACCTTTGATCTCTCACGGCATGCTCAATTGATTAGCACTTTGCTTAATGCACTCCTTCACTCCTACACAGTCGCATGATAATGTCAATTTGATGTGGTTGACAGAAAGCTGGTTTCCCTATTGTGAATGTCATTGATTGACTTTCCTGCCGTCACAGCGACAACGCCACCCTTCTGAAAATTAAAACTATTTATCATATTAATGAGATGTCAGATGAAAACCATCTTAGTTAAACAGTACGTTCATCGATTTATTTACAAAGGGTAATCGCTGCATATCTCTAACTCCTTTCAGTACCTGTTGTAAATTGAAAAGAAATGTTCATTCCTAAATGTGTAACAAATGATAGGGAGTTGGCTGCTTTTACTGATCCATAATAGAATCGCACACTCATTTTGGGTGTTACTCTCAATCCCTTCCATTTCTCTTATCCTTGGCTAATAAGGCACAATGGCCATTACAGTTACAAGTCCCGGATAGTTCTGAGCAGTACAAAGAGGGAACTGATCAATACAAGCTGATAATTCAACTGATACAAGGCTTATATGATGGGTATCACGTGTCTAAAACAAAAACTGAAACACGCTAGTTAGTACAATTCTGAACACAATGTATGAAATTTTCTGCTGAGAATTTTGAACAAAATTGGATTGGAAGACATTGCTGCCTTATGGAGCAATGTATTCCAATCCAATTATGTTCAAAATATTCAACAACATAGATTACGTTATTTCTGAGCTGTACTGTATTGTTTGTTCCTACTACTCCTGGAACCAAGTAAGAATAGAATTTCGCCAAGAAAATAGTATTATGTTGTCTGAGAACCCTGAGAAATGTTGGACCATAAAACAAATGTCAAAAGTCAGAGACCAATGTTTATCGGATGACAGTACGGTAATATAATAGTGTTAAAAGCTTAACTTGTGTCTACAGGTGTTTATCCCTCTCTCGCCCAGTCTCTTTAACCTTTGTTCTCGCTGGCATCGGTCCAGAAGTGAATTAGTCTAAGGCCCTGCGATCCATGTGCCCATCTCTGCGTGCTTCTCATGTGCAAAACTGCATCTACTATGTTAGTATTGTGATCGAATATACATAGGTCGTAGACATTCTGATACTTCGACGAGATCTAGCACTGTTGGCATTATCGATGCCATCTTCATTTTGATTTCATTGTAATTGTCACCCTCTTTGCTTAGTTGAAACAAGAGAGGCAGAAAACAAATTGTCATCTGAAAACAATATAGGTAAAAACTGTGCATAGAAGTGCCCACAGAGATACATTGTATTCTGTCTGAGTAAACCGATACATTATTATGTTCCGCCGATGTGATGAATCTGATGTTTAACTGGCTGCCTGCTGAATTTCTGCTGACTACATTTTCCATGGGGTCCGAACTCAGGATA
Organism: Chaetoderma sp. LZ-2023a; assembly: GCA_034401795.1. Classification (NCBI taxonomy): domain Eukaryota; kingdom Metazoa; phylum Mollusca; class Caudofoveata; order Chaetodermatida; family Chaetodermatidae; genus Chaetoderma; species Chaetoderma sp. LZ-2023a. The sequence goes on along the minus strand of CM067362.1, from coordinate 24,328,366 downwards.
TGTTGAATATTTTGAAAACAATTTGTCTGAATGTTGTTGGTGGCCACCAACAACATTCAGTAAACTTATTTTCAGAATATTTGGCAGAGTCATAGTTTTTGCCCATTGAAATTATTGCCTGCTTGTTTTCAGCAGTCAGTGAGTTAACAGGCAAATATTGTCTGAAATATTTACTAATGCTGCTTAAATCTAAGTGCCCTTCACGTCTAGGGTACCAGATTCTCATGACATCAGAACGACCAGATAATTTTCTCCTGTAAACAGACAAACAGATTCTTCGGAAACATTGTAAACAAAGCCATGGCAAATTAGTAACTAATGCCTGCTTCTTACTAGCAAGATATTGTTAGAGTTTCGTGATGAATGGTATGTTGTATATTTTGAAACTAATTTGAATTGAAGATGTTGCTGACTATAGCTGCAACAGGTCCAAGTTATATTAGTTTCAAACTATGCAATATCTTACACATATTGGTGTTTTGAAATTTGAATATATATCCCAAGTTTGTGAATGAAACACGGATTCTTTCTCAATAACATAGTAAGATATTGCCAACTGTGTAGGAATCTGTTAACAATTCATCTCGGAATTGTTTTTTGATTTGTATTAAGAAGGTCCTCGGATAGCCGTGAGAAGGAGGGAGATAGGGATACAGAGATATTGGAGAGAAGGGGTGGGGACGAGAGAGAGAGAGAGAGAGAGAGAGAGAGAGAGAGAATGAGGGCGGGCGTGCGTGCGTGCGTGCGTGCGTGCGTGCGTGCGTGCGTGCGTGCGTGCGGGCAGGCGTGCGGGCAGGCGGGCTGGCGGACGGGAGGGAGGGAGAGAGAGAAAGAGAGCTAGTCTAGTATAGATTTGGAATTCGTTATTAAAATATGTATAGAATTAGAATGGAATTCTTATGTGATACCATACATTGCATGAACAGAGACTGAATTTGTTATTATAGTTATCATTAATTGACATCATCTCTCTCTCTCTCTCTCTCTCTCTCTCTCTCTCTCTCGCGCTCTCTCTCTCTATCTCTCTCTCGCTCTCTCTCTCTCTCTCTCTCTCGCTCTCTCTCCACTTCCTCCCTCCCTCTTTCTCCCCCTGTCTCTCCCGCTCTGGCTCCCCCACTCCCTCGCCTTCCACCCTCTCTCTCTCTCTCTCTCTTTCCTTCTCTCTCTCTCTCTCTCTCTCTCTCTCTCTCTCTCTCTCTCAATCAAATTAAATCCACAATATTCAGCAGTACATTTTATTTGATTTTGGAAACATGTTAGGTTATTTCTAAGCTATATTATTATATAGAAGCAAATGAGTATAAAGAGATCACATGTCAATCGCGACCACTGACTATCACGTAGTCTGTATATCCCTGGGCCTGCCTTTCATAGTTCAATTACATGTGGACTTTACAGCATAGAAACATTTCTATTTATCTCCCAGATTAAATGGTGCTTATGGAAACACAACGCACAACTGCAATACAATGATAGGTCCAGGTTTGGTCAGCTAACAAAATTTGTAAAAGTAATCTCATTGGTTTAAGGGTCATTTTTAAAACTGCCAATTTTAGTCGAGTCTGATAAAAACATTCTCGGACAGATTGTTGCAAAAGCGTTCCTTAAAATGGAGAAGTGTGATGGAGAAGCATACGTTTCAGAAAGAGGTAGAGCAGCCTCTAGAACTGCTACAACTGATTGTTATGTTTCGTTGTTCCATTATGATTTGTGAGTAAACAACCAGATTGTATTATTTTAAGTGTAAAAGCTGCATTGACATCGTGGATAGATCGTCCATGGAGAATAGTCAAGCTGAGACACCTGGGATGGAGGGATCCGATATGTTACCCATGTATTTGACATCACTATCAATTACGTCACTTGTTAACTGATGTCACAATCAAAATGCGTGTCTTTGACTAATTCACAATTTAATAACTATTCTGTTGGATATTTTGAAACTAATTTGACTTGGCGCTGTTGCTGCATATGTAAAAAACAGTTCCAAGTCAAATTTGTTTCAAAATATTCAACAGCCTAACTCAGGCTTAAGCGTTTCAAATCGATTTAAACACATACACATAGTTGGTGGAGCGTAGCTAGAATTGGGCAGGGCATAGCCAGAAATGGATCCCTCTGTTTCCCGTTGTCTAGTGGCATCACCCCCAATGATACCGTGGACCGGACACCAAATACTCACACTCACGACAATATGCAAGCAGAAAGGATGAATCCAATCTCACATTCAATTTTATGACGTCATAATAAATTACGTCACATATAGGCTGACGTCATAATGAAAATGTTTAATGAATGATGAAGCTATGCCCGTCATGAACTTTTAAATGTACGTCATGTGTACGAATTGTATGTCTTTACAATTTAATCAACATTCTATTGAATATTTTTAACGAATTTGACTGGGTGGGCGCAGTAGCTGCCATAGGCGGCATCAGCACACCCTCAAATTAGTTTCAAAATATGCAACATCTTACCTGTATAGTGGCCTTGATAATGGGATGCTGGGAATTCAGGGTTCGATCGATCCCAACACGGACAAAGTGGAGTTAAATATTGACGGGTCTTGGCTAAAAGTGGATTCATCCATTAACTTTAACCATTTGAACCTGGACAGAATATTTATTAACTCATGAATGATTTATTTTAAAATTCTGCTTGTCGAGTTCAAAGGGTTAAATACTCTACGTGACATGTTTTGTTGTGACTCACAGCTTGTATAAGTCGGTTTGTTGGTCTGTCTGACAGTCTGTCAAATGTTTGGCATTTCCGACGACTTCTAGCGGCGAAACGATAACTTGTCGAACTTGCTATCTTGTATTGACTTTCTGCATCGGGTCTATAACTGTCGGAGTGTTTCCACTTATGCAAACATAATAATTCAAGTCACAAAAAAGATTATCTAATTTAGACTGTATAAACTCAATCATCCCTAGTTCTAGTTGCTATTTATACCCTCTTTCATAGTCAACATATAAATCACTGTCTCTATCTCCTCAGAACAGACATTAGCTCATTTATGTCACGTCAGGTTAATGAGACTAGCCATGATGACTGCATCTGATACTGATCATATTCCCCACCTGACCGTGAAATGAATCCGAAAAAGCAATTTTACATTGCAAAGTCACGGTTCTATTATCAAAGGGATTTTGAATTCTATACAAATTGTAATTGGACAAAGAGAAAGTGAGAGCACTTGATGGAACGCTAATTGATAAATAAACCTCCATCAATGATCCTATTTCAGACGACAATCAGATCTAAATTTGGCGTCGATATAGCCGGGATCTATTATTTATTGCTCTGATCAAATTGAATAGATGACAGAACATTGAGTACTTGCACATATGTTTCGAGTCTTTTACTTCAGACTGTTTTCCAGTGAGCGGCGTATGTTCTTTCCAAATTGTTCGCTGTCATATAATCACATAACTATGGCCCATGGGCGGCCATTACAAATTCGCCACAATGTCATCCCTCAATATTTATCCACTGATTTTAAACATAACTCATACACGAACGGAAGGCGAACGAACAGTTTAATGGACTGACCCAGAAAGTCTTCGATCAAGGCACATAGTCAACATACCCGCGACGTATCATTAATATAACTTATGTAATGAAATCCCATATGACCCAAGCACCAGACACCACGAATGAGCAGCTGCAGTATATGTAAATACATACTTAGATCCTATTTTTAAAAACCTCAGATTGTCATAAATTAAAACATATATTAAGCAAATAATCATTTAAGTAAGAGATTTAAATTATTTGATGACTTTATTACCTTACATTTTGGACATTTCAAAGGTTGCCCTGCCATATTTTGAATATTCGCTGGCCTAGGTATTATGAAAAAAATGAATACGTATATTGCTTTCAGTCATATGATAGATAAAATATGCTTATCCAGAATTTATCTACCTGCTCACATAATGTGACCACATCGATACCAATCGATGAATCCAATCTGTAACTCAAGTATTGATATCGTAGAAAATTACGTCACATATATGCTGACGTCACAATGATAATTGACAGACAATGCTCAATCATGAACCAGGATTAGTCTGTCAGTTGCCTTTAATAGTTAATAAGAATTATGTTAAATATTTTGAAACTAATTTGACTGGCCGCTGTTGCTGTTATAGGTAGCAAAACTCCCAGCCAAATTATATTAAAAATATCTAACAGGTTAGATTACCATGAAATTGGGATTCTGGAAATTCGGGATTGAAAGTATATAAATCGTTCCCATCACGCGCAAAGCATGGGTGACGCTTGGGTAGAAATGGGTGGGAGTCTAACTAAAAGTGTATTCATCCATTTGTCGCCAGTGTTTTGCAAGCTCGCTCCTTGTCTAATATGCTTAACATAATGTGCCATTCAGATAATAACTGAATCATGTTACAGCCTCAACCTTTAATCCTGCACGAATATGGAGGTCATCACTATATTAACCTACCGTAATAACTTCGGAAATGCTCCAGCTCAGGGAACCAGCTCATAATGAACAAGTAATGCCCACGAATTTGCCACGTCGTAATTCATTGAAAATATTCTTAAAGGCCTGCTCCATTTGTGCATGGAAGAGGCTTTTTTATTATCAATAATATTCTGCAAATACAGTGTATCTGTATCATCCTTGAAGAAAATTACATTTTCCATATCAACGCACTAATAAATAGAAAAGCTATGCCATATTTTTAGAATCATACCCCCATGTGGATCCACTTGAAAAGATTAGCGCACACATTATTAGATAGTCCATTACATTAGACACTTAGGTAAATTATATTAAATCACCAAAGTAATGAATTCGGCAATGCGTTTCTTAACATATTCGGAGCTGGAGTTTTGACAAATAAGTCTGGCACAATATATTGTGTTTTATGTTAAAGTAAATCACTAAATGAAAGAATCCATTTCTAGCTATGCCCCGCCCATTTCTAGCAAAGCTCCACCCCCTTTTTACGTATATACGAATCAATTTATATACCTGAATTCACAGAATCCCAATTTCAAGGAAACTATACAGGCAACCTGTTGAAAATTTTGAAACTAATTTGACTGTGTGCTTATGCTGCCAACAAAATGGTTATTACATTTTATACATATATATATATATATATATATATATATATATATATATACAAACCTACAGAAATTATGTGTTGGATGCCATTTCCTAAGCTTGTAAGAACATGCAGTTACATCAATCTACCAATTCTATCATCAAAATAAAACAATGTGCTCATATAGGTGCATGGCCAGTATTGATTAACTAATTCCAGCATGAAATAGATCTTTTGCCATCCAAGAATGCAATTAACTAAAAATCAAAAAATTGAGGTGATCTGAAATGTTAAAGCATACATTGTTTTATTTGCACCAAGCCGCCAAGCCGCTAAGATACCAAGCCGCTGAACCACCAAAGCCGCCAAGCCGATCATCCCACCCCACCCCCCAACACACCCACTGGGCATGCGCACACCGGTCTAAGCCATCACCACAGTCCGCCATGATCTCGCCGCCAGAAAGGGTATAAAGGGAGCCCTCAAACAAGGCCCAGACCAGTCAGATTTTTTTTATTACACCATTTGTAATCAAGCGTCAGGCTTAACAAACTTACTACAGTTCTCAATAAGTGGTTATTATCCCATCTTATTCGCATAATGGGTTAGCTCCAGAAGCCACACATTGGCATCAAGGAAGCCCACATTCTCTTCAATATAAAACATCTAGTGGAATGCGCTGCAGCAAACAACAAGCCTTTCATCAATACATCAATAATCCCTGGCTTATGTATCCAGGCACGAGTCACAGTATGTGATCCTTGAATAATCTATTGTGTTTACCATTAATCAGTGTAGTGATGGTGCAACTGTTGACGCTGTGTATGAACCAGTAGCATATTGGTATCCTGGGAAATTATACTTGTTAGAACCGTGTGTTGGTGGAAGCTGTTGCTCACGTCATAACATGGTAACGCACATTATGCTTGTTAGAACCGTGTGTTGGTGGAAGCTGTTGCTCACGTCATAACATGGTAACGCACATTATGCTTGTTAGAACCGTGTGTTGGTGGAAGCTGTTGCTCACGTCATAACATGGTAACGCACATTATGCTTGTTAGAACCGTGTGTTGGTGGAAGCTGTTGCTCACGTCATAACATGGTAACGCAAATTATGCTTGTTAGAACCGTGTGTTGGTGGAAGCTGTTGCTCACGTCATAACATGGTAACGCACATTATGCTTGTTAGAACCGTGTGTTGGTGGAAGCTGTTGCTCACGTCATAACATGGTAACGCAAATTATGCTTGTTAGAACCGTGTGTTGGTGGAAGCTGTTGCTCACGTCATAACATGGTAACGCACATTATGCTTGTTAGAACCGTGTGTTGGTGGAAGCTGTTGCTCACGTCATAACATGGTAACGCACATTTTCTAACATGCATTTGCCGACTTGATTGATCTATATATACATCTGTAATAAATCAATAACACACGTTTTCCTGATGAGATGAGCTGCCAAATCAAACAGAACTGTGAACTGGTAGCATCCACTCTTGTATCAACAGAGCAACAAAGATGCTACCTGTATCAATTAAACATTTAATGGGCATTGCCAGGAGAAGACAATTCTTCTAAATCTGCTACTGAAATTTACAAAAATATATGTTGTCTTAAACATGGGCATTGTATGGCTGCAGATGCCATTTTGACTGGCCTGTCAATTAAATGGGCAATGGCCAAGATAATACAAAGGAAGGTAAAAATGTACAACAAGTTTTTCGTAGTCAGAAACGATGTATAGGCTCAAAGAAGTGTGTATTTGAAAATTTACCACAGAAATGAATAACAGAGATAATAGTTGATACATGAAGACATCTAATTAAACAAATCGAATAAGAGCAAACATACTAACATTAAATAAACATGTTTTCTTTCAGTGACTTGGCCGCATCTTGACAATCCAAAATATCAAAATGACATCGCATGTAAAGATGTCAATCCGAGATATCGATATTAGTGCTACATACGATTGCTATTTCTATATTTCTATTCTCCATGAATATATCATGCTTTTAATAATCCATTTACAGGAAGAAATATGGTTTGACAAAGTCTCAGCTAACCGGTTATTATTTGTTTATTATTATCTGCCTAGGAGGAATGGACGTGGCATGCTTTATAATGCTAGGTTAATGCAAACATATCATTAAATGTCTTATATATTTCTGCTACAAAGACGCGAGCTCCAAATCGGATACCAGGTCTCCACACTTATTATCCGGATGACATGTGAGGTCAGGATCACCTGACAGTGGTGATTCGGAGCATAACTAAGGCGAATTGATATTGATGTATAGAATGCATGATGGGAAATGCCAAACATGGGGTGATACTAATGATGATAAACTTTGTTGGATAATTTGGAGCCGATTTGACTAGGCGCATCTACTACCATGGGCAGAAAATGCATCCTGTCAAATTGGTTTCAAATTATTCAGTCAACATACCTACACCACAATAAAGGTATATATTTATGTAAATAAAGAAATATATTTACGGAGTTAAGGGCCCTACCCATTCGATCGATCCCAACGCAGGCTAATGTTGGATAGAGCTTAGCTAACACTATTATTTAATTGTACATAAATGGGTACCCACATGTGTGCATAATGGCACGCAGGTGTGCGTAAGTCACTTGTAGTCTGGCGTCACATTCAAATAAATTCATAAAATTACGTATCTAGCGCCTTCCTGAACAATGAACAAGTCCCCGCCAAATGTAGGAATAGTTCCCTATATCTTAAGGTCGTGTTCACGCTGGAGCCAATCCAGAATAACACCATACATCAGTAAGACGTTATTCCTGATTGATTATCCACTAAGAACACGGCCTAAGCTGCCATACGCAACAACAGCAGTCCGAACAGCTTAACCGTAACATTGCCTTGAAGAAAGAATGCCTTTGAGGTAGATTGTTTGTCTACATGTCTGTCCGTTGTGTATGTGTGCGTACGTCCATGCTCGCGTAATTGTGTGCCTAAGTGTCTGCATGTAAGTCCGTAGATGTGTGCGTTAATGTGTGTCTATATGAGTGTAGGTGCGCAAGTTATAAGTAGGCAATCATAATATAAAATATAATAATGCTATTATTCTTCTTCTTATTATTAATCTTGCAGCAATTTTTGTATTTTGTACTTTTCGACATTTGTACAAACATTCAGTGTATATTATATATTATTGTACATAGTGTATATATGTTTGAGGGCCTCGTTAACATCAGGCAACTGACGATTTACCCTCGCAAAATAAAGAATATTATTATTATTATTATTATTATTATTTTTATTATTATTATTATTATTATTATTATTACTATTATTATTATTATTATTATTATTATTATTATTATTATTATTATCTCTATAGCATTAATAAAACGGCAACACATTCTATATAAAATATTCCAAATATTAACACAAGTCTTCCTTTAACAAACTTTAATGCAGTCTTCAACAGCATGGTAATGGTTACTTTGATTCACGCATGACAGATGAGCTTTATCTTTATGTTGACTTCAGTCAATAAATGACTACCTTTTCAGGAAAGAATGACGAAACAATTCGTGTAACGTCTTGAACGTTGAACTTTAGCTCTATCATTTCACACATTTATACAAAGGTGGTCTGAGTCATACGCATACTAAACACTGCTGTTTGTACTTGTATTGTTCATTTCCATGTTCCTCCTCACTGGTGATTATTCTTCCCATGATCTTGGCGCTTTAGATATCAAGAATCTTCAGCACAAATATTTAAAAAAATAAACACCTTTCCCCATTTCAGATGCTATAAAATACAAGCATTTGCATGCAATACTTATTAGAAATGGGAAAATACGCCGTCAGCATGGTTGAATGATGCACACATCTATTAACAATCACGGCGGATATCATATATGGCTTCTTTTTATGAGGCCCCCCCCCCCCCCCCCTCAATCACGGGGGTATGACTGATAGTATCATTTGGAGCAGTTGATGTCAAATTCACAAGTCTATGTATTTCACTTAGATTTATAGCACTTCATTCATTATTGCTTTCTATCGGGTGTACTGCTGTCTGCATTGAACATTGATGAGAATATTCGTGTGAGTCAATGTATTCATGCCCCCCCCCCCCTCCCCTCCCCTGAATGCAAAATACTGAGACCGTTCACCTATATTGATATCATCCAGAGAATTTAAAGGGTTTCATCTCACATGTGAAGTTCTGATTCCTAACACAAGTGTTGGTACTGATATTCATGAACATTCGAAACATTTACATAAGCCTCTCAAAGAGTGTATTTTGACTCACCATTAAAACAAGTACAAGTTGTTTTTAGACATCCATATATTTCAGCTGCTCCCACCCACCCACACACACCCCACCCCCGTCCTGTTGTTATCAAACTGGTCATGATTCGCCATGTTCCCACATGGTCCCATGAGGGCGTGATATCAGATATTACTCACTAATTGGAGCCGGTTGGGAGTAGGGAGAAGCATGACCAGATTTGGTAACAATTCAGTCGTCCATCAGTTTTCCGCATCCACGCTCCACATCATTGTCGTTGGCATCAGAATTGATTCTGTTCATACATGATCGATAAATAAGAACAATTTCTAATCCATTTACAGAGTATTTGTTGCTTCAGATGCGGGTGTTTAAGAACATTAGTATTGACATTCTATACTAAACTTGAGCTTTCAGATAACATGGTTGTTCCATCGTGAGATGGTGATTCGACTCATTACACACGCCTGATTAAACTAACAAGACATCATCAATCACATTTATTTCAGCGGCTCTGTGCATTCACCCTCTATCTATCTGTCTGTCTATCTAGCTGACTACCTCTCTCTCTCTCTCTCTCCATACATCCATCTGTTCATCAGATGTCCCGCCCACTCACCTGCGCCTCCACCCCTTCCAGCCTTCCACCCTCCCACACGCCACCAACCAACCTACCCATCGTCCGCCCGCCCGCCCACCCGCCAGCCAACCAGCCCGCCCACCCGTCCGGCCGGCCTCTCGCCCGTCCGGCCGGCCTCTCGCCCGCCCGCCACGTTCGTCCGTCCATCCACCATCCCTCCGTCCGTCCGCCCGTACTTTTCACAGAAGAATATAAGTGTACACGGTGGAGGGGTGGCGGTTGTAAAACCCGCAAAAACAGATCGAAATACCCCGCTGTGTAGCTAATTTCATGTGGACACCAAGTCCTGCATATATTTTCTGCTTTTCCACTTTCTGTGTCCGTGTGGAAAATGTACAAGCGCGTAATCTCCGTGTACTATGTAATAATATTTCAACCATGACGGTAGCAGAAACTGTCATTAATCCCTAAACCACTTTATCTGTATATCTACGTATCTCACCTAAAACCGCGATATGTATAAGCAAATGAATAAACAAATGGGCGGGACGTCCCCTGCTGTGTTAACTCTCACAGCTGATCAAGTGGAGACTGTGGGTGTGGCTGTTGAACTTGAGAGAGAGCGAACAACTGACTTAATTATATTCGAAATAAACAACAGCAACAGGGCCGAGCCCAGTGCGCCACATATTTTGCAGCCCAACCGGGGTTCCTATGCTACCACAGCTATCATCCGATCCATCACCCACCCACCCCCCACCCCCCACCCTCCTCAGACGCTCAACAGGAGCTATAAGTAACCGGTCTAACCAGTTAAGTCCGTTGGTAGCAAATCCCCGAGAAATTCTAGTTTCCCAATCACAAGCGGCCCCATTTTCACATCAAATTCTCGAGATAATTCAAATCCGAGTTTTCAAATGACCATTGTGCCATTCCTTTGTGCTGCTCTTCAACCAGCGATTACGTGAACAATACAAGAAACAGTCCAATGCACAGTGGAAATACGATACGGACAAATATGGGTGATATTCTTTCTCAACTGACGGCCCAGAATAAAGAGATCATAGAGCGTGAAGTAGAAGTCATCAATCTAAAAGCTGAACAGGGTTACGATAAACTGAAACTATTAGAATTGTGGGTGGACAAAAATGAGGCGGATATAGAAAGTCGGGAACATAATAGACGGACATGCATGCGATTTCATAACGTACGTATTAATAATCTTTACAAAAGTACGTGCCCCATAGTGCTCACCACTATTCAATAAATCTATAGAAAGTGGCATATTCCCGAAGCATGGAAAACAGCCACCGTTTTCTCATTATTTCAGAAAGGTGACTCGGAATTGCCGAAAATCCTTTATAACGAGACTGGCATAATTACAGTACACGAGCGTCATAAACAAAAGAAACGTATATTATTCTATAAAATCATATAAGGCGATTATATAACAGGTAAAATTCCTATAAGAGTAAGTGATGTCACAGACTATGGACCTTAGAAATTCTGAAGATTTTATTCCACTGAACCACCAGCTTGAAATATTTAAAAACTCTGCCATGCCCAGTGTTATCTAATTGTGGGATTACCATAAATATAACACTAACATTAGCTCCCTTGTTCCGGTTTTTAAAACAAATCTTAAAAACTTAACAAAAACATGAAATACGAATTCACCACATACTATTCATTTGGTAAAAGACTCGAAAATATGATAACATGCAAACAAGGAAATAGCTGCAGCCAACCAGACAATGACCTACATTCTTAGCCTACCGAAATTCATGAAGAATTATTAAGAAAAGTACATAACTTTATGAGAAAAACTAATAGGTTTTACTTTTAACATTATTGAAAGTTTGTTTCTTTGTATAGTATGTGTGCCTTTAAATCCGTCACATGTGAATATTCTGTATTTGTGTATGTATGGTGATGACGATGATGATGATGTGGTTATGAAGCACACTGACATACTTGTGATGAGTATGATAACATTATTGAATGGTGTGGTAAATTTGAGCTCTCTCTCTCTCCTCTCTCTCTCTCTCTCTCTCTCTCTCTCTCTCTCTCTCTCTCTCTCTCTCTCTCTCTCTCAGAAAGCACTTTTGAATGAGGCATTCAAAGTTGAGTAAACTAAATAGAAATTTGCGAGTCTGAGATCGTTAACACCAAATACCTTATCAATCATCAATCTAAGACATACCTGGGAGTCACCTATGACAGAAGATTAACATGGAAGGAGCACATCCAGAACGCAGAGGCAAAGGCCAGAAGAAAGCTACACATCATGAGGAAGCTGGCAGGAACAAAGTGGGGGTGCCAATGAAAGGATCCTCAAGACCATCTACCTAGGTGCCGTACGACCACACCTTGAGTATGGATCCAGCTTATGGATGACAGCAGCTAAATCTCATCAACAGAACCTCGACAGAGTACGAAACCAGGCACTGCGCATCATCACTGGTGGAATGAGATCAACACCAATAGAAAAAATGGAGCAGACAGCGGGCATCCCCCCCCCACTTAGTAAAGGAAGGGAATGCAAAGCACTGATCCAACCTGCAAAGTTCAAATCGTTCAACAACCACCCGATGAAGACTTAAAAGATCAAGTTTTGTGAAATAGACAAAAGCACTTCAAAGGAAACACCAAGAAATGTTGCCAGCACAAATAGATGACCCAAACCACACCCTTGATCCTCCACCCTGGGAAAACAAACTAGAGAGCATAGCTATTTGCACCACAGTACCTCATCTCACAACCAAAGATGAACACAGTGATGTGAGCAAGAAGGCCCTGACCCTAGCCATGCTGGAAGAAATGTACCCTCAGGAGACATGGATAAGGATCTACACAGATGGATCAGCCAAAGATGCAATTAGGAGCGGAGGTACCGGACTGCACATACAGTATCCAAACGGGCAACATGAGTCAGCTGCAATGCCGACAGGCAAACACTGCACAAACTACAGAGCTGAAGTCGAAGCACTGGTCCATGCAGCTAATACTATCAGCAGAACAGCAGACCCTATTGCACAGATTGTCTTTTTATCTGATGCCCGCTCCGTCCTTGAGGCTATCACCAAAGGTAAGCTGCCACAACTTGAAGAAGCACTACAAACCATCAAATGCTTTCGGATAGCATTGCAGTGGATCCCCTCACACTGTGGAGTCCAAGGAAATGAGGAAGCAGACAAGATGGCAAAGGTGGGTGCAGAAGAGAATCAGACAGAAAACATGGTTACACATACAGAGATGAAGACTATCATCAAGTCACTCTATAGAACACCTCAATCAGAAGATGCCTACCATCATCTCTCGAGGCCAGAGCAAGTGAACATTTTTCGTCTCAGAACTGGACATAACAGACTAAACCAACACATGTACAGGCGGTTCCACCTTAGGACATCGCCCGCCTGTCCTTGTGGAGAAGCAGAACATACCACAGGGCACATACTTCAATGTTGCAGTACGTATCATCTGCTGAGAGAAGAGATCTGGCCTTTGTCAACCTCTTTTCTTGAAAAGCTGTATGGGCCTGTAAGAGAACTGCAGAAAACCACATATTTCATCTTAAGAAAGGCTCTCCAAGTGTGATACCAGCGATCGAAAAGAAGAAGAAGAAGATCAATCTACAACGGTGGCTATCTTTAACGTTCCTGCCGAAGTCTGTTCATCGAAAAACAAGGCCAGCTTACATCAATACCATTTACAGAATGGACGCTAATTACTAGAAACAAATGATAGTGCAACCTCAGACGTCAGTGTTAATATGATTGTTACTGACTTCCAGCACCAGCTTTGTGAAATTATTATGGCGAAAGTATAACTGTCCAACCTTTTTCTATCAATGTTCCTCATTATTGCATAGAGATAGGGATTTATTGACGGAGGTCGTCCATTTGTGAATTTGCACAAATTCACAATCATGCTGATGGTAAAGATTAATGAGGAATTTGAGAATCAGGAATGCTGGTGGTAATTGTATAAACATTTCACCCAAGATGTGTTGTGGTCGTAGATACAGCCGTTACAGTTGCAGCAATATTATGAATAATGTAACGTCACAGCAATTCATTAGGTCAATGGTTAAGTCAATGAATCTGGCTGAATGCGAGACCTATATTTCCTTCGATGATCTGATGATACAGCTAGTGCAACCCTATCTCACAACTAAAAACTTAACTCATTTTCATATCGACCTAACTCGTATCTCCAAACCAAAATCTCGCACATCCCTCTGTGCTTCCAGCCGTAAAATTAGTACAGCCTACAGCCCACTATCTAATGTGGAAACCATTTTGGCATTTGACATTTTTTACACTTCTACTTTGGAAAGACAAACGAGTGAAATTTACTTAAGGAAAACAGCTCAGACCCTTCACTAATTGCTATAAATGCATATATTTGCAATATCGTTATTCTATGGAATGAGCAATCATCATCTGTCCGCAGTTAAAATGCAAGATCTCAATATGTCATGTCATAGCGCCATGGAAGACGTGTTGTCTTGTAGCGTTTCAAAATCGACAACGTACATCTGGCACACTTTCGTAGTTGATTGTCAAACATGTCTGGTAGATTGCCAAACATGTCTGTTAGATTGGCAAACACTCCTGGTAGATTGTCAAACACTCCTGGTAGATCATCAAAATCTTCTGCTAGATTGTCAAACATGCCTGGTAGATTGTCAAATGGGTATGGTAGATTGTGAATTACATCGGGTAGATTGCCATGCATGCCTAGTAGATTAGCAAATGCGTCGGGTAGATAGGCAAACAAACTTGTTAGGTAGGCAAACACATCTGGTAGATTGTCAAGCATGCGTGAAAGACGCCGGGTAGATTGATAATCACGTCTGGTACATTGGTAAAGTCGTCGGGTAGATTGACAATAACGCCTCATAGATTGGAAAGCACGCCTGGTAGATTAGAAAACACACCTGGTTTCCATTCTATTTGCTTAATTTAAATCAGAAATAAAATTGGCCCATGGACACGCTGACACTTCCTTACGTTTGTCCAATTTGATTTGTGTTCAGTAATTACAAGACACAGTTTCCTATCTGATAACCAATTTTGAATACATTGAAGGATTTCCCCATCAATCCATCTCATCTATCCATCTATTTATTTTTTTACACTCGCTGTGATGCGCCTTTGTGAAATCTAGGTATATTATGTCAACTCAGTGGTCATTGTCTTAATTGGGAAGTGCCTTTGTCAAAAAGCAAAATAAATTTGTTATAGTGTCGATATGACTTTCCTAAACCCATGTTGTGATTGGTTTATTCAATGAAAGGACCTGGGAACTATTAAATGATGCTGAGCGATAACTTCATATAATCATAAAATGTAAAATTTATAAGCACTAATGAAAACAGAAATAAATCTGAAAAATTAAAAAAAGCAACTAAATACAATTTTGTTAGCTAACTGGCGCAGCCATTTCGCCTAAGAGGGGAAACCAATTCGTGACACCACTGGGCCTTTGCTCTCTGGTGTATGCAGATGAACGTCCCTGGACATAAGCAGTGCATTTTGGAAACAGTTGGACTGAAACTCGCTACTTCCACCACAAATAGTGACTTTTTTAAATGATCAGCAGTACTAAAACAGTTTCATGTACATTCTGTTCAAATGCTTTTTCTCAAATTATCATATTCATTTCCGTTTATCATTGGTGGAAGTATTTTGAATATTATATGAAGTTTCCAGTCAACACCATTTGTTAGTTCCCTATTCCTTTCCTACAATGGTTTGCTTTGACCGACAAAAGCTCACATTGCAGAACAACTATACTAGCAATAAAGCTTAGAAAACACAATTCACCAATAGATAGCAATTAAAAGACAGCGTCTTCAGACACCTGAGGTGAAATCAAAAGGCAATCACGAATACATTGCATAAAAAAGATCTCAGTCCAAATCATCTCAGTTCATTTACTTCTTGTCATGAGGCAAGTGAGTTGCTCTGACTCGTCGCTTCGCATGGCACCTGATTGAATTCATGAGACACACACGCCGAACAAAAAAACCTTTACAATCAAACAGCTTAACTACACGCACACCGTCCTTTTGTGGAAACGCAGTGTAATCTTCTCTTAACATATCAATACTTGTTTTAATGCTGGAGGCAAGTTTCATGATTTTCTTCTCGGCGATGCATGGCAAACTCTCCATGTTTCTTGCAGCCTTGTGGTATGACCATTTGCATTATTCTATTCTAAGCTAGTTGGCGTCCATTTTAAAGGTTATGGTTATGTATTTGATAGCTAACCTCTTAAAAAACCATCTTGCATAAACGATTTGTCACTCACGCATATGACGCTATACTCACTTATGCCATATGTAAGCTGGCATCACAATACAGTGACGTATTTAGCTCCGTCAGGAATAATGCCCGGCAAGTGTAACAATTGCAAGTATGGTTTACCTTTTAATAAACATAAAATGTGTGAACTTAGCTCGAATTGGATCCATAAATTTTCAAGAATAATATGTGACATCAATTCACTAATAAAATAGTAAAGTCAATAGGGGAATCAAATCTGTCAGTCAAAGTGTATGACGTCATAATCAAATACGTCACACGTCGCCTGACGTCACAATTATATTACGCCATGTGTGGCGTATCTAAGTCCGTATGAATTCTTAATAGTCTCTCAGGTGTACGAATTGTATGCCTTTCCTACTTAATAACAATTATATTACGCCATGTGTGGCATATCTAAGTCCGTTAGGAATTCTTAATAGTACGAATTGTATGCCTTTCCTACTTAATAACTCAATATTTTGAAACAAATAAACTAATAATTTGCCTAGGCACTGGTGTCATAGGCAGATACAGCACCCGGGCAAATCAGTTTCAAAATAGTCAACAGCCTACCTGTATATTTCTCTAGAAATTGAGATTCAGGGAGTTCATGGATTGGTCGATATCAGTATGGGCAAAGCATTGGCCGAGCTTAGCTAGAGATGGGTGGGGCATAGCTAAAAGTGAATTCATCCATTAGGTCTTTGTTTGTCTTTTCAACGATCACATTAGCCCAGTCTCACCACGCACCAAGTAACTTAACTAATCTTCTCAATTTTTGTAATATATGACCAGGACTGTGCCGAACACACGCATTTTTGGCGTAATTTACATACCTCTAGATATTGTGGTTTCAGCCTGACAATTCCTTACAATGGTAGTTAAGACGCCTTCACTAATGAATTCTATAGATCAAATTAATTGCAATGTCGTTAACTCATGGAATGGCCAATTGTCAGATGTCCATTCCTTAGGAAAAATACGGTCAATGTTTGTAAATTTTCGCCAAGAAGTCAATATGTCATTAATGAGGAAACCATGAAGGATTTGTTGTTTTTTACGCAGAATCGACCGCGTTCATCTGGCACGCATGGCTGTGAGATTGGCATGTGTACCTGGTTGGTGTGTGTACTGACGCCTGATATATTGGAACGTCGCTGTGCTGTGATATATTCTCTTGTGAGGGCAAACCCTGGATGGACAGTGCTCGAATGCATAGCAGCATGATTAACGATGACAATCATATGCTGAGATATTAGAGTTTGGTCAATTTATTCCATTCACTAATAATTATGACTCGGAAATGTTGATCTGTTACGTATGATCGTGAGACATTAAGAAAGGACAGAAAAACAGACAGACAGACAGCATGACCTACAGACGGACAGACAGACAGACAGACAGACAGACAGCAAGACCTACAGACGGACGGATAGACGGACGGACAGACAGACAGACAGACAGACAGACAGACAGACAGACAGACAGACTGGCGGGTGGGCCGGCGGGCAGACAGGCTAATGGTGGGTAGGTAAGTGGGCAGAGTGCGAGCAGGGGGTGGGGGCGTTGGGTGGGCAGGCGGGAAAGCTCACTGACGAATGGATGAATGGATAGATAAAGAGATAGACAGAAGGATAGGCAGATAGTTAGCGTGCGGACTTACAGAGACGCTGAAATAAATGCCATCTTGTTAGTTTAATCAGGTGTGTGTAACATGTCGAATCACAATCTCAGGATGGAACAACCATGTTATCTGGAAGCTCGTGAGTAGTACAGAATAGCAATACTAATGTTCTTAAACACCCGCAAACGGATTAGAAATGGTTCTAATTTATTAATCGTGAATGAGCAGAATCAATGTTGATGCCAACAACAATTGTGTGGAGCGTGGATGCGGAAAAGCGGTCGATGACTGAATAACGAGCAGCAGTAGCAACAACAACAAGAATATCATCATCATCATCAGCAGCAGCAGCAGCAGCAGCAGCAGCAGCAGCAGCAGCAGCAGCAGCAGCAGTAGCAGCAGCAGCAGCAGCAGCAGCAGAAGCCGCAGCAGCAGCCGTAGCAGCAGCAGCAGCAGCAGCAGCAACAACAGCAGCAGCATCAGAATCAGCAGAGCAGCAGCAGTAGGCAGATTTGCGAGATGAATGTTCGAAATATTCTCCTGACATGGATCAATAAGTAACCATTAAGTTTAAAGATAGAAACAATCTTTCAGCTGCACTCATTGCTACTAAACTGGTAATAATTCCCCCCTGTTCCCAAACTGCTACAATTAGTGAATGATATCTGTGAATGATATCTGATATCATGCGCTTGTGCGAGCATGGAGAATCATGACTAGTTGATGACAATGGGGATGTGCTGCTTACATATATGGACGTCTAAAAACAACACAATTGTACTCTAGTTATTGTTTTAAAGTTTAAAGGTGACTGAAAATACATAACTTCACGGGTGAGATGAAATTCTCAATATGATATAAATATATGTGAACAGTCTCAGTATTATGCAATCTGTTGTGGACCATGAATGCATTGCCTCACAAGAATATGATTATAACTGTGAAATGCAGACAGCAATATACATGAGAGAAAGCAATAATGAATGTGCTCTAAACCTGAGTGAAATACATGGAAATGTGAATTTGACACCAAATGCTCCAAATGATACTATCAATCATAACCCATGGTCGACGGGAGCACATCATAAATTGAAGCCATATGATATCTGCCGTGATTGTTAATAGACGTGTATATCATTCAATCATGCTGACGGCGTATTTTCCCTTTTCCAATAAGTGTTGCATGCAAATGCCAGTAGTTTTATAGTATCTGGGGTAGACAATGGTGTCTATGTTTTAAATATTGTCGCTGAAGATTTTAGATCTCTAAAGCACCAAGATTAAGAATAATCACCAGTGAGCAGAAACATGGAAATGAACAATGCAAGCTCAAACAGCGGTGTTTATTATGCGTATTACTGATTTCGAACACCTTTGTATAAATTTGTGAAATAATTAGAGCTAAAGCTCAACGTTCATACTGTGCACGTATTGTTTCGCTGTTCTTTCCTGAAAAGATAGTCATCATTGGCTGAAGTCGACATAAAGATAAAGTCCATCTGTCATGCGTGAATCAAGGAAAACAGTATCCTTCTGATAAAGAATGCATAAAAGCTGGCCAAAGTAAGACCTGTGTAACTCGGGCCCGGTCCCTCCCTCCGACGCGGATAATAATAAACAGATGATAACCTGGTTGCCGCGAATTTGTCAGACCATATTTCTTTCTTGTAAATGGATTAATAAAAGCTTGATATGTTTAAGGAGAATAGAAATAGCAACCGCACAAATATCGACATCTCGGGTTGCCATCTTTATAAGTGACGTCATTTTGATATTTTGCATTGCCAAGATGCGGCCAAGTCACTGCAAGAAAACACATTTATTTGATGTGAGTATGTTTGCTCGTATTTGATTTGTTTCCTTGGATGTCTTCATGTATCAACTATTATCGTTAGTCATTTCTGTGGTAAATTTTCAAATAAACACTTCTCTTGGTCTAAAAATCGATTATGGCTACTGTTCCAACCTTTATTCAAGGTTATTCTGAATGTAAAGGTTGTTATTAATTTTTATCAAATTTGTGTTTGTTATTATTATTATTATTATTATTATTATTATTATTATTATTATAAACAATGTATGTGTTTATTGCATTAACTCCCATATTGTTATGCAAATCTTGGCAGTTTTACATTCTTATTCAAATTACATGTTCTTGATTACTCGCTTGGAGAAATTCCGGGTAGCATGTTACTTTATTACGCAAATCATGTTGTTTTGTTTTCCTATAGTATCTCCCTATTATGCACGTCTCTCACGTAACTTCATTCATGCAGGCGTTATATTGGGCTATCTGTTAACTGTACATGCATTTCATGCAGCATGTTGTAGGGGTGTGCCTTTCATAATGTAAGTATATATTAATCGATATTAGTCATTTGAGTATCTTCAGAATCGTAAATCTGGCTGATCCTGGGTATTTGCGTGAACCCAGTTTGGTTGTTATTGTTGAACCACTATTTCTATGACATATTCTTTACAATTGAAGTCCACCAAGTTAGGTGGCTGTAATACATTGTTGAGTAAATGATGCGTCACATCTCAGCCTGTGTTTAAGGAGTTCAGTCAAACAGTGTGCATCCATTGCCATGACATCGAACCTCTATTGTATCATCACCGAATTGTGATTGCATCACGACCAGACTGCCACATCGTCTCATTGAACCATCATTGAACTGCAATCAAATTACATGTCATCGTATTGTCATCGCACAGCCAACAGACTGGTATCGGACTGATATTCACACTGTAATCATACCGATTTCACTCTGTCATCGGGAGAGGGTTTATTTAAATTGGAAGTACCTGATCCCATTGTACATTTTCATGCAATAAAATGTTTAAATCAAATCATTGTACAGATTTCACATTGCCATCATACTGATTCTCCACTGGCATCCTACGACATTCAATTTGCCTTCATACCACCATAATTCCGCATTGTTTGGTGTGTCGGGAACCAGGCTAACTTCAATCTGCACCCAAATAACCTGTATAACTATAACGTATCATTCCATACACAATTATACACATGAACATATATATCCTTATCTCTGTACAACTTTATACATAGTACATTTATTTAGTCATATTCCTTTTAATCTGTTTTCAGTGGTGTCCATTGAACGTGAGAGAAAAATCCATTAGTGTGGAAGAAGTTCCCCATATTTGTGATCTCGTCCCAATAGTGGTTCAGATGGGTATCTTCCCCATTGCTTATTATGAATCGCGTGCGTATACCGAGGGTGACATGCCCCCCCCCCTTGCGTGTACCGAGGGTGTTATTATATGACATGTACGCAAAACATTTCGTATTTTCTTTTATTTTCATTTGTATTTTCTTGGCCATTGCACATTTAATGTACACGCCAGCCCAATTTCAGTTGCAAATTTAGAAGAATTGTCTTCTCTTGACCATGCCCACTAAAGGATTAATTGATATAAGCAGCACGTTGATCTCTTTGTTGCGCTTTTGATACAAGAATGGACAATTCCCGTACACGGTTCCCCACGGTTCCGCTTGATCTGGCAGCCCTGATCTCATCAGGAAAACATATGGTATAGATTCTTTACAGATGTAAATCTAAATCAATCAAGTCGGCAAGTGCGTATTAGGAAATTTGCGCTACCGCATCATATTATAACGTGAGCAACAGCTTCCACCAACCACCCCCACCCCCGGTTCTAACACGCATAATATTCTAGGAGAACAATATGCTACTGGTTCATACACAATGTTAACAGTTGCACCACCATTATGCCGCTTAATGGTAGACACAATAAATTATTCAAGGATCACATACTGTCGCTCGTGACTGGAGACATAATCCAGGGATTATTGATGTATTGATGAAAGGGATGTTATTTTCTCCAGCGAATTTCGCTAGATATATTTTGTGGCATCCGTGCTCGGGAATAGCAATGTGTACTTTGACATTTCGGATTATTTTCTTATTTTTAGATAATTGCATTCTTGGATGGTACCACCAACCATATATTGTTCCAGGCTCAGGAAATTATTTGGTAAAACTCCAGCTGCCAATATGTTAAGAAAAGCATTGCCAAATTCATTACTTTGTTGATTTAATATAATGTTCCTAAGTGCTTAATGTAATGAACTATCCAATAATGTGTACGCTAATCTTTTCAAGTAGTTCCCAATGGTGGGGGTGGGGTTATGATTATAATAATATGGCATGGCGTTTCTATTTATTAGTGTTTTGATGTGGAAAATGTAATTTTCTTCAAGGATGATACCGATAAATCACTGTATTTGCGGAGGATTATTGATAAAAGATAATATTTTCAATTAATTATGACGTGGCAAATTCGTGGGCATTACTTGTTTATTATGAACTGGTCCCCTGAGCTGGAGCATTGCCGAAGTTATTATGGTAGGTTAATATAGCGGCGACCTCCATATTCGTGAAGGATTAAAGGTTGAGGCTGCAACATGATTCAGTTATTATCCGAATGGCATATTATGTTAAGGATATTAGACAAGGTGCGAGCTTGAAAAACACTGGCGACAAATGGATGAAAACACTTTTAGTTAGACCCCTCCAATTTCTAGCTAAGCTCCACCCATTCTTTGTGCATGGTGGGAACGAGTTATATACTTTGAATCCTGATTTGCTAGAACCCCAATTTCATGGCTAACTTGTTAGATATTTTTTTAATAATTTTGACTGGGAGTATTGTTGCCAATACCAGCATTAGCGGCCAATAAAATGAGTTTCAAAATATTTAACAGAATGCTTATTAAATATTAAAGACATACAATTCTGACAATTGACGGACTATTCCAGGTTCATTCGTAATTGTGTATGACGTCAATACATGCGTGACAGATTCTGGATTCAGATTCTGCATTCTGGATTAGCATATTTTATCTATCATATGACTGAAAGCAATATAGGTATTCAAAACATTTTTGTTGTAATAGCTATGCCATCTAATATCCAAAATATGGCAGGTCAACCTTCGAAATGAGCCATGCGTAAGGTTAAAAGATCATCAAGTAACTTAAATCTCTTACTTAAATAGTTTTTGCTTAATAAATGTTTTAATCTATGACAATCTGAGAATGTTTTTAATAGGATCTCTGTGAAAAGTAAGTATTGTACATACACTGCAGCTCCTGATTCTCGGTGCCTGGAGCTTGGGCATATGGTGATTTTGGAGTTCATTGCATAATTTAGCTGTGGAGCTGTGGATATTAATGACGCGACGCAGGTATGTTTACTATATACTTTGGTCGAATACTTTCTGGGTCATCCCATTACACCGTTCATTCGCCCGTCCATTCGTGTATGAGTTTTAAAATCAGTTCATAAATTGTAAAGGGCAACATAGTCGCGATTTTGTAATTGCAGCTCATAGGCCATAATTATGGGATTAGATGACAGCGAACTATTTAGAAAGAATATATGCCGTTCACTGGACAAAAATTCCAATTAAAAGCCTCGAAACAGATGTGCAAGTACTCAGTGGTCTGTCATCCATTCCGTTTGATCAGAGCAATAAATCATAGATCTCAGCTATATCCACGCAAAATTTAGATCTGATTGCTATCTGAAATAGGATCATTGAGGGATGGTTTATTTGTCAATTAACGTTGCATCAAGCCCCATCATTGACTCTCTGTCCAATTATAAGCTGTATAGCATTCAAAATCCCTTTGATAATAGAACCGTGACTTTGCAAAACTAATCAGTATCAAATGCAGCCACCAAGGCTAGTGTCATTAACCTATTAAACTAATGTCTATTCTGAGAAGATAGAGACAGTCATGTATATGCTGATTATGAGTGTCTATAACTAGCAACTAGGACTAGGAATGATTGAGCTAATATTGTTTAAATTTTCGTGTCAATAACAATGAGTTTTGAAGTATTATGTTTGTATAAGTGGAAACACTCCGCCACTTATAGTCTCGATGCATTAAGTCCCCCAAGTCGTTACAGGACAGCAATTTCGACACGTAATCGTTTCGACACAACAGTGTCGTCAGAAATAGTAAACATTTGACAGACCGACAGACAGACCAACAGACCGACTTATACTAGCTGTGAGTCACAACAAAACATGTCACGTATGTAACGCTTTAAGATTGACAAGCAGAATAAATCATTCATTATTTAATAACTATTCTGTCCGGGTTCAAATGGTTAAAGTTCATAGAAGAATCCATTTATAGCCATGATCCGTCAATATCTAACTAAGCTCCACCCACGCTTTGTCCGTGTTGGGATCGATCGAATTCTGAATTCCCAGCATCTTATTATCAAGGTTGAATATTTTAAAACCAATTTGAGGGGGTGCTGCTACTGCCTATGGTAGCAACAGCGCCGACCCAGTCAAATTCGTTTTAAAATATTCAATAGAATGTGGATTAAATTGTAAAAACAGACAATTCGTACACATAACGCACTTTTAAAAGGTCATGACGGACATAGCTCCGGAATCCATTAAGCATTTTCATTGTTATGTCAGACTACATGTGACGTAATTCATTATGATGTCATATACTTGAATGAGGGATTTCATTCATCCATTGTACTTGAATATTGTCGCGGCTGTGGGTAGTTGGTGTCCGGTCAATAGTGTCATCGTACCGTGGTTGATGCCACTAGACAACGGACAATAGAGGGATCCATTTCAGCTATGCCGCCCCAGTTCTAGATATTATCTAAAGCTGTTCAATTCGATTATTCGGCTCTTATTGCTATCACGTGTTCAACACAATTCAGGATTTATCTGCAACTATTAAAATGAAGTGGATTTATCTGCAACTATTAAAATGAAGTGTTCAACAAGTGACGATATTTGCAACTATGTTATGCAGATGGGACGCCACTCGCCAATTAGGAAACGAACAGTTTCCCACGAGAATGGATTCTGTGTGCCTCTGGCGATGACATTAATTATACCATAAAGCTTAAAGCCAATTACACACACTGTAAGGAATTAACCCATATAGAAATGGTGGTGGTGGTCTGTGTGTGACAATGATGAGACTTACACTTAAGTTCTTTGGGCAAAATCAGATTACAGGTCCATATGTCTACGTCACAAACATATTTAGAGCCCTCCACGTTATTACAGTTATACGTCGCATTTTCAGAAGCATCATTCGATGCTGGGAGATAATTGCCAATGTTTCTAAGCTGTAAAGTCCACATGTAATTGAACAATCTCATGCGGACCCAGGGATATACATCAACAGACTCCTTAATAAGCAGTGGTCAGTATGGGCATGCCTTCTCTTTATACTTATTTGCTATGCTATGCTATGCTATGCTATGCTATGCTATGCTATGCTATGCTATGCTATGCTATGCTATGCTATGCTATGCTATGCTATGCTATGCTATGCTATACTATACTATACTATAATATAATATACCTCAGAAATATCCTAGAATGTTTCCAAAAACAAATAAGATATGCGGAATATTTTGGACGTACGTCGATTGGAAACCATTGCTGAGAGAGAGAGAGAGAGAGAGAGAGAGAGAGAGAGAGAGAGAGAGAGAGAGAGAGAGAGAGAGAGAGAGAGGAGTGGGGGTGGAGTGGAGAACTGATATCAATTAATGATAATTGCAATAACGAATTCGGTTCATGTATCGATTCTGTACCTTTTTATGCAACTACAATTCCAAATCTATATCTCTCCCTAATGCCGCAACAAGCAGATATCTACTTACAGACGCTCACCGGGCCAAGTCCTCTATATGAAGCATTGATTTTAAACTCGAAGCAAAATAGCAGAACTCCTCAGCAGGAAAATAAAATATAGCCTCTAAGACGTTCTAAGTCGACGTAATTCCATTTTGCGGAATAGGTGGTATATAATACTATACCTTTGTTCTGAATGATGCCATTAATACTCGATACATTCTCCAAACCTCCTGGATATAAGATGTTCGGATAAAGCTTTCCTAGCGATCGAAATATCAGCTACAGAAATTAATCCATTTTATTTCCAGTCTGATGCTGTCGACGAACACGAGGTGTTGCTTTGATGACTAGTGGTGCAGACCAGGACACGATCAAGGAGGAAATTGTCACATCACTGTTCCAGCGTGAGATTACACTGACTTGGACGGGGCGGGAAGAGTTGTCACAGGACAACAATTTATATTACCAACGACTCTAGTGTATCGACAAATTCAGAACTATTGGGTTTTTTTTAATTTATTCATGATCTCACTATGACTTTCTTACACATTTGGTGAATTACTTTCGAATAGACAAGAATACTATGCATTCAATATACACAATTTTCGTTAGTTCTTCCATTTGTGATCGTTTTGTTTTTTAAAGGTCTTAGGTACCATTCTTAGTATTAACTTCTATGTTGTTAATCTTAAAGGGGAATATTCGCATTGCACCTGGTGGATTGGTGAGTCTGGTTCCAACAACTGGTTCCTAGTATCCTGTTAACAATGCAAAGAAATCCAAACACTCCTGAATATATTAAAATGGATTGGACGAAGCTATTGCGTTCAGATTCAGGTGTGGTACGCTATACGATGCCGGAGAATAATAGCAAGACTATGAAAGTAGACACCCTTGCCGCTCACATGTATGTATGTATTTTTATTTTATTGACGCACTGGCAACGTGCGGCTTCAATTTCCATGTGCTAACTTAGCCGACAGTGCTGCACCCATTAGTTTAATTTGTTGATCACCATCTCCCGGTCGGGGGATCGAACCGCCATCCTGCAACTCCGCATAGCATCAGCAACCAGACATCTTTCCACTGGACCACCGCACCAAGACTAAAAGTCAAGGATTGGCTGAGCAGTTTTCACATGTCTGATATACTGACACACTGACGATTCATATGGGACTATCTGTGGATGCACCCGCCACAATTCAATCCTAGGCTTTTACGCCTATTGTACTCTGACTCCAGCACGGCTCTGGCAGTATATGTATTTTTATTTTGACAGTCATGCACCCATTAGTGTATGTATGTGTGTATGTATGTATGTATGTATGTATTTTTATTTTATTGACGCACTGGCAACGTGCGGCTTCAATTTCCATGTGCTAACTTAGCCGACAGTGCTGCACCCGTTAGTTTAATTTGTTGATCACCATCTCCCGGTCGCGGGATCGAACCGCCATCCTGCAACTCCGCATAGCATCAGCAACCAGGCATCTTTCCACTGGACCACCGCACCAAGACTAAAAAGTCAAGGATTGGCCGACCAGCTTTCACATGTCCGATATACTGACACACTGACGATTCATATGGGACTATCTGTGGATGCATCTGTCACAATCAATCCTAGGCTTTTACGCCTATTGTACTCTGACTCCAGCACGGCTCTGGCAGTATATGTATTTTTATTTTTATTTTTTTATTTTATTGACGCACTGGCAACGTGCGGCTTCAATTTCCATGTGCTAACTTAGCCGACAGTGCTGCACCCATTAGTTTAATTTGTTGATCACCATCTCCCGGTCGGGGGATCGAACCGCCATCCTGCAACTCCGCATAGCATCAGCAACCAGACATCTTTCCACTGGACCACCGCACCAAGACTAAAAGTCAAGGATTGGCCGAGCAGTTTTCACATGTCTGATATACTGACACACTGACGATTCATATGGGACTATCTGTGGATGCACCCGCCACAATTCAATCCTAGGCTTTTACGCCTATTGTACTCTGACTCCAGCACGGCTCTGGCAGTATATGTATTTTTATTTTGACAGTCATGCACCCATTAGTGTATGTATGTGTGTATGTATGTATGTATGTATGTATGTATGTATGTATGTAGGTATGTACGTATGTATGTATGTATGTATGTATGTATGTGGGTGCTTGAATATTTACATTGTAAAAATGGCCCACACGAATAACTGCTGGCTAATGGATAACACATCTAGTGAATGCCAGTGTGTAGTGTGTCAAGTATCTGACGTCATAATCAAAATATGTCACTTGTTAACTGACAACACAACCAAATGATGTATGTCCAACAGAAAAGGGGCCAGGCTTCATAAGTGTCCAAATTGCATGTATTTTATGAATGTATTAAGTTAATAAACATTATGTTTAATATATTGAAACTAATTTGCCATAGACAGCAATTTCAGCTTCCAGCCAAATTAGTTTTTAAATATTTAATAGCTTACCCATATTGCTACCTTGAAATTGAGATTTTTTGACTCAACGAGTTCAGTTAATCCATCAACCATGTTACGCCATAAACAACTACATGGTGCATAGGATGACGTCATAATCAATCACGTCATGAGAGACGTAACTATGTTCGTCACGAACGCTTAATTGATGACGGACTAAGCGTCGGTGTACGAATTGTATGTCGTGGCTATCTAATAAACATGCTCTTGAATATATGGAAACTAATTTGACTGAGCGCAAACCAGCAACAGAACCCAGTCAATAGGTTTCAAAATGTTCACCAGCTTACCTGTATAGTTTTGTGGAAATTGATAGTCATGTAGTTTACGGATCGATCGATCCCAACATGGGCGACGTGTGGGTGGAGCTTAGCTAAAGATGGGCGGGTAAAGCTAAAACTGGATTCCTCCATTGATGGTTCAGTGATAAAATCGATTCAAACATGCTCAAAATCGATTCAAACATGCTCACAACGTGGGATTTAAATGGGCGTGGCTTAGTTAGAAATGGATCAACGTGGAAGGGCGACGTGATAAGCGGTTGCGCTGATTGGTCGAGAGCGTGATGAAGTCATCTCATTTGCATAATAGGCCACATCCACATGACCATACGTTGGCATGGGAGGTGACATAGATTAAATGTGGGTCACCTCCCATGCCCATATATGGTCATGTGGGTGTGGCCTATTATGCAAATGAGACGACGTCATTACGTTCTCGTCTCATCAGATCATCAAACAGCTGCCAATATCTTTGCTGTTTATTGGTTGTATAGTTGGAGATAGGTTCCGATGATTGACAGGTGTAATGATGCGTGTCAAGGTCCCGTAACATCTGTAGACCAATCAGCACAGTTGCTTATCTCGTCGCCTTAGCTTAGGTCACGTGACGTCATTTATGATCATTACATGGTCAGAATGACCCGTGAAGAAAGGATGTGACCTAATGTAAAGTATCCTAGAGTGTCTATCTCGTCGTCAGGTGACACTAGCTCTGCTCTTTGCCAGGCCTAATGAAGTGTGAAATGGTGTGGCCTACGGTCTAAGGGGTGTCAGGTCACGTGACACCTGTATTCCAATATGCATATCCACTTACATCGCCGCCCTAGCTTAGGTTAATTTATAGGACACTAGATGTAGCATTGAATGTCTAATGACCCGTGAAAATAGGGGTGGTCTGGGCGTGTCAGGCCATGTGACATCTGTGGGCCAATAGGCTCGGCTGCTTATCTCGTCACCCTAGCTTTGGTCAAATTATAGATCGCTAGCTGTTGCATTGCAGGTCTAATGGGCATGGTCTAGCATGAACTCACCTCGTCGCCTTGGTCGGGACACGTGACAGTAGCTGGTTTGATTTGTGGTGCTAATGATCTG
Source organism: Chaetoderma sp. LZ-2023a (assembly GCA_034401795.1). NCBI lineage: Eukaryota > Metazoa > Mollusca > Caudofoveata > Chaetodermatida > Chaetodermatidae > Chaetoderma > Chaetoderma sp. LZ-2023a. Next base: position 24,298,953 of record CM067362.1, on the reverse strand, counting down.
TTAAAGGGTCTAAGGCAGTGCCTTTTGGTCAGGTCTATTGTAATGGAGGGACGAGGTATGACCAAGTTTTCTAGATAGGTTTTGTACTGAGGGTATTCTACAAAGCCCATAATACAATTGCCCATGGCTGGGGCTAACTGTCGGCGACTATGCAAAAGTGTTCAAATGGCCCCAGGCACTAAGTTTTAAGCCATCTTGAAAATAAAAAATTAAGTAAGTTCTTACTATTTAATAAAAGGCAAGTCTGTAAACCATTCAACAGCGCCATGTATAAGTACATAATTGATGAAAGTACCGTATCTCGCTAATTCTGTTAATGCTGCTGCTGCTGCTGCTGCTGCAACTACTACTACTACTACTACTACTACTACTACTACTACTACTACTACTACTACTACTACTACTACTACCACAACTACTACTACTACTACTACTACTACTACTACTACTACTACTACTACTACTACTACTACTAATGGCGCTGTTACTGCTATAATGCAATGGGTAATTTAACGTCTGTAATTACTTTCCATTATTATATAATACTAACCTATGTATCAACTCGAACTTGAACCTAAAGTTTCAGGTCGGAGTCAAAACTCAAAACGTTCGCAAAAATACCCACCAAAAAGCTCTGTAAATGCGACAAACATTAATTTCACCAAAAGTGTCGGGGACTAAGGTCTGGAGCGTGGCCTACTGGAACATATATCATCGCTCTGAGCTAGACCTCATCTTACGATGTTTCATCTACGAGCGTTGTCGAGCTAATGGCTCGTGAAGAAGGTACATGAGTCTACGTTCGGGAGAGGGGGCGTGGCCTAATATGCAAAAGAGATGGCGTCACAGCTCACGTAACACCTGCATACCAATAGCTATGGGCATTTATCTTGTCGCCCTAGATTCGGTACAGCGTGTTCAGGCATATTCACTGGTGCCCGTTGTAATGTCAATGACCCATGAAAAGAGGAGGTGCCTAAGGTATGGTGGCATGGTCTAATGGAAACTATATCATCACTCTGAGGTAGAGCTCCGCTTAAGATGTTCCATCCACGAACATTGGTAAGCTAATGCCTCATGAAGGAAGGTGCACGGGACTAAGTTCGGGGTGGGGCGTAGCGTGATATGCAAATGAGATGATGTCACAGCTGCATACCTGCTTACCAATAAGCCACGTATCTCGTCGCCCTTGCTTCGTTATAACGTGTTAACAATATTCAGCATTGCCATTTGTAGGGCCAATGACCCGTGAAAAGATGCAGGCCTAATATGCTAATGAGATGGCGTCACGTGACGCCTACATTCCAATAGGCACGGCAGCTTATCTCGCCGCGTATTTCAGGGTGCTTATTGGATGCCCGCTATTGCATTGCAGGCCTAATGTATCTACGTCTTTGCAATATCTCAATTCTCTGATACCCGTAGAAATAAAAGTTCTCGCAATCTCACCAAAGAATTCCTATTTAGGGTTTTAGAGAAACTGGACCAAAACGATATTTGAAGACAAGACGTGAACCACATAGTACATGGTAGAAGACTCCCTTGTTTCATGTTGAGCAGCCCAAAATACTAGGAGAAAGTGTGATTCAAATATTTTAAAAATCCCCGCGCATTCCCTATGGTGATTTTTCGGGTCGCAGGAAATCCAAAACGGCTGGCGATCGCTTCGTCTCACACGTTCGAAACTAACAAATTTGAAATCAGAATAGCATTTTGCGCATGCCTTGCACTGTCAAATTCCATCAAATAAAAAAGTTCAATATGGACACCAAGATGCTCAAAATTCATTGGCGGATTGCAGCCCTGTTTTCAAAGTTAATGATTTTTCTTCATGACATTTGACTTGGTCCTATTGCCTGATCATATTTCCTAAATTTCAGACAAAACGGTGAAACAGTCTTAGACAAAACGACCATTTTGTATGTCATCAAGAAGGCCGTCGGAGACATAGGCTAATCTAGTTCTCTTGAGCCATTTTTATTCTCCTCTAAAGACAGATTTTAGCGTTTTGGAGGAGGCAATTTTTTAATATCCCCAGAAATAATTCCCAAAATTATGATGTTATCAAGATGGCCACTAAATCGCTTAGCTCATCAAGTTCTCTTGAACACAATTCGGGTCCAGAGCTAGATATTCGATTCTGTTTTTCCAATCGATCAGCGCAGTGGTTTTAAGGAGAAAGATTTTGAGCATTTGCGAACAATTTAATGAAATCCAAGCTGGCCGCCGTTCCATTAACCAAATCAGATTTCATTACTGTCAGCCGCTAGGCTATATTAGTTGCTAATAGCCTATGGGCTTTCGTCCATTTCGACACAGAAGTTTTCAAAGTATAGCACATTTAGCAAAGCGCTTGAATAATAATTAAAATAATCAGAGCAAAAACAATATGGTGCCAGCATTCTGGCTTGTTCCCTCCAATAATAACAAGAGACCCCAGGGGCCTGCATGGCTCACGTCGAACATAGATAGTTCAAATAGAAAGGTCATCAGCTACAAGTAGAAAGAGTTGAGCAGAATTGTAGACAAAGTGGCCATGCTTTTTATCAACTTCTCTTGAACAAAATTCTAATGACCCTTAGTCCATAATCATATCTCCCAAATTTCGGCCAACTTCATTCAGCGATTCTAGAAGAGAAGTCCTTTTCATGTAAACCAGGGCATGCATGATGACTCCAAAAGCATTAGGCCAATCACGTTCCCTTGATCAGACTTGTTTCATCTGTTGCCTTAGATAACCTGTCATGAGTTTTGCACCCATCCCCATGCGGATTCGGAAAAGATTAAAAATAATTTTTTTTAAATCTGCCAAAATCCAAGATGGCAGCCAGGCAAATTGGCCGACTGGCTTCATTTTAATAAACCTGTATCGCTATGCATTACGGATGCGGTCTGCCAAATATACTTGAAATCGGTCCAGTGGTTCTCGAGAAGACATTCTAAATTTCCGATTGCTTTAGTACATGGAAGTTTCTGGTTGGAAAATGATCCATGATGGCTGCTAACCCATTTATCCGACTGTTTAGAAAATGCCAAATTTGAAATCAGAATACCCACAAAACAAATTCGGCTTCAAAATGCAACAAATAAAACAATTCAATATGACCGCCAAACACGTTACATTTTGATTAGCCCATGGCGAACATGCTTTAGATGGCTCAATTTCCCTTGAAAAACTGTTATCGGCCTTAGTCCCTAATCATATCTCTCAAATTTTGGCCCGCTCTCACCCCGCCCCCACAGTTCTGGAGAAGAAGCGGTTTTCGTGAAAACTAGTTCATCGAAAGTTCCCTTGAACAAACTTGGTTCAGCTCTTATCCTAAATGATATTTAATGAGTTTGAAATCAATCCCCCAAACGGTTTCGGAGAAGATTTGTAAAGACATTCATAAAAATCGACCAAGATGACGGCTGACAAAATTAGCCGATCGGCTGCATTTGAACAAACTTGGATCTCTAAGCCCTAAAGATGTTTCCTTCAAATATAATTATAATCGGCGCAGTTTTGAAATGGCAAATTTAAAATCAGAATACAGAAAAGCCTATATAAAACCAATTTTGGCGTCAAAATCCATCAAATAAAAAATCTAACATGACTGCCAAATACGCTACATTTTGATTGGCCCACGGCAGCCATGTTTTTTGTCGTATCGACTTCTATTGAACAAACCTTAATGGCACTTAGTCCTAATCATGTCTCCCAAATTTCGGCCTGATCCGTTTAGAGGTTCTGGAGAAGAAGTAGTTTTCATGAAAACTAGGTCATCAAAGATGGTCGACGAACTATTTGGCGAATCAAATTCCCTTGCTCAAACTTGGTTCAGCCCTAAGCGGCTTCGGAGAAACAGATTTTTAAACACATTCCTAAAAATCGACCACAATCCAAGATGGTCGGCAGACAAATTGGCTGATCGGCTTATTTTGAACAAACTTTAATCTCTATGCCCTAGGAATACTTCCTGCCAGATACAATTGAAATCGGCATTCTTGTTCTAGAAAAGTTGTTTAAAGAACTAGTTGACAGACGGACGGACGGACGGACGGACGGACGACAGACGGATGCTGGACGGTCGCCACGGCATAAGCCAGGCGAGCTAATAACAATGTGATAACAATAATAATGGATGGAATCCTAGAATTACGACCAACCTGGCCCGGCTGATAAATTAAGTGCCTATGACATAACATGTGTTTTGTCAACTCGATGCTTGGCTCATGAGCAGGTGTTCTGGTATCTCTGATACGTGGATGACACTGACGTAACTAGACATGGCATATCTCACACAGATATAGCAATAAACTTGCTAATCTCATCGAGTTTATCTACCGATACGTTATTATTATGACAAGTTGCGCGGTAGGCTCAACCCCGCAAGACACACTTCTAGAAAATAGACGGTCGTTATGACAGTAGCAAACCCAGGATGTCACACGTATCACAAACAAACAACATGATCAATTAAAATACAATAACTATAATCTTGTTGTTGTTTTACAGATGATGAACTGAATTAAATAACTGAATGATTAAATAAATAACTTAATTATATCTGGCCTGACAAATTAAGTGGGTCACGTGATCTCTACGCGCCGTGGTGTCCAACGATGTGGTGCGACGTATGCGTGCAAAAAGTGTCGGTGCGACGTATGCGTGCCAACGCTGTCATTTATCGATGTGACGTAGGTATACCAACGCTGTTGTCTGTCGATGCAACGTAGGTATACCAACGCTGTTGTCCGTCGATGCGACGTAGGTATACCAACGCTGTTGTCTGTCGATGCGACGTAGGTATACCAACGCTGTTGTCTGTCGATGCAACGTAGGTATACACACGCTGCTGTCTGTCGATGCGACGTAGGTATACCAACGCTGTTGTCTGTCGATGCGACGTAGGTATACCAACGCTGTTGTCTGTCGATGCTACGTGAATGTACCAATGATGTCGATGCGACCTAGAAGAACCAATGCGACGTAGATGTGCCAATGGTGTCGATGCCACATAGATGTGCCGATGGTGTCGATGCAACGTAGGACCCAAGTAAATGTGTGCTAATGTCGCGTGATCAACTCTGAGACAACATGATCAACGCGAGCATAAACTGAGAAAACAAATTCGAATGTCCTTATATCGATATTTGGAATCGATATCGTAATACAACGATACAATTAAATATATAGCCTTTCTTATCTGATAACAATAGATCATATACATTAACGTTCTAACTGCACAGTCATTCAGGAGGAAAATGGGTACAGTCGTATATGTATACATTTGATATAATGTAATAATTGTACAAGAGTGCATACCGGAGACACGTACGGAGGTAATTTCAAAATCAATCATGACGTATCAGACAAGGTTGCGTCATAGCGACAATAGTAATGTGAACACCAACAGCAGTGTTCACTCTCAATGGTGCAGCAATAACTATCTGACTATGAGTACATATTTTCATGAAGATTATGTACACAGTTATATAAGAGGCGCGATTTGCATAAAAAGAAATACTCAGATCAAGAAATCACAGTATTGACCAAATTTAGTAACATACGTATACCTGTGTTTAGCCTACAATTTGAAATAAAATGCTAATTCAAGGCATAATTATGGGAGAATAATAAGAAGAATATAATGAACAATCATGAAACATATACATAGGGGAAAACTTACACACACCTATACAATAGTGACACCTAGGACAAGCCAGGAATTTGAAGAGCTCGCCCGAACAGATCAGAAAAATTACACAGGAACAAGTAAGCGTACAAATGCTAACATATGCAACTATAGTAATAGTGTAGAACCTCATATAAACACCAACTAGCAATTTGTAATCAATCGATCACCCAATCTGTCCCTCATCCAGTTGGTCACTCATGCAGTCGGTTAGTCTGTCGGTAGCTCATGTGGTCGGTCATCCGGCTCGTTTGTCGGCCAGCCAGTCACGCATGCAATCATCCGATCTGTCACTCATGTGATCGATCGGTCGGTCAGTTAGTTGTTCGGTCGGTCTGTCGCTCATGTTGTCGGTCAGTGGTTTGGTCTGTCAGCCTGTCTTTCAGTCCGTCACTTATGCAGTCATCCGATACGTCACTCAGACAGTCCGCCAGTCCGTCACTCATGCAGTCATCCGATCTATCAGTCATGTAGTCAGTCGGTCGTATGGTTGCCCGGTCGGTCGGTCGGTCGGTCGGTCAGTCGGCGGGTTGATTGTTTGGTCTGTCAGCCTGTCCGTCAGTCCGTCGCTCATGCAATTCTCCAATATGTTACTCATGCAGTCCGTCAGTATGTCTCTCATGCAGTCATCCAATCTGTCACTCACGTGGGAAATCACTCATGCAGTCGGTCTGTCGGTCGCTCATGTGGTCGGTCAGCCGATTGGACAGCCACTCCGTCACGCATGCATTCATTCGATCTGGCACTCATGCCGTTCCTCCTGTGGTCGGTCGGGAAGTCGGTCTGTCACACATATAGTTAGTTGGCTGGTCGCCCATGAGGTCGGTGCGGGGGTAGATTGGTCTGCCAGCCTGTCCGTCAGTCCATCACTCATGCAGCCATCCGATCTATCAGTCATGCAGTCTGTGAGTCGGTCACTCATCCGGTCGGATAGTCTGCCAGTCAGGCGGTTGGTCAGTCGATTTTTAAGTCAATCGGTCGATCGTGTCTTTTGTCGATGAGTGGGTAGTTTGGTCCGTCAGCATGTCTGTCAGTCCATCATCCATGCGGTCATCCGAATCTGTCATTCATGCAGCCCTTCAGTCTGCCACTCATCCGACAGGCTGACAGACCAAACCACTGACCGACCACATGAGCGACAGCCCGACTTCCTTGTATGTGCATTTGTAACAGTTTTAACACTTTGAACAACCGATTCCTCGAATTTAAATTTCAAGGTAATTATGTTGAACATTTTGAAAGTAATTTTACTGTGCGCTCTTGCTTCCATATAGAATATCATAAACAATTTATTAAATTGTAAATTCACCAAAGAGGCAAAGATATACAATTCAGACAGCTAACTAACAAGCGATACATTTTTATTTATGATAAATACTTGAAGGGCAGATCGAACCCACCATATTGATTGCAATAGGGTCAAATACCACCAAACAGGAAACAGGATTGCATGTGTAGCGTCAGCGTGTCCGCGTTGTTCCTCGTGATGGCCCGGTCCGTACGCTGGGTACGAATCGGCCCGATGAAGTTGCTGGTTAGTTCTCAGGGTTTCCCGTTCTTAATAGTTCCGATGGATACAAAAGCCGACCTGTTGGATCGGCGGAACGATAACGTTCCATTGAGGCTCGGCAGGCATTCCTGCGTATATCATAATTCCTGTGTGTCTAGAATACATGTTAACCACCAAAAGTATTTCATTTTTCATGATGAATGTCCCATACGGAAAAATGCAAAGCGCTGGTAACACACACTTATGAATGAATGAACGTGGCTTGTGGTGCCAGTTTTCATAACGTACCAGCAGGTCAGCGACTGCAATAACTGGAATAGTTTGCAAACTAACGTGGACGTGTTACGAAAACTGGTAGCACAAGCCTTTACCAGTAATGTTGCCTTGTTAGCCTGTTTACAGCTAACTCGCCTATTTTAGTCTAACCTATCATTGAATTTGCATTCATCTAATACGAGTAGATGATTGAAACCAGTCGAAATCAAAAGTGAAACAAAAAATATGTCACATGATATAAGGGTTTCCCTTCATGAATATTTATGAGCTGCCCACTGGACACAATATGGACCAGATGGATAAGATCAGCAATGGTTATAAAGATGCGCTATTTGACGATCGCCGGAACGGTAGAATTACGTCGTCTTATTGGCGGCATTATGCAAATATAAACATCTCCTTATATAAGTAAGTGATGTATATGGCCTAGAGACTGATATGCAATATGCAATAATGAAATACTGTGGCATAGCAGCTTTAAGCCACATGTTTGATTGGACCGATCACAATCCTGGACACGTTTCACTACCGGGCATGTGTCTATATTGTCAAGTAGATCTGAAGGTATGTACTTATGGTCAGTCATTGAAGATGTTATTCATATTTTAAGCAAACAGCTATGATGTAATACATGCCATTATTACAATATGCAATGTGTACGTATAAATGAGAGGCACCTATCTCGAATTAATCACAAAATTAGTAACAAGGCGAGTAGCACCACATAGCATAGAACAGTGCTGTGTGTGATGTATTATTAATCAGCTGCTACTCCGTGTCAAACGTTTCATTACCTTCTTGCATGATACCATATTTTTTATATCAGATCTCACAGATTCAGCAGCAAGTAGATAAATCCAAGGATTGATGGCAGAGTTACTTAATGCAAGCTGGAAAAAAACTTCCACTAAATATACTTCGATTGGATTGTATGTTATATTGATCACATATACACGAAAAGCTTGAATTATATATGGAGCTATACTTATGAGATACGTCACAATGACAATCGCCAATGCACGAGAGTCTGTTTGTTTACGGACTTGCTGAACTCGCTCATCGTGTGCCGTCGTGGTAGTTGTGTGTGATAACACGACTATCACCTGCTTAACAATATGAAAGCCGCTAGTTGTTAGGAAAGGTACAGAAAACCAAACTATTATAACCCAGGCGATGTGGACATTTGGATTTCCTGTATACCAACAGACATATATATCATTGCCTTCTACGGTTGATATGTTCACTGCCGCATAGTAGTATGCGGAGAAGATTGCTTGGATAGAATGGGCGCCCCAGATTGCCAGACAAATTTTAAATAGGAGACCTTTAGTAACTTTAGAATGCGATGTTAGAGGATAAACTAACTGGAGGTATCTGAAAACAAAATAAACAAATGACATAGAATAATATTATCAGATAAGACAAAAAGCATAGTGGCCATCAGCAGCAGCAGCACTCATATCTGATGTAGTAATAAAGAACCTGAAACGTATTGCCAAAGGAGGATTCCAGTTTCTCGGTCAATCACATGACGTCATAATCAACAACGTGACGTGAAAGCTGACGTGATAATCGATTAAGTCATGAATGACGTAGCTAAGTTCGACCGCATCATTCATGACTGACTAAGCATTGTTGTACGAATTGTATGTATTTACTATTTAATACACAACCAGATATGCAGCAACAGCACCCTGTCAAATTAGTTTCAAAATATTCGACAGCTTACCGGTATTGTTTTCTGGAAATTCAGATTCAGGGAGTGCTGGGATCGATCGATGCCAACACGGGCAAAGCGTGGCTGGAGTCAGCTAGAGATGTGCGGGGCATAACTAAAACTGGATTCCTCCATTATCAAAGCAACTCTTGCCATTTTCCTACAACGTTGTACTATTGTGCCCACGCCTATAAGGCTTCTCTGCTCAGAGATCTGGCCAATAGGGAAGAAAATATAGTGATTAAACATCTTACGATTTCGGAATTAGAAATTAATTTTTGAATGATTGATTGGATTTTCTGTAGGTTTCCATGACTAGTAGTGCAATTCACAACCGCTTTCGTTGCCGTACTTTGATCAATCAGCAATAGCAAGAGTCCCTTCAAAGTGCATGCTCTAAAGGTATCCCCTGGGTGGCTATTGATAAAGGCTGTGAAAATCAGTCCATCTCCTGATCTGATGCCGTACCAGATGGCTACATGCTATTGCCCGTCAAAAAGAATGAAAGACACAGCAAACCCCTGCTTGTGGTAAATGAGCCACGAGACTTGATGTCGCTCGTCTGTATCATATGAACCTTGGCATTCTCCCAAAAGCCAGGCCCATGTACTGACTGCGGGTAACGCAGTTCAGCACATTACTACTAAGCGGGGGTGGGGGCTCACATGGCAGACTAAATGCTCAGATGGTTCATGTGTGACTCCACTACTTGAAGGTGGACAAATGGTTTATCTCCACCAATGACGGTCTAAATTGTTTATATTCAGAGAGCACATCCACACACAACATGGTGTCCTACGCGTGTCGGACTGACAAACACTACCAATGTAGACTGCCCCAACTAGCTTAACACCGAACGTGCACAAAGCTAGATCTGAGACGAATCACAGATCAGCCCATGAAGACTAGTATGATCAGCTGTCATTGTCGATACAGCTACTGATGATCTATAATATCATGAGCTTTAGTCGGCAGCCTTCATACTGAAGATGGGATAAATTTTATCTACACACTACCGTTTTTATAAAACGCATTTAGCATCTTACTAAACCACCATCACCGCAGACATGATACTGGCGTATTATGTGTAATTGCTCATTATTCCAATCTAAAGGTCTGGTTCTGCAAGTGATGGTACTCTTGTGAGGCTTCCCTCATTAGCATCATCCCCCGAACTGGCTGAATATTACCAATATCATCTTCAGACAAATAGAGGTCTTATTCAGTCTTAGTGAGATTCTCAGAATGAAGTCTTCTTTTCAATGGTCCACATATAATCATCCAACGGTTCCACACTTATTTCAGGAAGTTTTTCCTTTGAATGGTTTGAACTTTGGTTTGGTTGGCAATTCAGCTTCTCTTTGGTCACCATTCGCTAATGTCCACCTCTCCCAGTTCAATTATGACTGGGAACAGAAACAAGATCAGCGATCCACTATTCTTGGACAACTTTGACGATTCATAAACAGAGGCGTTCGAGAGCTTTTTGCTAGCCTCCAGGCTTTGTGTCTCCTCTCGAGCTTTCAGATTATTTGGGCTGCTACAAACATTGGTTCTATCTTTTGCTCACAAATGGCTGAAATTGTTGATGTAACCACAAACACTTTCGGCATTCTAACTGGAAAAGTCACAAAATCAGCATAGCCAGACGTCATCTGCTCAAAGTTCACTGTCTGCCAGTTCAGAATGTCTATGTTCTGCTATGCAACAGAACGAAGGTACCCTATGAAATTTTTCTAACGATATAGGAACAAATGCTATTACATAGGCAGAAGAGCGATTTTCTGTTTCTCAAGAGATATCCACCCCCACGCGACACACCCTTTGTTCCATTTCGGACGCCAGAGTGGTTTGAATGTTTTCATTTTACTATTTTTTCTTTGAAACAAGTACCAACATCTATATTCTTAACCCAATCTTCTTCATCACTAACCTAAAATTTTCTTCCTTGCAGGGACCTTAATCTTCCAGTTTTCTGTTTGAACTTGTGACACTATATTATGATTTCTGGATAGGTAAACATTACCCAACCGGTAGCAATTGTTGGAGCGGGTCAATTCCGAAGCAAAGATCGTGCCTTAATTAATTTTATTGAGCTACCAATCCTTTGATCAAGCCGTGATATCTACCTCATACCTTGCCTTTGTTGGATTATTTGGACTAATTCAAATAGCAGGGGAAGCATTTCTTCATTCCAGTTTGGAAATCAACTAATTCCGTGAAATTGCCAAAAATACAACACAGATGCGAATGAATAGTGTATATTAGTGTAGGCTATCGTATATGAATGGGCAATAATTTTATTCTTTTAACTGTTGAGTCAGCACGTCTGATAAGCTATGATTTATTTTCACGTGTTCTTCGAAACAATGTAGCCATGCTGTAGGCTATGTAATGATATTATATACCAATCTTGGAACACATTTTGTACTTGATAAAGCTTGTTTGCGTGTTTGATGGAGGATTTCTACAAGACGTCAATACTTCCCAGTGTATCGGCGGCCATTTTGGATATTTCAAATTACCCAAATGGTGAGAACTTCAGACATACCAGGAACCCTTTAACTATATCATATACCTTAATCAGCAGGAACAAACTAGAAAGGGCAACAATTGTATCGGAGAATTTTTTATCAAACGCCATTTCTGCTAGACTAATATAAATGACCAATACCTACTGTGTAGGCTACATAGATTAGCACTGCACATATATCGCCTTCTGCATTTCATGTTCATTTCACTAGCGTGCTGCTAGTCATTGAATCCATTCCCATTGGGGTGGGAGGTAGATTGTAGAATGTAGAAATTAATTTTTAGGGGCGGATCAGTGTTTGGTTATTTTTAATTTGCCATGAACATTAGTAATATGTGGCTTACTTCAAGATTGTTTATTTTTACTAGCAGTGACGGCCTCCTTAGGATGGCTCTGGGAATTACTCACGTGCTCTTTATAGGTGCGGAGTAACTTTAAGTCACTTACATCCCCAAGAATTATCACATAAAAGTTCTTTTCAGTGCTACATTTTTGGTGCCCTGAACATTTCAGTACGAAATCAATTAACAGTCTACTCGATCTGGCGATAAGGAAACAACTGAACTCTAGTGAGCATGGGTTCTGAAATCACCGTTCCTTCTATATCAGTTTACTAGAGACTCATCTTTCGAAAGTGGGTTTAGCCAGTCCGACATAATATGTTAACATATTTACTGGTTTAACTATGCTATCTTAATTGCCGGAGCTGTTCTTGGTGGATATCTGGGGTTTTCAGTATTCAGCCCGATAAAATCAATAAGATAATTGGCTGATGGATCAGACGCTCTGGTGGTCTCCAAGCGACTCTTTATTCATGATTACTTCGATTCTGCAGCCGTAGTAGTAGAAATATCCTGCAGCTGCAATCCCTCTTCGCTTTTGGCCCCATGTCTTGTTCTCAGCTAAAATATTTAGCTTCCTTAGGTCCAATCTTGATCTGAGTGTATCGAGTCCTGCTTAGCTGCTACAGTAATACAGCATCAAGGATACGTTGGCTCCTGTGCATAAACGTAATCCTTTTGTCAAGGGCATCTTCGACCTACGAATCCATCCATCCCAGAATGGATAACAGTTGTTTCCTTATCGGCAGGTCGAGTATGCTGTTAATTTATTTCGTTCAGGAAATCTATGTTCCCCATAAGGCAGAATGTAACAATGGCTGCAGTACTGCAGAGAAGTGAGTACAGGATTTTACTTTTTCTCCATTGTTCGCCGCCACAAATTGGATCGTCAACGGATCGTTTAATGCTTTGTCGATAGGTGGGTAAACTCTGTTTGGATTCATTCACACAGAAGATATATGTGGGTAAACTCTGTTTGGATTCATTCATACAGAGATTCTCAATGTTTTGTTTGCTTGCAGTCCACTTCTAGCGGCTTCTCAGTATAGATATTGGGGGCCGGCTGGTTGGGTGGGTTGATTGGAATTTTCTAGCATAGATTTCAATGCAGCAGCAAGGTAACACGTGAAAAGCACAGTTGATAGACCATCTCCCATTGGCCAGATAATTGATGTTTAAAACTCTGCACACTTCATTAACTTGACTCATACTCTCAGCTTGGTGTCTTCAAATAGTGGTCTCACTAGCCGTAGCTCATCTTCATTGCAACTGGTTTGGCGTAGTACATTTAATTGTATCAAATGATCATGCCATATCAATACCCATCTTCTGGTGCTAGTAATGACCTGGGCCCACATGAATTCGGGCGCAAGGGCTCATCATATTGGTTTGTGAACTGATCCTTGAATCATTCTCAAATTACGTCTGAAGGCCATATTCGTAACAAATAGGTCATTGGATCTAAGGAGAGCCACCAGGCCATCTCCATTACATGTGCATGTACCCTTTCGTTATGACACCATGCATAAGCCAAGTCTTGAATTCCTGTCCGCATTGATGAGTTTACTCAGCTTGGAGTTGAAATCTCAACACACGAACAGTTGCCATCTGGCTGGGATTGTAGAGCTCAGTTCTGCATAGGAGTCTAATATTGATGGATTCTCTTTGGCTTTTTTCTGTAGCTAGGCCATATGCGTTGACTATGCAACACTTAGTGCTGGTGCGTTTTCGCGTTGGTATAGCCAGGTCATGGAGTGCAACACGATCACTGACGTATCCACAGCTAATGGCATCATCCAAGAGCCTTGGTCCGATTACGAAGCCTAAACCCCGGTGTGTGTCCTGTCTTAGCTCCACTAGTACTAGCTTGTTGCCTGTCTGAGGATTTTGAACACAGTTTATAGTTTAAAGAAGGTTATACATAATCCATGTTCCCTCTGTATGCGGTTGTCAGCCCGCAAGCCTTGATGACTTAGTTTCCCAACAATGTTGGTATTTATGGTGTAGACTGGCATGGAGGTGTCATCTTCGCACCACCCCACCTCCCTCTAAGCGATCTGCCAATGGATATATAGCTTGCCACTAACAGTAACTTCCCGGTCTCCATTGATTTAGTGTGGGAGAGCGCACATCACACACGATCCAGTGTTCTACAGGTCTCGGACCTGCAGAGAAAACCGATATAGAAAGAGATTGTGAACATAATCGAGTTCAAAGACCAATCCCAGCACAGCTCGTGAATATTCCCTAGATCAGTTGACAACATTGGCCCAGCTACCGGTGATTTATAATATAATGGGCTTACGACAAGAGCCTTTGTACTTAAGATGCTACGACATTCACTCTACATTACAAATTGGTTCACCATATCAATTCATGTATCCAGTTTCTCAGTCAATCATATTACGTCATAATCAACTACGTGGTGTGTAGGTTGACGTCATAATCAATTACGTCCTGAGTGACTCGATTTACTCCATCTTAAACGCTTAATAATTTCCCACGTTGTCTTTATTATTTAATAAATATTCTATTGAATATTTAGGAACTAATTTAAGCGGGCGTTGATGCTGCCATATATTCAAAATATTCAACAGCTTACCTGTATATTTTTTCTGATAACCAGTGATTGCATGGGTCGATCGATCCTAACACAGGCAATGTGGTTGAAGCTTAGCTAAAGACGGACGCGGCATAACTAAAACTGGATTCCTCCAGTCACATGCTACCATGGCATTCCATTTATTAACAGTATCCGGTTTTACTAAACCAGTGATACCAATTGGGTTGATACCGGTTATACGGATTATTCCTAATGGCTAATTAAACCTAACTATGATTAACATAACTTCACATTCATGGACAGCTAAAGGGGCACGGTCCTGCAAACACAAATGCTAGATATATATATATATATATATATATATATATATATATATATATATATATATATATATATATATATACCTGAGAATAGCAAACACTGCTATATGATAACTGCTGGACGTATATGCGAGATGTAACAAGGATACCATCACCTTGCACAGCCATAGTGGACCGAGAATAAAAGGCGATATCAGAGTGTAATAAGCAATCATTCCGACACAGGCGCCCAGATCCGCGACACCTAGACTAAGTATGACGCAGAAAACAGGCGTCCTATAGCGTTTATAGTAGATAAGGTACATGAGGAGAACAATGTTAGCGAGAATCCCAAATGCATTAATGCTATTAAATACACTGTTGGTTATCCATGTAGGGAATAATTCTTGTTTAGCTTTCACAAGAGCGAGTAAAGTAGCTTCAAGCGAGTTTGTACGTACATTGCTGTATTCATCCCCACTTCCGTTCTTAAGAAAAACACGGAAATAATCAATCGAAGTCAAATTGTCATTTTCCATCGTGTTGATCCAATCCTCTGTCGTAATCAATTCCCCCATTTACTTGAATTATTAGCACATATAAGTTGTTTTATAGTGGGGACCTATTGCTATTAAACATCGATACGGCAATGTCTACAATAAGGGAATTACACAAAATAAAACGTAATCAAGAAGATAATGCCAGGTTATAAACTTAATTTTTTGATGTGTATGATTCATCGTTGACCACAATCTGACATTTTCTCCTGCATTATAGTGATCTGTTTGCACGTTGTTATATTTTGGTGCATGAGGATTTGCTTTTGTGTATAATTGCCAGCAAAAGTGTTCGATCAAACAATCTTCTTTTCCCAGCTGCATAATTGATGTACACTATCTATATATCCCAATATGTATTCTACTGGCTGTTTGATGTCGGACAAAGCAGTACCACCGCAATAGACTGAGATGCTCGCCTTAACATAACCAGATTTACAGACATTCCTCTCCCAATACCGATCAAACAAATGACAGGGTTTATGATCTTTGTCTCAAAATAAGCAAAACACTATAATCTACGCATATGTAGTTGCCTTAAAGCTGAATGCGCACGTTAAAATCAACTGTATTGCAAATCACAAGACGCATTAAGACTAAGGATTAAAAATAATTTTAATCCGCAACTCCTTATATATCAATCAACTAGCATTTGCCGCTGTTAACAATATCGCCCATTGAAATATTCTGCTGGCCACCGACTACGCGTAGATACATATACATGGGCGCACGGACACACGCACCCGTGCACACAGGCACGCACGCACTTACGCCCGCATGAACACACCAGAACGAATGCCTGTTTCATTCACAAGCTCGCGACATAAGTAGGCCACAGCCTTTTCGTAGCCTGTCAATGTTCAAGTTACTAAATCGTTAACGCAGTGATATACTAACTGTTTAACACTTAACATTCCAGAATCGCAATTTCAAAACAACAATATGGCTAAGATATTGAATAGTTTGAAACTAATATGACCGGGACCTGTTGATGCTATTGTCAACACCATCTCCCAGTCAAATTAGTTTCAAGGTATACACCAGAATATTCGTTCCTGGTATGTAAGGGTTAAAGAAGCAGGAAGAGACTTGATGTGAAGAGTGTCCGTCATAACTACTGAAATCCCATCACATCACTGTGCAATATTGTCTGGCTTATAGGGTAACAATATCTTGTCAAGGAGTGGCTCGTATCAGTTTTGTAATGACGTTCTTTACAGTGTTTCTTACAATGATTCTGAAGACGCGAGTATGTTTGCAGTTTACTCTGGTACCGTATACGTTAAGGGCACTTAGTTTCGAGAATCATTAGTAAATATTTCAGACAATATTTGCAAGTTAACTCTCTGACTGCTACAAGCTACCAGACAATAATTTCAATGGGCAATGACTCTGGACCTGCCAAATGTGCTTAAAACAATGCTACAACATTCAGTAAAA
Source organism: Chaetoderma sp. LZ-2023a (assembly GCA_034401795.1). Lineage (NCBI taxonomy): Eukaryota > Metazoa > Mollusca > Caudofoveata > Chaetodermatida > Chaetodermatidae > Chaetoderma > Chaetoderma sp. LZ-2023a. The sequence goes on along the minus strand of CM067362.1, from coordinate 24,282,039 downwards.
TTGTTTTCAAAATATTCAGCATATCCAGAGTTAAACCCATTGAAAATCTAGTCTGCAGTAATTCAGCAGGCAGCCAGTTAAACATCAGATTAGTCACATTGGCAGAGCATAAATGTATCGGTTTACTCAAACAGAATGTAATTTAATGTTCAATGTACCTCTTTGCACGGACATGTGTATATTGAAAAGAGGAGGGTGCATGGTTTCTATCTATATTGTTTTAGATGACAATTTATTTTTTGCTTTTCTTGTTTCAAATAAGATAATGGGGTGACAATTACAATGAAATCAAAATGACAATGACATCAATGATGTCAATAGTGCTAAATATCTTCGAAATATGAACATATCTACGACCATATGTATATTCTATCACAACACTCAAGTAGTATATGCTGTTTAGATTGCACATGGAAAGCATGGGCACATGGGTCTCAGGGCCTTGGAATAATGGACCTTTCCATTGTTAGCTATGCCCCGCCCACTAGCTAAGCTCCACCCACAACTCGCCGTGTTGCGATCGATCGATCCCCAAGTACCCTAGCTATCAATTTCCGGAAAACTATACAGGGAAGCTGTTGAATATTTTGTAACTAATTTGACTGGGTGCTGTTGCTGCTTATGGCAGCAACAGCGCCCAGTCAAATTGGTTTCAAAATATTCAACAGAATATTTATTAAATAGTAAAAGCAAACAATTTGTACAACAACACATAGACCGTCTTCAAATATGCGTTCATGACGTACTTATCGACGTCATTCATGACGTCATTCATTATGATGTCATTGTACACATCACGCAGTTCATTATGACGTCTTATGATGGGTGGGTACTCTGGAGAGGTGAATTCACTTGTGGAAATACTGTCATCCGGTAAACATTGGTCTGTGACTTGTGAAATTTGCTTTATGCTTTTTGAGCATTTCTCAACGTTCTCAGTCAGGATGATTATATTTTCTTAACAAAATTGCATTTTACTTGGTTCCAAATGTAGCTAGAACAACAACACCCTCTACAGTACAGCTCAGAAATAATTTATTATGATGTATTTTTAACATAATTGTACTGACAGAATAGGCAACAATGTGCTTCAATCCAATTATGTTCAGAACATTCAACAGAACATTTCTTACATCGTGTTCCAAATTGTACTAACTAACATTTTATTGTATTTGTTTTGGAAACACGTTCCCAACCATATAAACCTTGTATCAGTTGACGTGTCAGCTTGTATTGATCAGTTCCCTCTTTCTCGTTGATCAGAACTATCAGTGACTTGGAACTGAAATAGCCATTGCGCCATATTAACTAAGGGTAAGAGAGATGGAAGGCATTGATAGTAACATCCAAGGTGATTGTGTGATTGTATTATGGCCAGGTAAAAGCAACCAGCTCTCTAACATATAGTATAATTGTGACACGCTGAGGAGTGAACATTTCGTCTCGAGCTAAAGCAGGTACTGAAAACAGTTGGAGATATGCAGCGACGCCCTTTGTAAAGGAATTGATGAATGTACTGTTTAACTAAGATATTTTTTTATCTGCCGTCTCATTAACATGATAAATAGTTTTCATTTTGAGAAAGATAGCCATAAACGTCCTGCTGTGACAGCAGGAAATTGAATCAATTGCAGTCACAATAGGGAAACCAGCTTTCCTTCAACCACATTAAATTGGCATTAGCATGCGACTGTGTAATAGTGAAGGAGTGCATTAAGCAAAGTGCTAATCAATTAAGCGACGCGAAGAGAAAGATCAAAGGTATGCATACGCTATTGAAGTGGACATGTCACATACTAATGACTGATTTCAGTCTAGGCTCAGGCCAACTAATAACAAGGATTTAGATTTTAAATTCAAGTATGGAAAAAGAAACATATGTATAATGCGATATATCAATATACGTGAGATTCAAATCTCATAGGGGAAGTGTTTTGGCAATTCATAGACGCTTTTGATGTTCAGATATGAATCATACGATCAACTTGGTGAGTATTCCTCATTGGCCCCTCTCACTTCTCCTGCTCTAATAAAGTAACATTGCCATTATGGAACTGATTACCGAGCCAACGAAATTAATATGTGTGCACGGAAACGTATGCCTGAATGAGTAGGTTCGGCCATCAGTGAAGGTGAATTTAATCATATTATGGACAGACGTCAACCATGATCAAGACATATAGGAGCCAGGATGGGGCTAATGGGTGCAGAACTTGAGGAAATGCTATGCAGTATCTTCAATAACAGACCTGTCAGTCAACGCTGTTTCATAATTAGCATCAATTAGAAAATTAAATGGAACGGAATGACATAAGATAAAAATTCACGTGATCCAAAGATAACCTTCCAAAGATGTTACTCCATCTTACATCAATATCTTTAACAAATCTCATGAGTGTATTCAGAATTTCAGAATTTCTGGATGATTTACATTCTCTACTTAAATTCGGCCATATGCGTACAGCAATCTGAAGCATGGCAAATAATCTTCCTTCTGCTGGCAGTGTTGCCTCAACTGACAACTTAATGTTAATATAGTCCTGCTTCCTGTCTGCCTGTTGCCTGTGTATCCGCCTGCCTGCCTGCCCGCCCGCCTGCCTGCCTGCCTGCCTGCCTACCTGTCTGTTACATTTTGTGACATTTCTTAGGAAGTCACCTATATTGCGAGTCGCATAGCTTCACGAATTGCGTAACTAATTTTTTAGTAATCGTAGATATCACCGTTGTTTATTCTGGCTACTTGGTAGAATGACACGAATGTAATTCCTTATGCAAACGGAGGCATGTTTTCTGAAAATCGTCAAGCGTATGTACATAAAGCAAATTTACAAGCCATTGAGTGCCAACTGATAGCATAGTAAGGACATGTGATGGTGTGCAGATATCAAATGTTGTGTACTGGTGTTTATTGTCTTTATGTCTCACAGCCAATGACTACCTCGCGTTCATGGGGCCATAAAGAGACGAACGGCTGCAGCCACATATATACCTGTCTACCTTAGGGGTGCACTCTAAACTCTAAAGCCTACTTGAAAATTATTGTCAAATATATGGTGGTTGAGATGTATATAGAAAACATCCTGCAATGACTAATTATTGTCACCATTGTCGAAATTTTCGATCGTGTCTAAGGTAGCTTTTATTGGCTTTAAAATAATGTTACCCAAGATTGCATTTGATCCCTAAATGTGCACATCACGTAAGATGTTGTGCTTATCAAATATTCATGGCACAAGTGACTAGATTATTTTTAACAGCCCCATGCCCAGGCAATATTAATCATTCTAGTCTACATCTGCTTAGAGAACACATCCAAAAGAGAGCTTTGTGTAACGAAAATCCGTTCGTTCGCGTCTAAAGATGTGTCCTTGGTAGGGGTGTTATTGGCCGTCGGCACGGGAGTCAGCCGCCTGAACGATGCTGGGAAAGGTGCGTGACAACGCTTCATCAGTTACACATAGGCTAGCGCATTGTGTCCTGAAAGTCTGGATAGTTACGTATCTACGATAATTGCTAAATCTATAGGCCCCACAGTGTGATCCATAAAATAAATGGAAGACAGATTTTAATATGATCGTTTGAAATTATGTTTACATACGGAACCTGAATGTATGAAAAATTGAAGAACAAATGGATATGTTGATAATAATCTATACCAGTCTATATGCTCCCCACTCTTCCTTCATTAAATATATTACATAGGACATCTCTCTCAGTATCTGCAGATCTGCTGTAGGTCTATGCATAATTCCATGTCGGATCTAACAACCTGCTTGGATGCGGGGGTGGGGTAGGAGTGGGGGTGGCTCCAGAAAAACTTGAAAATTAGATGCTTTGAATTGGAGAAATCGTTGCCTGCAATTCTAGTAATACTTGCTAGTGGCGGAATAACATATTACAATCACCGCAGTAACTCATTTCATAATTTGAAGTTTATAATCTCACTCTAACATGTTTACGTTCGCCTATATGTGGGAATCAGTTTGATTTCAAACTGGAAGGAGGATCCGAAACCGGGAAACATGAGCAGCTGTAGAAAATGTTTGCAATTTCCTTTGGGTCGAAGTTTGGAACTAAATATTATTACCATGCTGTTGCTTGCTTTACGTGATAAAATATACGGAGTTGTCATATCAAAACCGGAAGTCGATTGTAGTATAACTTTCCGGAGCTTTCTCGGTTGCCACTAATGAATTAATCCTCATGACACTGTCGTGACCTCTACCGCTACAATATATGTTGTTACTTTGCTAAAAGCGTTTTAGTTCCGGCTGGGAGCGGGATGGGAGGCATGCAGCTTCACTCGATAGTTGGAATGACGGACTGACGAGCAGACAGATGGATGACTGAATGAATGAATGGATGGATGAATATTGATTGACTAATCATTGAGTAGGCATGTACATATATAGCCAGTTGATGCCTTTGACTGAGGCACCTGCACTCTATTGTCTGGTATTCACTAAGAAATGACTGAACAACTAAAGCCTTCTTGATAAATTATCTCAACTTTTGCTTTCATCACTGTTTCAATGATAATAATAGTTAGCATACATGATGCGAAAGATGAGCTGCAGTATATGTCTGTTAAATGATCTAAAATTTATATAGTCAAATTCTATGGCTGACCCTATAATAAGTCTGCTCTACATTGTTTCCAGTGTGATTGTAGAAACGTCTATGCGCAGGTCTAGCTGTCACTTCTCTGCCTTGAAAATGCCCATATTTATATCCAACATTTGTTGACACGTGGGCATGTAAACATAACATACTCCAGTGAGTTGTAAACAGCAGCTTTGACATGTTTGTTAAATGGTGCATATTCTCAACAGAATGTTTGAAAATAAAATTGTTTAAATTCTGTACCTTTGGAGTCTTAAATTGTGTATGTATGCATTATTACTGTATGCTGCGGCTGTAGTAGTAGACATATCCTACAGCTGCAATCAGTCCTTCTTCGCTTTTGCCCACTGTGTCTTGTGATCAGCCGAAATCCTTAGCTTCCTCAGGTCCATTCTTTACTCGAGTGTACCGAGTTCTGCTTTCTTGAGGTCACCTCGCAGTACGCTTAGCAGATTTATGCAATGACTTCCTTTCCTGGCTTTGTATTTGCTGGCTTCGAGTAGGGCGAATTCCAGGCTTTCTGTGCTGGTGTCTCTTCTGGTATCCTTAGCACATGGCCAAACATGGACCATCTTTGCTTGGCGACTTTTTCATGTATTACACATCTTGTATATTTATTATTGGAAATTATGCTGTCTGGCCATCGGTATCCAGTGATGGTGCGTAGGTGTTTGCGGTTGCAGGCATCGAGTTCGTCTAGAGCTGCCCTTCGAGCTGCCCAGCTGTTACAGTTATACAACATCAAGGATACGCAGGTTGCATTGTATAAACATAGCCTTTTTTATCAAGGGCATCCTTGATCTACGAATCCATAGCTTCCAGAAGGACTGGAAAACTATATTCCCGTGACACAGCGTGCAGTAATGTCAGCAGTACCACAAAGCAGTGAGTCCAGGATTTTACTTTTGCTCCATGGTTCACCGCCACGAAATGAATCGTCATTTTCTTTTGTTTCATGCTTTGTAGATAGGTATATGTGGGTGAACTCTGTTTTGGATTCATTCATGAATAGATTCTCAATTTTTAGTTTGCTTGCAGCTATTGGGAGAAGTTCGACAAAGTTTCTTTTCCTCATCTGTGAAGCCCACATCGTCGGCATATTCCATCTCTAGCGGCATACCCAGTATTGACACTGGGACGTTTGGTCTTGTGGAACTTTCCTGCACGTATTTCAATGCGGCAGCAAGGTAACAGGTGAAAAGCACCGGAGATAGATCTTCTCCCTGTGGGGAGCCGATCGGTGTCTCAAACTCTACAGACTTCACTGACTTGACTCGTACTCGCGGCTTGGTGTCTGCAAGCAGTAGACTCACTAGTCGTAGCTCATCTTCATTGCAATTGGCCTGGCGCAGTACATCTAGGATCCTTGAATCCAATGCCCATTTTGTGGAAATCCAGTGTTTGGACATGACTAACGACACAAGCATGCGTTGATCCCATACACCGCCCGTGCAGCTGCGTCCACGTTTGAAACCACTTTGACATGATCCGGTGAAGTCATCGATCTTGTCTCGGAGGTGGCATAGAGTAACATTGGATAGGATTTTCCGTATGCTGTTGAGTAGCACAATGGGCCGCAGATTGGCTGGTGTGTCAGGTGGCCTCTTGGGCTTGGGTAGTGTGATAGGGGTGCCTTGGCCTACAGTGTCGATGGGAAGGTGGTGCAGAAAAGCTGAATTGATTAGATGCGTGATCGGTGTTGAGACAATGTCACTTACATTTTGAATAGTTCATTGCTCATGCCAGCAGGTCCAGACGCACGCCCATTTTTCAGGGCTTTGAGAGCCTTCTCAACATCTACTGTTTTAAGTGCTGTTAGTAATGGCCTGGGGTCTGCAGAGAACGGGTGCAAGGGCTCATCATCTTGGTCAGTGAACTGTTCCTTGAACCATTCTCGAATCGCCTCGGTTTTTCCGTGGACGCCCCGATAAACTGCCCTTCAGAGTTGTGCACAGTGACTGGTGGTGTGTAGTCAGTTACTCTCAGGGCTCGGGCTTCCCGAAACATTTTGTGACAGTCATCCGTGGCAGTGATTTCATCTGCTAGGGTCTGGTTTTTTAATAGCAATATCTTTTAAGCGTTCGCTAATGTGGCACGGAATGTTATTGCATTCCCGGCATAGTTTTGTGCGGTCTTCACTTAGGCCAATTTGATAGATGCGCAGCCGTGATGCTTTCTGCTCTGCTGACCATTTTACTACAAGAGGGTCGTCAGTATACCCAGTTGTGTTGTATTAAGAACACCCATGGTGCTGGTAGCTGATGATTCCATAGATTTCGGTATTTTGGTTAGGGCTTCGTTTGGATCGCAGCTGACGACGATGTTAGTTATCCGCTCCCTGAGGGCCTTTTTGTATGACATTTGAGTGTCAGTGTCGCTGATGAGCTTGGGTAGGTTGTAGGTGATTTTACCCTTTTGCCTGGTATGGCGTTTAAATATTAGGTAGAGATCGTTCATCTGAACGCGTGTAATGACTGGATTATGGTCAGAATTGAAGGCTATGCCTCCATAGTAACGGGCATCCCGAAGTTTTGCTTTTGTCTTGCATAGTATGAAGTATATTTGTTTGAAAACAGCTGTTCTAGCCTTAGAACCGTTTGAGGCTTTGCGGTCATCAATGTGTCCATTCCGTATTGTCCGGTGACGGCATGGGTATTAGAAAGCCGTATTTGTGGCAAAGAAATACCACCCGTGCATCAGCATTGCTGTTGTGCGTGCCCTCTGCATAAGCCAAATCCTGAACTTTTGTCCTCAATTCAGAGTTTGGAGTTGAAATCTCCACACACGAACAGTTGCCATCTAGCTGGGATTGTAATGGCGGAGCTCAGTTCTGCATAAAAGGAATCTAATATTGTTGGATTCTCTTTGGCTTTTTCAGTAGTTGGGCCATATGCGTTGACAATGCGACACTTAGTGGTGGTGTGTTTTCGCGTAGATATAGCCAGGTCGATGAATGCAACGCGATCACTGACGCATCCAAAACTAATGGCATGGTCCAATACCCTATGTTCGAGTACGTAAGCTCCTGGAAAGATCGCGTCGTCCGAGGATGTCAAGCACAGTTTCTTGTTTGAAGAAGGTTAGACATAATCAGAGTTGCCTTTGTATGCGGATGTCAGCCCGCAATCCTTGATGAGTTAGTTTCCCAACACAGTTGGTACCTAAGGACGGGACCAGCGTGGAGGTGTTATCTTCCAACCCCCTCCCCACCCCCTTAAAGTGTGTACTTAGATGTAATTACATCTTAAATTGTGTACTTGCTTGTAATGAAATGAAATAAATACGATAAATTTATTATGCATAAATTATTATAATTTTTTTAATTTGTGAAACTGAATTGGTGACACGAGTCCATAACTCAAATTCGCAACTAAAAATATAATAATTTGTACTGAATGAAATCATAATATGGTAAGATTTATTTCATTTCATTACATCTAGTACATAATTTAGGCCGCTAAAAGTATATAATTTAAACCATTTTATTTGCAAGCCTTCTGCTGTTAATATGCACCTTTAAATATTTTGTTCATTGCCGTGCAATGCAAGAGAAATTCAATAAAATATTATTTAGCCCGCTGACTCATGCCATGGAAATATAAATAGCTACACAGGCAGGCTCACACCAACTAATTTCAATTAAACACAGACTATATACACACACTCCTAAAACAACTTCAAGTATATGGCAAGCGGCTTAATAAAGTGTAATTCCTAACATTATCAAAATGGAGACACGCCAGTAATTAAACAGTATATTGAGATGTCACATATGGCGGGTAGGTCACTTAATGTTGAGCAGTCTTGCTATAAATCTATACTAAGTTTAGTTTTTGCTCGGCCACATACTGGTACTGGCCAGGTAGCTAATTAGTTCATTCAGCGACCGCTGGACAATGAGCACGTAGACAATCAGTCTCTGGGTACACTGGTGGAACAGGCGCTTACTGTTGTCTTAAGGGTGGCATTTAAATTTACGTTGTTGCTGATTCGCACAAGGGTAGCTAGAAGCTGTTGCTGTTGGGAAATGCAACAACATTTAGCAACAAAGTTATATCTAGTCATAATCACTCTGTCATATTGCTACGGCAGCAAAAATTTCAGAAACATCATTTTCAGCGCAACATGCCTTTGGCACCATATTTCTGAGAACTCCCCACATCTAATGTGTATGTGTAGTCTGGCAACAATGCGGTAAGGACTAACACTAAGTAACCCTATAAGTTAATGAACCGTTCCAGCTTATCCATCCATCATATGATGCCATAAGCAACTACGTGACGTGTAGGATGACGTCAAAATTAATTACAGCATGAGTGACTCGATTTAGTCCGCCTTGAACGCATAATAGTCTGACACGTTATACGAATTGTACGTCTTTACTATTTCACAAACGCGCTGATGAATATTTTGAAACTAATTTGACTGGGCCTAAGGAAGCAACATCACCCACACCCGTCAAATTAGTTTCAAAATATTCAACAGCTTACTTGCGTGGTTTTGTGGAAATTGAAACTCAGGGAGTTGAGCGTGGCTTTAAGGGCTAACTCATCAATGGACAATTAATCGATAATTGTATCTGTTTATATCCTTTAAATGGCCGCCTACTGAATTTCTGCAGACTACAATTTCTATGGTCTTTAACACTGGATATGCTGAATATTTTGAAAACAAGTTGACTGAAAGTTGTTGGTGGTTAAGCCACCAACAACTTTCAGTCAAATTGTTTTAAAAAAATTCAGCAGGTCCAGAGGCATTGCTCATTGAAAGTATTGTCTGATGGCTTACAGTAATCAGACAAGTAAGAAGGAAATTCGATAGATCTCATTGATTTGCATAGGAGTGAAATTTCACTTTTATCTCAAGAATATGTCAACCAATATTTCGTATGTGTTTCGAATGTGCATTTTGCGAAAGTTATTATCAAAGATCGTTATTGTCACGCAGTTAGAGCTCTAATAAGCAGAAGCTGATAAGCCACGTGAAAGACAGGTATATATTCAGAGATGAGAATTTAATGCATCCACCTCCATTAAGGAGACAGAGAAATGTCACTGTAACGGTGATAATCGCCACACATCATATGAATATGTTCGTTAATGGAACCAGAATATGGGAAATGTGATGGACGGAGTGTCATTTTAAGCAATGTAGCGAAATAATGACAATCGGGTTCTCTAATACACATTAGCATCATAACAGACCAGCCGTGTTCACAGACAATGTTGATTGATAGTGTTTTAACGATAATGATTTCATTTGAAATTCAATGTTTCCACGATAAGTAGGGACTAAGATCTATGCTCTCCTATGGTGATAGGAATCTACTTTTTACCGAACTTACACTCATAGTATCAATATGATGGATAGAGACTTACATAATGAATGATTTCACTAATTCCATAATGAGTTATGCTATGTGCATGTTGATTTCTTAGCCTACGCAATTTCATTCATCGCTTACTGATAACACTACTCTCCCACATATGTCGCATATATCGAGAATCTGTCGTGAGTGTGCGTGCCTGCGTGGGCACAGTGTAGGCTAAGCTATTCTTTCAGTGCCGAACAATAATGACTAATCTTAACTTTGTAATACCACTAGCATTCGCATCGCCCAATTTTCTTATCTAATTCTACCGAAGTGAAATAATCAAAAGATGTAGACGTATCATTTACTGAACGGAACCAAATTTCCAGTATGCTGCACACATATTGACAGTCTGTGTAATTGTGATCACTACAAGTCATGCATTCTCGCTACATAGAGAACATGCCAGGTACAAAGTGAAACAAGCAGCCATATAGTTCGTTCACTAGCGAATCACCTACACACGTGCTCAAGCCGTTAATACCATAATGTATGGTGGTGGGGTTTGGGGGTGGGGGGGGGGGCGTTCATAAACTTAGGAACTTCTAACGTTAGTCATTCAATCATGTTAAAATGTGCCGGAATGAGATCGAGAAATGGATGGGGCGGGCAGAGGATTTGCAGTAAGAAACAGCATTTTGTGTCAAGGATAATGTTCTCTCAGACATGGCTAGATATCTTAGACAACCATCATCTCTTTGCATTTCACGTAGTCTTAACTTACACGAGTTTATGTTAAGCGGACATGCTATACGCTGGCGTATAAATGTGCTTATAAGACGGGAATCCGAAAAGTTACTCGCATTACCGCCTTTTAATTATGGTAAATATAAAAGCAATATGATTCTACCAGCCTGCCAATATGACCACTGTTCTACTCAATGCTAACGTGTGTTCAGGTAGTAGCCTAATGGATGAATCCAGTGTTGGCAATGCCCCGCCCATAGCTAGCTAAGCTCCGCTAGCGCTTTGCCCGTGTTGGGAGCGATAGAACCACGAACTCAATGAATGTCAATTTCCAGAAAACGATACAGGTAAGCTTTTGAATATTTTGAAACTAATTTGACTGGGTGCAGGCAACAACAGTGCCCAGTCAAATTAGTTTCAAAATATTCAACAGCATGCTTATTAAATTGTTGCTATTTTTTGTTGTTCTTAAGGCATTTGGAATAGCTTTGGTTCTACTGAATAGATCTTCTCCAAAGCTTGCCCATGGGGTTCCGAACATGTATGCGAACGTTGGCTTAAAGAATAAAACGAAACAGCTTTCAGCAACGGTTTTGAAAATAGTATTTTAACGCAGTCTTCAAGAACTCTAGCTATGTATGTACAGCCTCTCCTAACATTGGCCCATGGGATCACAAACACGTATGCCAATGTTAGGCTAAATAGATAAAACGCAACACCTTTCAGCAACAGTTTAAAAAAAGACATTTTTACGCATTCCTCATTAACTCTGGGGCTGTTGGTGCAATCGTCTCAGGAACCAACAGCCATGTGATCTGGAAACACGTGATTAACATTAGTATGTCAATTCTCTGGCACCGGGACTTGAGGATCGAACAACACTCCATAAACAAAGCATAAATAGATTTTAGATAGGGATCGTGTGAGACCCCTACAATGCACGTAATGACAATAGTGATGCCAGCCACCCTGATGTGGATGCTGGATGCAGATAAGCGATAGAGGTGAGGAAGAAGACAACAACAAGCTGATACTGATGCTGCTGTTTCTGATATGAACCAGGATGATGGAAATGTGTTTGGCAATAGTAACGACAGAAACCATCAGCAAGGTTGAAAATGACACAATGACGACCCACGTGATGACCTCGACAATGAAAATGCCATCATGACAATAATTAAGACGAGTACGATGATTTTGATAGTATTGATAACAATAGTAAACGTCGAGTAGAATATTGATGGCGCACCACCACCACCAACCACCACCACCACCACCACCACCAACAACAACAACAACAACAACAACAACAACAACCACCACCACTACTACTACCGCCGCCGCCACCACCGCCGCCGCTGCCACAACCACCACCCAACCAGAAGCAGCACCACCACCATGTCATTACTACAGCAAGCATGACCACCAGGCCGACTGGGACGACGACGACTACTACGACAATAACGATGAGATGATGCTGAAGATGGTGATGATGATTATAATATTCTGGACTGCAGAGATGTCTGATGAATCAATTAATAATCATTCAATCTATCAATTCTCTGTATCTCGTGGTCCTCTATGGTACGAGAGGTGTTCAGTTTATGTTGTCACAAATTTCAAATAAGTATTTAATCAACAATAATTTATCACAAAATAATTTCATTGCAGAAGATGTTCAATTTGAGACCCATGAGCATGATATATCAGTCTACAGCGCTTAGGCCAAGAAGAAAGGGCTTTATTGATCACAGTTTGACTTACTGCCTTCCATTCGGTTTTGAGAGCACGTTTTAGACTGCTAAGACTTGTAACTTTCCGCTTCTGTAGACGGCGCTTGACAATCCCCCAGATACTAAAGTCCATAGGGGAAGCATCCGGCGACTTCGGCATCCATTATTCAGGGCTAATGAATTTAACATTGTTCTGCTTTAAGTATGTTAAGCTCTTTCGTGCACTATGAGAGGAGGAACTATCTTGGTGAAAAACCACGTCCTACTGTTTGTTCCCTGGGGATAATTTGGGAACATCATGTTTCAAAAAGGGTCTCAAAACATGTTTGATGTAATAATCAGCATTGATTTTCACATTCCGATCAATGAATGTAAGACTGGTCTTTCCGTAATGAATAACGCCTGCCCATACCATGAAACCAGGCGCGAAACCGTCACATTTAATAAACTTCAACTTATCCATATCAATTTGTCCTTTCCTAGCATAACAGACTCGCTGTTTTCCGTAGCTTCCATCTAGATAAAACATAGCCTCATCTGTGGTGACAAAGCTTTCCCACTTCTCCCCATACAGCTTCAGGTACAGCCTCCAGCTCCTCTTCCTCCTCTTTTCAATCTGTTCTAGGGATAGTTTATGAACCAAACATTTTTTCTTAGTTTTGCCTTGATAACACTGTTTATGGTGTTATTTACGGATCCCAAATTAATTCCTAATAGAGTGCTCATCTCACGTTGTGTCGGTGGGTTAATTCTTGCCATTATTTTCTTCACTTTGTCTATCACTTGTTTTGATACTACAGATCGTCTTCTTCTGATTTTCAACGTAGCAGATTTTCCATGTGTTAGATTCGTCAATTGTCGTTCTTTTCCGATGTTATTCTGTATGCGATAAATGGTGCTCACACTGACACTGATATTTTCTTTCAAAAGTTAATTTCTGATCAGTGACGGAGTCATTCCCCTCAAAAGATGGAGAATTATACCCTCCGCTCTCTCGCTTATTTTATGTCTTGGCATGTTGAACACTTTTAACAAACTAAACTAGCGTGTCGGTAAGCTCGTGGGCTTTGTAAAAAGGTATTGTGAGTGAGACAATTGACCCAAAGTGTGCAGCAAGAAATCGTGCAATCTTGTGACAAAATAAACTGAACACCTCTTGTATTCTAGTGTACGCCTCATTCTCACAAGAATAGGTAGTTTATGTGAGATAGACTGAATAATAAATTCTCAAAAAGAAACTACTTTCATTCCAAACTGTACCTGATGAGACAACCCAGAAGGCATGTAAACTGTGTACTTAATTGTATTTCATCATTTAGCATTACGGAAAGCATTGCCATATGTTTTAGGTTACGCTCGTATTTTACGCACGCCCTTGGCGTAGCTAACAGAACACCGAAACGCATATCCTACACGTTAATTCGTCATTCTAGCAATGAAACAACTCTTGCTATTACATTATTCTACCAAGTAATGAATCGGGATTAAATAACAGATAACATGGAAATTGTCCAGACAAAGGTGAAATGAGATATGATGTGGCTCCTTTCATTGGGTTCATGATCGTGTCGGGTTAAGTGGAAACACTGATATCGAGTCTGACAGCCCGTAATCGACTTTTCCTGTGTATCCATCCATCGTATGACGTAACAATCAACTACGTGACACGTAGGATGACGTCAGAATCAATGATGTCATAAATGTCGTAGATAAGTTCGTCACGAACTCATAATTGGTGATGGACTAAGCGTTGTTGTCCGAATTGTAAGTCTGCTATTTAATATTTAACATGCTTTTGCATATTTTGAAACTAATTGTACTGGGCGCTGTTGCTGCCATAGATAGCAACAGCACCCATTCAAATTAGTTTCAAAATACTTAACAGCTTCCCTGTCTGGTTTTCTGGAAACTTATAGTCAGGGAGTTCACGGATCGACCAATCCTAACACGAGCGAGGTGTGGGTGAGAGATAGAGATTGGTGGGGCATAGCTAAAACTGGAAAGGTCCCCTAAGATCGATCCACAGGAAGATCGGCACATGGATTGACAATATTGTCACTTAATCTCTTAATAGGTTACAGATTCAGCGATGCGCTTTCTTTGCCCAGGTTATGACGTTACGTCCATCATTCTAACTTGCCGTACTCCTATGTTCCAGATGGGAGTAAAGCCGTCAGATTTGCAACTATTTTGAGCAATAATATTCACATTATTCTGCCTTCTTCTCTCAATTTGGGTACTGTAGAATATGATCAGGTTCAAAAGATATCAACACTCGCCAAGAAGATCTGAATGGTTTCTTCGCCTGATCTTATAGGATACATTGAGTTAATGGATAAGAGATTGGACAGTTTATTGCTGGAAATGTCCGCCCGAGACGGGTCTATGAGTGTGTCTTTAGGTTCAATGACAGAAACACATCATTCATGGGTGAAGGTGTGGGAAGAGGGTTTGTGCACTGTTTGAGAGCAATGGCTGCTACTGAATGATGTTGATGTCTAGTGCAACATCAGCGTACAGAAGTCACAGTTTTACAGATGGCCTAGAAACAATCCTCCCGAGGCTTATGCAAAACCTTGAAATATTCCGAAATGGCAGTACCAACGGTCGCCATATGAATCATAATTCACCTTTCCAGAGTACCCACCCATCATATGACGTCATAATGAACTGCGTGGTGTGTACAATGACATCATAATGAATGACGTCATCAATGACGTCGATAAGTACGTCACGAACGCATATTTGATGACGGTCTATGGGTTGTTGTACAAATTGTTTGCTTTTACTATTTAATAAATATTCTGTTGAACAGCACCCGGTCTAATTAGTTACAAAATATTCAACAGCTTCCCTGTATAGTTTTCAGGAAATTGATTGCTAGGGCATTCGGGTATCGATCAATCCAAACACGGCGAGGTGTGGGTGGAGCTTAGCTAGTGATGGGCGGGGCATAGCTAAAAATGGAAAGGTCAATTCTCTGTTCACCTGTGAAACTTATTGTTAAAGAGTTAATATAATAGGATAGGTGAAAGGTCTCAGTATATTGCGGTAGTGCGAGGGGGGGGGGGGTGGGCAGCTTGTGAATATCCTCACCACTGTGATATGTGGACATAATAACAGAAAGCATGACAGAAAGCAATTGTGAATGAAGCCTTCAAAGCTGAGTGAACTAAAAAGAAATTGCGAGTTTGACATCTTCATCCCCAATCACCTTATCAATCACATCACGTGAGCATAAAAGGCAGACAATGTGTCTTGGTTGTTGAAAGATGTTTATATTGTTCGATCTCACTGACTGCGTATTTGCACTTTCCAGTAAGTGCAACATACAAAAATATGGTGGTGTTTTATAGGAGATGTAATCTACACTGGTGACTATATCTTAAACATTTTTGCTGAAGGCTGTTCATAGAAAAACACTAGCAGCTTACGTCAACGTCATTTACAGAATGAACGCCAGTCATTAGGAATAAATGAATAGTACACGGTCCGAAATTAGTGGTAATATGGCTGTTACTATCTTCTAGCACTAGATTTGTTAAATTATTAAGTTAAGTACAACTGTCAAGACTTTTTCTATCAATGTTCCCCATGCGTGCATAGAGATAGGCATTGATTAACGAAAGTCGCCCTTTTAGAAAAGTGTGTGTCACGTGTTTGAACAAATTCGCAATCATCATGTTTGTAAAGATTAATTAGGAGTTTGAGAAAGGAAGGCTGGTGTTAATTGTGGGAACATTTCATATGAGATGTGTTGTGGTCTTAAAGACAGCCCTTACAGTAGCGGCATTCTCAATATTATGAATAATGTAACGTCACAACAATTCATTAGGGCAAGAGCCAAGTCAATGGCAGAATCTGAGACCTATGTTTCCCTCGAAGATCTGATGCTACAGCTAGTGCAACCCTATCTCACAACAAATAACTTAACTCATTTTCATATCTGCCCAACCCTATCCCCAAACTAAAAATCACACAGCCCCATCCTTGTTCTTCTAGGCGTAAAATTAGTACAGCCTACAGTCCACTATCTAATGTGGAAACCATTTTGGCAATTTTCTTTACATTTCTAACTAAGAAAGAGAAACAAGTGAAATTTACTTAAGGAAAGCAGCTCAGACATCTAATGATTGCTATACATAAACCTATTTGCAATTTTGTTAATTCATGGAATGACCAGTTGTCATCTGTCCACAGTTAAAAGACAAGATTTCAATAAGTCATTAGTTAGGAAGCCATATTTTTTTAGCCACTCAAAACAGACCACGTACATTTAGCACATATTCCTAGTAAATTGTCAAATATGCCTGTGTATTGGCAACCATACCTGGTAGATTGGCAAATACGTCGGGTAGATTGACAAACATACTTGCTACCTCCTGGTAGATTAGATAACACGCATGGTTTCCATTCTATGTGCGTATTTTAAATCAGAAAGAACATTGGCCTCTACGTCTGTCCGTTAATTAAAACACACGATTTCCTATCTGATAACCACTTTTGAATCGATTGAAGCATGTCACCATCAATCCATCTCATCTATTCACCCTTTTTTTTCCCTACTTACTTTTGTCAGTAGCCTTTGTGAAGTCTAGGTATATTATGCCAACTGAGTGGCAATTGTTTAATTGGAAAGTTCCTTTGTCAAAAAGTAATGTAAATTTGTTAGTGTAGATATGCCTTTCCTAAACCCATGTTGTGATTGGTTTATACAAGAAAGGACCAGTGAACTATTAAATGATGCATGATAACTTCATATAACAATAAAATATAAAATATATAATCACCAATAAAAACATAAATAAATCTCAGAAGTTAGAAAACGTATCTAAATACGATTTTGTTACTCTAATGGGTGCAGACATTTTGCCTAAGTGGGGACCAATTAGCTACACCACTGGGCCTTTGCTCGCTGGTGTATGCAGATGAACAACCCTGGACACCAACAGTGTATTCTGAAAACAGTTGGACTGAAACTCGCTGCTTTCACCACACACAGTGACTTTCAATTACAATGTTAAAAAAATTATCAGCAGTACTGAAGCAGTAGCGAGATTATCGCCCTATATCAGCGCGTATTACGAATATTATGTATACCTCTCAAGCAGAGCAAATGACCATCAGCCTAGCTCAGTGAAGTTAGCTGGATATTGGATATTGAATATTCAATTTCCTGTAGCGGGATATTGAATATTCAATTTCCTGTAGCGAGATATTGGATATTCAATTTCCTCCAGCGGGATATTGGATATTCAATTTCCTGTAGCAGGATATTGGATATTCAATATCCTGTAGCAGGATATTGGATATTCAATAACCTGTAGTGGATATTAGATATAAAATATATATGCACCTGGGCTAATCAGCTGTGGGCTACCGTACATGCTGCAGGTTGAGGGGCGTGGCCTAGTGCTGACGTACCAGCACATTGGGCAAAACGATGGCGGACAGGCGGATGGATGAGGCGCTTGGTAGGTCATTTAGTGACAGCGTACTGCTCTGAGTGAGCGTACTGAGTGGCGTGGGCGGCCTGCCCACCTGGTGCCACGTGCACACCGAGAGTACGGCAGTAGGGCAAGGCCGATTAAATATCTTCGGTTGAATATTCGATTGATTGGTTGGTGAAGGATATTGGGTTAGGGTGGGTAGGTGCGCAGGTGTCTGGCTGGGTGGATAGATGAATTGATGGTTGGAGAAGAGTTGGGCCAACGCGCCCCTCTACCGATAGCGAATTGCTCTGATTGGTGACACTGACTGAGCTGTGGTTAGCTGAGTGCCGCGGGCGGCTTGCCCGCCTGGTTCCGTGCGCATATCGAGCATATGATAGTAGGGCAAGGCAACGTTTATGTATCCATTGTGTGCTTCGGATATTGAGAGGACTGTTTGAGATGATGCAATTGAAGACAGGCATAAGTTCAGCAAAGGTACGACGATATATTCCGACACAAAAGATATATTGAATATTCAATATCCTGTAGAAAGATATTGGATTTTCGATATGCTGTGACGGGATGTTGGATATTCGGTTGATTGGTGTGTAGTGGATATTTGGTTGGGGTGGGTGGGTGAGTGTGTGTATGACTGGCTGGATGGATGGATGGGTGGATTGGTGGAGAGGCGCCGGTCCCAGGCGCCATCTCGGTGCTCTAGCGACAGCGTACTGCTCTGATCATGTATACTAACTAAGCTGTGGTTATCCGAGGCAGTATGGCAAGGCGGATTAAATTCGGTTGAATATTCGGTTGATTGGTGGGTGATGAATATTGAGTTGGGGAGGGTAGGTGCGCGGGTGGCTGGCTGGGTGGATAGGTGAATTGATGGATTGATGGATGGATGGATGGATGGATGAAGGGATGGAGGGAGTGGGGAGTGAGTGAGAGTGCGCTAGGGAGGCAGGGAGTTAAGGAGGGAGGGGCGTAGCGATGGATGGATGGGGAGGGAGAGAGGGGAGAAGGAGGGAGGGAGGGAGGGTGGGGGAAGCGAAAGACGGAGGGGATGAGGGCGGGGGGAGAGAGGTAAGGAGAGTGCTGAATGGATGGATTGATGGATGGAAGGCTGAATTGATTGATTGATGGATGGATGGACGGACGGACGGGCGGGCGGGTGGGCGGGCGGGCGGCCGGGCGGGCGGGCGGGCGGGCGAGCGGGCGGGCGGACGGATGGGTGGATGGATCGATGGTTGGATGGAGGGAGGGCGGGATGAAGAGAGGGAGGGAGGAAAAAAGTAGGGAGGCGGAGAGATTTGCTGGATGGATGGATGGATGATGAGTGGTTCAGGTGTGCTGTGTGTGCGTACATGGGTGTGTGCGTGCGTGCGTGCGTGCGTGCGTGCGTGCGTGCGTGTATGCGTGCGTGCGTAAATGGGTGGATGGAGGGACGGAGGGAGATGCGGATGAATAGCAGGGGTTAAGGAGGGAGAGAGGGTGGAATGGATGGATGTAACAATAGATGGATGGATGGATGGATGGAAGGAGGGATGGATGGAGGGATGGATTGAGGGAGTTACGGAGCAAGGGGGGATGACGGGATGGGTGGATGGCGGGACGGAGGGAGTTAGTGAGGGATGGATGGAGTTAGTGATGGGTGGAGGGCGGGATGAACCGATGGATGGATGGATGTATGGATGGATGGATGGATGTGTAGATGGTTGGATGGATGGATTAATGAAGGGAGGGAGGATGGATGGATGGATGGATGGATGGTTGGATGGATGGTGGGATGGATGGATGAGGCGTGATTCAGGTGTGGTGTGTGTGCGTGCGTACATGGGTGTGCGCGTGCGTGCGTGCGTGTATGCGTGCGTGCGTACGTGCCTGGGTGGATGGAGGGACGGAGGGAGATGCGGAGGATTAGCGGGGGTTAAGGAGGGGGAGAGGGTGGAATGGATGGATGGATGGATGGATGTTGATTGTGGAAGAGGGTGGGTGGACAGTGAGGGATGGCGTGTATGTATGTCCATCCATCCCTCCCTCCATCCTTCCATAGCTACCTCTCTCCCTCCTTACCTCCCTCCCTCCGTAGCTCACTCTCTCACTTACTCCCCACTCACTCCATCCTTTCATCCATCCATCAATTCACCTATCCACCCAGCCAGCCACCCGCGCACCTACCCACCCCAACTCAATATCCATCACCCACCAATCAACCGAATATTCAACCGAAGATATTTAATCCGCCTTGCCCTACTACTGCCATACGCTCGGTATGCACGCGGCACCAGGATAACCACAGTTCAGTCAGTATACTCGCTCAGAGCACTACGCCGTCGCTAGAGCAGGCGCCTCATCCATCCGCCTGTCCGCCATCGCGTTGCCCAATGTGCTGACAAGTCAGCACTAGGCCACGCCCCTCTACCTGCCACATGTACGGTAGCCCACAGCTGATCAGCGCAGGTGCATATATGTTGAATATCCAATATCCCGTTACACGATATTGAATATCCAATATCCCGCTACAGGATTTTGACTATCCAATATCCCGCTAGATGAAATTGAATATCCAATATCCCGCTACAGGAAATTGAATATTCAATATCCCACTACAGGAAATTGAATATTCAATATCCAATATCCAGCTAACTTCACTGAGCTCATCAGCCTCACACATTGATTCCAGGTTAAGTCAAACCGCTACCACTACTAGAGTCGCGTAGTCTGTTTAAATTCTTTTTCTCAAATTCTCCTATTCATTTCCGTTTATTACTAGTGGGTTGTATTTTGATTATTATATGAAGTTACCAGTCAAAAACATTTGTTTTTCCCTCTTTCTTTCCTGCAATGGTTTGCGCTGACCGACAAATGCTTACATTGCATAGCAACTACACCAGCAATTAAGCTTAGAAAGCACGATTCACCAATAAATATCAATCAGAAGTCAGCGTCTTCAAACACCCGAGGTAAAATCAAAATGCAATCACGAATACAGTGCATAAACATCTCTGACCAAATCATCTCAGTTCATTTCCTTGTTGTACTTGCTTTGTTCTGACTCTCGTTGTGTTGGATGGCATCTGATTGAATTCATGATACACACGCTGAAGAGAAACACATTACAATCAAACATCTTCACTAGACATCCTACTCCTTTTGTGGAAACACCGTGCAATCTTCTCTTAACATCTCATTAGTTGTTTTATTGCTGGAGGCAAGCTTCGTGATTTTCTGCTCAGTGATGAATGGAGAACTCTATATGTTTCTTGTAGCCTTATGGTATGACCATTGATACATAACCCGTTTGCATTATTCTATTCCTAGCTAGTTGACGGCCATTTTAAAAGTTATGGCTATGTATCTGATAGCTAACCTCTCAACAATTACACAATAGAGGAATAGGGCATGTCAATCAAGCATATGACGCCGTACTCAATTCTGTCATATGTAAGCTGACAGCACAATCTAGATCCGTCATGAACATTGCCCGCCAAGTGTATGAATTGCAAGAAGGATTTACTTTTTAATAAACATTCTCTTGAATATTTTGAAACCAATTTGACAGGGCATGTTGATGCCATAGGCAGAAACAGCACCCAATTAAATTGGCGTTAAAATCATCAGCAGTTTACATGCACAATTCCATTGAAACTGTGATTCTGGAAAGTACGCATACAAAGAGAACGAAGCATACATAGTTAGAAAGGTGCAAGGTTTAGCTAGAACTGTGCAGGGTTTGGCTAGAAATGTGCGGGGTTTAGCTAGAAATGTGATGGAGAAAGCTAGAAATGTGTGGGGTTTAGCTAGAGATGTGCGGGGTTTGGCAAGGAATGTGTAGTCTTGAGCCAGAAATCTATGGACCATAGCTAGAAATGTGCGGGCTTAGCTAGAACTGTGCGGGATTAGCTAGCAATGTGCCGGTTTAGCTAGAAATATGTGGGCTTAGCTAGAAATGTGCGGGCTTAGCTAGAAATATGTGTGTTTCACTAAAAATGTGCGAGCTATAGCTAGAAATGTGCGGGCTTAGCTAGAAATGTGCGGGTTTAGCTAGAAATGTGCAGGGATAGCTAGAAATGTGTGTGGTTTAACTAGAAATGTGCGGGGTTTAGCAAGAAATGTGCGGGTATAGATAGAAATGTGTGGGACTGAGCTAGAAATGTATGGACCATAGCTAGAAATATGCGGGCCATGGCTAGAAATGTGCGGGCTTAGCTAGAAATGTATGGCCTTAGCTAGTAATGTGCGGAATTAGGTAGAAATGTGTGTGCTTAGCTAGAAATGTACCGGGTTGTCTAGATATGTGCGGGGCTTAGCTAGAAATGTATGGCCTTAGCCAGAAATGTGCCGGCTTAGCTAGAAATGTGTGTGGTTTAGCTAGAAATGTGTGTGGTTTAACTAGATATGTGTGGAGTTTAGCTAGAAATATGCGGGTTTATCTAGAAATATGCGGGCTTAGCTAGAAGTGTGTGGGGTTTAGCTAGAAATGTGCGGGGCTTAGCTAGAAATGTGCGGGGTATATATATATATATATATATATATATATATATATATATATATATATATATATATATATATATATGGGTGGGCCTGAGCTAGAAATGTATGGACCGTAGCTAGAAATGTATGGTCTTAGTTAGAAATGTGCGGGCTTAGCTAGAAATATGTGTGTGTGTGACTCAGCTAGAAATGTGTGACCTATAGCTATAAATGTGCGGGCTTAGCTATAAATGTGTGGATTTAGTTAGAAATCTGCCAGCTATAGGGAGAAATGTGCGGGTTAGCTATAAATGTGCGGGGTATAACTAGAAATTTGGGGTTTAGCTAGAAATGTGCGAGGTTTAGCTAGAAATGTGCGGGTATAGATATAAATGTGTGAGCCTGCACTAGAAATGTATGGACCATAGCTAGAAATGTGCGGGCCATGACTAGAAATATGCAGGTCTAGTTGGAAATGTACGGACTTAGATAGAAATGTGCGGGCTTAGCTAGAACTGTGTGTAGCTTAGGTAGCAATGTGCGAGTTATAGCTAGAAATGTGGGGGGTTAGCTAGATATGTGCGGGAATGAGTTAAAAATGTGTGGGTTTAGCTAGAAATGTATGTGGTTCTAGATAGAAATGTGCGGGGTTTGGCTAGAAATGTGTGGAGCGTGGCTAAAATGTGCGGGTTTGGCTAGAAAGGTGCGAACTATAGCTGGAAATGTGCAGACTTAGCCAGAAATGTGCACGCTTAGCTACAAATGTGCGAGCAATAGCTAGCAATATGCTGGCTTAGCTAGTACTGTGCGGGATTAGCTAGAAATGTGCGGGTTTAGCTAGAAATGAATCCATGTATTATCAGGAATAATATAATGTGACATCAATTTACTAATAAAATAATAGAGTCAATAGAGGAATCCCCATCCGTTAGTCGAATATATGACATCATAATCAAATATACCATGCGTAGGCTGACGTCACAATTATATTCCGTCATGAATGGTGTATCTAAGTCCGTCAGGAACTCCTAATAATCCGTCATGTGTACGAATTGTATACGTAATAACCATTTTGTTGAATATTTTGTAACTAATTTGACTGGGAGCTGCTGCCATGGCGAGTAGCAGGGCGTATTTACAAACCTCTAGATAGTGCCGTTTCAGCCTGACATTTCCTTACAATTCTAGCTAAGAAAATGAATAAATGGACTTTATGCAAGGGGAGCGTCTCAGACACATTCGCCAATGATTGCTATAAATCAAATTAATTGCATGCCGTTAACTCATGGAATGGCCAATTGTCAGATTCCGTTCGTTAGACGAAATACTGTCAATGTTTTTCAATTGTCGCCAAGAAGTCAATATGCCATTAATGAGGAAGCCATCAAGGATTTTTTTTACGTAGACCAATGAAAATCGACCGCGGTAATCTGGCGGACATGCTTGTGAGATTGGCACTCGTTCATAGACTGGGTTCGCACCGACACCAGATAGATTGGAGGGTCGCTTTGGTATATTGTCTTATGTTTATCCATTAGATATGCTCGTGAGAAATTAAAAGACAGAGAGACAGACAGGCAGGCAGACAGGCAAGCAGGCAGGTAGGCATGCAGGCAGGCATGCACGCAGGCATGCAGGCAAGGCATGCATGCAGGCAGGCAGGCAGACGATGTGTAAGTTGGTGGGCAGTGCGCGGGAGGGGGAGGGAGGGTACAGTGGGCTGGCAGTTTGGTGGACTGGCGCAATGAAGGACAAATGGATAGAGAGATAGTCAGATAGATAGAGTGAATGCACAGAGTAATTGAAATAAATGTGATTGACGGCATCTTGTTAGTTTAATCAGGCATGTGTAACGATTCGAATCACCATCTCAGGATGGAACAACCACGTTATCTCGAAGCTCGTGATTAGTACAAAATGTCAATACTAATGTTCTTAAACACCGTCATCTGAAGGAAACAACACTCAGTAATCAGAACATAAATTGTTTTTATTTAGCGATCATGTATGAATAAAATCAATGCTGATCCCAATGACAATGATGTGGAGCGCGGATGCTGCATGCTGAAAGGTGGTGGATGATTGAATGATGGTGATCAGCAGCAGCAGCCACCGCCGACACATTTGCCGGATGAATGTTTGAAATGTTCTCCTGACAAGGATTGATAAGCAATCATTCAAGTTCAAAGATAGAGACATCCATATCATTCAGCCGCATCCATTGTTATGAAAAGGATCACGATTCTCCCTGCTCCCAACCCGCTATAATTAGTGAGTTATATCTCATATCACACCCTGATGGGATCACGTGGGAACATGGCGAATCATGACCAGTTTGATAACAATGGGAAGGGAGGCCGCTGAAATATATGGATGTCTGAAAACGACACCTGTACAGTAGTTATTGTTTTAAAAGTGAGCCAAAATACACTTTTTGAGAGGTTTATGTAAGCGGTTGAAATATTCATGAATATCAGTACCAAGCCTTGCCATAAGAATCAGAATTCCCATTTCACCAACTTCACATGTGAGATAAAATCTATTAAATTCTCAATATGATACAAATATATGTGAATGGAGACCACGAACGCATTGACAAGAATAGTCTCATCATTATGAAATGTAGACAGCAATAAACCTGACAGAAAGGAATAATGAATGAAGTGTTCTAAATCTGAGTGAAATAAATAGAATTGTGAATTTGACACCAAATGCTCCAAATGATACTATCAATCAGACATCGTGATCGAGGGGGAACCATCATAAAATGAAGCCATATATGATATCTGCCGTGATTGTTAATAGACGTGTGCTTCGTTCAATCACGCTGACGGCGTATATTCCGTTTTCTAATAAGTGTTTCATGCGAATACCGGTATTTTATAGAATCTGGAATGGGCAATGGTGTTAATGTTTTAAAAACTGTAGCTGAAGATTCTTGATGACTAAGGGACCAAGATCATGTTAAGAATAATCACCAGTGAGCAGGAAAATGGAAATGAACAATGCAAGCTCAAACAGCAGTGTTTATTATGATTATTACTGACTTCGAACACCTTTCTATAAATTTGTGAAATAATTAGAGCTAAAATTCAACGTTTAAGACTTTGGACGTATTGTTTCGATATTCATTCCTGAAAAGATAGTCGTCTATTGGCTGAAGTCGATATAAAGACAGTTTTTCTATCGTGATTGAATCAAGGTAGCCATTATACTTCTGGTAAGGAATGCATTAAAGCTTGCCAAAGTAAGACTTGTGTTAATATTTGGATTATTTTATCTAGAATGTGTTGCAGGTTTATTAATGCTTTAGAGTTCATCACTGATGCCCCCACATGTTTGGCATTTCCCATCATACAGTCTATACATCAATATCAATTCGCCTTAGTTCTGCTTTAAATCACCCCAATCTGGCAACCCTGACCTCACATATCATCCGGCTAATAACGGTGGCGACCTCATATTTAATCTGGAGCTCGCGTCTTGGTAGCAGAAACATATAAGACATTTAATGATGTGTGTACATTAACCTAACATCATAAAGCAAGCCACGTCCATTCCTCCGAGGCAGATAATAATGAACAGACAATAACCTGGTTGCCACGACTTTGTCAGACCATATTTCTTTCTTAAATGGGTTATTAAAAGCATGATATATTTATCGAGAATAGAAATAGCAATCGTATGTAACACAAATATCGATATCCCGGATTGTCATATTTACAAGCGACGAGATCATTATGAGATTTTGGATTGTCAAGAGGCGGCCAAGTCACTGCAATAAAACATGTTTATTTAACTTCATCACATTTGCTTCTATTAAATTAGTTTCATTAGATGTCTTCATGTATCAACTAGTATATGTTAGTCATTTCTGTGGTAAATCATCAAATACCCACATCTCTTGACCTATAAATCATTTCTGGCTACGGAAAACATGTTATACTTTTATTTTCTTTTGTATTATCTAGGCCATTGCCCATTTAATTGACAGGCCGGCCAAAATAGTATCGGCAGTTATAAAAGGTCTAGTCTCAAGACAACAAATAAATATTTTTGTAAATTTCAGTAGCACATTTAGAAGAATTGTCTTCTCCTGGCAATGCCCATTAAATGGTTAATTGATATAGGTAGCATCTTTGTTCTGCTGTTGATACAAGAGTGGATGCTACCAGTTTACAGTTATGCTTGATCTGGCAGCTCATCTCATCAGGAAAACGTGTGGTATTATGTTCTTATAGATGTACATCTGGATTAATCAAGTCGGCAAGTGCGTGTTAGGAAATTTACTCTACCATGTTATGTTATGTTATGTCGTGAGCAACAGCTTCCACCAACACACGGTTCTAACACTGTTTAATGGTAAACACAATAGATTATTCAAGGATCAGATACTGTTGCTCGTGACTGGAAACATAATCACGGGATTATTGATGTATTGATGAAAGTTTTGTTGTTTGCTCTAACGAATTCCACGTGATGTATTTTGTGGAATCTGTGTTCTGGAATCGCGATAGAGGCTAATATTGCAGAATGTGGGCTTCCTTGACGCCAATGCATGGCTTCTGGAGCTAACACATTGTACAAGTAAAACAATGTGTACTTTGACATTTCGGATCACCTCAATTATTCGATTTTTAAATAATTGAATTCTTGGATGGCAAATGATCGATTTTCTTGCTGGAATTAGTTAACCAGTGCGGGTCATGCACCTATATGAGCACAGCCATTGTTTCATCTTGATGATGAGATTGGTAGATTGGTGTAACCGTATGTTCTTAGAAGCTTAGTAAATGGCGTCTACAACTTAGTTTCTCTAAGTTTGTATATATGTGTATATATGCGCATTCGTGTGTGCGTTCGTGCGTGCGGGTTGGTGGGCCAAAATGATGTGTCATGGAATCAAATACTTCTTACAATAATGATCTGCCCATTTCCACCCCCACCACCCACCCCATCCCACTCGCAGAAAAAGATTAGCGTGAATATATTGCATAGGGCTATTTTATTGCTTTATCAAAATATAAATTTTCCGTCAAGTGTACGAATTATATGTCTTTGATGGATCTACAATTTAATAAATATTCTGCTGCCAGAATAAGCACACAATCAAATTAGTTTCAAAATATTCAACAGGTTACCTGTATAGTTTCCCTTGAAATTGGGATTCTGGAAATCACGTTCCGAAGTATATACATTGTATTCCAATACATGTAAATAGTGGGTGGAGCTTTGCTATAAATGGGCGGGACATAGACAGAAATGGAACCCTTTATTTAGTGACTTACTTTAACACAAACTCCGAATATGTTAAGAAAAGCATTGCCAAATTCATTACTTTGGTGATGTAATATAATGTTCCTGAGTGCCTAATGTAATGAACTATCTAATAATGTGTGCGTTAATCTTTTCAAGTAGATCCACATGGGGGTATGATTCTAAAAATATGGCATGGCTTTTATATTTATTAGTGCGTTAATATGGAAAATGTAATTTTCTTCAAGGATGATACCGAGAAATCACTGTATTTCCGGGAAGGTTATTGATAAAAGCCTCTGCCATGTACACATGGATCAGACCTTTAATAACTTCTTCAACGAATTATGATGTGGCAAATTCGTGGGCATTACTTGTTCATTATGACCTGTCCCCCTGAGCTGAAGCATTGCCGAAGTTATTACGGCAGGTTAATATAGCGGTGACCTCCATATTCGTGAAGGATTAAAGGTTGAGGCTGCAACATGATTCAGTTATTATCTAAATGACACATTATGACAAGGAGCGAGCTTGAAAAACACTGGCAACGTATGGATGAATACACTTTTAGTTAGACCCCACCCATTTCTAGCTAAGCTCCACCCATGCTTTGTGCATGATGGGAATGATTTCCTAGAAGCCTAATTTCATGGAAAGTATACAGCTAACTTGTTAGATATTTTTAAACTAATTTTGACTGGGAGTATTGTTGCCCATAACCGCAACAGTGGCCAGTAAAATTAGTTTCAAAATATTCAACAGAATGCTTATTAAATATTAGACATAAATTCTTACAACTGACGGATTATTCCAGGTTCATGATGGAACATTGTCTGTCAATTATGGTTGTGACGCCACCATATATTTGACGTAATTGAGTATGAGGTCAATACTTGAGTGACAGATTTGATACATCCATTGAGATTAATGGGGTCACATAATGTAAGCAGGTAGATAAATTCTGGATTAGCATATTTTATTTTTCATATGACTGAAAGAAATATACGTATTCAAAACCTTTTTGTCATAATAGCTATGCCATCGAATATTCAAAGTATTGCAGGTTAACCTTCGAAATGACCAATACGTACGGTTAAAAGGTCATCAAGTAGTTTAAATCTCTTACTTAAATAGATTTTTCTTAATATATGTTTTAATTTATGACAATCTGAGATTGTTTTTTTTTAAATAGGATCTACGTGAAAAGTATGTATTGTAGCTACACTGCAGCTGCTCATTCGAGGTGCCTGGTGCTTTGGTCATTTGAGATTTCGTTGCATAATTTAGCTGTGGAGCATTTTAGTGATGCGTCGTGTGTATGTTGACTATGTGCATTGGTCAATTACGTTCTGTGTCAGCCTATTAAACTGTTCATTCGCTGTCCATGCATGTATGAGTTTTAAAACCAGTGGATAAATAGTGAGGCTTAGCATAGTGGCGAATTTGCAATTTCAGCCCATGGGCCATAGTTCTGTGATTAGATGACAGTGAACTATTTGGAAAAGATATACGCCACTCACTGGAAAAGAATCCCAATTAAAAGACTTAAAAGAAACACATGTACAAGTACTCAATGGTATGTCATCCATTCCATTTTATCGGAGCAATAAATCATAGATTTGTCAATTAGTGTTGCATCAAGTACCCTCCATTACAATTTGTATAGAATTCAAAATCCCTTTGATAATAGAACTATGACTTTGCAAAAGTAAAATTGCTTTGTCGGATTCATTTCATGGGCAGGTGGGATTAGGATCAGTATCATATGTAGTCATCAAAGCTAGTGTCATTAACCTAACGTGACTGCCATAAATGAACTAATGTCTGTTCAGAGGAGATAAAGACAGTCATTTATATGTTGACTATGAAAGAGAATATAATTAGCAACCAGAACTAGGGATGATTGAGTTTATATAGTCTAAATTAGATAATCTATTTTGCGACCTTTCAATTATTATGTTTGCATAAGTGGAAACACTCCGACACTTATAGACCCGATGCAACAAGTCCTTACAGGATAGCAGGTTCGACAAGGTATCGTTTCGCCACAGATAGCGTCGTCGAAAATGTCAAACATTTGACAGACTGACAGACTGACAGACAAACCAACAAACCGACTTATACAAGCTACAAAACATGTCACGTAGAATATTTAACCCTTTGAACTTGGCAAGCAGAATTTGAATATAAATCATTTATGATTTAATAAATAATCTATCCAAGTTCAAAGGGCAACTATACAGGTACGCTGTTGAATATTTTGAAACTAATTTGAGGGGTTGCTACTGCGCCCACCCATTCAAATTCGTTTTAAAATATTCAATAGAATGTGTATTAAATTGTAAAGACATACAATTCGTACACATGACCCACATTTAAAAGTTCATGGCTGACATAGCTTCGGCATTCATTAAACATTTTCGTTATGACGTCAGTTTACATGTGACGTAATTTATTATGACGTCATATAAGTGAATGAGAGATTGGATTCATCCATTGTGCTTGCATACTGTCGCGAGTGTGAATATTTGGTGTCCGGTCCATGGTATCATGGGGTGATGCCACTATACAACGGGCAACAGAGGGATCAATTTCTGACTATGCCCGCACAGTTCTAGATAAGCTCCACCAACTATGTATATGTGTTGTATATTTTGAACATAATTGGATTGGTAAACATTGCAGGCAGAAATGTGCTCAAATCCAATTATCGTCAAAGCATTCAACAGAAT
Source organism: Chaetoderma sp. LZ-2023a (assembly GCA_034401795.1). Taxonomy (NCBI): domain Eukaryota; kingdom Metazoa; phylum Mollusca; class Caudofoveata; order Chaetodermatida; family Chaetodermatidae; genus Chaetoderma; species Chaetoderma sp. LZ-2023a. The sequence continues at coordinate 24,251,729 of CM067362.1, read as the reverse complement.
CTTACAAAAAAGTCTTACATCGTGTTCCAAAGTGTGTACTAACTAACATGTTATTGGTTTTTGTTTTGGAAACATGTTCCCAACCATATAAACATTGTATCAGTTGACCCGTCAGCTTGTATTGATCAGGTCCCTCTTTCTCGCTGCTCAGAACTATAAGTGACTTGGAACTGAAATGGTCAGTGTGCTATTAACCAAGGATAAGAGAGATGGAAGGCATTTAAGATTATAAGGTGATTGTGTGATTGTATTGTGGCCAGGTAAAAGCAACCGACTCTCTATCATATAGTATATTTATTATACGCGGAGGAGTGAACATTTCGTCTAAGGTTAAAGCAAGTACTGAAAACATTTGGAGATATGCAGCGATCACCCTTTGTAAAGAAATTGATGAACGTACTGTTTAACTAAGATGTTTTTCATCTGATATCTCATTAACATGATAAATGGTATTCATTTTCAGAAAGGTAGCCGTACACTTTGTCGCTGTGACGGCAGGTAATAGAATCAATTGCATTCGTAATATGGAAACCAGCTTTCCATCAATCACACCAAATTGACATTAGTATGTGACTGTGTAAGAGGGAAGGAGTGCATTAAGCGAAGTGCTAATCAATTAAGCATGACGTGAGAGATCAAAGGTATGCATACGCTATTGAGGTGGTAATGTCAGAAACTAATGACTGACAATTCTAACTTAAGGCAGATTTTATTCTAGGCTCAGGTCAGGTAGTCCCAAAGATCTAGATCTTAATTTCAAGTATGGGAAAAGAAACATATGTACAATGTGATATATCAATATAAGTGTGTTTCTGTGTAAAAATCCGTTTATCATAATTACATCGAATTATTAGTTTGGGCTATACTGATCCATTTGCCATTTTAAAACTTGGGGATCACAGTTAGAGAATGATGAAACAATACCAAAATGCTACAAACAGAACCATCACACAATCTTTCACACTATGTTCAATTTATTAGACCGTTTCGCAATGTGCACCAAACCGATTTGCATGACAAACAGATGTATGCAGAATCAATGTGTCACGAGAAGCGACTAAAGCACGGCTCATATAGATTTGAAGTACGAAGTTGCTGCAATAGCATGATGATACATACATCAGTTTTCATTTTAATGCGATACAAGTGATGTCTATTAGTAAAACAGTAAGAGCATCGCTTCTTTTACTAGAGAATACTCTTGTCTATTTCCGTTCCTATTCTGTAAACGAATTCTGGAACGTATTCTTGCGGATTTCCTGTTATTCAACTCTTATTAAGGAAGTCTTTTGGCAATTCATAGGCGCGTTTGATATTCAAATACCAAGCACGCGATCAACTTGCTCAATATTCTCTATTTCTCCCCCACCCCCACCCCCTCACTTATCATGCTATAATAAAGTAACATCGCCATTATGAAACCGATTGCCGAGGAAAAGAAATTAATATGTATGCACGGAAACGTATGCATGAATGAATAGCTTGGGCCGACCACGGGGAATTAAATCAGATATTGACAGACGTTAACCATGATCAGGATATATAGGCGCCAGGATCGGCTAATGGGTGCAGAACTTGAGGAAATGCTCTGCAGTATCTTCAATAACAGGTCTGTCAGCCACCGTTGTTACGTAATGAGCATGCATCATGAGCATGCATCACTTAACAATTTAAAGGGAACGGAATGGCATAAGATGAGAATTCACGTCATCCATAAATAACCTTCTCCAAAGATTTCATGAGTGTATTTGTTTCCGGTTAATTTACACCCTCTACTGACACACTTTAAATTCGGACACATGCGCACATCAATCTGAAGTATGACAAATAATTTTCCTTCTGCTGGCAATGCTGCCTCTACTGTCAATTTAATGTCAATACAGTCTGTCTGCCTGCCTGCCTGCCTGCCTGCCTGCCTGCCTGCCTGCATGTCTGTCTGTCTGTCTGTCTGTCTGTCTGTCTGCCTGCATGCCTGCCCGCCTGCCTGTTAAACCTTTTTTATAATCGTAAATATCACCATTGTTTATTATGTCTAGTTGGTAGAACGAACACGAATGCACATTCCTTATGCCAACGGAACCATGTCTTCTGAGAATCTTGAAGCGTCTGGTAAATATTAGTACATAAAGCAAGTGCAACCATTTAGAGGCCAGTGAGGGCCAAATGCTAGCATAGAAAGAATATGTGATAATGTGCAGATATTAACTGTTTTATACACGTATTTATTGCCTTTATGTCCCACGGATAAACAGAAAAAGACGAGAATGACATTTAGAGGTTTGCTCAGCAGTTACCATGTGCAGACTATTCTATGACTTTCTCAAATACTAGCATTGTCACCGTATACTATGGCTTTCTACGATATTAGTCTATGTGCTGTATGTAGTGGTTGCCTAGAGATCTCAGCGTCATATTTGTCGATTTGATGGATCCATTTTTAGCAAGGCCTCGCACATGTGTAGGTCAGCTCAGCCAACTATGTATGTGCGTTTGAAACAATTTTAACTCTGTTCAATGAATTACCATAATCTCAAATTCAAGATAACAATACAGAGGTGTTGTATCACCAAAGAATACCATTGAGAAACGCACTGTCAGACATAATAAGTGATGTATTTCGAAAATGACCTCCGATATTTCAGTGGCATATCCGATCACTCCATTGTAATCAGTTTCTCTCTGCTGCAAATCGTTTTTATGTAACAAAAAATAGTGAGTCTCTCTCTCTCTCTCTCTCTCTCTCTCTCTCTCTCTCTCTCTCTCTCTCTCTTTCTCTCTCTCGGGTCTGTTTGACCACGCGATATACCAATTAAACGAGCAAAATTAAAAATAAACAAGCAACTAGACTCTCGATCAGTTATTCATTCAGTCAGTTGAGCAGTCTGGTGGTCAGTCCGTCCACCAGTTGATCAATTGTTTGGTTGTTCAGCTGACTGATTAACCGGCCAGTGATTTGGTTGCTTAGTCTTTTAGTCAATCACATTTTCAATTAGTCAGTCTTTTGGTCAGTCAGGCTTCTGGCCAATCACTCGGTCAGTAATTTGGCTTGTCGGACATTCTGTTGGCAGATCGTAGAATTTAACGCATGCAAAAACATGCACAAACCATTGACAAGAAATTAACTGAGTGCCAGTACTAACATTTTTAAAGGATGAGTGGATTTCATATTAACTTTGCTGGGATATGCTTACTAATGGTGTTGATCAGACCCCTCACAGACATTTAAAGTCATGTGCTTTATCCTATTTTGCATATGGTGTGATCTATGATATTTCATACATCGCATTACTAAAAAAGCGATTTTACCTGCCCCATTAAGCTGGTTTCATAAAGATTCTTCTATCAATGTCTTTCCTATAGGAAACACAATTTTGTTTTTCAACCGTATCGTAAGTCTCCGCCTACACGCCTCTTCATTGATTGAAATTGCAGAATAAACATATTTTAACCATAGCAAAACGTATACACTCTTTAGATCATTCTATCTGGGTCATGACCCTGGACTAAATAAATGATAACATGGTAATTGTGCGGACAAAAGTCACAAGAGTTTTGCTGCAGCTTCCTCACTAGTCTAGGTGATCGTGCCTCGGTGAGTAAAACGACAAATATCGGGGCTGACATTCCGTAATTAAGATCGATCCACAAGAAGATTGGTACAGGGATTGTTACTCAATCTCTTAATCTGTTGCAGTCTCAGGGAGGCCACCAATCGAGACAATGTCCGTATTCGCTACTTTAAGGTCTCGTTTCCAGCGTTCAGTTACATAGTAATCCATAATAACTAGTGTTCCTGTTTAGACTGTTGTGGCTGAAATGTGCTGGTGTCTAATATAGAAACCCATTTAGCAGTAACATTTCAAAATGTCATCGTTCCTACAACTTATTGGCGTATCGATGCAATATTTTTCAGGAAAGTCTGGATGGTTTCATACTTTGATCTAATCTTATTCATTGATATTAATGGATAGTACATGTGTCAGCTATGTCTGGGAGATTTTGTCCCGAGACTGATCTAAAATTAAGTATCCAGGTTCAGAGAGAAATCGCATGCCTTTCTCTGAGCAAGTGGAAAGCGACCGCCTGCTGACTGGGTTGTTAACCCATATATACCAAATTTCTATAGCTATTGTTTGAAAGATGGATTAAAATACACGCTTTCAGAGGCTTATGCAAAACATATCTTCATGGAAAGCATTGTCACCATAAGAAGCATAATTCTCAGTTCACATGTGAGATGAAACTAATAAATCGCCAAGCTGATACATATATATATCAAATGCTTCTGCATAGTGCAGTCTTCTGGGTGAACAATATCCTCACCACTGTGATATATGGACATGATAACAATAAAACTGACAGAAAGCAATTGTGAATGAAGCGTTCAAATCTGAGTGAAATAGAAAGGAATTGAGAATTTGACACCTTCGACCCAAATCATCCAATCAATCATACCCGGAGTACGAGGAGCAAACTACCATAAAGTCAGGCCATATTTGATACGTGTTGTAAAATTAACAGATGGGTCTATGCTTATATGCCTCCATCTGTAAATTGTACACTTTCTAGTAAATGTTGGGGGAAATAGTCAATATTTTATGGACGTGGAATGCATCATGGTTGATATGCGTTATCACTTTAACTGTTGAAAATCCATTCTATCAATTTTATGGCATCTATATTGGAAAGCTGTTGAGGATCTTGAAACTAATAGGGCAATAACAACTCCCAGTCAAATGATTTTAAAATAGTCAACATAATTCTCCTTACATCATAAATACTGTATCATTTCTGGTTTGTAAGCGTTAGGTGGTTAAATCTTGATGCTGAATGCTGTTCCTCTGTAAAGATGTAAGCAGCACAGTCTTCAGACCCAGTACCAGTCAGCCGAAGCATGGATCTGCCTAATGCAATCTTAGACGTTCAATACTGTTTCTGTAATTGAGCGCCGTTCTGTCTTCAGAATAGTTATTTATTGTCAGAAGTAACCTTTTTGTAACCAACAACTATTAGCCTGCTGATAAATATTAATTACGAGTCTGTGATAATCTTGAGAATGTTTCAAATAACGATGATGCTGTCTTGTTGTCATTACGATCATCAGTTATTGTGCTCACAGGAATTGAAGAATGGAAGCATACTATTTCGCAGAACAGTGGCTAAAATCACTTGCACAATTGCACAATATGACCATGTGCACATATGCCATTCAATGATACCATAACACAACGTACATCATCACTAGTTCCACCACATGTATGTCAACTCACATCATAGATTCTCTAGTTTAGTTTTAATATCACTTCGTCGTACGCATGCGTAGTCAGGCTAATAACTACTGAAAAAGGATAATGGGTGCAATGTACAGCTGCGACATTCAATGATATTGAGGGCAGAAGCACACTAATGTAGCATAGTAGCTATGGTCAAGTTTATTTCTCCAAGGGAGATAATCATAAGCTAATAATAACACAGACTTTGTCAGACCGTATTTCTTTCTCCTAGATAATTTATTAAACGTGGTGCCCTTTTGCATTACGGCTGCTGTAAATGCATAATAAAACTCGGAGGCATGAACAATGATGTCGCCGTGTGTCATCTTTGAGAGAAATTGTCATTTGAATATCCATGATTCCAATAGCAATGCCTTTGTTTAATAAAATAAGATCAATAAAAGAAAGTACTGATATCAGCTATATAAAGGTTTATAAACTTTTAAAAATAAGTGAGCACTGGAGGCAATGGATCTTTCCATTTTTAGCTATGCCCCGCCCATCAGTAGCTAAGCCTCGCTCGTGTTGTGATCGATCGATCTCTGAACTTCCTGAATATCAATTTCCAGAAAACTATACAGGTAAGCTGTTGAATACTATGTAAGCAACAACGCCAAGTCAAATTAGTTTCAAAATATTCAACGGCAAGTTTGTTAAATAGTAGAGACATACAATTTGTACAACGGGACGGACTATTAAGAGTTAAAGATAAGGCATATAGAATCATTTATGACGTAATGATTATGACGTCATCCTACGCACCGCTTAGCTGATTATGACGTCATATGACGACATTACTCTGGAAAGGTCCATTGTCAAGATTTTGCATTATGAGGCATGCTATTGTATTGTCATTGTAAATTAAGTTGTACTAAGAAGAGATATTATTCATATATTTCCATGCTAATGGGTTAGGTACGTGTCTGCATACATTCTGACGACTGATTTTGGGTATTTAATGACTCACTCAGTGATTGGTTTCTAAGCGACACGATGTAACACCAGCAGATACATTCTTATATACCGTCAGCCTGAGTTTGTGCTGAATTTGTTATTGTCGCAACTCAATCAGAAATGTTAGCTTTATTGAGACTGTAAGCGCATGGTCTGTAAACTAATTGAAAATTTGCAATCATGAGTGACAAAATAGACTAGGAGACTGTTACATATATATATATATATATATATATATATATATATATATATATATATATATATATATATATATATATATATATAAAATCATATTTTAATAACCACACTGCCTTAAGTTGTTCCTTTATACCATAGCAACACTGATAATGTAATTCTACAGATGACTAATTAGTGTAGTATACGTTATAATGACTTAGTAGCTCGGCTCAGCACAGGGTAGTGTGCAATGCTTATTGATTTTATTATTGACCACAACTTCAAGCAGTGTGTTAATCTTTATACAATCATCCTCAGATCCATTAATATTGGTAAATTAATATCATTTCCTTAATGGACAATGCACTAGAGGGCACAATAATTTTCCTGATAATTTCTTAAAGTAGTTCGGAAATGGAGACAATCTAATAACATGGCATTGCTTTTCAATTTATTAGTGCTTAGATATATAATGCAACGTTACTAAGATGTAGAGTATCGCTAAGTGCATCGACCATCCAGAAATGGATGCGACCTTTAATAATCCATTTGGAAGACAGAAATATGGTGTGATTGTGTCTGGGACATTATTGGTTCATTATGAACCGTCTCGGTAAAGTGAACTTTGCCTAAGTTATTAGATTAGGTTAATATAACTGTGACATCTTTATTCTTGCATTATACACTAACGATGTAGGGAATCAAATCGGTTATAACATGCCTAAAGTGTGGGAGGATCTTAGGTAGAAATGGAGAGGCATAGCTAGGAATTAACCTTTTCATTCTCGTAGTGTGCTGCAATTGCAACATGCCAGTACTAATTTAATACCAGTATTTTTAAGTAGCTGGAACTACAATTCTAGGTTTATCACAACGTCATGTGCCTACTAAATTAATTATCATAGGGATACTACCACCTCTGCAGGTGCACTGTAGCACATGGATACACAACTCTTGGCTCCAAACGCCGCGATGTTCGACTACAGTTGCAAGTTGGCAGCTATGAACGAACTAAATGCTAATTGTATATTATCATAAGATAGATTTACGCAAGCTTTGATTTCTTCACTTTATTGAACATTAAATCTATCAGAGTTATGAACCAAACCAAGATGTCATATTTGTTAGCAATATCTCAATAGATAATCTCATAAATTATTAAAAGTGCCTAAAAAGTATAAAATTTCTAAGAATATGGAAAGACGTCACAAACCAAATATGCAACAATAATCTGAGAAGTTAATCTCAGATAGATAATATAAGTTATAGGGTACTTACATGCTGATGGGAAAATGAAGTGAATCATACCCAACCTAAGTATAATAGCTGAAGATATAACAACCATCCACGGGAATCAAGCATGTAACTATTAAGGACAGGGCTAACTTGATTACTAGGTAGGACATTAGGGAAATGCCCCATAAAAGGGTTCAATTTTAATTGCAGTTGCACGACTTAACAATCCTTGAAAATGAATCTGAGCAGGACTGATAATTATGATACATTTGTAAGCTCATTTGGAAACAGCATTTGATGTACGTCTTGAGAATTGCTTTGATGACACGCTTTGTTGTACTAGACAACAACGGTCCTTTAACATAATTACCAACAACGCCCCCGCCCCCCCCCCCCCCCCCGCCCCACCACCCCTTGTACACGTACACATGAATGTAACATCAATTTCACAAATAACATTTTTTTAAACTTCTTCCATTATTAGCTTAGCTTTTATACGCCCAAGCCACAGACAACCGATATACCAGATACACACTACTATCTAACTTACACGTTCAACCAGGACTGCAATATTCATAAATAAGGATTCAGTCGATAACGCGACACTGTTGTAAACTTCAATAAACTTATTTGGAAATAAAACTCGGTGCACCCCAGCTAACACGTCTTGTTACACGTTTGAGGATGAAGAAACGCCAACTACAATCTATGACAAATGAGGTATTATATTGGTAAATCAATTGAACCCTGGTTGGATTAAAACAATGATGATTGTGTGTATAGTTTAAATTCTTGATTACAGATGTTTAGTAAAGTAAAATAATGAGTTCTAATCTATCACAATGTGGTTGCGCTGGAGGATGAATGTGAGCCTCTAGATGTAAAGGTATTCACAACTTCCATTCAATAACTAAATAGTAACGATTGCTATTTGGCATTGTCAACCTGAGATGGTACGGTTAATCTCACCATCCACCTGATACATTACTGTGCATCAATATTGAAGCGTTATATTTCACCCAATTGACCAGGAATATACTTGGTTATGTACATGAATTACAACAAACGTATGAATAGATAGAGTAACTAAGCCAAGTAGATAAATAGTAGCTCTTTGAACCCAAAAGCTCTAATTCGAAAAATGAGTTGCAATGCAAGTATTATTCTGTCAGATATGTTTAAGGTATTTTCCCTGGAATCTGTTGCTACCTATACAAACATAGCCTCCCTTGTCCTGCAAATAGACATTCGCTTAGCAAAAAAATAAATCTAAATGCTTGAAAAATGTTGACCATTAAAGGGCTAATTGAGATTTTGCGTGCTTTGATGGCCTATTGAGAGAAGAATGTTTAAGTTAAATATATAAAGGTTATTACTCGTTTTGCAAATAAACAAACTCAAACGACACATGATGCTAAGAATACAACCAACAGCAACACCGTTTTAAAAAACTCCTTGCAGTGGCCAACACAATTATAAGAACTGATTTCTATGCAAAGACATAATCGTGTGGTGATACTCTCTTTAACTTATGATAGAAACTAAAATATATGTGAACGCTGGTGACAACAAATGATTAGTTATCACATGTATGTGTACTGTCCTGCATGTAAGCATGTCATCTAGCTACAAGTTCATGCCATATTAACTTCAAAATAATCAACAGCTTGCTTGTATGCTTCCTTTAAATGTAGATTATGAGTGCTCCATAGTTCAGACGACTAAACACATCATTCCACCACGTTTCAAATTGTATCAAATAAAACTAACAACTGAACAGTGATGCAGTAGCTTTCTCAGCGAAACTACTTTGAAAGTATTAAAACATCTTCTATGCATCAGTTCTTAAACTGTTGCAGTTTGTACGTACCAATATAGACGATTAATGGATATTCCAGTGATGGGTTGGCTTACCCATGCCATTTACATAACTAGACATATTCCTATTCTGTCTGGTAAGAAAGCTTGGAAACGTAACCCCTCTAGTGTCAACTTTAGCACTCGAATGACGGGCTCGGTAAGCCAGTCATTCCAGTGGTAAAATTTTCAAAAACATCCTTTTCTTGACTTGCAAATGGATACTGGGTAAGCCAAAGCTTAAATTTTCGTTACCATTACCCCTATGGACAGGCAATTTCTTGAAACGTGTTGACCATTAAAATGCTTAATTGATATAAGTAGTATGTTTAGCTCTTTAAGGTGCTGTTGACACAAAAGGGCTTAACTGTAATACATATGCTCAAATATTAGCTTAAGCCTAAATACCTTTTGAATCAACAGCGCAGCAGTGTGGCACTTCCAACAAATCGTCTATGCAAATAAAGAATCGACGAGACTGGATTCTTAGAAATTTGTATAATCAATGTCTTAACAAAGCACATATTCACTAATGCGTGCTTCTACCCATGAATTTAGTTTCAGCTTATTTAGTAAAGTCTGTTATTCATTGTTCTGCTGTAATCGCCACCCCTATTTAGGCCGCGTCGATCCAAATAGCATAACACATCTAGTGCTGTACGCGACTCGAATCGTTTGAAGAATTGCACCCATAATGACATGGTTTGAAGAGGAATAATAAAGGAAATTTTCTGATTAAATTTTATCAACATTTGCTTTATGAATGGAAATGTAATGCTGATGGAGAATGAAATAGAATTTGAAAAACAAATGTTTTAAAAGAAAGTACACGAATGCTATGCTTATATGTCAATAGTAAATGGAAAGAGCTATAGCTTATATATGTAATTTTGACACTGAGGTGACACACTACAAACACAATCTGCTAAGCATGCAGATCTATATGGGTTCACAAAAACAAAATCATATCTGCGCCCCAAACTTTCCATAGCACATATAACAATGAGACACGTTCCCGATGGGTACAATAGCACATATGTGTCACTAATCACTAGTACATGACCAGGCCACTTACACTTCGATTAAGGTAATATCGTTAATTCACCTTTCCGGTTTTAGCTATGCCCCGCACATCTGTAGCTAAGCTCCACCCACACCTCGCTCGTGTTGGGATCTCACTATCTCACAACCTCACTATCAATTTCCAAAAAACTATACAGGTAAGCTGTTGAATATTTTGAAACTAATTTGACTGGGCGCTGTTGCTGCCTAAGTCAGTAACAGCGCCCAGTCCAATTGGTTTCAAAATATTCAACAGCATGTTTATTAAATAGCAAAGAATTACAGACTTACAATTCATACAACGTGTCGGACTATTTGAGATTTGATGACGTCTATATGGAACCATTTTTGACGTAATGATTGTGTGTGCGCGGTGAGCTGATTATGACGTCATACGAGGTCAGATGATGGATAGATACTCAGAAAAGGTGAATTGAGTTATTGACAATGGCGAATGATGCAGGATTCGCCATCTGGAGTCACACATGAATCACTAATGAGCACACGAGGGTATGTTCTCATGGTACTTAACATTAATTTCGCAATATTAATCAACATCTTAGCCAATTAAATACGTTTAAATTACCAGCAACATGGTAGCGAAATAAATTAATTTATTATCGGATGAGTATTTTAGAAGGATTTGAATGAAAGAAATTACCAGCAACATGGTGCCGAAATAAATTAATATATTATCTGATGAGGATTTTAGAAGGATCAGCACCATGGTACCGAAATAAATTAATATATTATCTGATGAGGATTTTATAAGGATTTGAATGAAACAAATTGCCGGCAACATGGTACCGCAATAAATTGATGTATTATCTGATTTTAGAAGGATTTGAATGAAGGAAATTGCAATTTTATGTCTATGTAGTAAATACAATCTGCGAGTATATGGATTGATGTGAATCAACCGATAGTAGCAACCGATTGTTGACCCAGAGCTAATCCTTTATTCATTGGAAGTGAAAATTACCTTATAAAGAATATATAATCGATGTTGGTGATACACATGGGATAGTCAGCATAAACACTGATTGTGTGGAACTGAAATGTCGTAGTGGTTAATTGATATTTGACTATACATAAGCTAATAATCTCGTCATCTGTAGTGAATGTGGGGGAAAGTTAAAAATAATGACAAATTACTGCACACGGTGCGTTGGCGAAGTACAGACTCACAGCTTTGTGGTCTGTTTGCTAATGCACTTGATGCCACAGACTCACAGCGTTGTGGTATGTTTGCTAATGCACTTGATGTCACAGACTCACAGCTTTGTGGTCTGTTTGCTAATGCACTTGATGCCACAGACTCACAGCTTTGTGGTATGGTTGCTAATGCACTTGATGTCACAGACTCACAGATTTGTGGTCTGTTTGCTAATGCACTTGATGCCATCATACTATAGACTTATCGTATTTGCACTTTCTGGTTCAAGGGGTTAAGTTGATAACAAATGTCAGGATAAGGTACATTATAAATGTATTTGCTGAAATGTATACCTGGATCATGCAACGTCACCTTACACACACGATGCTTAAGTATGAATTCAACTATGCGACCTGATAAATCTGTGCATAAAGACGATGTCCTGTTATGGAGGTAGCGTGTCTAAGACGATGGATCCCCATGATTAGTGGGGCAGGAAAATGTCATTTTAATGACGATAATGGCTGCAGTCCTTTAGCTCTGTTCTCTAATGGAGCCATTATGTGGCATGTGCGCTGAAGGGGCAATGATTTATGATGGGTCAGGCCACAATAATCTAGTCAGAAATTTATTTTTAATACGTGATGGTTGGTTTGGTAACATCAATTTTGGAAAGTCCATTAACGGGCAGCAATGGCTCCCATTCAAATAATTTTCAAATTATTCAATAGAAGGTTTATTAACGGTAAATTCAACTAAAAAAATCAACTTTGCCAGTTACTGTCGGGCTTTTGCTCCTTTCGTGCCAGGCTTGTGCCATTTGATTCTGACATCAACTAATACATTACGTGTTTTGATCATGACGTCACATAATTGAGTGACAGATAGGATCGCTTCTTTGAACAATTATTTCACCAAACATCCGGCAAATCTCACAAAATGGCACGGGTAAATGAACCAGACATGATATTTTCTGTCAAGGACTTTGACATTCAGTTGGGTACTAACGTATCAGGATATGTTACACACATCATTCATTTTGGTTGGACTCTAATGATAAAACTAAAATATATTAATCAATCATATAATAACACATTGATTGAACCAGTTATCGGCACTTCTATTCCATTAACCATATTATAAATGCATATTCTGACAACACTGGTTGCTGTTACATTCACCAAGCAATTGTATCTCCTGACATTAGATGTAGACACCTGCTAGTAATTGCTGATGAATTTAGTACATGTCTAATTTTACCGAGATTCATCATCTACTGTGATGCCATAACTCGCTATGGACAGAAGAATGGCTCGAAATTCGTTCTCATCTTTTGCGTTTCCTTCTGTTTGCACTAAGCTAAATCAATTGTTGTATAAGGTACTTACAGCACTATGATTTGTGTCTTGGATTTGGTGATCGTCCTTGGAAACAAATCCTGACTATGGTAGCGGTGACAAAAACTGAATCACACAGCTGCCTGTGATTGGATAGAAGTAGAGACATACAAGTGCGTGATAATGGTTCCCTACAGATTACGAACTATATTAATAATGCCAATCACATTAGTTTTACAATTTCCAATATCTTCCATGTGTGATTGATTTTCAATTGAGGTACTGGGAACCATCAGTTAATACTGATACATAAAGTTGGCGTATATACACCTGTATATTCTAAATTCTACCTCAGTATTCATGCGTTTCACAATGAAACAGTTTGGGGTCAAAAGGATATGTACAGTCAAGGAAATGTATGTGATGTAAGCAGACCGCTCATCTGAATAGGCTTTGGGAACTCCTCTCTGGCTTTCGAGGACCACAAATTTGATACCCTCTTAACATACCACGTTATATTCTGGTTTTAACGATAAGCACCATGGTGGATGTTTTATGCAAGAGCCTGTGGAAAAACACGCGCATACACATTTTAATTGAAATCCTGATATACTACCATGAACTAGCCAATGTCTGTGGTGTGTAGTTATGGTACGCTTAAGCGTGGTGCACAAATACATAAGCTGATGTAACCACTGGTGTAAACCAGTGTAAGCACTGGTTAAACCTTTTACTTTTAAACGGCGTGTAACTTTGATAGGACATAGTAAGCAGATATACTCTATTTTCATAGTGTGCTCTTTGAATGTCGTTCATAGGCATGAATGAATTGAAAGAGTTTACTTTGCAAACTAGTTTTATATTTATTGTATTTATTGTACTACTTTCAGGTAGAGATTGTCACCAATCAGCGTGATTAATTCCAATTGGGTCCATGCTATGTAGCTGGTGGATCCAGAATTTCTCGCGTATCTTCTGTGATATATTGGCAATAATTCACGGACATAGCTTCCCGACAGTCCTCTTATCCCGGTCACATAGACATTTTATGGGCAAAGCAAAGCCTGATTCACCATTTATCATTAAAGGAGAGATAATTAGAGATCGCCAATTATTATTCCTGAATTGTTATTTTCGAGTTTATATAGACAGGGCGTAATTATGCAGCTTTGTGGAACCGACCACTGATGTTCAGGCCCGTAGACATGGGTGGCGAAGGTACATACTGCACAGATTTCATGATTGCCTCACATCAACTCCGGATACCGTCATGCACTAAATCCTGGGCCACCATTTTCACACCCCGTCTCAACGCCGCGAAATTTGCGTTTGTGCCCATCAGATTTGGCTACGCCAGCGGTTCAATTAAAGAATGTGTTTCTGAATGTTGTTCTGCTCCTCATAAATTAGTTTTTTGCACTTGTATCTCTACTCAGACATCGCCCTCCCGGCCTCAGCAAGTCGAGACAAGATGTTTGTAACCGAACAACAATTCACCAAAACCACATCTATTGAAACGTCTCAACGGTTTCGGCGTTTCATGCATCACTTCAAACACACAGTTCATTGCTCGACACACACGCTCACCCGCGCCAATTCGTGAATTTATGGGCGTAGAGTGTAAACGAATAACCATTCGACATTCGCATCTTTTATTTTATATATATATATATATATATATATATATATATATATATATATATATATATATATATATAGATAGATAGATAGATAGATAGATAGATAGATAGATAGATAGATAGATGGGATAAATAAAAGCCGAATAAATTTAATTGAACTAAACATGTTATTCTATAGACATCCTTCCCAATTCAAAATGACACTATCGTTCTCTCCCGTGACAAATACCAGCAATATGACTACGGGCAAAATTCTTGTCATTGTAATTATGGATAGTTAATTTAGTATTACATGACAGTTCCTGGAAGTTTGCCGGCTGGTAGTCTATTTACAAATCTAATCAATACATAGAGCCACACGAGAGCTTGCTTTCATGAAGAAACCCGGCAAAAACTTGCCTCTGCGCGACTCTTGACGAATGTCCATTTGCGGTCCAAGGAAATACAAGTTTTTAAAATTTTCATTGAAATGAATGGCGCGAAACAGACCAAGTCATTCCAGTGCAACATTTTCAAAAGTTGTATTCTTGTGGGCTGCAAATATACATTTAATAAGCAAATATTTGTGTTTTTTGGACAAATTTGGGTCATTCACGGGTTGATGATGATGATGATGATGATGATGATTACTGTATTCTGCGGCTGTAGTAGGGTTAATCATCTATAATGCACATCAGGTACTCTATATCAGTATTTTAACGCTTTAACCCTCACGAACCAGAAACAACTAATTCCTTATAATCTCAAGAAAATGCTGGTGATTATTTTGAAACCAATTCGACTGGGAGGTGTTGTTTAAGGCAGCAGTTGCTCCTAGTCAAATTAGTTTCGAAATATCCAACAGCTTCCTTGTATCGCTATCATGAGAATGAGACACTGACATTTAAAGGGACGCCTTAGAAAGAATATAAACATTCAAGCAATGCTACGAATCTGAATGGACGTTTCCAAGTTTACCCATCCATCATATGACGTCATAATCAACTGAGGGACTTGTAGGCTGATGTCATGAATGATTACATATAATCCGTCATATAACGTGCAATAGTACATATTGTACGAATTGCATGCCCTTACCATTTAATACTCATTTTATTGAATATTTTGAAACTAACTTGACTGGGTGCTGTTGCTGCCATAGGAAGCAGCAGCGGCCAGTCAAATTAGCTTAGAAATATGTAACAGCTTACCTGTATAGTTTTATGGAAATTGATAGTCAGAAATAGATCGATCTCAACAGCTGCGTTGTCTGGGTGGCGCTTAGCTAGAGATAGCGGGGCATAGTTAAAACTGGATAGGTCAATTGACCGTATTTTTAACAGGACCTCAAAACTCATGTGCACCATACACCTGCTATGGTGCTGAGCCTTACTCACAGAACGGTTATCTTGTTATTAAAGATTATGTCAAAAAGTGCTTGATAATGGAAATCACCACGTTAACTTACCAAGTGTAAAGAATAACAATGTATTGGGATTTAGAACACTGTTGGTTCTTTAAGACTTGTAGACATCAGGTATACATGGCGAGTATGTTCGCAGAAAGGCATTTCACGTGACACATACCTTGCATTATGAGACCACATGTCTTCACTGGAGCGCACAAGGTGACCGTTTTTGATAGATCAGAATGAGTTCTATAGACGTACTAAATCTTATCGAGATTTGCAGAGAATGCATAAACATTTCCATTAGCCATAAAACACGGTTTACCATCAGCCAGGATAATTCACTTTAGCGGGAAGCGATCCATGTGACTAATGGTAACGAGATCACAGAACCATGACACACTACACCTTGGTGACAGTATGAATCCTGATTTAGTGTATGATTTACCTCCCTTGAGATTGCATCTACGTGTCCAAAACAGACGCGAGCATATTGCGGCTTTCAAGTGGTTAATCAGTTAACTGTAGTAATCTAATCACGTGATATTGCCACGATCGCGTTCGTGCTTACATCAATTTGAGGTGCTCTATTTTAGCACGTAAATGCTTTTATGCCATTGCTTTCGCGACGGCAATGTAAGGGTAATATACTTATCATCTTAAATCACACATATCTTTTATTATAATCAGTGCTGTCGAAGTGATTTGAACGAACAACCAGCCAATTGACAGACCGACCGACTGACCGACAGGCAGACAGACGCACCAAGCAACTGGATGAATGAACAGTTATACCCCGCACATTTTTAGCTATACCCGCTCATATCTAGATACGATCCGTTCACTTTGTACGCGTGCAATGGGTGAATCTAGTTAACCTATCAACCATATGACGTCACAATCAACAACGTCACATGTTGGCTGACGTCATAATCACGCCGTGAATGATGTAATTAAGTCCGGCATAAACTCTTAATATTCTGTCCAGACGTTTTTACTATTTAATAAACATTCTGTTGAATATTTCGAAGCTAATTTGACTGGACGCTATTGTTGCCATATTACCCACTCCAATTAGTTTTAAAATATTCAACAGCTTACCTGTATAGTTTTCTGGAAATTGACATTGAGGGAGTGCAGAGGTCGATCGCGTTCAACACGAGCAAAGCGTGGATGGAGCTTAATTGGAGATGGGCGGGACATTGCTAAAATTGAATTCATTCATTTTACTACTTTGAACTATGAATTCACAAAATCTAAATCTCCAGGTATCTATACAGTGGGGCTATTGTATTACCAAAGAAATACAATTCACACACTTGCTATTGGATCTTTGTCACTTTCATAACGAACTTGTGTCATTTGATTTGCGAATTCACATAACAAGTGACGCAATTTGACAAATGACGTCAGATATTTGAGTGACATATTATTCCTCCAATGAAATCAGTTTCTTTTTGCTACATATCGTTTCCCTTAAAAATAGCAGACTGAAACCAGTAACACCACTCAATTTATCGAGTGTATGGTTGAATTAAATAACCTAATTTAAAAATAAACAAGCAACCGGGCCCTCGAATAGTTATCCATTCAGTCGGGCCCTCGAATAGTTATCCATTCAGTCAGTAGATTGGCCAATCTTGCGGTCGGTAGGTTTGTTGGTCGGCCTGTCGGTCGGTCAAACTGAATGCAAGCACACCATAGTATTAAATATAATCATACTGTGAGCATATAAAGCACATACTATTTCACAGATGAAATTAAAGAGATGCTAAACTCATCTCAAATGTTGTATTTCACTGATAGATTATGGTTTATATATTCCATATCATTCATATACTGTCACATTCTCTTATCTGTATCACAATTATCTGATTTCTAATATCGCGTACATGTTGAACAGTGATCTCCACCATTTTGTCTCCTCTAGCGAGTGTGTGATGTCATGTAAGTGCCAATCTATTGCATTCTTTATTATATAATAATGATCATCTTGTTGCATATTTTGAAACTAATTTGACTGGAAGTTGTTGCTGCCTTAGGCAGCAACAACTTCCAGTCAAATTATTTCAAAATATTCAACAACTTACCTGTGTGGTGGCATTTATACCACATTTCCAAGCTATATATGGCACCCCTATGACTGAGCGTATATACCGAGACAGGCACACTAGGTTTTTTTTGATTGGTTGAAAGGTAAATCATGACAGCCATCATAGGCTATAGAAATGTGTCAACATTTAGCTACTAAAACCTGAATATCTTTTTAACGAGATGATAAAAAGCTTAAAATTTCAGGCATGGTTTATGAGTGGCCTAATAGATCATCTGTATAAATATCATGAGATGAGGTTAGTTCTCCTTTAAGCTATTTCATCATACGGTGTGAATATGATACTCTATAGACACATAGTTAACACTGCTGACTACGTTGACAGCAAATCATCTGCCGGTGCTATCATTTTCAAAGGAATCGGTGGATTCTATATTAGCTCTACGGGAATAGGGTTACAAGCGGTGTTGATCATGCGCCAAGGTACACCATACACTCTGAAATATACTTTGTCTCAGAAAAGACAGTATCTTCCTCTTGCCTAACCATTGAACCAGTGATAAAATATGCTATCTGCTATGTGAACGCTACAGTCATAAAACTATGTCAGAGTTATTTCTAAGAGCACAATATTGGCCTGTCGACAAGATCTTTGTTACCCACGCTCCTGGGAATGGTGCTCAAAGTTATCGTGTTCCATTAAATATAGACCTTTTTGCACGAGATATGAGATGCCTGCTGATTTCTGTTCAATTTACCCAGCATACAACGCTACCAAGCATGCAATTTCCTGACTCCATAATCGTTGTAACTATTGGATGCCATATTCGTTTAGTCTATTGTCTGTATAGGCCAGGATTTCCCAAACAAAACCAACCTACCTGCACGGGCAAATAGTCATTTGTCCTCCAGCTCTGGAATGCCGTAAGCATGCACGCAGGACGTATGCACGGCAGTACATTCTTCGACAGCATGCATTTCAATACTGTTCAGGGCAAGTGTGGCAATTTCGAGAAGAAAATTAGGGAAACTTTTTATATATATTTTGACAATAATTTGCATGAAAGTTATTGCTATCAAATTCTACTTCGAATAATACTTACCAGATGTACTATTATGATAATGTCTATTATCTAGTCTAGCTCAAAATAAACAATTAAAACTCCGCACCCTCCTGGTCCTGCCCATACTGTGTCCGGGAATACCATAGCCGCAGGTACCGAGTCAATTCCCAATCACAGTCAGATTCGTCTATTTTGCGCTGTTGAAAAGTCGCGTGTATTTAGTGCTATCTTATTAATTGAATAAGCAGTTTTAGCGTGTTTTTTCGGAAAACCATCGTTGGATTCATGGAGGAACTGGGGAAATCATCACAGGGGCAGGTTGTATCAATCTAGAATGTATACATTCGTGCCATAATGACTGTTTGAAATTTCCTTAAATTGGCACATTTTTTATAATGATAGCCATTGTTGGAGTCGCTTCTGTACCCGTTGACTTTTAGTTTTAATTCGGGTACTCGGTTAATTTTCTCTTGCGACTCGGTTCCTCTAAGATGGATGCGTCCTTGGCCAAGATGGCGGCGCCCATGATTTATGTCGTTCTTGGCTTGGTGTATCCAGGCACTCTGTTGTCGCCGATTTTAGCTCTCGCTTAGTTGTCGAGGGTGTTTGTAGTGATCGGCGAGTTATTCTTGGTTATTTAACGTTAGTTAAAGGCTGAGTTGTGTTTTTTTAAAAATTTTCACTCAAAAAAGTTTCAAATATTTCCTGCCTAAGACTTGTTATCATTAAATTGAGAGAAAGTTAATGTGTTTAAGAAATCTTAACTAGCAAGTCTATTGTGCGTATTGCTCGTCATTGGTTGTCATGTGCAGCGTTTTAATTCTTCTCTGTGTTCGCAGAAACCGAAGAACTCGGACTCGTTTTGCCGAAAGTGCAACAGGTTCATGAAACGGAAGTACCTGGGTCATCACTGTGTGGCGTGCGCTAAGTGTAAGGTCGGGAGCCCTTGTGATGTGTGCGTCAAGTGGTCGTCGGCATTGGTGGCGGAGTTTGACAAGGATCGATGGGCGAGGCTGGAGCGTATCGAGAAGGATAAGGCAGTGAAGCTGCAGCAGGTTTCGTTGCTGGGACTGGAAGGACTGAGAGGATGGATTCAGCACTGGGCGTATGGGCGGCCCAGTTCAAGGCTATGTTTGACTCGTTGCAGTCCACGGTGCCAGTGAAGCAAGCTGGTACAGGACAACCATTAGGTGGTCCGGCTAGTTCTGCTGAGGGTCATGCACCTGCCCCTTCTCTGTCCTTGGCTCAAGAGCCGACGATAGAGGAGGAAGATTTGCTACTGATGGAAGATTCTGGTATGCCGGATCTTTCAATGACGGCGATGCCTAGTACGTCGCAGGGGTCGCCCTCGGGATTTGTACGGGTTTGCCAGGCGGATGGTGATGTCGACGTTCCGTCGGGCATTTTTCATCCGCGATTTGTGCAACCGGATAAGCCGGCGGAGCCGTGGTTTGTGGTTCCTGCGGCTATCCCAGCGGCGTTAGGTGCGGCTCCTATCGGAGTGACAGTGCCAGCCGTAATTGAGGCCGTCGGAGTCCCGGATCCCGTGTTGGAGCCGATGGACTGCGGCGAATCCGTATCTGGCGATTCGTTGGATACTGGTGCCGCTGGTAGTCGCGCTATGGATGCGCTCTGTCCTGGCAGAGACGTATATCGTAGCGTTCAGCAAGGATCGTCGGTGGCCCTCTCATCTAAGGGAGAGAGGGAGGATGAAAACGGGAGTTCTTTGATGGACGATTCCGCTTTCTGCACCGAAGCTGAATGGGTGCTGGTTCTTGGATGGATGACCAATCGTCTCGGGTTGGCATCTGATCTAGGATCTCAGCGCGATCCGGCGATGGAACGGATGTCAGAGCGTGCGGCTAGCGCTCTGTCCAGTGGCTCTTCTGCCATGCCTACACTCCCGCTGGACACGCAAACTTCTGACATGTTGGAAGTTGCGGCATACCGTCTGGTTCAGCCAGACTATGCGTTGCCCAAGGCCCTGAAGGGGATAAGGAGTAGGGTCCGGTTTCCGGAGCAGGCTTATCATCAGTACGCCAGGGTTCCACGGCTTTCGGTTGTGGAACGTGAGGCGCTGGCTGGGAAGGCCAAGGGGCGGTCACGTCCTTTGTTTTCTCAGACCAACAAAGACCCGTTCAATGAGCTCACGCTCATTGAGGATGCGGCTAGGGCAGCCATGGCTGCGCTGTCGCACGGGTGTACCGTCTTGCAGGGTATGCTGGACTGCACGGCGGAAGGCGGACAGGTGCCAGAGGCTGCTCCCGGAGTTGTTCGGGACACCATGCGCCTGTCTCAGGATTGCCTGGCCAGGGTAATCACGAGAACTTTGGCAGAGCGACGGAGAATGGTTCTCGATTGTGTGGAACCAGGACCAGAGATGAGGGCTGCGTTATCTTCTGCGCCTTTCATAGGTCCAGGCTTGTTCGGCGGCTCGGCACGACAAGCGCTCTCTAAGGTTGCGTCAATGGTGGCAGAGCAAGAAGTGGTCGGCAAGTCGTGGAAGTCGACCAAGAGGACTCAGCCGCAACAGTCCTACCGTCAGCATAGGCAGGAGCAGCAGAGACAGCGTCCTAGATCGCCCTTCCGTCCTTCTGCCCGTGATGCCCATAGGCCATCCGGAGCACAAGGGCCTGGCCGTTCGTCCGCATACAAGCCCTCTAGTAAGAGGCCGTATGAGGACGACAGGAAGGGTGGCGGTTCGGGCCGAGGCGGCTACCGTAAGGATAGCCATGGCGGCGGTTCCGGACCGTCATACCACAAGAAGCCGCGGGGCGGCCGTGGGGCTCGTTCCTGACGGGTTTCCGGCGGAACCAATCCGGCGGCTTTGGAAACAAATGGAGTCGAGAATCTTCACCCAAGCGATTTAGCGTCTTGTCGGCTAATCTCGACCGACAACTGTGTGCAGATTCCTTCCGTCGGAGGCAGACTTCAGCTATTCCTAAACCAATGGGAACAGGTCGTACGCGACTGTTTAGTCTGTCAGTGGATAAGAAACGGCTACGATCTGGACTGGCTCATCCATCAATCGTTAGTTCCGTTAACCTCGACTCCAATATGGACTCCTATTCCAAGGGAATTAGACCGTCTAGTCGCCATTCAGTCAGAGATAGAATCGCTTCGTCAGAAGAATGCGATTCACCTAGTCACCGATCAGTCATCGCTGGGCTTCTATCGATCATGTTCCTAGTTCCGAAGCGTACCGGAGGGTGGAGACCAATTCTCAATCTCAAACCGTTGAACAAATTTATTCTTTCTCCCAGATTTCAGATGGAGACGGTAGCGGTAATGACAGGGCTGAGGAAAGGCATGTGGGCGGTATCGATAGATCTGAAGGATGCTTATTTTCATATTCCAATGTCAATTCCTTTTCAGAAGTACCTGCGATTTGCATTCCAAGACAATGTTTGGGAATTCAATGCTCTTCCCTTCGGCCTGACCACGGCTCTGAGGGTCTTCACCAAGGTGGTTCTCGCCATGACTTCTTTGCTTCGCAGGAGAAACATAGCTGTTCACACTTACATAGACGACTGGCTGCTAAAGGCGGGGAATCCAGTCACTCTGCGCAGCAATCTGATAGTAGTCCTAGACTTGTTATAAAGAAGCTAGGATGGATTGTGAATCTAGAGAAATCAGAACTGACTCCATCCCAGGAGTTTGTTTATCTGGGAATTTTTTTCAATCTCAGGGACGGCGTAGCTTTTCCGGCAGAGAGCAGAGTCAGAAGCCTGATTGCAGTGTTGGAGTCGGTTTCTCTAGGAGCCTATCTGACGGCGCGTCACTTTCTCAGAATACTGGGTTTGCTAGTATCTGTGGAGAAGGTGGTGCCATATGCGGCACTCAGGCGCAGGCCGATTCAGATGTATTTGATGTCGTTCTGGTCACAGAGAACAGATCCGTTATCTCTGAGAATACCAGTAAAAGAACCATTGATATTCCAACTTCAGTGGTGGTTATCGGAACAGAATCTCCTGCGAGGCGTTCCTCTACAACCTCCTCAACCTCAGATGTCCATATTCACGGATGCATCATTGACAGGTTGGGGAGCGGTATTGGACAATCAGTCAGTGTCAGGGGAATGGGATCGAACCAATGCGCAGAAACATATCAATGTGCTCGAGCTATTAGCGGTGGTATTTGCACTGCAGAAGTTCGAGAGTCTAATTCAAGACAAGATTGTCCTAGTAAGGACAGACAACTCAACAGTGGTGTCTTATTTAAACCGCCAAGGCGGGACGAGATCACCGGAGTTGTGTATGATGGTTTGGAACCTTCTGCTGTGGTGCCAAGAGAGGAATATTATTCTTCGGGCAGCACACATTCCAGGAAGATTGAACATCTTAGCGGATGCTCTCAGTCGAAGGACGGTTTATCGTCCGATGGAATGGCAGCTCAACCAAGTGGTAGTGGAGGTTCTATTCAAACAATGGGGCAAGCCAAATGTCGACCTATTTGCGATGAATCAAAACGCAAAGATGGTCACTTACGTGTCACCGATCCCGGACCCGTTAGCTCTAGCAGTAGACGCACTGGCGATAAGTTGGAACGGAATGTACGCGTATGCGTATCCTCCAACAATTCTCATCCCGAAAGTTCTGGCAAAGATAAGAGAGGGGATGTGCCAAGTACTACTGATCGCCCCTTATTGGCCAGGCCGATCATGGTTTACGGATCTGCTGGACCTTCTGGTCTGCAGTCCAATCCCTCTTCCAGACACAAGAGATGTAATCTCTCAGAACAAGGGTCTGTACCTTCACGACAGACCAGAAATGTTCAAATTGACTGCATGGATGGTGTCAAGCAGCGTGCAATTGAGGGTGGCTTTTCTGAGCAAGCAGCGAAGTTTGTTGCTTCAGCCAGAAGAGTTTCAACCACAAAGACATATAATTATAGAATCAACAAATTTGCACAGTGGTGTGAGAGAGGAGATATTGATCCCTTTTCTGCATCTGTTCAACACGTAGCAGATTTTATCTGTCATTTATACGAAGTTGACAAACTTGTACCTTCTACCCTAGCAGCATATAAGTCTGCATTAGCTTCGGTCATTGAGGGAGTGGAGAATGACACCTTGAATGAAGTTATCAAAGGAATGAGCAATCTGCGACCTAGACAGCCAATTCCTATCCCATCATGGAATCTATCTCTTGTTCTACAGGTTTTAGGGCATGCTCCCTTTGAACCGATTAGATCTATTGATATTAAACTGTTAACTATTAAATCAGTTTTCTTGGTTGCAGCAGCGTCGGCGAGAAGGAGAAGCGAGATTCATGCGCTTTCTGCCGAACAAGACCGTTTTGTCGTCACGGGTGAAGGTTTAAGATTACTTCCACGTCTTTGTTTCCTGGCAAAGAATCAGTCACTTAAATATCCAGGACAGCCGATCAATTTGCCAAGTTTAACTAGACATGACCCAAATTCTTGTGCTTGGTGTCCTGTCAGATGTCTGAAGATGTATAAGAAACGTACTTCTGAGTGGAGAGACGACCCGAAATCTCTGTGGTTATGTCTCAAAGCTCCCCATTTACGTGCTTCGAAAGATACTATTTCTCGTTGGATAGTTGACGCTATTCAGATGTCGCACAAGATCGCTACAGGAAAGCAGATTGATCGTGCGAATGCCCATGAGGTCCGAACACTAGCAGCATCATCGGCCCTTTATAAGGGTGTCTCATTAGAGCAGGTGATGTCTGTAGCACAATGTCATGCCGAGTCGTCATTCACTGATTTCTACCTTCGCGACATCTCCAGCACACTTAATCCAGTAGCCGTCGCCAATCTGTCGAACCTAAACTAAGCCACGTCCGACCACTACTTCGCACACATCACAAAAGTCTTCCGCCTACACTGACCAAGCGCTATGCACATGACTGAGTACGACCGTTGATTGGGCCTAGCTCCTGTGATGATCAAGAACAGATCGACCACTCAAAAATGGTGAGTGTTTACATTAATTAAGTGACTATAAATATGTTTACTTCCAGTCGAAATACCAGACTGAGTAAGTGAATAGTCTGGTACAAGAGTATATTTATCCTCTCATACAGACATGAGACTCATTCCAATTTGAAAATCTAATCGATATACTGATAGTTTTTTCAAAGATTGAAGTTGTAGTAGCTTCTTTGCACTCTACTGGACTGCCCTAGCTGAGACTTGGGGCTGACACGGGTCTGGTGGGTGTTGCATCCCCATGGACATCCCTCTGGTTTTGTGCGGACAAAAGAGGGGGGGGGGGGGGGGAGCGCGGTCTAGACCATGGAAGTTTAGCACTCTATGAGTCAGATAGCAGAACCCAAGCGTATGCCAGGGTTTTAGTCTCTTCACAACCTTCTCTGTTGGATGGTTGGTGAGTGCTGGTTCGAGCCTCACCTCCTCCCACCGGCATTTCCTGGCTGTCGAAATCCGGAGTTTATCATAATAGTACATCTGGTAAGTATTATTCGAAGTAGAATCAAAAAAGCATCCGCTTTTGTTTCTACGAGAATTCTTAATACTTACCAGATGTACTATGGCCCTACCTCAGCCGCCCCGCTGAGGTGAGGCTGAGCTGCTTTCGCAGTTTGCCAAGGCAAATATAAGACGAATCTGACTGTGATTGGGAATTGACTCGGTACCTGCGGCTATGGTATTCCCGGACACAGTATGGGCAGGACCAGGAGAGTGCGGAGTTTTAATTGTTTATTTTGAGCTAGACTAGATAATAGACATTATCATAATAGTACATCTGGTAAGTATTAAGAATTATCGTAGAAACAAAAAGCGTATGCTTTTTTGAGGCAGCAACAACATTCAGTAAAATTAGTGTCAAAGTAATTATTAGGTAATACGATTACTACAGATTTTATACTAATTTGAATGAAAACTGTAGCTACAACAGCGTTCAGTCTTCATTCTAAAATAATCATAAGTTTTAGTCGACGGATCTGAATAGCAATTTGACTGTAAGTTGTTGGTTTCTAAGGCACCAATAACATTGTCGAATTATTATCCACACACGTGCAATCAATATATTACTATTTAGGTAAAGTGAGCGTAGGCCTATATACGCTTTCTCGCCAAGAATGAATGCTTTGCAAACGGCGTGTATGTTTCGTTGACAGATTTGTGTATTTGTTTGAAATGCATTGATCGAACAGAAACGTATATACGGTAGCTAGGCGAAATATTTCCTTCGTGCAGACAAAGCGTATTTTGGCCATATACTGACTATACGTTGATAATAATACTGAGCGCCGTGCGATTCTATGGACAGTAATTTGATAACGTTGTTGGTGCCTTAGTCAAATTGCTCTTCAAATCCGTAGCAAGTGTTGACTAAAATTTATGATGATTATTTTAGAATACATGGACTGAAAGCTGTTGCAGCAACACTGTTTAATGAATTTTTTTTATCAAATATATAGCAGGTAGTAAATGCACTACATACTAATTATTTTGAAAACAATTTGCCTAAATGTTGGTACTGTCATTGACAGCAACAACGTTCACGCAAATTACTGTCAATGTATATAAAAACCTTTCTCATATTGTCTCCTGGAAATTGACACACTTTCTCTGAACAGTATTGAATACAGACTGTCGAAAGTAATGCAACGTGCATGCTTACGCTTCCAGAGCTGGAGGACAAATGACTATTAGCACATGCAAGCAGGTTGGTTTTGTTTGAGAAATCCTGGCTTGTGCAGACAAGAGACTCAACGAATATGGAGTCAGTGCATTGCATGCTGGGTAGCATTGCACGTCGGGTAGCATTGCATGCTTGGTAAATTAAACAGGCATCTCATATCTCGTGCAAAGGTGTCTATATTTAATGGGACACGAGAGCTTTAAATGACTTATACAAGATATTGAATCGAAGCCAAGATAGCGATGACCACATTTCAACCAACAATAGGCCATTGACAGCTTTTATATTCATTTCGGAATAGCCAGAAATATGACTTAATAGAAAATACACATTGCCGCTTGGCGTGTGTAGCACTCCAGTTGTCATTGACCCGAGGCCAATACTCGTTGAGACATTGGCTGTCTAGGAGATACCCGCAGAGTCCATATATCGTGTCTGACTCCTGATATCGTCAGGTGACTGGAACGTTTCTCCGCCGTTTAATGGATAACCATGTTTACGCTGACAAACTAAATTCTCAGAAGACTGATTCTTGGCAGAAGAGTCTAATTAAAACCTTGTCAAAATTCTGACAAAGAGCAGAACTGGTTTTCTGGCATTCTTCATATGCTGTGTTTTGGCCCCTTGATGTAAACATGTGGAGCGGTGTCAAATCAGGGCCCTGAACTCTGGGTCTCGGAGAGAAAGAAAGAACAGAGGAAACCAGGGGCAATGTCTCTGATTCTGAGTTAGCTACAATATTTACAGACATTACTGTATAATTTTAAATCCCTGCTAGCTTACGACAGCCTGTGAATGAGAGATTCCCACACCATTCTTTAAGTTATTATAATTAGTGTTTCTTTGAATTGGACAGAAACCAGTTGACGATGTCACCGGTAGATCTGACCATTGCAGGTCTTGGCTCATGAAATAGTTCTAATGGGCGTCGAAGCCCAAAAAAATAACATATTCATCTAACGGTCCTCTGAAGGTAGCTCCCATTGGAGAGGGAATTGATACCGCATATAATCAGGTAGAGAGGTGTGCGCATGTGCCTAGACAGACTATTGAAGTATACCAGCGGTGTTAAGATGGAATGGCCATATTCCGACGTCTTGGTTTGAGTATTACGTGTCCAATACACACACGAACGCATACACGCACGTATCCGCGCACGTACGCACACACACATACACTCACACACCAAACCTCCACCTCCCCCATTTTATTACCACCGGTTGACAAGACTTTGGTCTGGCCAGCAACTATCCAGTCCCATGGGAATAAACAACTTACTAATGGATAGATGCGACCTGTCACTCAAGCACACTTGAATTACGTTACATGTAGACTGACGTCACAATCATTATGACGTACTATAACTACATCATGAAATTAGAAATGTCCGTCATGCGTACGAAGTGTATGTCTTTGATGAATTTTTGATAAATATATAACTTCGTAACTGATGAATATTTTGAAACTAATTTGACTGGAAGTTGTTGCTGCCATAAGTGAAACAATGCACAAACTGTGAGTAATTTTTTTCTAATTGGACAACGCCAATGTAATGTGAAGGTCACTACAAATAGATTTGCCTATGTGACTCATGACAACTTAGCTCATCAATACGCTAATACCTATTGTGGTGTTGATATTGCGTTGTGGGAGATTGCGTTATTAACTTGTCAGCCACCATTGCTCCTCAAAGGCGTGGTTTTAAACCTAGATAAGCGGTATGTCTATACATTCATTCATTTGCCTTTCAATTATCTTACTGTTGTTCATTTTCGACTAGCTAGAATGTTACAAGGTGATAAAACCAACACTCAATGTGACTTTTAATCTTTTGTCCCTACCCCATCCCCGAATGACTGAATTTGCAAACTCATTAAAAAATTGACAAATAACATTTTGAATATTTGGATGCTAATTTGCGTTGGAGCTGTTGTTAATTATAGCGCAGCAACACCTTCCAGTTAAATGCTTTTCAAAATACACAAGAAATTGCCTCTATAGAATTTAGAATTGAAATTCTGGGATTTCAGCTTCAAATGGTAAAGTGATATATATATGTGTAAATTATAGAAATGTTATAAAAATGGTCTCTTTCATTTACACATGTGTTTAGCCCATGGAGAAAATTAGACACAACAAACATCCCCCCACCGCCATGAACACGTAGATTAATCCGTTGAGTTTTTCAAGTCCTTTTGGAATTGCGGATTCGTGACTCTAAAATCCCCATGATTATATGACTTTATTTTGTTGCACGTGCTGCAAATCGCATTAATACACCTTTCCCACATGACGTCATTATTGCACGTGCTGCCATAACGCTATACAAATCGCATTAATACACCTTTCCCACATGACGTCATTATTGCACGTGCTGCCATAACGCTATACAAATCGCATTAATACACCTTTCCCACATGACGTCATTATTGCACGTGCTGCCATAACGCTATACAAATCGCATTAATACACCTTTCCCACATGACGTCATTATTGCACGTGCTGCCATAACGCTATACAAATCGCATTAATACACCTTTCCCACATGACGTCATTATTGCACGTGCTGCCATAATGCTATACAAATCGCATTAATACACCTTTCCCACATGGCGTCATTATTGCGCGTGCTGCCATAACGCTATACAAATCGCATTAATACACCTTTCCCACATGACGCCATTACTGCACGTGCTGCCATAACGCTATACAAATCGCATTAATACACCTTTTCCACATGACGTCATTACGCCGGGATTCCCCTAAATTGACCTTCAGAGCACAACTGCTGGCTGGTAACAGCGCCAGCAAACAGCTGATCAGCATTGATTTACTATTGGACTAATATATACCGCAATTTAAACCGTTTCTATGATAAACTACAATCATTATATTATTTAAGTCATATATCATTGGAAAGCGCATTCAATTGTTGAAACATTAATGAATTATATTTTATTATTAGTTATTTGCGTATATAAAATACACCATTCGACCTAGATTCATTAAATCAGGTGGACGATAGGGGATATTCTTAAATTGCAATCAACTGTATTACATTTTACAAAACTATAAAACCCAATACATAAATGTATAGAAAATTGGCTTAGCTTTCTAATGATGTATGACTTCAATAATATTATGAACACAGTTTTCATATAAACTGCTTAAAGTGCACTGTATCTAATTTCCATAGTAAAGTAATGCTATTTTCGCGTCGGCTATCGCGGTTACCAGCCAGAAGTTGTATGCACAATGTATTCTGGGAAGGTATTTTCTCAAAATACGCTAATTTGGGAAAGGTCTATTGGAAAGCTGCAGAATCCTTCTTGAACAAACTTGATGCATGTCACCGCACGCATCTGTTAACCATTACAGAGCATCTCATGCCACACAGTCTAATATCAAATGCAGCACTCTACAAACTGTGTAACACAGAGTCACTATCTGTGAGGGTACGGCAACTGCGATGGTCTATGTTTGGACATGTTCTTTGAACGCCAGAAAAAACCATGCTCGGAAAGCACTAGAATTTTAGTCGTATGTGCCAACAGATAACAGCACATGCAATTTGTTATGTCTTTGCGATATGCCCTAAAAACCGTAATATAGGACCACTAAAGAACTTAAGCAACTTAGGACACTCGCAGTGGACAAGACACGGTGGAAAAGCTTAGAACAGTCACTGATTCGTTTATGAGATGCCCATCCAAAGCAGGGGCGGACTGGCACTATTCTGGGACCGTGAAAATTCAAATTGAGTGTGGTGGGCCGATTTATTTAGTGAAAATTTAGATGGCATCTGCGATCACCTGAGCCCTCCAGGTGGTCCGATCCAGCGAATGTACCGATTTCTTTATAGTTCAGTCCGCCCCGCTCCCCTGATCGCAACAGAGTACTCACTAAATGCGCAATTAATCCACACGTCGCCTAATGCACTCCTTAGCCACCCAGCTGTATGCAGATGGCAGATAGCTAAACAGAATAAGCACTGGCTATTTTATAAATGGCAATTGCTTCCGTCTAGATTCATTAAGCGCTGCGTTTTGGAACAAAATCTTATGAGTTTCCTGTCACGCCACCCACTCTTTCCTTTCTCGTGGAATAGCGATTATATTTATCATCACATTTCGATATCTGAGACTCAAGCTCACTATCACCATGGCGTTTACGCTCCATTCCTTCCTGTCGATTATCGAGTACAACAGAATCGCATCCTGAGAAATGTTGGAATACAGAAGAAGGTCACGGGTCACAGGTCACAAAGCAATAGTTGCAATAGATACTAGGTCACGCCCATTTCAATCCCACGTTGTGAGCATGTTGGAATTGATTGTATCACTGAACCGTCAATGGAGGTGTCCAGTTTTAGCTATGCCCCACCCCTCTTTAGCTAAGCTCCATCCACAGTTCGTTCGTGTTGGGATCGATCGATCCCTGAACTCCATAACTAACAATTTCCAATAAAGATGTACAGGTAAGCTGTTGAATATTTTGAAACTATTTTGACTGGGTGATGTAGCTGCCTACTGCATGTTTGTTAAATATTTACGACATACAATTCGTACAGCAACGCTTAGTCCGTCATCAATTAAGCGTTCGTGATGAACCTAGCTACATCATTCATGATGTAAATTGATTATAACGCCAGCCTATACGTCACGCAGTTGATTATTACGTCATACAATTGAAGGATAAACTGGAATCCTCATTCCCAGGAATATCAATTTCAAGGTAGCAATACACGTAAGCTGCTAAATATTTTAAAACTAATTTGGCTGGGAGCTGTTACTTTCTATGGTAAATTAAAGGTGCATATTTGCACCAAATGCTAGAAAATAAAATGGTTAAAATTGAATACTTTTAGAGGCTTAAATTATGTCGCTAGATGTATTGAAACAAAATAAATGTTAACATATGATGATTTCATTCCGTATAAATTAATATAATTTCTATAGTTGTGAAATTGAATTAGAGGCACGAGCCTCTAATTCAATTTCACAACTTAAAAAATTATATTAATTTATATGGAATTAAATCATCATATGTTAAGATTTATTTCGTTTCTTTATATCTACGCCCAAAGTCTAAGCCTCTAAAAGTATACAATTTAGATAATTTAATTTTCAAGTATACTGGTGTGAATATGCACCTTTAATTTCAATATGTTAAACATTATGTTTATTAACGTATAAATTCACAAAGATATGCAATCCAGACACTATGTTTAACGTAGCTTTGCCCCCTCCTGTTGAACCTACACAATTTGTTTGTGACGTCAGCAAACATGTGACATATCTTGATTATAACGTCAGATACTTAACATGCCGTACACTCGTGTTGATTAGATGTGTCATCCAATCACGAGCAGGTATTCTTTTTCATGTTTACTATGTAAATATTCAAGCACCAACGTTTACACACAAGCGGCATAGCCTAGTCTTTGAGGGTGTGTGGTGGTGGGGGGGGGGGGGGGTGTGTGTGTGAGCCTAGACAAAAACATAAGTTATTTTGGTGTCATTCGACGAATAATGTCACCCAGAATAACATACTAAAAATTCCCATCGATCCCTTTTGGGCGGAACTTTTTACAGGGGTTTGATATCAAGGTCTATTTTTGGCCTTTTTACTATTCAAAATAATGGGATATGGGTAGTATAAGATGGGGGTCTTTAGTTATTTTCTTGTCAATTCGACAATTTTTTTCATTGGTAGAACGATCTGGACAGCGTGAGGTCAGTGCGTTATATATTATGGCCTATTTTATGAACAATTATTAAATTATCCCTACTGTATTCAGGTCTAGCTGAGCTTGGCTCTCTCTTTCCCCGTTTGACATAGAATATGTTTATGAGGTTTTAAAGTTATTCTGAAGTAATAACATTAGGAAATATTTAGGAAAATTTAGTAACGATCGTCCTCTTTAGATCCACCATCTTAGTTTGATATTTGTAGCAGCCATTATTTGGGATTCTATTGTTCTCGCTCTGGGGCAATACTTAGTAGGCCTCCAAGGTGAGGAATTCTACCTCGCCAGTGCGTAGCAAGTGTAAAGCAGTTCTATTCTAATTGCGTATTTTCTAGTATAGAGTTGAAACACGTTAGGCTTGATATTTTCTTAACCGCATTAACTTTCCTTCAAATTGGTCGCAAAACAATCAGCAGAAAATGCAAGTCTAACTGGCTAACGGTTTGAAAACGAGTTTACTGAAAATTGCTATTGCAACAGCTTTCAATCAAAGTGTTCTCAAAATAATCAGTATGGCATTCAATGTAATATTACTTTCAGAATGTACTTCTAGCAAATTGAATGAAAGTCATTGATGACTAACGCAGCAACAACTCTTTCAAATTATGTCTGATGGGAAGCGACACCTTAAGAGCGATCAGCACCTGGACACGGGGAGAGTTTGCCGACCGCAGTCGCTACATCCTCCATGAGGAAGGTGAATAAATCGGGATTGGCCAGAACAATGCAAGAAGATCTGACAAACATCGATGAAGCTAAGTCGCAGTTAACAATGCATAACTTGAATGCGCTAGATGGTGGCTGGCTGCTCAACTATATAAGATGGCAAAAGGCAACACATGACATGCTCAGGTACTTGAACAGTACAGTTCTAGGATGGACCAAAAGCGTGGTCGATAGCAAATATGCAAGATCTCTGCTGGTGTAGTGTTGTAGATATAGCCAAGGCACGTGGTGACCAGGAGGCATTCCTCTCGAGTGAACGTAGCAGGACTAATATTAATTAGTCTTCTATCAGGTCATCTTCAATCCTAGGGCCATGTCACGGAGATAAGTAAGGGAGATGCAGATACACTGATTGCAATGACAATGGACAATTCTAGTGATGGTCAGTCAGACATAGTTGTCGCTGAGGACATTTATCTCTTGATGATGTTGCTGGATCACTGGGACGGCAGATTGTAATTTTCCTGAAGAAGGAAGCAAAACGATCGAAGCGACGGCAACTATACAGTCTCACAGAAGCTGTTGATGTGGTTCCGGCAGAGATATGGAAGAGAATTATGATAATTCATGCCTGGAGTGAGTGCACCACGTTCAGCCATGGCAAGACGAATCTTATGTGGGCCATGGCTTAGTCCAAAAAGGTGCAGGCCCTGTCTGACATAGTCGGACGTGTTGACAAATAAGAGGAAGAAGTGGGCAGTACATAACTTAGTCTATTCTGTTGCCTGCATGGTGTTACTGAGGACACGTTTACTTATCTTACAGACGTTTGATATAATACATGCAGATGGTTGTGAAAGAAAGTAAGATAGGGACGCAACAACTGAGCGCACAGCTTATTTCCGCAGCCTATGTGTTCACCTTCACGTTGTCAGATAGCTAACTCTTAGCAATGATGAACTCAACCAGATGGAAAGAGAAAAATGGCTCTATGTCCAATAATGACGGATCTTGATGGCGAACCATCGAAGGTCCTCAACTTCAACTCTCTCTCTCTCTCTCACTCCCCCCCCCTCCCTCCCTCCATCACTCTCCCCTCCCTCTATCACTCTCCCCTCCCTCCCTCCACCACCACGTCCTCCATCCTCATCCTGCACTCTTTAAATCTCTCTCTCTCTTCTCTATCACTCTCCATTGCTCTCTCCCTCAATTGCCCTCTCTCAATCGCTCTCTCTCTCTCTCTCCCTCTCTCTCTCTCTCTCTCTCTCTCTCTCTCTCTTTCTCTCTCTCTTTCTCTCTCTCTCTCTCTCTCTCTCTCTCTCTCTCTCTCTCTCTCTCTCTATCGCTTTATATATATATATATATATATATATATATATATATATATATATATATATATATCACTCTCTCTCTCTCTTTCTCCCTCTCTCTCCCTTGATCCCTCCTTTCTTCCTCTGTCCCCCTCTCTCGCCCCCTCTCTCTCAATTTTCGCGCGCACACGCACGCAGGCATGCACATACTCTCTCTCTCTCTCTCTCTCTCTCTCTCTCTCTCTCTCTCTCTCTCTCTCGCTCGCTAGACCTATGGAACGGCACTCTGATTGTCCCCAAGGAAATTAAGTGTGAATATCGTCGATGCCACAAACAGACCACTACCGTAACTATCTGGGTTAATTCCTTACAGTTTGTGTAATTGGCTTTAAGCTTTATGATATAATTAATGTCATCGTCAGAGGCACACAGAAGCCATTCTCGTGGGAAACTATTAGTTTCCTAATTGGCGAGTGGCGTCCCATCTGTATAAAATAGTTGCAAATATCTTCACTTAATGAAGACTATTTTAATAGTTGCAGATAAATCCTAAATTGTGTTGGACACGTGATAGCAATCAGAGCCGAATAATCGAATTGAACAGCTTTCGATAATACACCATTAGATTAGGCCGTGTGGATGAACGTACCGAATCAAGCTTTCATCCTTATAATCCAAGCAACAACTAATTTAAGTAAAGGATTATGTGATATGCATATTTTCGGATGGCGTGTGGTTTCAACGGAACAGTGCCCTCTTCAGTATGCGACCATGTTGTCGCCATTTGTTGTGGACTCCATAAGCATGAGCAGTAATTTAGCTAGCTTAGGTTAGTTCTAATTTAATCATCCCGATAGCAAGCTGAAGATCCCCGATATTACAATTGATATCTCGTAACGATTGAGGCAGTCGTTTGGCTGTGGAGAAATTATTCAATGAGGAACCCAGAGACCATAACTATGCATTGACTTGGAGGTAGACAGGCTATGTCTGGGTTTACCAGACGCTCATGAGAAAAATCAATATTATTCACGATCCAATTTGCAACTGTCAGTAGTCGTCCAACATGGGAAGCTGTGTAGTTTGTGATTTGTTCGCAGAGCCATGGAATCCCGTTGACCACATGTATTTCTGCGCTGTTATCTTTGTCAATGATTCAAAGTGACGGGCATGAATGAGTGTGTTTAAAAGTGAAATGACCATTCAGATCTCTGGCATATTCCGTCGGTCCAAATGATTATGTTCAAATGTGAAATGCCTGTTACATCATCAAGGGCAGATCATCCATTCTAAGATGTCTACGTGTACTTCACCTGTCTGAATGTCTACGGTCAAATGCGAAGCACTCATTTGAAAACAAATAGCTAGTCCGAACAATTATTTCAGAGCTCTGTGATCGGGTTGAGACTGGTAAGGAAAGCTAAGTTTATGGTTCTGAGAAAAGACATATATTTGCTAAGAAATTGAAGAACTGGGTCAAGTTTTGATTGTTAATCTCCATACTGGTTTATACCCTGGACCGACTAAATCACCAGACCAACTAAAGCACTGGACCTGTGACAGTACCACACCACCTTATACTCCGGAACAATATTAACATCTTCAATATAATAGAGAATGGTTTAGTGACCCATTTCCAAAAGGTAGTAGTCCTTGGTTAATCGTGTATGCTACAGCATTATATTGACTCTTATTTGGTCATATGCCATTACGACTTTAGCTCCTGAATTTCAATTATTAACGATCATGCAAACATAACACTGATCATACCAGAGATAATCGCACTTGGACGACTCCAATATGAGTGAGGGCCTGCATTAACATCGCGTTAAATGTTGTTTCTCTGTCGGTAGCTGGGAACAATATCGACTAAACTGACTGACAGGTAACAGTGGAGTAAACATATATTTTGACAACATATTTGACATCGTGGGTAGATGGTAAGTTATGTCCACGAGAATGGTATTGCTGAGACACTCGGAATGGAGGGATCCGATATGTTGCTCACGTATCTCACATCGTTAACAATTACGTCACTTGTTAACTGACGTCACAGTCAAAATGTCTTACGTATCTCCGTCAGAAAAATCACTGTCCGTCACGAAAGTGTACGAAATGTGTGTCTTTGATTAATTTACAATTTAATAACTATTCTGTTGGATATTTTGAAACCAATTTGACTAGGGGCTGTTGCTGGGTGCGGCATGGCCAGAAATGGACCCCCTATTGTGCGTTGTCTAGTAGCATCACCACCATACAATGACACTATAGATCGGACACCAAATACCCACACCAGCGACAATATGCAAGCGCAATGGATAAATCCAATCTCTCATTCAAGTATATGACGTCATAATGAATTATGTCGCATGTAGGTTGACGTCACAATGAAAATGCGTAATGGATGACGAAGCTATGTCCGTCATGAACTTTTAAAACTGCGTCATGTGTACGGATTGTATGTTTTTACAATTTAATAGACATTCTATTGAATATTTTTAAATGAATTTGACTGTGCGGGTGTTGTTGCTACCATAGGTAGTAACAGCACCCCCTCAAATTAGTTTCAAAATATTCAACAGTTTACCTGTATAGTTACCTTGATAATGGGATACTGGGAATTCAGGATTCGATCGATCCCAACATGGGCAAAGGCGTGGGTGTAGATTAGTTAGATATTGGCGGGTCATGGCTCATCCATTAAGCTTAACGTTCGGTCTTGTGAGGACTTGCAGTCGATAACGAGTTTCAATTAATTTTATGGTCTACTACACTGTTTAAACACAATAGCGTCACTTAGAGTGAGAAAAATATGTTAGGCAGCCCAAATAACGAGAGTAAATGACGTCTCAATCTGAATCACATCACCACTCGCTGTGACGTCACACCGGGAACGGCGCTGTGAGCTGGGTCAATATTTCTCTGTCGATAGTACAAAGGTAACATATTTTAAAACGTGCGTTTAACAGGATACCATAGCATAAATTATGTCAGGTTGAAGCCAAGCCTTCAAGAAATTAAAAATCATGACTTTTAAAAATCTATTATGATATTTACTCAATTTTAATGGTATAATGGATAGCGCCACGACTGTGACAACCTTATGAACTATGTCGTTTTCAAACCAACATCTTCCATGTATGGAAGTAGCATACACTCATATTTCAATGCTATGAAAAACCAAAACTGTAGCGGATGAACAAATGTTAAATAGGTAGGTGAACTGACAGATGTTCAGAGGTCGCTAGCGTATCATCTTTACTTACAGTGCAGCTCATAAATAATTTTAAATGCTTCCAAAGCAAAAACACAAATATGTTAGTTAGAACCATATGAACACGATACAAGAAACGTTATGTTGAATATTTTGAACACAATTTGGGTTGAAATCCAACCTAATTATGTTCAAAATATTCAACAGTATATGTTATTTAAGTTAAGTTTAGCTAAGAAAATGAATAAATGGACTTTACGCAAGGGGAGCGTCTCAGACACATTCGCCAATGATTGCAATAAATCAAATTAATTGCATGCCGTTAACTCATGGAATGGCCAATTGTCAGATTCCGTTCATTAGACGAAATACCGTCAATGTTTGTAAATTGTCGCCAAGAAGTCAATATACCATTAATGAGGAAGCCATGAAGGATTTTCTTTACGTAGACCAATGAAAGTCGACCGCGGTAATCTGGCGGACATGCTTGTGAGATTGGCATTCGTTCATAGACTTGGTTCGCACCGACACTAGATAGATTGGAGGGTCACTTTGGTATATTGTCTTATGTTTAGCCATTACATATGTTCGTGAGAAATTAAAAGACAGACAGACAGACAGGCAAGCAGACATGCAGGCGTGCAGGCAGGCAGGCAGACGATGTGTAAATTGGTGAGCAGTGCGCGGGAGGGGGGGGGAGGGTACAGTGGGCTGGCAGTTTGGTGGACTGGCGCACTGACGGACAAATGAATAGAGAGATAGTCAGATAGATAGAGGGTGAATGCACAGAGTAATTGAATAAATGTGATTGACGGCGTCTTGTTAGTTTAATCAGGCATGTGCAACGATTCGAATCACCATCTCAGGATGGAACAACCATGGTATCTGGAACCTCGTGGTTAGTACAAAATGCCAATACTAATTTTCTTAAACACCGGCATCTGAAGGAAACAACACTCAGTAATCAGAATATAAATTGTTTTTATTTAGCGATCATGTATGAATTAAATCAATGCTGATCCCAATGACAATGATGTGGAGCGCGGATGCTGCATGCTGAAAGGTGGTGGATGATTGAATGATGATGATCAGTAGCAGCAGCCTCCGCCGCCAACACATTTGCCGGATGAATATTTGAAATGTTCTCCTGACATGGATTGATAAGCAATCATTCAAGTTCGAAGATAGGGACATCCATATCATTCAGCCGCATCCATTGTTATGAAACGGATCACTATTCTCCCTGCTTCTAACCCGCTATAATTAGTGAGTTATATCTCATATCACACCCTGATGGGATCAGGTGGGAACATGGTGAATCATGACCAGTTTGATAACAATGGGGGGGGGGGCGCTGAAATATATGGATGTCTGAAAACGACACCTGTACAGTAGTTATTGTTTTAAAAGTGAGCCAAAATACACTTTTTGAGAGGTTTATGTAAGCGGTTGGAATCTTCATGAATATCAGTACCAAGCCTTGCCATAAGAATCAGGATTCCCATTTCACCAACTTCACATGTGAGATAAAATCTATTAAATTCTCAATATGATATAAATATATGTGAACCGTCCCCATATTTTGCGATCTTGTGGGGACCACGAACGCATTGACAAGAATATTCTCATCATTCTGAAATGTAGACATCAATAAACCTGACAGAGAGAAATAATGAATGGAGTGCTCCAAATCTGAGTGAAATAAATAGAATTGTGAATTTGACACCAAATGCTCCAAATGATACTATCATTCAGACATCGTGATCGAGGGGGAACCATCATAAAATGAAGCCATATATGATATCTGCCGTGATTGTTAATAGACGTGTGCTTCATTCAATCACGCTGACGGCGTATTTTCCGTTTTCTAATAAGTGCTTCATGCGAATACCGGTATTTTATAGCATCTGGAATGGGCAATGGTGTTAATGTTTTAAATACTGTTGCTGAAGATTCTTGATGACTAAGGGACCAAGATTATGTTAAGAATAATCACCAGTGAGCAGGAACATGGAAATGAATAATGCAAGCTCAAACAGCAGTGTTTATTATGATTATTACTGACTTCGAACACCTTTCTATACATTTGTGAAATAATTAGAGCTAAAATTCAACGTTTAAGACTTTGGACGTATTGTTTCGATATTCATTCCTGAAAAGATAGTCGTCTATTGGCTGAAGTCGATATAAAGACAAAGCTTTTCTATCGTGATTGAATCAAGGTAGCCATTATACTTCTGGCAAGGAATGCATTAAAGCTTGCCAAAGTAAGACTTGTGTTAATATTTGGATTATTTTATCTAGAATGCGTTGCAGGTTTCTTAATGCTTTAGAGTTCATCACTGATGCCCCCACATGTTTGGCATTTCCCATCATACAGTCTATACATCAATATCAATTCGCCTTAGTTCTGCTTTAAATCACCCCAATCTGGCAACCCTGACCTCACATATCATCCGGATAATAGCTGTGGCGACCTCATATTTGATCTGGAGCTCGCGTCTTGGTAGCAGAAACATATAAGACATTTAATGATGTGTATATTAACCTAACATCATAAAGCAAGCCACGTCCATTCCTCCGAGGCAGATAATAATGAACAGACAATAACCTGGTTGCCACGACTTTGTCAGACCATATTTCTTTCTTAAATGGGTTATTAAAAGCATGATATATTTATCGAGAATAGAAATAGCAATCGTATGTAAGACAAATATCGATATCCCGGATTGTCATCTTTACAAGCGACGAGATCATTGTGAGATTTTGGATTGTCAAGAGGCGGCCAAGTCATTGCAATAAAACATGTTTATTTGACTTCATCATATTTGCTTCTATTAAATTTGTTTCATTAGATGTCTTCATGTATCAACTAGTATAGGTTAGTCATGTCTGTGGTATATCATCAAATACCCACATCTCCTGACCTATAAATCATTTCTGGCTACGGAAAACATGTTATACTTTTATTTTCTTTTGTATTATCTAGGCCATTGCCCATTTAATTGACAGGCCGGCAGAATAGTATCGGCAGTTATAAACGGTCTAGTCTCAAGACAACAAATAAATATTTTTGTAAATTTCAGTAGCACATTTAGAAGAATTGTCTTCTCCTGGCAATGCCCATTAAATGGTTAATTGATATAGGTAGCATCTTTGTTCTGCTGTTGATACAAGAGTGGATGCTACCAGTTTACAGTTATGCTTGATCTGGCAGCTCATCTCATCAGGAAAACGTGTGGTATTATGTTCTTATAGATGTACATCTGGATTAATCAAGTCGGCAAGTGCGTGTTAGGAAATTTACGCTACCATGTTATGTTATGTTATGTCGTGAGCAACAGCTTCCACCAACACACGGTTCTAACACTGTTTAATGGTAAACACAATAGATTATTCAAGGATCAGATACTGTTGCTCGTGACTGGAGACATAATCAAGGGATTATTGATGTATTGATGAAAGTTTTGTTGTTTGCTCTAACGAATTCCACGTGATGTATTTTGTGGGATCTGTGTTCTGGAATCGCGATAGAGGCTTATATTGCAGAATGCGGGCTTCCTTGACGCCAATGCATGGCTTCTGGTGCTAACACATTGTACAAGTAAAACAATGTGTACTTTGACATTTCGGATCACCTCAATTATTCGATTTTTAAATAATTGAATTCTTGGATGGCAAATGAACGATTTTCTTGCTGGAATTAGTTAACCAGTGCGGGTCATGCACCTATATGAGCACAGCCATTGTTTCATCTTGATGATGGGATTGGTAGATTGGTGTAACCGTATGTTCTTAGAAGCTTAGTAAATGGCGTCTACAAATTAATTTCTGTAAGTTTGTATATATGTGTATATATGCGCATTCGTGTGTGCGTGCGTGCGTGCGGGTGGGTGGGCCAAAATGATGTGTCATGGAATCA
Organism: Chaetoderma sp. LZ-2023a; assembly: GCA_034401795.1. Classification (NCBI taxonomy): domain Eukaryota; kingdom Metazoa; phylum Mollusca; class Caudofoveata; order Chaetodermatida; family Chaetodermatidae; genus Chaetoderma; species Chaetoderma sp. LZ-2023a. The sequence goes on along the minus strand of CM067362.1, from coordinate 24,210,042 downwards.
AATACTTCTTACAATAATGATCTGCCCATTTCCACCCCCACCACCCACCCCACCCCACTCGCAGAAAAAGATTAGCGTGAATATATTGCATAGGGCTATTTTATTGCTTTATCAAAATATAAATTTTCCGTCAAGTGTACGAATTATATGTCTTTGATGGATCTACAATTTAATAAACATTCTGTTGGCAGCATAAGCACACAATCAAATTAGTTTCAAAATATTCAACAGGTTACCTGTATAGTTTCCCTTGAAATTGGGATTCTGGAAATCATGTTCCGAAGTATATAAATTGTATTCCAATACATGTAAATAGTGGGTGGAGGTTTGCTATAAATGGGCGGGACAAAGACAGAAATGGAACCCTTTATTTAGTGACTTACTTTAACACAAACTCCGAATATGTTAAGAAAAGCATTGCCAAATTCATTACTTTGGTGATGTAATATAATGTTCCTAAGTGCCTAATGTAATGAACTATCTAATAATGTGTGCGTTAATCTTTTCAAGTAGATCCACATGGTGGTATGCTCCTAAAAATATGGCATGGCTTTTATATGTATTAGTGCGTTGATATGGAAAATGTAATTTTTTTCATGGATGATACCGAGAAATCACTGTATTTGCGGAAGATTATTGATAAAAGCCTCTGCCATGCACAAACGGATCAGACCTTTAGTACCTTCTTCAACGAATTATGGTGTGGCAAATACGTGGGCATTACTTGTTCATTATGACCTGTCCCCCTGAGCTGAAGCATTGACGAAGTTATTACGGTAGGTTAATATAGCGGTGACCTCCATATTCGTGAAGGATTAAAGATTGAGGCTGCAACATGATTCAGTTATTATCTGAATGATACATTATGACAAGGAGCGAGCTTGAAAAACACTGGCAACGTATGGATGAATACACTTTTAGTTAGACCCCACCCATTTCTAGCTAAGCTCCACCCATGCTTTGTGCATGATGGGAATGATTTCCTAGAAGCCCAATTTCATGGAAATTATACAGCTAACTTGTTAGATATTTTTAAACTAATTTTGACTGGGAGTATTGTTGCCCATAACCGCAACAGTGGCCAGTAAAATTAGTTTCAAAATGTTTAACAGAATGCTTATTAAATATTAAAGACATAAATTCTTACAACTGACGGATTATTCCAGGTTCATGATGGAACATTGTCTGTCAATTATGGTTGTGACGCCACCATATATGTGACGTAATTGAGTATGAGGTCAATACTTGAGTGACAGATTTGATACATCCATTGAGATTAATGGGGTCACATAATGTAAGCAGGTAGATAAATTCTGGATTAGCATATTTTATTTTTCATATGACTGAAAGAAATATACGTATTCAAAACCTTTTTGTCATAATAGCTATGCCATCGAATATTCAAAGTATTGCAGGTTAACCTTCGAAATGACCAATACGTAAGGTTAAAAGGTCATCAAGTAGTTTAAATCTCTTACTTAAATAGATTTTTCTTAATATATGTTTTAATTTATGACAATCTGAGAATTTTTTTTAAATAGGATCTACGTAAAAAGTATGTATTGTAGCTACACTGCAGCTCCTCATTCGAGGTGCCTGGTGCTTTGGTCATTTGAGATTTCGTCGCATAATTTAGCTGTGGAGCATTTTAGTGATGCGTCGTGTGTATGTTGACTATGTGCCTTGGTCAATTACGTTCTGTGTCAGCCCAATAAACTGTTCATTCGCTGTCCGTGCATGTATGAGTTTTAAAACCAGTGGATAAAGAGTGAGGCTTAGCATAGTGGCGAATTTGCAATTTCAGCCCATGCGCCATAGTTCTGTGATTAGATGCCAGTGAACTATTTGGAAAAGATATACGCCACTCACTGGAAAAGAACCCCAATTAAAATACTTAAAAGAAACACATGTACAAGTACTCAATGGTATGTCAACCATTCCATTTTATCGGAGCAATAAATCATAGATTTGTCAATTAGTGTTGCATCAAGTACCCTCCATTGTCTCTCCATCCAAATACAATTTGTATAGAATTCAAAATCCCTTTGATTATAGAACTATGACTTTGCAAAAGTAAAATTGCTTTGTCGGATTCATTTCATGGGCAGGTGGGATTAGGATTAGTATCATATGTAGTCATCAAAGCTAGTGTCATTAACCTGACGTGACTGCCATAAATGAGCTAATGTCTGTTCAGAGGAGATAAAGACAGTCATTTATATGTTGACTATGAAAGAGAATATAATTAGCAACCAGAACTAGGGATGATTGGGTTTATATAGTCTAAATTAGATAATCTATTTTGTGACCTTTCAATTATTATGTTTGCATAAGTGGAAACACTCCGACACTTATAGACCCGATGCAACAAGTCCTTACAGGATAGCAAGTTCGACAAGGTATCGTTTCGCCACAGGTAGCGTCGTCGGAAATGTCAAACATTTGACAGACTGACAGACAAACCAACAAACCGACTTATACAAGCTACAAAACAGATCACGTAGAATATTTAACCCTTTGAACTCGGCAAGCAGAATTTGAATATAAATCATTTATGATTTAATAAATAATCTATCCAAGTTCAAAGGGTTACAGTTAATGGATGAATCCATTTATAGCCATTACCATCACTATTTAACTACACTTTGTCCATGTTGAGAACGATCGAACCCTGAATTCCCAGTATCCCATTATCAAGGCAACTATACAGGTACGCTGTTGAATATTTTGAAACTAATTTGAGGGGTTGCTGCTGCCTATGGCCTATTTCCGTATATGCTGATGCTTTAGTTACAAAGTGTATAGACATAATGTTCCAGTCGAGAGGATTACAGAACTCTACGCTCATTAAAATAATTCGTCAGGAAATTAAAGATTTTATTGACGAGGGCTACGCATACGATGAAGCACTCTTCTCAGCTTTTCGAAAAAGAGAGTTTCTGATCAAGAGGTACATACAGAAACTATATGTTTTATCATATGTAATATTTACTTCACTGTAAAAATATGGATACAAATAAAACATTGGTTCTTTATGCGCGTGTTGATCTGATGATTGTAGCTTCCCAGCCAGGTGCCCCCACATCCCTCAATATACAAATCGGAGTGCTGATACTGTTGGTGGTGGTGGCGGTGGGGTTGGCGGTTGGTGGAAATAGGTGTTGTGGTGGATGATGGTGGTGGGGTTAATAATTGGTGGTGGGTGTTGGTGCTTAGTGGGTGGTGGTGCTGGTGGTGATAGAGGGATGGTGATGCTGGTGGTGGTGGTGGTGGTGGTGGTGGTGGTGATGATGATGGTCTGTATTGGTAGTAGGTGGTTGCGACCACAATGTCCAGACAATGGTTAGCCAACTATATTATTTTTGTTGTCGGGGGTCTCATTGACTAGGTACTCATAATGCATTCATACTGTGTGTACCCGGACATGGTAATTTTTCCTAGTTTTATTACCTTTAACTGGCTGACTGGCGAGGTGTTTCAGACATTCCAGGGATCTACTTCCTAGCAAAATATTTTGGAAACGATTTGAGCAAAAGTTGATGCAGACAGTCAAATTATTTTCAAAATATTCACTAAATATCATGGAAATGATTTGATAGAAAGTTGTTGCTAACACCGCAGTCAAATTATTTTCTAAATATTCGTACAACTCACATTGCCGGCCTTGTAAACAAGTATGCTAGTATACCTCATCCCTCGTGCCAGGCAGCACCGTGCTAGCATACCTCATCCCTCCTCCTCCTCACTCGTTCGACCTCAATTATGCGACCACCTCTACACTCGATTTTTCAAACCTAAATCATGGCGCATTGGTAGTTTAAGCGAATAGTTTTGATACTAATTTGGCATAGGAAGCTACAATTCGCACTAGCGCCTTCGTGCGCCCAAACTCTTAAAAAAGTGCTGTTCAATGCGACAATTTGACATGGGAAGCCACAATTCCGCTTAGTTTCAAAATACTTTTTTACTACAACCACGAGGGACCGCATCGACCACCTAATTAATATGTTAAACGATACAAGGGTGCTCGTCATTATTCGTCAACGATGATGATGGTGGACATTGTTCCCACCATGTTTATAACAATTTTTAAAATTTAATAATTAAATGACTGTAGCTTTAAAGACCACTCCTTAAATACGAGATGCATGATTATTATTTATATAATATTATGCATACAACATCGCTTGGTTTAGCTATATATTACTCGCATAGAGATGTACTTTGCTCTCTTTAAAAAAAAATTAAATGACTGGTAGGAAGGCGCTTAGTTTCATGTTTGAGGGTTTTAGATGAGGGTTAACATGCTTGCATACAAATTGAAGGATTAAAAGCGAATCATAGATGCTTTATGCACAACAACGAGGTGGTCAGAGAAAACGTATTTCCCTGGATACTTTTTTAACACGCACAGATTTTTATGCGCGTAAACCATTTAACAATCTGATCCATCGCGTCTAGCCACTGAACATATCCAAGATTTTCGCCTGCATGTATGTGTCATTATATGGAGGCCAGTACGTGACTGTTTTTGATAGGACGATAGTCATCTCGCGCGATATTCCTCACATTTTTTTTTGTAGTAGAGCGATGTAGTATAAATGTAAATGTTAATGTACATTCGGCTAAAATGTGTTGTAGATTTGCGGGCGCGTGTTGCGGATGGCAACAAGTATATGCACATGCCTGAACACGTATACATGCCAAAATGCATGCGTACATGTGCGGCCGCATGCGGGCGCGTGTTTGCGGATTTGCGGGCTCGTGTTATGGATGTTGACTTGTTAACTTGTTGCGGATGGCAACAAGTATATGCACATACCTGAACACGCATACACGCCAAAATGCGTGCGTACATGTGCGGACGCATGCGCGCCGTGTGTTGCGGATTTGTGGGCGTATGTTGCGGATTTGCGGGCGCATGATGCGGATTTGCGGCCGCAGTACATATATTCCTATAAACGGTACAAATTCAATCCATTTTCTCATTCCAGTTTAAACATTGCAAATTGGTTGGATGTGTAACTGCAGAGTATTTAGGTAGCCTTAGGCAGTCAGATTTCATCTCACGTGATATTCCTTACATTTTTTTGTAGTAGAGCGATGTGGCATAAATGTAAATGTTAATGTACATTTGGCTAAAATGGCTAGCAGTACAAACTTTGACGGATCAGACACTGGGTATGTGCGATGTCGTTGGAGTTCCATCGACATCCGCGACACCATATGCCGACGGTCAAAACACGAGCGGGTCTGTAGGCATATGATCAAGAAAACAGAACCTAAAGAGATGGTGTACAGCTGCAAGGAGTGCTATTGTCTATTATCAATCAAACAGTTTCCGCATGGGTGTCCTGTAATCGGTGATACTCCGACTGATATACAAAAATCAAACATGACGCAGTTTGTTAGCAAACTGACAACCACGCCTGTGCGGATCTGCGAAGACTGAGACCTATTTCAAAACACGGCCCTTTTCAGGGCCCACAAATCATTTGAAAGAGAACTCTTTATCTGTTCAAAAAAATAAAATAATGTAATAAAGTTTTTGCACACAACAACCCGCTTCACACATGCATACGCAAACACACATTCTGATCCGCCAAAAGTGGTCGATGGACGCCACTGTTCTAAATGGCCATCTGTACGCTATTGTTCGTGGTCGATTAATGCATTGCCATTGACTAGGAATGCATTTTGTTCATATTTTTGAAAATTTTATAATTAAATGACTGCCATTTTAAAGACATAAATACGATAGATAACACTATCTATAGAATAGCATAGGAAAAATTACTGTGTACGTGTCTGATTTTGGAAAATTAAATTACTGGGGAACACATTTTGCTCATATTTTTGAAATTTTAATAATTAAATGACTTCCACTTTAAAGAATCGCCTTAAATACGTAAGATAAAATTATATATATATATATATATATATATATATATATATATATATATATATATATATATATATATATATATATATATATATAACGTAGATCACTATAACCCGTGTAACGCAACGCTCTGATTTTTTTGAAAATTAAATGACTGGGAGTTTGTTCATATTTAAAAAAAATTTAATAATTAAATGATTGACGCTTTAAGACATAAATATGGTAGATAAAACTATCTATATAATATTATACAACATCGATCGTCAACAATGACCATTTCCATAACACTTTTGTAAATTTAATAATTAAATGACTGCCATTTTTTAAATGACTTAAACCAAGGAGGAGGTTAATGGTGACTAAACCAGCAGCGGCTTACAATCAATTATTTTCAAAATATTCATACAGAGATATCGCGCAAGACGTTGCGACGCCGAATACGCTAGCATACGTCAGCCATCCTCCTCATCCCTCGTGACACCTCTACGAGCGACCACCTTTATGCATTTTCTTAAAGGACCATGAGGCGAATAAAGGCACGCTCATGCGCGGAGAACAATGCCGAGCAGAGGGTGGCTGAGATAGCATTCCTCCCTCCTCCTTCGACCTCCGTTATCAGACCACCTCTCTCTTACCTAACATCGCCTAATAAGAAATTAAAATTTACACAGTCAAATCGTCTTCAAAATATTCAGCAACCAATCAATTTATTCAGCAACCAATCAAAATATTCAGCAACTGATAATCATAATATTCAGCAACCAATTATCAAAATATTCAGCTACCACTCAAATTATCAAAATATTCAGCAACAAATTATCAAAATATTCCGTGAGGGTATGCGCAGTACGTGCGTGTGTTGTTGCATGCGTGCGTGTGTGTGGGTACGTATGCGAAAAAACGTAGGACACCCTTGATGATGGATCAGTAACAGATTTCCATGATACAGAAGCATTCAACCACATATTCCACCATGAGTTACGCCTTTCATCGTGGTACATACCAACGCCATTATTAGTTCGCGAGGAAACGGGCATAGACAAAATCTAACATCACATGACCTTAAAGCGAATGAAGCGGACATGTTTAATGGTAATATGAGTAATGCGCGAACACGCCATAAATATGCATAAAGCACTCATGCAACAAAACGTGATATTCTAATAATTACCCCAAGGCAATTAGTACATATGTCCACTCGGCTAAGAACTAGGAAACGATACGATATTGTATCCAGAGCACAAAGCTGTACGCATTCGCAACTACAAAGTGAAATCTCCTAGCGAGTAGGTGATAATTCAATAGTAATTTTGAATATTTCTAAAAGAAAACACGTAGTACGAGACATGAGGTACTAACACGTTCATTCATTATTAACACGTGGTATGTTTGTATCCCGATTCAAGATTGATCTTCGGCTATTCAAGACGTATGGATAAATCATGCGCAACAAATAATCTTTTTAGCATAAGTACGCTCGACATACAATTCTATAAACACACGGAACCCTCAGAGATATAATGACCATTGTACAACATCTAAAACGTTATTGCAATATTAAGTATTTAAAAAACAATTTGTGCGTAATGACGGTTAAAAGTCAATACGTCTTCGAAATATTCAACAAAAATAGTTTACTAATAAATTAACGTTAACAACGTCAAATTAATTTCAAAATATTCAACAGTTTTCCTGTATGGTATCGATGAAAATGAGATATGGGGAATTCATCGGTGAAAGGGTTAACTTTTTTAACCCCGGATACAATCCTATGAATCCATCACAAACAAGTCTTGGTAACCATTCCAACCGAACACTACATACCATTAATACAAGATTATTTTTAATATTTTGTTGCTAATCTGTCTGGTACCTGTTGCTTAATAAGACAGTAACAGCTTACAGGCAAATTAGTCTCTAAATATTCTACAAAATAGTTTACTAATAAATTAACGTTAGCGACGAAACAGTCAAATTATTTTCAAAATATACATCAATATCCTACCGTAATTCCTCATACATCCTCAACCTCATACTCCTACGACCTCCCTTATCAGACCACCTCTTAAACTCAATTTTTTTTACATTATCAAACATCATCTCTTATTATTTTTACCTTACAACGGTAGATAACCACGGAGGGGGGGGGGGGGGCACCGCCACTACGTTAAAACGTAAAATACACAACTTTTAAGGGTTAACTACTTCAAAATAATAGAACATTCCACAGTGTTGCAGATTCTCAATAACGTGTGAATATAGACGCCATTGTTATCAAAACCTAGAAAACGTGTGCCGCTGGACGCCATTGTTCTTTACCCATGGTCGGCTGGACGCCATTGTTCTTTTCGCTGGGCGGCTGGACGCCATTGTTCTACACTCTAGGCGGCTGGACGCCATTGTTCTCGAAGACCTCCTGCTGTGAAGAACAATACCGTCCAGAACCCCCCATTACTACTGCCCCTCCGCCACCCCCACCCCTCACTTATCATGCTATAATAAAGTAACATCGCCATTATGAAACCGATTGCCGAGGAAAAGAAATTAATATGTATGCACGGAAACGTATGCATGAATGAATAGCTTGGGCCGCCCACGGGGAATTAAATCAGATATTGACAGACGTTAACCATGATCAGGACATATAGGCACCAGGATGGGCTAATGGGTGCAGAACTTGAGGAAATGCTCTGCAGTATCTTCAGTAACAGGTCTGTCAGCCACCGCTGTTACGTAATGAGCATGCATCATGAGCATGCATCACGTAACAATTTAAAGGGAACGGAATGGTATAAGATGAGAATTCACGTCATCCATAAATAACCTTCTCCAAAAATTTCATGAGTGTCTTCAGATGTTTCCGGTTAATTTACACGCTCTACTGACACACTTTAAATTCGGACATATGAGCACATCAATCTGAAGTATGGCAAATAATGTTTTTCCTTTTGCTGGCAATGCTGCCTCTACTGTCAATTTAATGTCAATACAGTCTGCCTGTCTGTCTGTCTGTATGTCTGCCTCGTAAATCACCATTGTTTATTCTGTCTAGCTGGTAGAACGAAGACGAATGCACATTCCTTAGGCCAACAGAACCATGCTTTCTGAGAATCTTGAAGCGTCTGGTAAATATCAGTACATAAAGCAAGTGAAACCATCTAGAGGCCAGTGAGGGCCGAATGATAGCGTAGAAAGAATGTGTGATAATGTGCAGATATTAACTGTTGTGTACAGGTATTTATTGCCTTTATGTCTCACAGCCAATCACTACCTCGCTTCCATGGGGCCATAAACAGACGAGCAGACGATCTGTCTACTTTACGGGTGCACTCTAAGCTCTAAAGCCGACTTGGAAATTGTTGTCAAATATAATGTGATAGAGACTTATTTGGAAAATAACCTCCATTGACTAATTATTGCCACCATTGGCGACATTTCTGATCGTAGTTACCGGAGGTTTTTCGGGCTTTAAAACAATGTTACCCCAGATTGCATTTGATACAAAAATGTACGCATCACGTTAGATGTTGTGCTTATCAAATCTCCATGGCACAAGTGACTAGATTATTTCAAACAGTCCCATGTCCAGGCAATATTAGTCATTCTAATCTACACATGCTTACAGAAGACATCCAAAAGTGAGCTTTGTGTAACGAAAATCCGTTCGTTCGCATGCGGCAGTGTGGCATTTTCGCCAGGTACACAGGATAAAGATGTGTCCTTGGTATGGGTAATATTGGCCGCGGGCACGGAAGTCATCCGCCTGAACGATGCTGACCAAGATGCGTGACAATGCTTCATCCGTTACACATAAGTTAGCATATTGTGTCCTCGTGAGTGTCTGGGTAGTCACGTATCTACGATAATTGCTAAATCTATAGACTCTACAGTGTGATCCATAAAATTGAAGACAAATTATAATATGATCGTTTGAAATTATATTTAACAAAGGAACCTGAATTTATGTAAAATTGGAGAACAAATAGATGTGTTGATCAATCAAAGGATAACCCCGTCTAAATGCTCTTCATTCTCACTTCCTTCATTCAACCCGATATTACATAGGTCACCTCTCTCGGCATTTTGAGATCTGTTGGAGGCGCATGTATAATTTAGAGGCGGATCAAGACATCTGCTGGGATGGCGGGTGGGTGGGGCGGGGATCTGGAAAAATTTGAAAATTATATGCTTTGACTTGGAGACATAGATTTCACCAATCATTGCTTGCCATTCTAGTTTTATTTGTTAGTGTCAGAATAACGTTACAATCACTGCAGTAACTTATTACACAATAAATTAAGATTCACCTAGCATAGCAAAATGATATGGGCAACGGTTTGACTAGAAACCGGAAATATGAACAGTTGTAGAAAACATTTGTAATTTCTTCTGTGTAGAAGTTTGGAAACAACTATTATTACGATGCTGTTACGCGCTGTACGTACTAAAATATCCGGACTTGTCATGCCAGAATATTATGCATTCTTTGTTATTCTTCGAAAAATATCTTTCAACTCTAAGTTGACCCGGAACCGGAAGTTGATTGTAGCATGCCTTTTCTGAGCTTTCCCGATTGCAACTAATGAATTCTCCATCATGACACTGTAGTGACCTCTACAGCTATAACAGATGTTTTTATTTTGGTAAAGACGTTTTAGTTCTGGCTGGGAGGGCGTGGAGCTTCACTTGCTGGTTGGAATGACGGACTGACGAGGTCTGATCTACTTTGTTTCCAGGATGATTGTAGGAACATTTCTGCGCGGGTCTAGCTGTCGCTTCTCTGCCTTGAAAATGCCGATATTTATATTCAACATTTGTTGACATGTTGGCATGTAAATATGACAGCCTCCAGTGCGTTGTAAACAGCAGCATTGGCGTATTTGATTACATAATGTGTTCACTACCTTACAATACAAGAGAAATTAATAAAATAGTATTTATCATGCTGACACGCACGCACGCACGCACGCACGCACGCACGCACGCACGCACGCACGCACGCACGCACGCACGCCGCACACCGGCACTGGTCAGGTGGCTAAGTAGTCCATTCAGTGACTGCTGGACAATTCACTTGGAACGATCAGTGTCTGAGTACGCTGGTGGAACATGTTTTTACTGCTGTCCTAATGGGTATCATTTAAATTTACTTGGTTGCTGATTCACGCAAGGGTAGGTAGAAGCTGTTGCTGGAGGGAAATGCAACAACTTTTAGCAACAAGGTTATATCTAGTCATAATCACTCTGCCATATTGTTACAGCAGCAACAATTTCCAAAACATGATTTTCAGAGCACCACTCTTTTGGCGCCATATTTCCGACAACTCCCCCACCTTTGAGTAAGCGTAGTCTTGCACACATGTGGAAAGGACTAACACCAATTAACCCTTAAAGGTAATGAATCATTCCTGTTTATCCATCCATCATATGCCGTCACAATCAACTACGTGACCTGTATAATGACGTCATAATCAATTAGAGCATGAATGACTCGATTTAGCCCGTCTTAGATGCTTAATAGTCCGACACGTTGTACGAATTGTACGTCTTTGCTATTTCATAGAAACGCTGTTGAATATTTTGAGACTAATTTGACTGAGCACTGTTGCTGCCATAGGCAGCAACAACACCCAGTCAAATTAGTTTTAAAATATTCAACAGCTTACCTGTATAGATTTCTGGAAATTGATAGGCATGGAGCTCAGGGATCGATCGGTCCCAACGAGGACGAAACGTCGGTGGAGCTTAGCTATAGATGGGCGGGACATAGCTAAAATTTGAAAGGTCCATTATGAGGGTAAACAGATGATTATTTTAATTAATTTGACAAGAACTTCCTCACAGTCAAATTAATTTTGAAGAAACCAATGCCTTTCCAGTATAGTTATTGTGAAATTCTGATTATTTTGTGACAAGTATTGCTATCATATGATTAGTGAGATCATAAATTGCAATCATATTATCATTCATTATGTTAGTATACAACTCACAAGATATTTAATGCCCTAACCTCGCTACAATATAGTTAGACAGATTGACGTCTAATTTTGCCCGCTTACTTGTCAGTTTCAGTAATTGATACCGTCAATCCATTATGTCCGTAGGGGTTTAATGGAAATTGATATAACAATGATGGAATTTACATAATACTTAATGTATTAGATAATTGAAATGGTTAGTATGCGTATGTTATAATCATTATATATTTCATTATGTAAAATATTTATGAAATCTATATTGATTATTGTTAATTACATTAAGGGTTTCAACACACCATACTATTTCATATCCGCGTGATCCATACGGGTCACAATCAGCGGTACGTGCGTTAGAAGGCTACTTCAACGGGTCCTTCAGTAGCTAGCTTTCGCAATGTGATGTCGTGTATCGCGAAATGTTAAGTCGAGCGGCTACTGTCTCACCATGTCTATATTTTCCACGCCGGTCCTATACACCGGTTTGGCTGTATGAGTGAAACGTTTGTATTGCAGTGAAAATAACAGGTATGAACGGCAGCTTAATAAGTACAATTATCAGATAGGAGAATCATCGTCTGATCGGTGTCACCATTATGTTTACTCATGGCCGCCAGCTACCTTCATTCGATTCCTTGACGTCGTTATGAATTATTCGTCAGAACGTTTATAGTTCTCATCTCCTTGCCTAGACATAGATAGGCAAATGACCACTGTTGCTAAGCCATTCCTTCCCGTTAGAAGTTAACAATCTGCTAGTTAGTCACGTGGGCGGTATCATCTGCTATCGGCCGCCATTGCTGACTTGTTCTTGAGTTCCTGAACGCTAGTAACTTTCTATTAGATTATAACTTGCTTCGCCAGTAACCATCTTTCCCGGTTGGCCGTCATTACATCGTCTTCTGTAGTTGGCCGCCATTACATCATCTTCTGTAGTTGGCCGCCATTACATCGTCTTCTGTAGTTGGCCGCCATTGATGTCTTACAGATCTTGACTGTCAGTATCTTTGCGTTATCCGTTATCCGTTGAGCTTCTTCGCCAGCAATCAGCTCACCAACCCTGGTGAACAGGGCTGATCGTCAGATGGGCTACACATATAATGACATTCGTCATATTCTTAGTCTTATCACAGTGTGTGTAATTGTGATCACGACAAGACATACATTCTCACTATGTAGAGAACATGCCATGTACAAAGTGAAACAAGCAACCATATGGATCATTCACTAGCTCAACACCTACACACATGCACAAGCCGTTACTACCGTGATGCACGGGAGGGTGTGTGGGATGTGGGTGGGGTGTGGGGGTGGGGGGGGGGGGGGTCTTCTATAAATCTAGGAACCTTTACCATTAGACATTCAATCATGTTAAAATGCACCAGAATGAGATCGAGAAATGGGTGGTTTGGGCAGGGGAGTGGGACGGAGGGAGGTGGAGACAGTGGTGAGAGTGGGTGGCAGAGAGCGGATATTGTGCGTAACATTTGGACAAACCACAAGATAGCAGACATATTCATCTGAAATGAAGAGGATGAAATAATATGATCAGAATATTGATTATGAAGATGTGGGCGGCGTAATCATTTAGAGCCGCGAGGAGTAAACCTATACCAGAACTCTATCCCCTTTTAGTTTCAGAAGATTCTAGCTATGAATCAGCTGTAATAATGCTTGATGACAACGCATGAATAAGAATATTGTCAATCAATGGACATGTCAAAGCACGAATCGTGTTGTTTGTCAAGGATAATTTAACCACTCTTATGTCAACAGCGCCTCAAAGCGCTCAAAATATTACTTGATATATCAATTAAACATTTCGATGGTTAATATTTTTAAAGATATTTTAATTTTCGAAGACAATTTTTTTAAATTTATCACTGCATATTTTTCGGCAGCTTGACCATCAAAGGCATAATGGCAAACGAAATTTTTGCTTAGCCAGTGCCTATCTGCAGGCCGAGAGAAGAGTAGTTTTGAAATTTTACAACTGGGTGACTGGCTCGGTTACCTAGACAGTCATTCCAGTGGAAAAAGTTCAAAAATACTCTTCTTTCAAATAGTCATGTCTCAAGGCCACTGCAGAGTTATTTTTTGGTTAGTTTCCAGTTTATCCATCTATCAGATGACGTCATAATCAACTATGGGACGTGTAGCCTCAGTCTACACGTCACATAGTTGTTTATGACGTCAAATGACTGGATTGACGTCATAATCAATTACGTTATCAAAATATGTTGAAACTAATTTGACGGTGCAGGCAGCCACGGCGCCCAGTCAAATTAGTTTCAAAATAATCACCAGCACGTTAATTAAATAGTAAAGTCATACAATACGCATACTCCGTCATCAACTATGTCTGAGAGTATGGAAAGTTCCCCTCACTTCGAGGGATGCTTATTATAACATGTTTCAGATTTGGAACAGAAAATGAGGCAGCCAGCTGAGCGAACTATGGACTGAAAAAATAATGTCAAGATGGACACCAGCTGGGTTCACGACGACATGATGGTATGCTGGAGGCATCACTGGTATCAGGAGAGCTTAGTTGTTTTTTCACCCGTGTCGCTAGATGCCATGGTTAATGCGAGCATGGGGTACTGGTTGTTGCTGTTGTTGTTGTTGTTGTTGCTGCTGCGTTGGTATTGCTGTTATTGTTGTTGTTGTTGTTGTTGTTGTTGTTGTTGTTGTTAGAGAGAGAGAGAGAGAGAGAGAGAGAGAGAGAGAGAGAGAGAGAGAGAGAGAGAGAGAGAGAGGGTGGAGGGAGGGAGAGAGGGAGGGAGGGGGTGGAGTGTGGGTGGGCGGGAGGGAATGAGGGCGGATGGGGGAGGGAGGGAGGGGGGGGAGAGATTAACATGATTAGTCGTGTGGGAGAGAGTGCGAAAGAGAGAGAGAGAGCGCGCGTGCAAGAGAGAGAGAGAGAGAGAGAGAGAGAGGGATAGTGAGGGAGAGAGAAAGGTGGCGTGATAGATTCCCGAGCCACTGAAATAAATAAGCTTGACGATGTCGTGTTACTTTAGTCAGGTGGATGTAATGAGTCATATTATCGTCTCAGGAACCAACAGCCATGCGATCTGGAAACACGTGATTAATAGTATTAGTATGTCAATTCTCTGGCACCGGGACTTGAGAATCGAACAACACTCCATAAACATAGCATAAACAGGTTTTAGATTGGGATCGTGTGTGGACAAAAACCCCTACAATGCACGTAATGACAAAGGTGATGCCAGCCAGTCTGATGTGGATGCTGGATGCAGATAATCGATAGAGGTGAGGAAAAAGACAACAACAAGCTGATACTGATGCTGCTGTTTCTGATATGAACCAGGATGATGGAAATGTGTTTGACAATAGTGACAACAGAAAACATCGCCATGGGTGAAATAAACAAAATAACGATCCACATGATGACGTCGACAAGCAATATGGCATCATGACAATAATTAACACGCGAGCGATGATTTTGATGTCATTGATACTAATAATAAACATCGAGCAGATTGTTGGTGTGGATAATGATTACCACCACCACCACCGCCATCCTCAACACGACGACGACCACCACCACCACCACCACTACCACAACCACCACCAACAACAACAATAGCAGCAGCAGCAACAGCAGCAGCAAGAGCTGCAGCAGCACCAGCACCACCACCACAACCACTACCACCACCGTCATTACAGAAAGGAGGACCACCAAGCCAATTTGAATGATGACGACTTAAACAACAACAATAACAACGACGACGACGACGACGACGACGACGACGACGACGACGACGACGACGACATCATACCAAGCAACAACAACATCATCGACAAACAACAACAACAACAACAACAACAAAAACAACAACAACAACGAAGAGAGGATGCTGAAGAGGTGATGATGATTATAATATTCTAGACGGCCTAGTTGTCTGATGAATCAATTAATAATATTTCAATCTATGAAATCTCTGTATCTCACAATGTGTTCAAAATGAATCGAGGAAATTCGAAAGTATGGAGGAATTCAGAGGTCTCCACTCCCAGAACATATTTCTAATTTGTAAGATGTACAATTTTAAAGGCAATAGATATATACACATTATACATAGGTGTTGCTATAGGAACATATACTTTTGATTTTCGACGAATGATGTTCTGCAAGCAGGCTGTGGTTGTGGTAGTAGAAGCGGCAGGGGCAGCGGTAGTAGCAGTAGAGATAACATTAGTAGTTGCAGCTGCTGCTGCTGCTGCTATTGCCATCAACGTTGTCGTCGATATCGTCGTCGTCGCCCTCCTCCTCCGCATCCTCCCCCCCCCCTCCTAGTCATAGTCGTTGTTGGCATCATCACTGTTGTCGTTGTCTTGCTATTTAAAATGTGTCAATACTATCCTTATGAATGCACATAGATTACTTAAAATTGTGATTTTATTACTTGACAAGAATTCGCTAAATTTGTAGTAGTTTGGTTTCACCCGAAAGTATTTTGCTAGTAGTGTCATTCGGTCCTTTTCAAAAATCTTACAGAGAAATAGGTAATGATATTCATCACCGGAGTCATGCTGGTCACACAATTTACATATACGATCTTCTTTGATCACGCCCTCCAACCTCCCAGTTTCAATTGGCAATTGGTGGTTGGCTGTTCGGAATCGCGTTACAGTTAGTTTATTAGCATTATTTAAGTTGGTACAGCATGGGTCTATTTCAAATTTCGTCTTATAGATATTATAGATTGTTCCGTTTGAAGATGCGTTCATCTGTCCTCTCCATGATTGTGTGCATTGGTCTATAAGTATTTGTTTTATATGTTTCGTTGCGTTACTTGTGATGCTCTGTCTTTCCTATAGGGATGCCATTCCCACATTATTTAATTTTGCTTTTACTACTTCAATCCATTTGTATTGTACGTCAGTGTGCATATATTTATAAAGTAAACATGATAGTTTTGCCATTTAGCAGTTTTTCCCAGTATAAGATTGTTCTATATTTTATAGTGAAATCGAGTTGGTATCTACCTAATTCACTGAATATTATGAATTTTGGTGTATGCTTGTTTACTATTTGTATTCTTTCAATTAGTGTTATGTTTTCTGTAGTCCAAATTCCACACCCATATGTGAGAATCGGTAATATCATTGAATCAAACAGTTTTATTTGGCAGTTTATTGGTAGATCAATATTTTCGCATTTCCGGTATAGTCAATATAGGGCTTTAGTAGCTTGATCTGCTAGTTGTTTTAGTGTTGTTATATACCGGCAGTTGTAAAAGAAATGTATACCTAAATAATTATATTTATCGACTATTTCAATATTTTCTTCATCTAAAGTAAAATTACAATTCAGCCCATCCCCTTTTATTGCTTCCAAATATTAACACTTGTTTTATCTTTATTAACTTTGAGATTCTACAATTTACAGTAACTGTTGTAGGCATTCAGACTCCGCTGTAGAGCAATACCATTTTCTACTATCAACACTGGGTCATCTGCGTAAAGGAGCACCAACAATTTAAGGTAGACGTCTATGTTTTCATTAATTATAACACAATTTGAGTTTTCCAGGTATTCTTGAAGGTCATTGAGACAGATATTAAATAGTATTAGGGAACGTTTTTCTCCCTCCCCCACCCCCAGTTACACGTAAAAGGCTCTGATAATTCATCATTCATACATACCCAAAATACATGTTGCGAATCACTAAATATTTTCCCATTTATATTCTTCCTTAATAATTTACCACATAGTGCTTCCCTCTAAACTTTATCAAGCGCTTTCTCTAGATAAATAAAGGCACAAAATTAGTTTTTCTTTTTAATTCGGTAGATCTCTAGGATCGCGTTTAGTGCAAATAGATGGTCAGTTGTGGGATATTTTCGTCTAAAACCAGTTTGGTTTTCTTGAATAAGATTGTTTTCTTCCAGATAACTATCAATCCTTTCCCAAACAGCTCATCAGTGTAATAGGCCTAGAGTTTTGTGGCTCTTTTAGGGGACATTTACCTATATATATATATATATATATATATATATATATATATATATATATATATATATATATATATATATTTATATATATGTTTAATTAGCACATCAGTCCATGTTTCAGATATATTTCCAGTTTCGAGTACACAATTAAAAAGCGTATAATAGATGGATATCATTGTTTGTTGCTGGACTTAAGATATTCATTGATTATTCCGTCTCCTCCGGCAGCTTTGTTAGTTTTCAGAGATTTTATTGCATTTATAATTTCAGATACTGTAATTTCGGCGTTAAGTAGGTAATTTGTTGGTTGGTTGCCCTGTATCATTAGTGTGTGTTTGGATATTGGGGACATCGTCACTCTGGATTATGAATTTATAAAATGTAAACATATCGTCAATTTGGATTTTACATTTTTCAGTTTTTGGGTCTTGGGACATTATAATTTTCCATTATGCTCTCGCGTCCGATTTCTGTACTCTTTCTATTTTGATTTGAAAATTTCTCTTATTTTCGCATATAGCTTTATTCATCATTGTTTTATACGTTTTGCATGACTGGATAACATTGTTAGCACTGTTAGCCGATTTTTTCAATCAATGTTCGTTTCTGTGGCGTGATATTATTTTCTCACTAGATGGCGTTCGCGGTTGAACCACGGGTGGTTAGTTTTGTGATTGGTGTTACTTGATCGGTTGTTCTTTATAGGTAATGTTCCAAAAGTGCTAATTGCAGCTTTTTCAAATAGCGAGGCTATGCCATCAACTACTTCATTGACGTCATATTTAAATGCACCGCCCATCTCTAGCTATGATCCAACTGCACTGTTCCAATGGTGGGATCGTTCCAATGGTGGGATCGATAAAAACCCATAAACTCTTTGCCTATCAATTTCCAGAATTCTATGCAGATAACATGTTGAATATTTTGAAACTAACTTGACTGGGTGTTGTTGCTGCCATAGGCAGCAACAGCTCCCAGTCAAATTGGTTCTAAAATATTCAACAGCATGTTAATTAAATAGTAAAGACATACAATTCGTACAACAGCGCTTAGTCAATCACCAATTAAACATTCGTGACGAACTTTTCTAAGTCATTCATGACATTATTGATTATGGCATCATCTTACACTGCACGTAGTTGATTATGACGTCATATGGTTGATGGATAAACTGAAAAGGAGCATTAAGATCGACCCACAGGAAGATCGGTACAGGGATTGAATGGATTGTCATAATCTCTTAATATGTTACAGATTCAGCGCTGCTTTTTCATTGCCTGCGTAATGATGATGCGACGTCCATCATACTAGCTTATAGTATTCCATAATAAATTATGTTCCTGATGAGAGTAACTAATGCTGCCAGAATTGCAATGATTTTGAACAATAATATTTCCAGTTTGAAAAATATTCTGCCTTCTCCCAATTTGTGTGCTATAGAATATAACCGGGTTCATCAAGGAAATCTGAATGATTTCTTAGTACGATCTAATCGGATACACTGAGATTAATGGATAGTAGATTTGTCGGCTTAATGTTGGAAATGTTCTTCTGAGACTGGTCTGTAAGTAAGTCTTCAAGTTCAATGATAGAAACACCTCATACATGTTCACTCGTGAGATAAAATTATTATTAAATCATCAATATAATAGAGATATTATAAAGATATCTGTGCGAGCGCCCAGTATATTGCAGTCGTACCAGGATCACGTGTGAATTGACTTGCAAGAACATTATCACCACTGTGCTATGTGGACATGAGTACAAAAACATGACAGAAAGCACTTGTGTATGAAGCATTCAAAGCTGAGTGAACTAAAAAGAAATTTTCGAGTTTGATATCTTCAACCTTATCAATCATATCACATGAACATAAAAGGCAGACAATGTATCATGGTTGTTGATATATATGTGCATTGCTCGATCTCAGCGACTGCATATTTGCACTTTCTAGCAAGTGCAGCATACAAAAATATGTTAGTCTGTTCTAGGAGATTGGTTCAACAACGGTGGCTATATCTTAAATGTTCTTGCTGAAGGATGTTCATCGAAAACCACAAACAGTTTACATCAATTCCATTCACAGAATGAACGTCAGTCACTAGGAGCAAATGAATAGTGTAAGCTCAGAAGTCAGTGTTAATAAGATTTGTTACTGAATTATTTTGGCTAAAGTACAGCAGCCAAGACATTTCCTACCAATGTTATTCATTCTTTCATTTATTGAGCGAAGTCCGCCTTTTTGAAAATGTCTGTGTCACGTGTTTGAACAACTTCGCAATCATCCTGCTAGTAAAGATTAATTAGGAGTTTGAGAATCAGGAATACTGGTGTTAATTGTATGAATATTTCACATGAGATGTGTTGTGGTCTTAGATACAGCCGTTACAGTTGCAGCAATATTATGAATAATGTAACGTCACAACAATTCACTAAGGCAATGGCTAAGTCAATGGCAGAATCTGATACCTATGTTTCCATCGATGATCCGATGCTGCAGCCAGTGCAACCCTATCTTCCAACAAATGACTTAACTCATTTTCATATCTGCCTAACTCTATCCCCAAACTAAAAATCACACATCCCCCCCCTCCTTGTTCTTCTAGGCGTAAAATTAGTACAGCCTACAGTCCACTATCTAAACCATTTTGGCAATTTTCTTTACATTTCTAACTAAGAAAGAGAAACAAGTGAAATTTACTTAGGGAAAGCAGCTCAGACATCTAATGATTGCCATACATAAACCCATTTGCAATTTTGTAAATTCATGGAATGACCAGTTGTCATCTGTCCACAGCTATATGTCATTAGTTAGGAAGCCATGTTTTAAGCCACTCAAAACCGACCACGTACATTCAGCACATATTCCTAGTAAATTGTCAAACATACCTGGTGGATTGGCAACCATACCTGGAAGATTGGCAAATACGTCAGGTCGATTGACAAACATACCTGCTAGATTGCCAAACCTGATTGGTAGATTGGAGCACATTCCTGGTAGATTGGCAAACATTCCTGGTAGATTGTCAAACATTCCTGCTAGATTGACATACATTCCTGCTAGACTGACAAGCATGTCCTGTCGATTGACGATCATTCTTGATAGATTGTTACCATGTCTTGTAGATTGTCAAACACGCCTGGTAGATTGTCAAACATTCCTGGTAGATTGTCAAACACTCCTGGTAGATTAGATACTACACATGGTTTCCATTCTATGTGCTTAATTTAAATCAGAAAGATTATTGGTCTCAGTACGTTTGTCCGTTAATTACAACACACTATTTCCTATCTGATAACCACTTTTGAATCCATTGAAGCCTTTCACCATCAATCCATCTCATCTATTCACCCATTTATATTTTCTACTTGCTTTTGTCAGGAGCCTTTGTGAAGTCTACTATATTATGTTAACTGAGTGGCAAATATCTAACAGGGAAGTTCCTTTGTCAAAAGTGTATGTAAATTTGTGATTGGTTTATACAAGAAAGGACCAGCGAACTATTAAATGATGCATGATAAGTTCATATAATAATAAAATATAAAATATATAATCACCAATAAAAACATAAATAAATCTGAGAAGTTAGAAAATGTATCTAAATACGATTTTGTTACTCTAATGGGTGGAGCCATTTTGCCTAAGTGGGGACGAATTAGTGACACCACTGGGCGTTTGCTCGCTGGTGTATGCAGATGAATGACCCTGGACACTAAAACTGTGTTTTGAAAACAGTTGGACTGAAACTCGCTGCTTTCACCGCACACATTGAGTTTCACTTACAATGTTAAAAAAATGATCAGCAGTACTGAAACATAAGCGAGATTATCGCCATATATCAGTGCGTATAACGAATATTATGACAGCACATTGGGTAACGCGATGGCGGACAAGCGGATGGATGGGGCGCTTGCTCGGTCATTTAGCGACAGCGTACTGCTCTGAGAGAGTACATTGACTGAGCTGTGGTTATTCGAGTGGCGCGGGCTGCCTGCCCGCCTGATACCACGTGCATACCGAGAGTATGGCAGTAGCGCAGGGCGGATTAAATATCTTCCGTTGAATATTCGGTTGATCGGTGGGTGATGGATATTGAGTTGGGGTGGGTACGTGCGCGGGTGGCTGGCTGGGTGGATAGGTGAATTGATGGATGGATGACGCCATGGAGTGAGTAGGAAGTGAGTGAGAGAGTAAGCTAAGGAGGGAGGGTGGAGGGCGGTAGCTATGGACGGATGGAGGCAGGGATGGATGGGCATACATACACGCCATCCCTCACTTCCCACCAACCCTATTCCACAATCAACATCCATCCATCCCTCCAATCATCCATCCATCCTCCCTCCCTTCATTAATCCATCCATCCAACCATCCACACATACATCCATCCATCCATCAGTTCATCCCATCCTCCATCCATCATCAACTCCCTCCATCCCTCACTAAATCCCTCACTCCACCCCGCCATCCACCCATCCCGTCATCCCTCCCTCACTCCTTAACTCCCTCAATCCATCCCTCCTTCCATAACTCCCTCGCTGACCCTCCCTCCGTCCCTCCCTCCCTCCTTTCATCTATCCATCAATCCATCCATCCATCCATCTATTCATACATTCATCCATTCCACCCTCTCTCCCTCCTTAACCCCCGCTATTCCTCCGCAACTCCCTCAGTCCGTCCATCCACCCAGTCATGCACGCACGCACTTTACGCATACACACACACACCACACACCAACCACGCATCATCCATCCATTCATTAATCCATCCATCAATTCCTCCGCCACCCTCCTTCTTTTCCTCCCTCCCTCCACCCATCCATCCTTCAATCAATCAATCAATCCATCCGTCCATGCATCCATCCATCCATCTATCCATTCACCACTCTCCTTACCTCCCTCCCTCCCTCCGCAACTCCCTCCCTCCACGCACGCACGCACGTCTCTGTCTTTCGCTCCCCCGCCCTCGATCCCTCCCTCCCTCCATCCATCCATCCATAGCTACCTCCCTCCCTATTTAAGTCCCTCCCTCCCTAGCTCACTCTCTCACTCACTCCCCACTCCCTCCATCCATCCCTTTATCCATCAATTCACCTATCAACCCAGCCAGCCACCCACGCACTAACCCTCCCCAATTCAATATCCATCACCCACCAATCAACCTAATATTCTACCGAAGATATTTAATCTGCCTTGCCGTACTGCCATACTCTTGGTCAATATCCAATATCCAGCTAAGTTCACTGAGCTCATCAGCCTCACACGTTGATGTCAGGTTAAGTCAAACAGCTACCACTACTAGAGTCGCATACAGTCTGTTTAAATTCTTTTCCCCAAATTCTCCTATTCATTTCCGTTTATTACTGGCGGTTGTATTTTGATTATTATATGAAGTTACCAGTCAAAAACGTTAGTTTTTTCCCTCTTCCTTTCCTACAATGGTTTGCGCTGACCGACAAATGCATAGCAACTACACGAGCAATTAAGCTTAGAAAGCACAATTCACCAATAAATATCAATCAGAAGTCAGCGTCTTCAAACACCCGAGGTGAAATCAAAATGCAATCATGAATACAGTGCATAAACATCTCTGACCAAATCATCTCAGTTCATTTCCTTGTTGTACTTGCTTTGTTCTGACTCTCGTTGTGTTGGATGGCATCTGATTGAAATCATGATGCACACGCAGAAGAGAAACACATTACAATCAAATATCTTAACTAGACATCCTCCTCCTTTTGTGGAAACACCGTGCAATCTTCTCTTAACATCTCATTAGTTGTTTTATTGCTGGAGGCAAGCTTCGTGATTTTCTGCTCAGTGATGAATGGAGAACTCTATATGTTTCTTGTAGCCTTATGGTATGACCATTGATACATAGCCCGTTTGCATTATTCTATTCCTAGCTAGTTAAAAGTTATAGTTATGTATCTGATAGCTAACCTCTCAAGAAGCCATCACGCAAAAATTACACAATAGAGGAATAGGGTATGTCAATCAAGCATATGACGCTGTACTCAATTCTGTCATATGTAAGCTGACAGCACAATGCATAGTGCCGTATCTAAATCTGTCATGAACATTGCCCACCAAGTGTATGAATTGCAAGAAGGATTTACTTTTTAATAAACATTCTCTTGAATATTTTGAAACCAATTTGACAGGGCATTGTTGATGCCATAGGCAGAAACAGCGCCCAATCAAATTAGCATTAAAATCATCAACAGTTTACATGCACAATTACATTGAAACTGGGATTCTGGAAATTCAGGATTCAAAGTACATAAATTGATTCCAACGCATACAAAGAGAACGAAGCATACATAGTTAGAAAGGTGCAAGGTTAGCTAGAAATGTGCAGGGTTTAGCTAGATATGTGTGGGGTTTAGCTAGAAATGTGATGGATATAGCTAGAAATGTGTGGGGTTTAGCTAGAGATGTGCGGGGTTTGGCAAGGAATGCGTGGTCTTGAGCTAGAAATCTATGGATCATAGCTAGAAATGTGCGGGCTTATCTAGAACCGTGCGGTATTAGCTAGAAATGTGCGGGTTTAGCTAGAAATGTGTGGGGTTAGCTAGAAATGTGTGGGCTTAGCTAGAAATATGTGTGCTTCACTAAAAATGTGCGAGCTATACCTAGAATGGTGCGGGCTTAGCTGGATATGTGTGGGGTTTAACTAGAAATGTGCAGGTTTAGCTAGAAATGTGCGGGTTTAGCTAGAAATGTGCGGGGATAACTAGAAATGTGTGTGGTTTAGCTAGAAATGTGCGGGGTTTAGCAAGAAATGTGCGGGTATAGATAGAAATGTGTGGGACTGAGCTAGAAATGTATCGACCATAGCTAGAAATATGCGGGCCATGGCTAGAAATGTTAGGCCTTAGCTAGTAATGTGCGGAATTAGGTAAAAATGTGTGGGCTTAGCTAGAAATGTGCCGGGTTGTCTAGATATGTGAGGGGCGTAGCTAGAAATGTATGGCCTTAGCCAGAAATGTGCCGGCTTAGCTAGAAATGTGTGTGGTTTAGCTAGAAATGTGTGTGGTTTAACTAGATATGTGCGGGGTTTAGCTAGAAATGTGTGAGTTTATCTAGAAATATGCGGACTTAGCTAGAAGTGTGTGGGGTTTAGCTAGAATTGTGCGGGGCTTAGCTAGAAATGCGCGGGGTATATATATGGGTGTGCCTGAGCTAGAAATGTATTGACCGTAGCTAGAAATGTATGGTCTTAGTTAGAAATGTGCGGGCTTAGCTAGAAATGTGTGTGTGGATTAGCTAGAAATATGCGGCCTATAGCTATAAATGTGCGGGCTTAGCTATAAATGTGTGGATTTAGTTAGAAATGTGCCAGCTATAGGGAGAAATGTGCGGGTTAGCTAGAAATGTGTGGGGTATAACTAGAAATGTGGGGTTTAGCTAGAAATGTGCGAGGTTTAGCTAGAAATGTGCGGGTATAGATATAAATGTGTGAGCCTGCGCTAGAAATGTATGGACCATAGCTAGAAATGTGCGGGCCATGACTAGAAATATGCAGGTCTAGGTGGAAATGTACGGACTTAGATAGAAATGTGCGGGCTTGGCTAGAACTGATTGTGGATTAGCTAGATATGTGCGGGATTGAGTTAAAAATGTGCGGGTTTAGCTAGAAATGTATGTGGTTTTAGATAGAAATGTGCGGGGTTTGGCTAGAAATATGTGGAGCCTAGCTAAAATGTGCGGGTTTGGCTAGAAAGGTGCGAACTATAGCTGGAACTGTGCACGCTTAGCTACAAATGTGCGAGCAATAGCTAGCAATCTGCCGGCTTAGCTAGAACTGTGCGGGATTAGCTAGAAATGTGCGGGTTTAGCTAGAAATGGATCCATGTATTAGCAAGAATAATATAATGTGACATCAATTCACTAATAAAATAATAGAGTCAATAGAGGAATCCCCATCCGTCAGTCGAATATATGACGTCATAATCAAATATACCATGCGTAGGCTGACGTCACAATTATATTCCGCCATGAATGGTGTATCTAAGTCCGTCAGGAACTCCTAATAATCTGTCATGTGTACGAATTGTATACGTAATAACCATTCTGTTGAATATTTTGTAACTAATTTGACTGGGAGCTGCTGCAGCAGGGCATATTTACTTACCTCTAGATAGTGTCGTTTCAGCCTGACATTTCCTTTCAATTCTAGCTAAGAAAATGAATAAATGGACTTTACGCAAGGGGAGCGTCTCAGACACATTCGCCAATGATTGCTATAAATCAAATTAATTGCATGCCGTTAACTCATGGAATGGCCAATTGTCAGATTCCGTTCGTTAGACGAAATACCGTCAATGTTTGTAAATTGTCGCCAAGAAGTCAATATACCATTAATGAGGAAGCCATGAAGGATTTTCTTTACGTAGACCAATGAAAGTCGACCGCGGTAATCTGGCGGACATGCTTGTGAGATTGGCACTCGTTCATAGACTGGGTTCGCACCGACACCAGATAGATTGGAGGGTCGCTTTGGTATTGTCTTATGTTTAGCCATTACATATGTTCGTGAGAAATTAAAGGACAGACAGACAGACAGACAGGCAGGCAGACAGGCAAGCAGGCAGGCAGGCAGGCAGGCAGGCAGGCAGGCAGGCAGGCAGGCAGGCAGGCAGGCAGGCAGACGATGTGTAAATTGGCGGGCAGTGTGCGGGAGGGGGAGGGAGGGTACAGTGGGCTGTCAGTTTGGTGGACTGGGGCACTGACGGACAAATGGATAGAGAGATAGTCAGATAGATAGAGGCTGAATGCCCAGAGTAATTGAAATAAATGTGATTGACGGCGTCTTGTTAGTTTAATCAGGCGTGTGTAACTATTCGAATCACCATCTCAGGATGGAACAACCATGGTATCTGGAAGCTCGTGGTTAGTACAAAATGTCAAAACTAATTTTCTTAAACACCGGCATCTGAAGGAAACAACACTCAGTAATCAGAATATAAAATGTTTTTATTTAGCGATCATGTATGAATTAAATCAATGCTGATCCCAATGACAATGATGTGGAGCGCGGATGCTGCATGCTGAAAGGTGGTGGACGATTGAATAATGATGATGATCAGTAGCAGCAGCCTCCGACGCCAACACGTTTGCCGGATGAATGTTTGAAATGTTCTCCTGACATGGATTGATAAGCAATCATTCAAGTTCGAAGATAGAGACATCCATATCATTCAGCCGCATCCATTGTTATGAAACGGATCACGATTCTCCCTGCTTCTAACCCGCTATAATTAGTGAGTTATATCTCATATCACGCCCTGATGGGATCAGGTGGGAACATGGTGAATCATGACCAGTTTGATAACAATGGGGAGGGAGGCCGCTGAAATATATGGATGTCTGAAAACGACACCTGTACAGTAGTTATTGTTTTAAAAGTGGGCCAAAATACACTTTTTGAGAGGTTTATGTAAGCGGTTGGAATGTTCATGAATATCAGTACCAAGCCTTGCCATAAGAATCAAAATTCCCATTTCACCAACTTCACATGTGAGATAAAATCTATTAAATTCTCAATATGATATAAATATATGTGAATGTGGACCACGAACGCCTTGACAAGAATATTCTCATCATTCTGAAATGTAGACAGCAATAAACCTGACGGAAAGGAATAATGAATGAAGTGTTCTAAATCTGAGTGAAATAAATAGAATTGTGAATTTGACACCAAATGCTCCAAATGATACTATCAATCAGACACCGTGATCGAGGGGGAACCATCATAAAATGAAGCCATATATGATATCTGCCGTGATTGTTAATAGACGTGTGCTTCGTTCAATCACGCTGACGGCGTATTTTCCGTTTTCTAATAAGTGTTTCAGACGAATACTGGTATTTTATAGCATCTGGAATGGGCACTGGTGTTAATGTTTTAAATACTGTTGCTGAAGATTCTTGATGACTAAGGGACCAAGATCATGTTAAGAATAATCACCAGTGAGCAGGAAAATGGAAATGAACAATGCAAGCTCAAACAGCAGTGTTTATTATTATTATTACTGACTTCGAACACCTTTCTATAAATTTGTGAAATAATTAGAGCTAAAATTCAACGTTTAAGACTTTGGACGTATTGTTTCGATATTCATTCCTGAAAAGATAGTCGTCTATTGGCTGAAGTCGATATAAAAACAAAGCTCTTCTATCGTGATTGAATCAAGGTAGCCATTATACTTCTGGCAAGGAATGCATTAAAGCTTGCCAAAGTAAGACTTGTGTTAATATTTGGATTATTTTATCTAGAATGTGTTGCAGGTTTATTAATGCTATAGAGTTCATCACTGGTGCCCCCACATGTTTGGCATTTCCCATCATACAGTCTATACATCAATATCAATTAGCCTTAGTACTGCTTTAAATCACCCCAATCTGGCAACCCTGACCTCACATATCATCCGGATAATAGCTGTGGCGACCTCATATTTGATCTGGAGCTCGCGTCTTTGTAGCAGAAACATATAAGACATTTAATCATGTGTGTACATTAACCTAACATCATAAAGCAAGCCACGTCCATTCCTCCGAGGCAGATAATAATGAACAGACAATAACATGGTTGCCGCGACTTTGTCAGACCATATTTCTTTCTTAAATGGGTTATTAAAAGCATGATATATTCATGGGGAATAGAAATAGCAATCGTATGTAACACAAATATCGATATCTCGGATTGTCATATTTACAAGCGACGAGATCATTGTGAAATGTTGGATTGTCAAGAGGCAGCCAAGTCATTGCAATAAAACATGTTTATTTGACTTCATCATATTTGATTCTATTAAATTTGTTTCATTAGATGTCTTCATGTATCAACTAGTATAGGTTAGTCATGTCTGTGGTATATCATCAAATACCCACATCTCCTGACCTATAAATCATTTCTGGCTACGGAAAACATGTTATACTTTTATTTTCTTTTGTATTATCTAGGCCATTGACCATTTAATTGACAGGCCGGCCAAAATAGTATCAGCAGTTGTAAAATGCCTAGGCTCAAGACAACAGATACATATCTTTGTAAATTTCAGTAGCACATTTAGAAGAATTGTCTTCTCCTGGCAATGCCCATTAAAGGGTTAATTGATATAGGTAGCATCTTTGTTGTGCTGTTGATACAAGAGTGGATCCTACCAGTTTACAGTTATGCTTGATCTGGCAGCTCATCTCATCAGGAAAATGTGTGGTATTATTTTCTTATATCTGGATTAATCAAGCCGGCAAGTGCGTGTTAGAAAATTTTTGCTACCATGTTATGTTATGCTATGTTATGTTATGTCGTGAGCAACAGCTTCTAACACCGATTAATGGTAAACACAATAGATTATTCAAGGATCACATACAGTTGCGCGTGACTGGAGACATAATCCAGAGATTATTGATGTATTGATGAAAGTTTTGTTGTTTGCTCTAACGAATTCCACTTGATGTATTTTGTGGAATCTGTGTTCTGGAATCGCGAGAGAAGCTTATATTGCAGATAGTGGGTTTCCTTGACGCCAATGCATGGCTTCTGGTGCTAACACATTATACAAGTAAAACAATATGTACTTTGACATTTCGGATCACCTCAATTATTCGATTTTTAAATAATTGAATTCTTGGATGGCAAATGACCGATTTTCTTGCTGGAATTAGTTAACCAGTGCGGGTCATGCACCTATATGAGCACAGCCATTGTTTCATCTTGATGATGGGATTGGTAGATTGGTGTAACCCTATGTTCTTAGAAGCTTAGTAAATGGCGTCTAGAACTTAATTTCTGTAAATTTGTATATATGTGTGTATATATACGCGTGCGTGTGTGCGTGCGTGCGTGCGGGTGGGTGGGCCAAAATGATGTGTCATGGAATCAAATACTTCTTACAATAATGATCTGCCCATTTCCACCACCACCACCCACCCCACCCCACTCGCAGAACAAGATTAGCGTGAATATATTGCATAGGGCTATTTTATTGCTTTATCAAAATATTAATTTTCCGTCAAGTGTACGAATTATATGTCTTTGATGGATCTAGAATTTAATAAACATTCTGCTGCCAGCATAAGCACACAATCAAATTAGTTTCAACATATTCAACAGGTTATCTGTATAGTTTCCCTTGAAATTGGGATTCTGGAAATCATGTTCCGAAGTATATAAATTGTATTCCAATACACGTAAATAGTGGGTGGAGCTTTGCTATAAATGGGCGGGGCATAGCCAGAACTGGAACCCTTTATTTATTGACTTACTTTAACACAAACTCCGAATATGTTAAGAAACGCATTGCCAAATTCATTACTTTGGTGATGTAATATAATTTTCCTAAGTGCCTAATGTAATGAACTATCTAATAGTGTGCGCTAATCTTTTCAAGTAGATCCACATGGGGGTATGATTCTAAAATATGGCATGGCTTTTCTATTTATTAGTGCGTTGATATGGAAAATGTAATTTTCTTCAAGGATGATACCGAGAAATCACTGTATTTGCGGGAAGATTATTGATAAAAGCCTCTGCCATGCACAAATGGATCAGACCTTTAATAACTTCTTCAGCGAATTATGATGTGGCAAATACGTTGGCATTACTTGTTCATTATGACCTGTCCCCCTGAGCTGAAGCATTGCCGAAGTTATTACGGTAGGTTAATATAGCGGTGACCTCCATATTCGTGAGGATTAAAGGTTGAGGCTGCAACATGATTCAGTTCTTATCTGAATGGCACATTGTGACAAGGAGCGAGCTTGAAAAACACTGGCGACAAATGGATGAATACACTTTTAGTTAGACCCCACCCATTTCTAGCTAAGCTCCACCCATGCTTTATGCATGGTGGGAACGATTTATATACTTTGAATCCTGATTTCCTAGTACCACAATTTCATGGAAATTATACAGCTAACTTGTTAGATATGTTAAAAATAATTCTGACTGGGAGTATTGGTGCCCATAACAGCAACAGCGGCCGGTAAAATTAGTTTCAAAATATTCAAAAGAATGCTTATTAAATAATAAAGACATACATTCTTACAACTGACGGATAATTCCAGGTTCATGATGGAACATTGTCTGTCAATTATGGTTGTGACGCCACCATATATGTGACGTAATTGAGTATGAGGTCAATACGTGAGTGACAGATTTGATACATCCATTGGGATTAATATGGTCACATAATGTGAGCAGGTAGATAGATTCTAGATTAGCATATTTTATCTTTCATATGACTGAAAGCAATATACGTATTCAAAACCTTTTTGTCATAATAGCTATGCCATCGAATATTCTAAGTATTGCAGGTTAACCTTCGAAATTACCAATACGTAAGGTTAAAAGGTCATCAAGTAGTTTAAATCTCTTACTTAAATAGATTTTGCTTAATATATGTTTCAATTTATGACAATCTGAGAATGTTTTTTTAAATATGGTCTACGTGAAATGTATGTATTGCACATAGAAGGCAGCTGCTCATTCGAGGTGCCTGGTGCTTTGGTTATTTGAGATTTCGTTGCATAATTTAGCTGTGGAGCATATTAATGATGCGTCGTGTGTATGTTGACTATGTGCCTTGGTCGATTACGTTCTGTGTCAGCCCAATAAACTGTTCATTCGCTGTCCATGCATGTATGAGTTTTAAAACCAGTAGATAAATAGTGAGGGTTGGCATAGTGGCGAATTTGCAATTTCAGCCCATGGGCCATAGTTCTGTGATTAGATGACAGCGAACTATTTGGAAAAGATATACGCCGCTCACAGGAAAAGAATCCCAATTAAAAGACTTAAAAGAAACATATGTACAAGTACTCAATGGTATGTCATCCATTCCATTTTATCAGAGCAATAGATCATAGATTTGTCAATTAGCGTTGCATCAAGTACCCCCCCCCCCCCATTGTCTCTCCATCCAATTACAATTTGTATAGAATTCAAACTCCCTTTGATAATAGAACTATGACTTTGCAAAAGTAAAATTGCTTCGTCGGATTCATTTCACGGGCAGGTGGGGATTATGATCAGTATCAAATGTAGTCATCAAAGCTAGTGTCATCAACCTGACGTGACTGCCATACATGAGTCAATGTCTGTTCAGAGAAGATAGAGACAGTCATTTATATGTTGACTATGAAAGAGGATATAAATAGCAACTAGAACTAGGGATGATTGAGTTTATACAGTCTAAATTAGATAATCTATTTTGTGACCTTTCAATTATTATGCTTGCATAAGTGGAAACACTCCGACACTTATAGACACGATGCAACAAGTCCTTACAGGATAGCAAGTTCGACAAGGTATCGTTTTGCCGCAGGCAGCGTCGTCAGAAATGTCAAACATTTGACAGACTGACAGACAAACCAACAAACTGACTTATACAAGCTACAAAACATGTCACGTAGAATATTTAATCCTTTGAACTCGGCAAGCAGAATTTGAATATAAATCATTTATGATTTAATGAATAATCTGTCCACGTTCAAATGGTTAAAGTTAATGGATGAATCCATTTATAGCCATTACCATCACTATTTAACTACACTTTGTCCATGTTGAGAACGATCGAACCCTGAATTCCCAGCATCCCATTATCAAGGCAACTATACAGGTAAGCTGTTGAATATTTTGAAACTAATTTGAGGGTGTGCTGCTGCCTATGGTAGCTACTGCGCCCACCCAGTCAAATTCGTTTTAAAATATTCAATAGAATGTTTAATAAATTGTAAAGACATACAATTCGTACACATGACCCACATTTAAAAGTTCATGGCGGACATAGCTCCGGCATTCATTAAGCATTTTCATTATGACGTCAGTCTACATGTGACGTAATTTATTATGACGTCATATAAGTGAATCAGAGATTGGATTCATCCATTGTGCTTGCATACTGTCGCGAGTGTGAATAGTTGGTGTCCGGTCCATGGTATCATGGGGTGATGCCACTATACAACGGGCAACAGAGGGGTCAATTTCTGACTATGCCCGCACAGTTTTAGATAAGCTCCACCAACTATGTATATGTGTTGTATATTTTGAACATAATTGGATTGGCAAACATTGCAGGCAGAAATGTGCTCAAATCCAATTATGGTCAAAGCATTCAACAGAATCTTACAAAAAAGTCTTACATCGTGTTCCAAAGTGTGTACTAACTAACATGTTATTGTTTTTTGTTTTGGAAACATGTTCCCAACCATATACACCTTGTATCAGTTGACCTCTCAGCTTGTATTGGTCAGTTCCATCTTTCTCGCTGCTCAGAACTATAAGTGACTTGGAACTGAAATGGTCAGTGTGTTATTAACCAAGGATAAAAGAGATGGAAAGCATTTAAGATTATAAGGTGATTGTATTGTGGCCAGGTAAAAGCAACCGACTCTTTATCATATAGTATATTTATTATACGCGGAGGAGTGAACATTTCGTCTAAGGTTAAAGCAAGTACTGAAAACATTTGGAGATATGCAGCGATCACGCTTTGTAAAGAAATTGATGAACATACTCTTTAACTAAGATGTTTTTCATCTGCTATCTCATTAACATGATAAATGGTATTCATTTTCAGAAAGGTAGCGGTAAACTTTGTCGCTGTGACGGTAGGAAATTGAATCAATTGCATTGACAATATGGAAACCAGCTTTCCCTCAATCACACCAAATTGACATTAGCATGTGACTGTGTAAGAGTGAAGGAGTGCATTAAGCGAAGTGCTAATCAATTAAGCATGACGTGAGAGATCGAAGGTATGCATACGCTATTGAGGTGGTAATGTCAGAAACCAATGACTGGCAATTCTAACTTACGGCAGATTTTATTCTAGGCTCAGGTTAGGTAGTCACAAAGATCTAGATCTTAATTTCAAGTATGGGAAAAGAAACATATGTACAATGTGATATGTCATTATAAGTGTGTTTCTGTGAATATTCATTTTCCTGTAGCGGGATATTGGTTTTGTTTCTGTGTAAAAATCCGTTTGTCATAATTACATCGAGTTATTAGTTTGGGCTATACCGATCCATTTGCCATTTTAAAACTTATAATAAGTTAGAGAATGATGAAACAATACCAAAATTCTACAAACAGAAACATCACACAATCTTTCACATTATGTTTAATTTATTAGACCGTTTCGCAATGTGCACCAAACCGATTTGCATGACAAACAGCTGTATGCAGAATCAATGTGTCACGAGAAGCGACTAAAGCACGGCTCATATAAATTTGAAGTACGAAGTTGCTGCAATAGAATGATGATACATACATCAGTTTTCATTTTAATGCGATACAAGTAATGTCTATTTAGTAAAACAGTAAGAGCATCGCTTCTTTTACTAGAGAATACTCTTGTCTATTTCCGTTTCTATTCTGTAAACGAATTCTGGAACGAATTCTTGCGGATTTCCTGTCATTCAACTCTCATTAAGGAAGTCTTTTGGCAATTCATAGGCACTTTGGGTGTTCAAATACCAAGCATGCGATCAACTTGGTCATTATTCTCCATTGCCCCCAGTAGTAATTGGGGGTTCTGGACGTTATTGTTCTTCACAGCAGGAGGTCTTCGAGAACAATGGCGTCCAGCCGCTTAGAGCGTAGAACAATGGCGTCCAGTCGCCCAGGGGTAAAGAACAATGGCGTCCAGCGGCACACGTTTTCTAGGTTTTGATAACAATGGCGTCTATATTCACACGTTATTGAGAATCTGCAACACTGTGGAATGTTCTATTATTTTGAAGTAGTTAACCCTTAAAAGTTGTGTATTTTACGTTTTAACGTAGTGTTGGTGCGCCCCCCTCCGCGGTTATCTACCGTTGTAAGGTAAAAATAATAAGAGATGATGTTTGATAATGTAAAAAAAAGTGAGTTTAAGAGGTGGTCTGATAAGGGAGGTCGTAGGAGTATGAGGTTGAGGATGTATGAGGAATTACGGTAGGATATTGATGTATATTTAGAAAATAATTTGACTGTTTCGTCGCTAAGGTTAATTTATTAGTAAACTATTTTGTAGAATATTTATAGACTAATTTGCCTGTAAGCTGTTACTGTCTTATTAAGCAACAGCTACCAGACAGATTAGCAACAAAATATTAAAAATAATCTCGTATTAATGGTATGTACGGTTGGAATGGTAACCAAGACTTGGTGGTGATGGATTCATTGGATTGTATCATGGGTTAAAAAAGTTAACCCTTTCACCGATGAATATATATCTCATTTTCATCGATACCATACAGGAAAACTGTTGAATATTTTGAAATTAATTTGACGTTGTTAACGTTAATTTATTAGAAAACTATTTTTGTTGAATATTTTGAAGACGTATTGACTTTTAACCGTCATTACGCACAAATTGTTTTTTAAATACTTAATATTTCAATAACGTCAGTCGTTTTAGATGTTGTACGATGGTTAAAATGTGGTCATTATATCTCTGAGGGTTCCGTGTGTTTATAGAATTGTATGTCGAGCGTACTTATGCTAAAAAGATTTTTGTTGCGTATGATTTAACCATACGTCTTGAATAGCCATGGGATCGGTCCTTAATTGAGATACAAACATACCACGTGTTAATAACGAAAGAATGTTAAAGCACCAAGATCAATCTTTAATCGAGATACAAACATATCACGTGTTAAGGAATACTATAAGAATGTACCACCCGTCTCATTCTAAGCACGGGATATTACAATGTCCTCGCGGAGTTTTTAAAAAATCGATAATAAAGCATGCACCCGCTCACCGGCTATTGATGTTTACCGACGCGTAAAGATTTGGCAATTAAGAGCAACATTACAAGCGTAGTAGCATAATCATAGATGTTCATTTACTACAAATATAAATATATCCTTTTGGCTACAGAGCAGTGATACGTTATAACAATGTTTTTTACTATATAATTCAGTCCTGCCCTAAGCGACCACCTCTAGTTACGTCATTACATGTGTGCTAGTGACTTTCTTAACCCTTTTAAACCTCGAATTTCTTCAAGAAAATGTCCATCTTCTTCATATTCATATTTGTGGTACAAGAGAAGACTATTTTTGAAAGTTTATCATCGGAATGACTGGCACTGTAGGCTATCCATTTGTCTAGACATTGCACCAGCAAACACCCCCCACCAACCACCATCATCATCACCAACACCCACCAACACCACCACCAGCATCAACACTACGACCTACACCCAACACCATGCATTAACCGCACCACCACCACTCACGCACCTGCCAACCCATAGCGAATTTCTTCATATTCATACTTGCATCCTTAGAGAAGGCTATTTTTGAAAATTTATCACCGGAATGACTGACTCTGACAGCTATCCATTTGTCTAGACATTGGGGTCGGAATGTGTGAGAGCGCTGTGTTTGAAAAAAATAGCATATAGGTTGGAGAGGGTATGTCAATGAGGATTTAATAAAGGTCTCGCTCGTATGCACATGTACTAATATGCGATACTGCTAGTTATACATTGTACCCTTGTGCGTGCGTGCATGCCCCTGTGCGCCCTTGTGCCAGAAGACTATTTTGAAAAGTTATCATCGGAATGACTGGCTCTGCTGGCTATCCATTTGTCTAGACATTGCGACAGCAAACACCACCCACCAACCAGCTACCACCTCCCACCTCCACCCCCATCATCATCAACAACAAACACCACCATCACGACGAGCATCAACACCACCACCTTCAACACCACTGCCACTAGCACCACCACCGCCAGTACCGACATCCACCACCAACCACTAGGCACCACCACCACCACCGCATGTTGTGGATTGCGACCTCTTATTGTGGATTGCGGTTGCATGTTGAGGATTTGCGGGCACATGTTGCGGATTACGGGCACATGATGCGGATTTGCGGGCGCATGTTGCAGATGGCAACAAGTATATGTACATGCCTGAACACGCATACACGCCAAAATGTATGCATACATGTGCGAACGCATGCGGTCCGCATGTTGTGAATTTGTGGGCGTATGTTGCGGATTGCGGGCGCATGATGCGGATTGCGCGCATGATGCAGATTTGCGGGCGCGTGTTGCGGATGGCAACAAGTATATGTACATGCCTGAACATGCATACACGCCAAAATGTATACGTACATGTGCGAACGCATGCGGTCCGCATGTTGTGAATTTGCGGGCGTATGTTGCGGATTGCGGGCGCATGATGCGGATTGTGCGCATGATGCAGATTTGCGGGCACGTGTTGCGGATGGCAACAAGTATATGTACATGCCTGAACATGCCAAAATGTATACGTACATGTGCAAATGCATGCGGTCCGCGTGTTGTGAATTTGCGGGCATATGTTGCGGATTGCGGGTGCATGATGCGGATTTGCTGGCGTATGTTGCGGATTGCGGGCGCATGATGCGGATTTGCGGGCGTATGTTGCAGATTTGCGGGCGCATGATGCGGATTTGCGGGTGCGTGTTGCGGATGGCACCAAGTGTATTACATATTGCGGATTTGCGGCCGCAGTACATATAATCCTATAAATGGTACAAATTCAATCCCTTTTCTCATTCCAGTTTAAACATCGCAAAGTGGTTGGACGTGTAACTGCAGAGTAGTTAGGCAGTCAGATTTCTTTGAAGAACCTTGTAACTTGAATACTTGCTAGATTTATCCTATAATCAATATGCCAAGACATAAATGTTTTGAATATCGTTCAACTTTTAATAGGTCAAATGACCTGAAGCGGCATAAGATCCGATTCCATAACGATGAAGATAGCAAAAATCTAGACAGTGAAGATGAAGAAATAACAGCGATGAAGAGTGAAGATGAAGAGCCAGCGGAGTTGGAGAGTGAAGACAGTGATGACTCAGTGGAGTCTGAGAGTGAAGATGAAGGTGAAGATGAAAAAGAAGTCATAGGCAATGAGGAACTATTTACCATATTCCAAAATATTAAGCAGGTCTTAGACACTGAACTATCAGGTTTAGAAGATGAGGATGGTGAAGTGAACACAGACCCAAATGGTGTAGGCAATGTGCCTATTTCCGTATATGCTGATGCTTTAGTTACAAAGTGTATAGACATAATGTTCCAGTCGAGAAGATTACAGAACTCTACGCTCATTAAAATAATTCGTCAGGAAATTAAAGAGTTTATTGACGAGGGCTACGCATACGATGAAGCACTCTTCTCAGCTTTTCGAAAAAGAGAGTTTCTGATCAAGAGGTACATAAGGAACCATCTAGATGCTGATAATGATGATGATTCTGATGGTGATGGATCTGATCCATAAGGAATCAGTCATCGATAAAATGGATCTCCAGAACATTGACTATTTGTTTATGCTACAGCAACTATATGTTTTATCATATGTAATATTTACTTCAATGTAAAAATATGGATACAAATAAAACATTGGTTCTTTATGCGCGTGTTGATTTGATGATTGTAGCTTCCCAGCCAGGTGCCCCAACATCCCTCAATATACAAATCGGAGTGCTGATACTGTTGGTGGTGGTGGCGGTGGGGTTGGCGGTTGGTGGAAATAGGTGTTGTGGTGGATGATGGTGGTGGGGTTAATAATTGGTGGTGGGTGTTGGTGCTTAGTGGGTGGTGGTGGTGGTGGTGATAGAGGGATGGTGATGGTGGTGATGGTGGTGGTGGTGGTGGTGGTGGTGTTGGTGGTGGTGATGATGGTCGGTATTGGTAGTAGGTGGTTGCGGCCACAATGTCTAGACAATGGTTAGCCAACTATATTATTTTTGTTGTCGGGTTCTCATTGACTAGGTACTCATAATGCATTAATACTGTGTGTACCTGGACATGGTAATTTTTCCTAGTTTTATTACCTTTAACTGGCTGACTGGTGAGGTGTTTCAGACATTCCAGGGATCTACTTCGTAGCAAAATATTTTGGAAACGATTTGAGCAAAAATTGATGCAGACAGTCAAATTATTTTCTAAATATTCACTAAATATCATGGAAATGATTTGATAGAAAGTTGTTGCTAACACCGCAGTCAAATTATTTTCAAAATATTCGTACAACTCGCATTGCCGGCCTTGTAAACAAGTATGCTAGTATACCTCATCCCTCGTGCCAGGCAGCACCGTGCTAGCATACCTCATCCCTCCTCCTCCTCACTCGTTCGACTTCAATTATGCGACCACCTCTACACTCGTTTTTTCAAACCTAAATCATGGCGCATTGGTAGTTTAAGCGAATAGTTTCGATACTAATTTGGCATAGGAAGCTACAATTCGCACTAGCGCCTTCGTGTGCCCAAACTCTTAAAAAAGTGCTGTTCAATGCGACAATTTGACATGGGAAGCCACAATTCTGCTTAGTTTCAAAATACTTTTTTACTACAACCACGAGGGACCGCATCGACCACCTAATTAATATGTTAAACGATACAAGGGTGCTCGTCATTTTTCGTCAACGATGATGATGATGGACATTGTTCCCACCATGTTTATAACAATTTTTAAAATTTAATAATTAAATGACTGTCGCTTTAAAGACCACTCCTTAAATACGAGATGCATGATTATTATTTATATAATATTATGCATACAACATCGCTTGGTTTAGCTATATCTTACCTGCATAGAGATGTACTTTGCTCTCTTTTAAAAAAAAATTAAATGACTGGTAGGAAGGCACTTAGTTTCATGTTTGAGGGTTTTAGATGAAGGTTAACATGCTTGCATACAAATTGAAGGATTAAAAGCGAATCATAGATGCTTTATGGACAATAACGAGGTGGTCAGAGAAAACGTATTTCCCTGGATACTTTTTTAACACGCACAGATTTTTATGCGCGTAAACCATTTAACAGTCTGATCCATCGCGTCTAGCCCGTGAACATATCCAAGATTTTCGCCTGCATGTATGTGTCATTATATGGAGGCCAGTACGTGACTGTTTTTGATAGGACGATAGTCATCTCACGCGATATTCCTCACATTTTTTTTTGTAGTAGAACGATGTAGTATAAATGTAAATGTTAATGTACATTTGGCTAAAATGTGTTGTAGATTTGTGGGCGCGTGTTGCGGACGGCAACAAGTATATGCACATGCCTGAACACGCATACATGCCAAAATGCATGCGTACATGTGCGGCCGCATGCGGGCGCGTGTTGCGGATTTGCGGGCTCGTGTTATGGATGTTGACTTGTTAACTTGTTGCGGATGGCAACAAGTATATGCACATACCTGAACACGCATACACGCCAAAATGCGTGCGTACATGTGCGGCCGCATGCGCGCCGTGTGTTGCGGATTTGTGGGCATATGTTGCGGATTTGCGGGCGCATGATGCGGATTTGTGGCCGCAGCACATATCTTCCTATAAACGGTACAAATTCAATCCATTTTCTCATTCCAGTTTAAACATTGCAAATTGGTTGGATGTGTAACTGCAGAGTAGTTAGGTAGCCTTAGGCAGCCAGATTTCATCTCACGTGATATTCCTTACATTTTTTTGTAGTAGAGCGATATGGCATAAATGTAAATGTTAATGTACATTTGGCTAAAATGGCTAGCAGTACAAACTTTGACGGATCAGACACTGGGTATGTGCGATGTCGTTGGTGTTCCATCGACATCCGCGACACCATATGCCGACGGTCAAAACACGAGCGGGTCTGTAGGCATATGATCAAGAAAACAGAACCTAAAGAGATGGTGTACACCTGCAAGGAGTGCTATTGTCTATTACCAATCAAGCAGTATCCGCATGGGTGTCCTGTAATCGGTGATACTCCGACTGATATACAAAAAGCAAACATGACGCAGTTTGTTAGCAAACTGACAACCACGCCTGTGTGGATCTGCGAAGACTGAGACCTATCTCAAAACACGGCCCTTTTCAGGGCCCACAAATCATTTGAAAGAGAACTCTTTATCTGTTCAAAAAAATAAAATAATGTAATAAAGTTTTTGCACACAACAACCCGCTTCACACATGCATACGCAAGCACACATTCTGATCCGCCAAAAGTGGTCAATGGACGCCACTGTTCTAAATGGCCATCTGTACGCTATTGTTCGTGGTCGATTAATGCATTGCCATCGACTAGGAATGCATTTTGTTCATATTTTTGAAAATTTTATAATTAAATGACTGCCATTTTAAAGACATAAATACGATAGATAACACTATCTATATAATAGCATAGGAAAAATTACTGTGTACGTGTCTGATTTTTGAAAATTAAATTACTGGGGAACACATTTTGCTCATATTTTTGAAATTTTAATAATTGAATGACTTTCACTTTAAAGAATCGCCTTAAATATGTAAGCTAAAATTATATATATATATATATATATATATATATATATATATATATATATATATATATATATAACGTAAATCACTATAACCCGTGTAACGCAACGCTCTGATTTTTTTGAAAATTAATTGACTGGTAGTTTGTTCATATTTAAAAAAAATTTAATAATTAAATGATTGACGCTTTAAAGACATAAATATGGTAGATAAAACTATCTATATAATATTACACAA
This sequence comes from Chaetoderma sp. LZ-2023a, assembly GCA_034401795.1. Taxonomy (NCBI): domain Eukaryota; kingdom Metazoa; phylum Mollusca; class Caudofoveata; order Chaetodermatida; family Chaetodermatidae; genus Chaetoderma; species Chaetoderma sp. LZ-2023a. Next base: position 24,168,661 of record CM067362.1, on the reverse strand, counting down.
CATCGATCGTCGACGATGACCATTTCCATAACAATTTTGTAAATTTTTTTTTTTTTATGACTGCCATTTTTTAAATGACTTAAACCAAGGAGGAGGTTAATGGTGACTAAACCAGCAGCGGCTTACAATCAATTATTTTCAAAATATTCATACAGAGATATCGCGCAAGACGTTGCCTCGGCGAATACGCTAGCATACGTCAGCCATCCTCCTCATCCCTCGTGACACCTCTACGAGCGACCACCTTTATGCATTTTCTTAAAGGACCATGAGGCGAATAAAGGCACGCTCATGCGCGGAGAACAATGCCGAGCAGAGGGTGGCTGAGATAGCATTCCTCCCTCCTCCTTCGACCTCCGTTATCAGACCACCTCTCTCTTACCTAACATCGCCTAATAAGAAATTAAAATTTACACAGTCAAATCGTTTTCAAAATATTCAGCAACCAAACAATTTATTCGGCAACCAATCAAAATATTCAGCAACTGATTATCATAATATTCAGCAACCAATTATCAAAATATTCAGCTACCACTCAAATTATCAAAATATTCCGTGAGGGTATGCGCAGTACGTGCGTGTGTTGTTGCATCAGGTGCGTGCGTGTGTGTGGGTACGTATGCGAAAAAACGTAGGACACCCCTGATGATGGATCAGTAACAGATTTCAATGATACAGAAGCATTCAACCACATATTCCACCATGAGTTACGCCTTTCATCGTGGTACATACCAACGCCATTATTAGTTCGCGAGGAAACAGGCATAGACAAAATCTAACATCACATGACCTTAAAGCGAATGAAGCGGCCATGTTTAATGGTAATATGAGTAATGCACGAACACGCCATAAATATGCATAAAGCACTCGAGCACCAAAACGTGATATTCTAATAATTGCCCAAGGCTAAGAACTAGGTAACGATACGATAGTGTATCCAGAGCACACACCTGTACGCATTCGCAACTACAAAGTGAAATCTCCTAGCGAGTAGGTGATAATTCAATAGTAATTTTGAATATTTCTAAAAGAAAACACGTAGTACGAGACATGAGGGACTAACACGTTCATTCATTATTAACACGTGGTATGTTTGTATCCCGATTCAAGACTGATCTTCGGCTATTCAAGACGTATGGATAAATCATGCGCAACAAATAATCTTTTTAGCATAAGTACGCTCGACTTACAATTTTATAAACACACGGAACCCTCAGAGATATAATGACCACATTTTAACCATCGTACAACATCTAAAACGACTGGCGTTATTGCAATATTAAGTATTTAAAAAACAATTTGTGCGTAATGACGGTTAAAAGTCAATACGTCTTCCAAATATTCAACAAAAATAGTTTACTAATAAATTAACGTTAACAACGTCAAATTAATTTCAAAATATTCAACAGTTTTCCTGTATGGTATCGATGAAAATGAGATATGGGGAATTCATCGGTGAAAGGGTTAACTTTTTTAACCCAGGATACAATCCTATGAATCCATCACCACCAATTCTTGGTAACCATTCCAACCGAACACTACATACCATTAATACAAGATTATTTTTAATACTTTGTTGCTAATCTGTCTGGTTGCTGTTGCTTAATAAGACAGTAACAGCTTACAGCCAAATTAGTCTCTAAATATTCTACAAAATAGTTTACTAATAAATTAACGTTAGCGACGAAACAGTCAAATTATTTTAAAAACTTACATCAATATCCTACCGTAATTCCTCATACATCCTCAACCTCATACTCCTACGACCTCCCTTATCAGACCACCCCTTAAACTCAATTTTTTTTACATTATCAAACATCATCTCTTATTATTTTTACCTTACAATGGTAGATAACCACGGAGGGGGGGGGGGGGCGGCGCGCCACCACTAAGTTAAAACGTAAAATACACAACTTTTAAGGGTTAACTACTTCAAAATAATAGAACATTCCACAGTGTTGCAGATTCTCAATAACGTGTGAATATAGACACCATTGTTATCAAAACCTAGAAAACGTGTGCCGCTGGACGCCATTGTTCTTTACCCCTGGGCGCCTGGACGCCATTGTTCTTTTCGCTGGGCGGCTGGACGCCATTGTTCTACACTCTAGGCGGCTGGACGCCATTGATCTCGAAGACCTCCTGCTGTGAAGAACAATAACGTCCAGAACCCCCCATTACTACTGCCCCTCCCCCACCCCCACCCCCTCAGTTATCATGCTATAATAAAGTAACATCGCCATTATGAAACCGATTGCCGAGGAAAAGAAATTAATATGTATGCACGGAAACGTATCCATGAATGAAGAGCTTGGGCCGCCCACGGGGAATTAAATCAGATATTGACAGACGTTAACCATGATCAGGACATATAGGCGCCGGGATGGGCTAATGGGTGCAGAACTTGAGGAAATGCTCTGCAGTATCTTCAGTAACAGGTCTGTCAATCACCGCTGTTACGTAATGAGCACGCATCATGAGCATGCATCACTTAACAATATAAAGGGAACGGAATGGCATAAGATGAGAATTCACGTCATCCATAAATAACCTTCTCCAAAAATCTCATGAGTGTATTCAGATGTTTCCGGTTAATTTACACGCTCTACTGACACACTTTAAATTCGGACATATGAGCACATCAATCTGAAGTATGACAAATAATGTTTTTCCTTTTGCTGGCAATGCTGCCTCTACTGTCAATTTAATGTAAATACAGTCTGTCTGTCTGTCTGTCTGTCTGTCTGTCTGCCTGCCTGTATGCCTTCCTGTTAAAAAAATTTATAATCGTAAATATCACCATTGTTTATTCTGTCTAGCTGGTAGAACGAAGACGAATGCACATTCCTTAGGCCAACGGAACCATGCTTTCTGAGAATCTTGAAGCGTCTGGTAAATATTAGTACATAAAGCAAGTGCAACCATTTAGAGGCCAGTGAGGGCCAAATGCTAGCATAGAAAGAATATGTGATAATGTGCAGATATTAACTGTTGTGTACAGGTATTTATTGCCTTTATGTCTCACAGCCAATCACTAGCTCTCTTCCATGGGGCCATAAACAGACGAGCAGACGATCTGTCCACTTTACGGGTGCACTCTAAGCTCTAAAGCCGACTTGGAAATTGTTGTCATGTATATGGTGATAGAGACTTATTTGGAAAACATCCTGTATTGATTAATTATTGCCACCATTGGCGACATTTCTGATCGTGGTTACCGGAGGTTTTTCTGGCTTTAAAACAATCTTACCCCAGATTGCATTTGATACAAAAATGTACGCATCGCGTTAGATGTTGTGCTTATCGAATCTCCATGGCACAAGTGACTAGATTATTTCAAATAGTCCCATGTCCAGGCAATATTAGTCTTTCTAATCTACACATGCTTACAGAAGACATCCAAAAGTGAGCTTTGTGTAACGAAAATCCGTTCGTTCGCATGCGGCAGTGTGGCATTTTCGCCAGGTACACAGGATAAAGATGTGTCCTTGGTACGGGTAATATTGGCCGCGGGCACGGAAGTCATCCACCTGAACGATGCTGACCAAGATGCGTGACAATGCTTCATCCGTTACACATAATTTAGCATATTGTGTCCTCGTGAGTGTATGGGTAGTCACGTATCTACGATAATTGCTAAATCTATAGGCTCTACAGTGTGATCCATAAAATTGAAGACAAATTATAACATGATCGTTTGAAATTATATTTAACAAAGGAACCTGAATGTATGTAAAATTGGAGAACAAATAGATGTGTTGATCAATCAAAGGATAACCCCGTCTAAATGCTCTTCATTCTCACTTCCTTCATTCAACCCGATATTACATAGGTCACCTCTCTCGGCATTTTGAGATCTGTTGGAGGTGGATCTAGAAATCTGCTGGGATGGCGGGTGGGTGGGTGGGGATCTGGAAAAATTTGAAAATTATATGCTTTGACTTGGAGACATAGATTTCACCAATCATTGCTTGCCATTCTAGTATTAATTGTTAGTGTCAGAATAACGTTACAATCACTGCAGTAACTTATTACACAATAAATGTGACAAACACGCACGAGCGCACGCACACACGCACGCGCGTACGTACGTACGTACGTACTCACGCACGCACGCACATACGTACGCACTCAGGCACGCACGTAAGCACGCATGCACGCACGAACACACACAGACTCACGCAAAACAATTTCAATTAAACACAGACTGTATGCACACACTTACAAACAATTTCAAATAAATAGCAAGCAGCGTAATAAATTGTAATGCTTACCATTTTCAAAATGGAGACATGACTAGAATTAAGCAGTGTATTGCGATGTCATATACGGCAGAAATATAACTTAGTATTGAGTGGTCTAACTAAAAATCTATCCTTGGTTTAGTTCTGCTCGGCCGCACACCGGCACTGGTCAGGTGGCTAAGTAGTCCATTCAGTGACTGCTGGACAATTCACTTGGAACGATCAGTCTCTGGGTACGCTGGTGGAACAGGTTTTTACTGCTGTCCTAACGGGTTTCATTTGAATTTACTTGGTTGCTGATTCATGCAAGGGTAGGTAGAAGCCGTTGCTGGAGGGAAATGCAACAACTTTTAGCAACAAGGTTATATCTAGTCATAATCACTCTGCCATATTGTTACAGCAGCAACAATTTCCAAAACATGATTTTCAGAGCACCACTCTTTTGGCGCCATATTTCCGACAACTCCCCCGCCTTTGAGTAAGCATAGTCTTGCACACATGTGGAAAGGACTAACACCAATTAACCCTTAAAGGTAATGAATCATTTCTGTTTATCCATCCATCATATGCCGTCATGATCAACTACGTGACTTGTAGAATGACGTCATAATCAATTACAGCATGAATGACTCGATTTAGCCCGTCTTAAATGCTTAATAGTCCGACACATTGTACGAATTGTACGTCTTTGCTATTTCATAAAAACGCTGTTGGATATTTTGAGACTAATTTGACTGCCCGCTGTTGCTGCTAGAGGCAGCAACAACACTCAGTCAAATTAGTTTTAAAATATTCAACAGCTTACCTGTATAGATTTCTGGAAATTGATAGGCAGGGAGCTCAGGGATCGATCGGTCCCAACGAGGACGAAACGTCGGTGGAGCTTAGCTATAGATGGGCGGGACATAGCTAAAATTTGAAAGGTCCATTATGAGGGTAAACAGATGATTATTTTAATTAATTTGACAAGAACTTCCTCACAGTCAAATTAATTTTGAAGAAACCAATACCTTTCCAGTATAGTTATTGTGAAATTCTGATTATAGTGTGACAAGTAATGCTATCATACGATTGTGAGATCATAAATAGCAATCATATTTTCATTCATTATGTTAGTATACAACTCACAAGATATTTAATGCCCTAACCTCGCTACAATATAGTTAGACAGATTGACATCTAATTTTGCCCGCTTACTTGTCAGTTTCAGTAATTGATACCGTCAATCAACTATGTCTGTAGGGGTTTAATGGAAATTGATATAACAATGATGGAATTTACATAATACTTAATGTATTAGATAATTGAAATGGTTAGTATGCGTATGTTATAATCATTATATATTTCATTATGTAAAATATTTATGAAATCTATATTGATTATTGTTAATTACATTAAGGGTTTCAACACACCATACTATTTCATATCCGCGTGATCCATACGGGTCACAATCAGCGGTACGTGCGTTAGAAGGCTACTTCAACGGGTCCTTCAGTAGCTAGCTTTCGCAATGTGATGTCGTGTATCGCGAAATGTTAGGTTGAGCGGCTATTGTCTCACCATGTCTATATTTTCCACGCCGGTCCTATACACCGGTTTGGCTGTATGAGTGAAAAGTTTGTATTGCAGTGAAAATAACAGGTATGAACGGCAGCTTAATAAGTACAATTATCAGATAGGAGAATCATCGTCTGGTCGGTGTCACCATTATGTTCACTCATGGCCGCCAGCTACCTTCATTCGATTCCTTGACGCCGTTATGAATTATTCGTCAGAACGTTTATAGTTCTCATCTCCTTGCCTAGACGTAGATAGGCAAATGACCACTGTTGCTAAGCCATTCTTTCCCGTTAGAAGTTAACAATCTGCTAGTTAGTCACGTGGGCGGTATCATCCGCTATCGGCCGCCATTGCTGACTCGTTCTTGAGTTCCTGAACGCTAGTCACTTTCTATTAGATTATAACTTTCTTCACCAGTAATCATCTTTCCCGGTTGGCCGTCATTACATCGTCTTCTGTAGTTGGCCGCCATTACATCATCTTCTGTAGTTGGCCGCCATTACATCGTCTTTTGTAGTTGGCCGCCATTGATGTCTTACAGATCTTGACTGTCAGTATCTTTGCGTAATCCGTTATCCGCTGAGCTTCTTCGCCAGCAATCAGCTCACCAACCCTGGTGAACAGGGCTGATCGTCAGATGGGCTACACATATAATGACATTCGTCATATTCATAGTCTTATCACAGTGTGTGTAATTGTGATCACGACAAGACATACATTCTCACTATGTAGAGAACATGCCATGTACAAAGTGAAACAAGCAACCATATGGATCATTCACTAGCTCAACACCTACACACATGCACAAGCCGTTACTACCGTGATGCACGGGAGGGTGTGTGGGATGTGGGTGGGGTGTGGGGGTGGGGGGGGGGGTCTTCTATAAATCTAGGAACCTTTACCATTAGACATTCAATCATGTTAAAATGCACCAGAATGCGATCGAGAAATGGGTGGTTTGGGCAGGGGAGTGGGACGGAGGGAGGTGGAGACAGTGGTGAGAGTGGGTGGCAGAGAGCGGATATTGTGCGTAGCATTTGGACAAACGACAAGATAGCAGACATATTCATCTCAAATGAAGAGGATGAAATAATATGATCAGAATATTAATTATGAAGATGTGGGTGGCGTAATCATTTAGAGCCGCGAGGAGTAAACCTATACCAGAACTCTATCCCCTTTTAGTTTCAGAAGATTCTAGCTATGAATCAGCTTTAATAATGCTTGATGACAACGCATGAATAAGAATATTATCAATCAAACGAATCGTGTTGTTTGTCAAAGATAATTTAACCACTCTTATGTCAACAGCGCCTCAAAGCGCTCAAAATATTACTTGATATATCAATTAAACATTTCGATGGTTAATATTTTTTAAGATATTTTAATTTTCGAAGACAATTTTCTTTAATTTATCACTGCATATTTTTCGGCAGCTTGACCATCAAAGGCATAATGGCAAACGAAGTTTTTGCTTAGCCAGTGCCTATCTGCAGGCCGAGAGAAGAGTAGTTTTGAAATTTTACAACTGGAATGACTGGCTCGGTTACCTAGACAGTCATTCCAGTGGCAAAAGTTCAAAAATACTCTTCTTTCAAATAGTCATGTCTCAAGGCCACTGCAGAGTTATTTTTTGGTTAGTTTCCAGTTTATCCATCTATCAGATGACGTCATAATCAACTATGGGACGTGTAGCCTCAGTCTACACGTCACATAGTTGTTTATGACGTCAAATGACTGGATTGACGTCATAATCAATTACGTTATCAAAATATGTTGAAACTAATTTGACGGTGCAGGCAGCCACGGCGACCAGTCAAATTAGTTACAAAATATTCAACAGCATGTTAATTAAATAGTAAAGTCATACAATACGCATAGTCCGTCATCAACTATGTCTGAGAGTATGGAAAGTTCCCCTCACTTCGAGGGATGCTTATTATAACATGTTTCAGATTTGGAACAGAAAATGAGGCAGTCAGCTGAGCGAACTATGGACTGAAAAAATAATGCCAAGATGGACACCAGCTGGGTTCACGACGACATGATGGTATGCTGGAGGCATCACTGGTATCAGGAGAGCTTAGTTGTTTTTTCACCCGTGTCGCTAGATGCCATGGTTAATGCGAGCATGGGGGTACTGGTTGTTGTTGTTGTTGTTGCTGCTGCGTTGGTATTGCTGTTATTGTTGTTGTTGTTGTTGTTGTTGTTGTCAGAGAGAGAGAGAGAGAGAGAGGGTGGAGGGAGGGAGAGAGGGAGGGAGGGAGGGGGTGGAGTGTGGGTGGGCGGGATGGAATGAGGGCGGGAGGGGGGAGGGATGGAGGGGGAGAGATTAAAATGATTAGTCGTGTGGGAGAGAGTGCGAAAGAGAGAGAGAGAGAGAGAGAGAGAGAGAGAGAGAGAGGGAGAGGGAGAGGGAGAAGAGAGAGAGAGAGAGCGCGTGCAAGAGAGAGAGTGAGAGAGAGAGAGAGGGATAGTGATGGAGAGAGAAAGGTGGCGTGATAGATTCCCGAGCCACTGAAATAAATAAGCTTGACGATGTCGTGTTAGTTTAGTCAGGTGGTTGTAATGAGTCATATTATCGTCTCAGGAACCAACAGCCATGCGATCTGGAAACACGTGATTAATATTATTAGTATGTCAATTCTCTGGTACCGGGACTTGAGAATCGAACAACACTCCATAAACATAGCATAAACAGGTTTTAGATTGGAATCGTGTGTGGACAAAAAACCCTACAATGCACGTACTGACAATGGTGATGCCAGACAGGCTGATGTGGATGCTGGATGCAGATAATCGATAGAGGTGAGGAAGAAGACAACAACAAGCTGATACTGATGCTGCTGTTTCTGATATGAACCAGGATGATGGAAATGTGTTTGACAATAGTGACAACAGAAAACATCGCCAATGGTGAAATTAACAAAATAACGATCCACATGATGACGTCGACAAGCAATATGGCATCATGACAATAATTAACACGAGAGCGATGATTTTGGTGTCATTGATACTAGTAATAAACATCGAGCAGATTGTTGGTGTGGATAATGATTACCACCACCACCACCACCACCGCCATCGCCACCACCATCCTCAACACGACGACCACCACCACAACCACCACCACCACCACCACCACCACCACCACCAACAACAACAACAACAACAACAGCAGCAGCAGCAACAGCAGCAGCAACAGCTGCAGCAGCAGCACCACACCACCACAACCACTACCACCACCGTCATTACAGAAAGGAGGACCACCAGGCCAATTTGAATGATGATGACTAAAACAACAACAATAACAACGACGACGACGACGACATCATACCAAGCAACAACAACATCATCAAAAAACATCAACAACAACAACAACAACAACAACAACAACAACAACAACAACAACAACAACAACAACGAGGAGAGGATGCTGAAGAGGTGATGATGATTATAATATTCTAGACGGCCTAGTTGTCTGATGAATCAATTAATAATATTTCAATCTATGAAATCTCTGTATCTCACAATGTGTTCAAAATGAATCGAGGAAATTCGAAAGTATGGAGGAATTCAGAGGTCTCCACTCCCAGAACATATTTTTAATTTGTAAGATGTACAATTTTAAAGGCCCTAGATATATACACATTATACATAGGTGTTGCTATAGGAACATATACTTTTGATTTTCGACGAATGATGTTCTTCAAGCAGCTGTGGTTGTGGTAATAGAAGCGGCAGGGGCAGCGGCAGTAGCAGTAGAGATAACATTAGTAGTTGCAGCTGCTGCTGCTACTGCTGCTGCTGCTGCTGCTATTGCCATCAACGTTGTCGTCGATATAGTCGTCGTCGTCGTTCTCCTCCTCCGCCTCCTCCTCCCCCTCCTAGTCGTAGACGTTGTTGTCGTTGTCTTGCTATTTAAAATGTGTCAATACTATTCTTATAAATGCACATAGATTACTTAAATGTGTGATTTTATTACTTGATAAGAATTCGCTAAATTTGTAGTAGTTTGGTTTCACCCGAAAGTATTTTGGTAGTAGTGTCATTCGGTCCTTTTCAAAAATCTTACAGAGAAATAGGTAATGATATTCATCACCGGAGTCATGCTGGTCACACAATTTACATATACGATCTTCTTTGATCACGCCCTCCCACATCCCAGTTTCAATTGGCAATTGGTGGTTGGCTGTTCGGAATCGCGTTACAGTTAGTTTATTAGCATTATTTAAGTTGGTACAGCATGGGTCTATTTCAAATTTCGTCTTATAGATATTATAGATTGTTCCGTTTGAAGATGCGTTCATCTGTCCTCTCCTTGATTGTGTGTATTGGTCTATAAGTATTTGTTTTATATATTTCGTTGCGTTACTTGTGATGCTCTGTCCTTCCCATAGGTATTCCATTCCCACATTATTTAATTTTGCCTTTACTACTTCAATCCATTTGTATTGTACGTTATTATTGGTATAGTCAGTGTGCATATATTTTTAAAGTAAACATGATAGTTTTGCCATTTGGCAGTTTTTCCCAGTATAAGATTGTTCTATATTTTATAGTGATATCGAGTGGGTATCTACCTAATTCACTGAATATTATGAATTTTGGTGTATGCATGTTTACTTTTAGTAACCGTCGATAGAAGTCTATTTGTATTTTTTCAACTAGTGTTATGTTTTCTGTAGTCCAAATTCCACACCCATATGTGAGAATCGGTAATATCATTGAATCAAACAGTTTTATTTGGCAGTTTATTGGTAGATCCATATTTTCGCATTTCCGGTATAGTCAATATAGGGCTTTAGTAGCTTGATCTGCTAGTTGTTTTAGTGTTGTTATATACCGGCAGTTGTAAAAGAAATGTATACCTAAATACTTATATTTATCGACTTTATTTCAATATTTTCATCATCTAAAGTAAAATTACAATTCAGCCCATCCCCTTTTATTGCTTCCAAATATTAACACTTGTTTTATCTTTATTAACTTTGAGATTCTACAATTTACAGTAACTGTTGTAGGCATTCAGACTCCGCTGTAGAGCAATACCGTTTTCTACTATCAACACTGGTTCATCTGCGTAAAGGAGCACCAACAATTTAAGGTAGACGTCTATGTTTTCATTAATTATAACACAATTTGAGTTTTCCAGGTAGTCTTGAAGGTCATTGAGACAGATATTAAATAGTATTAGGGAACGTTTTTCTCCCTCCCCAACCCCCAGTTACACGTAAAAGGCTCTGATAATTCATCATTCATACATACCCAAAATACATGTTGCGAATCACTAAATATTTTCCCATTTATATTCTTCCTTAATAATTTACCACATAGTGCTTCCCTCTAAACTTTATCAAGCGCTTTCTCTAGATAAATAAAGGCACACAATTATTTTTTCTTTTTAATTCTGTAGATCTCTAGGATCGCGTTTAGTGCAAATAGATGGTCAGTTGTGGGATATTTTCGTCTAAAACCAGCTTGGTTTTCTTGAATAAGATTGTTTTCTTCCAGATAACTATCCATTCTTTCCCAAACAGCTCATCAGTGTAATATGCCTATAGTTTTGTGGCTCTTTTAGGGGACATTTACCTATATATATATATATATATATATATATATATATATATATATATATATATATATATATATATATATATATATATATATATATATGTTTAATTAGCACATCAGTCCATGTTTCAGATATATTTCCAGTTTCGAGTACACAATTAAAAAGCGTATAATAGATGGATATCATTGTTTGTTGCTGGACTTAAGATATTCATTGATTATTCCGTCTCCTCCGGCAGCTTTGTTAGTTTTCAGAGATTTTATTGCATTTCTAATTTCAGATACTGTAAATTCGGCGTTAAGTAGGTAGTTTGTTGGTTTTCCAGTATCATTAGTGTGTTTGGATATTGGGGACATCGTCACTCTGGATTATGAATTTATAAAATGTAAACATATCGTCAATTCGGATTTTACATTTTTCAGTTTTTGGGTCTTGGGACTTTATAATTTTCCATTATGCTCTCGCGTCCGATTTCTGTACTCTTTCTATTTTGATTTTAAAATTTCTCTTATTTTCGCATATAGCTTTATTCCTCATTGTTTTATACGTTTTGCATGACTGGATAACATTGTTAGCACTGTTAGCCGATTTTCTCAATCAATGTTCGTTTCTATGGCGTGATATTATTTTCTCACAAGATGGCGTTCGCGGTTGAACCATGGATGGTTAGTTTTGTGATTGGTGTTACTTGATCGGTTGTTCTTTATAGGTAATGTTCCAAAAGTGCTAATTGCAGCTTTTTCAAATAGCGAGGTTATGCCATCAGCTACTTCATTGACGTCATATTTAAATGCACCGCCCATCTCTAGCTATGATCCAACTGCACTGGTCCAGTGGTGGGATCGATAAAACCCATGAACTCTTTGACTATCAATTTCCAGAAATCTATGCAGATAACATGTTGAATATTTTGAAACTAACTTGACTGCGTGTTGTTGCTGCCATAGGCAGCAACAGCTCCCAGTCAAATTAGTTCTAAAATATTCAACAGCATGTTAATTAAATAGTAAAGACATACAATTCGTACAACAACGCTTAGTCAATCACCAATTAAACATTCGTGACGACCTTTTCTACGTCATTCATGACATTATTGATTATGGCTTCATCTTACACTTCACGTAGTTGATTATGACGTCATATGGTTGATGGATAAACTGAAAAGGAGCATTAAGATCGACCCACAGGAAGATCGGTACAGGGATTGAATGGATTGTCATAATCTCTTAATGGGTTACAGATTCAGCAATGCTTTTTCATTGTCTGCATAATGATGATGCGACGTCCATCATTCTAGCTTATAGTATTCCATAATAAATTATGTTCCTGATGAGAGTAACTAATGCTGCCAGAATTGCAACGATTTTGAACAATAATATTTCCAGTTTGAAAAATATTCTGCCTTCTCCCAATTTGTGTGCCGGGTTCATCAAGGAAATCTGAATGATTTCTTCGTACGATCTAATCGGATACACTGAGATTAATGGATAGTAGATTTGTCGGCTTAATGTTGGAAATGTTCTTCTGAGACTGGTCTGTAAGTAAGTCTTCAAGTTCAATGATAGAAACACCTCATACATGTTCACTTGTGAGATAAAATGATTATTAAATCATCAATATAATAGAGATATTAAAAAGATATCTGTGCGAGCGCCAAGTATATTGCAGTCGTGCCACCATCACGTGTGAATTGACTCGCAAGAACATTATCACCACTGTGCTATATGGAGATGAAAACAAAAACATGACAGAAAGCACTTGTGAACGAAGCATTCACAGCTGAGTGAACTAAAAAGAAATTTTTGAGTTTGACATCTTCAACCTTATCTATCATATCACATGAACATAAAAGGCAGACAATGTATCATGGTTGTTGATAGATGTGTGCATCGCTCGATCTCAGCGACTGCATATTTGCACTTTCTAGCAAGTGCAGCATACAAAAATATATTAGTCTGTTCTAGGAGATTGGTTCTACAACGGTGGCTATATCTTAAACGTTCTTGCTGAAAACCACAAACAGTTTACATCAATTCAATTCACAGAATGAACGTCAGTCACTAGGAGCAAATGAGTAGTGTAAGCTCAGAAGTCAGTGTTAATAAGATTTGTTACTGAATTATTTTGGCTAAAGTACAGCAGCCAAGACATTTCGTACCAATGTTATTCATTCTTTCATTTATTGAGCGAAGTCCACCTTTTTGAAAATGTCTGTGTCACGTGTTTGAACAAATTCGCAATCATCCTGCTAGTAAAGATTAATTAGGAGTTTGAGTATCAGGAATGCTGGTATTAATTGTAGGAATATTTCACAGGAGATGTGTTGTGGTCTTAGATACAGCCGTTACAGTTGCAGCAATATTATGAATAATGTAACGTCACAACAATTCACTACGGCAATGGCTAAGTCAATGGCAGAATCTGAGACCTATGTTTCCATCGATGATCCGATGCTGCAGCCAGTGCAACCCTATCTTCCAACAATATCTGCCTAACTCTATGCCCAAACTAAAAATCACACATCCCCCTCCTTGTTCTTCTAGCCATAAAATTAGTACAGCCTACAGTCCACTATCTAAACCATTTTGGCAATTTTCTTTACATTTCTAACTAAGAAAGAGAAACAAGTGAAATTTACTTAGGGAAAGCAGCTCAGACACCTAATGGTTGCCATACATAAACCTATTTGCAATTTTGTTAATTCATGGAATGACCAGTTGTCATCAGTCCACAGCTAAAATACAAGATTTCAATATGTCATTAGTTAGGAAGCCATGTTTTTAAGCCACTCAAAACCGACCACGTACATTCAGCACATATTCCTAGTAAATTGACAAACATACCTGGTGGATTGGTAACCATACCTGGAAGATTGGCAAATACGTCAGGTCGATTGACAAACATACCTGCTAGATTGCCAAACATGATTGGTAGATTGGAGCACATTCCTGGTAGATTGCCAAACATTCCTGGTAGATTGTCAAACACTCCTGCTAGATTGACGATCATTCCTGGTAGATTGTTACCATGTCTTGTAGATTGTCAAACACGCCTGGTAGATTGTCAAACATTCCTGGTAGATTGTCAAACACTCCTGGTAGATTAGATACCACACATGGTTTCCATTCTATGTGCTTAATTTAAATCAGAAAGATTATTGGTCTCATTACGTTTGTCCGTTAATTACAACACACTATTTCCTATCTGATAACCACTTTTGAATCCATTGAAGCCTTTCACCATCAATCCATCTCATCTATTCACCCATTTATATTTTCTACTTGCTTTTGTCAGGAGCCTTTGTGAAGTCTAGGTATATTATGTCAACTGAGTGGCAATTATCTAACTGGGAAGTTCCTTTGTCAAAAGTTTATGTAAATTTGTTAGTGTAGATATGCCATTCCTAAACCATGTTGTGATTGGTTTATACAAGAAAGGACCAGTGAACTATTAAATGATGCATGATAAGTTCATATAATAATAAAATATAAAATATATAATCACCAATAAAAACATAAATAAATCTGAGAAGTTAAAAAATGTATCTAATTCGATTTTGTTACTCTAATGGGTGGAGCCATTTTGCCTAAGTGGGGACGAATTAGTGACACCACTGGGCGTTTGCTCGCTGGTGTATGCAGATGAATGACCCTGGACACTAAAAGTGTGTTTTGAAAACAGTTGGACTGAAACTCGCTGCTTTCACCGCACACAGTGAGTTTCACTTACAATATTAGAAAATGATCAGCAGTACTGAAACATAAGCGAGATTATCGCCATATATCAGTGCGTATAACGAATATTATGTGTACATCTCAAGCAGCGCAAATGGCCATCAGCCTAGCTCAGTGAAGTTAGCTGGTTAGCTTGAATATTCAATTTCCTATAGCGGGATATTGAATATTCAATTTCCTCTAGCGGAATATTTGATATTCAATTTCCTGTAGCGGGATATTTGATATTCAATATCCTGTAGCGGGATATTGGATATTCAATATCCTGTAGTGGGATATTGGATATTCAACATATATGCACCTGAGCTAATCAACTGTGGGCTACCTAGGGGCGTCGCCTAGTGCTGACGTGACAGCACATTGGGCAACGCGATGGCGGACAGGCGGACGGATGGGGCGCTTGCTCGTCATTTAGCGACAGCGTACTGCTCTGAGCGAGTATACTGACTGAGCTGTGGTTATCAGAGTGGCGCGGGCTGCCTGGCCGCCTGGTACCACGTGCATACCGAGAGGATGGCAGTAGGGCAGGGCGGATTAAATATCTTCGGTTGAATATTCGGTTGATCGGTGGGTGATGGATATCGAGTTGTGGTGGATAGGTGCGCGGGTGGCTGGCTGGGTGGATAGGTGAATTGATGGATGGATGACGCGATGGAGTGAGTAGGGAGTGAGTGAGAGAGTAAGCTAAGGAGGGAGGGTGTTAAGGATGGAGGGAGGTAGCTATGGACGGATGGAGACAGGGATGGATGGACATACATACACGCCATCCCTCACTTCCCACCAACCCTATTCCACAATCAACATCCATCCATCCCTCCAATCATCCATCAGTTCATCCCTTCCTCACTCCCTTCATTAATCCATCCATCCAACCATCCACACATACATCCATCCATCCATCCATCAGTTCATCCCATCCTACATCCATCATCAACTCCCTCCATCCCTCACTAAATCCTTCACTCCGCCCCGCCATCCACCCATCCCGTCATACATCCCTCACTCCTTAACTCCCTCAATCCATCCCTCCTTCCATAACTCCCTCGCTGCCCCCTCCCTCCGTCCCTCCCTCCCTCCTTTCATCTATCTATCAATCCATCCATCCATCTATTCATACATCCATCCATTCCACCCTCTCTCCCTCCTTAACCCCCGCTATTCCTCCGCAACTCCCTCAGTCCCTCCATCCACCCAGTCATGCACGGACGCACGCATACACGCACGCACGCACGCACGCACACACACACACCACCCCAACCACGCATCATCCATCCATTCATTCATCCATCCATCAATTCCTCCGCCACCCTCCTTCTTTTCCTCCCTCCCTCTATCCATCCAGCCCTCACTCCATCCATCCATCCATCCATCCATCCATCCATCCATCCATCCATCCATCCATCAATCAATCAATCAATCAATCAATCAATCAATCCATCCATCCATCCATCCATCCATCCATCTATCCATTCACCGCTCTCCTTACCTCCCTCCCTCCGCAACTCCCTCCATCCACGCACGTACGTCTCTGTCTTTCGCTCCCCCGCCCTCGATCCCTCCCTCCCTCCATCCATCCATCCATAGCTACCTCCCTCCCTATTTAACTCCCTCCCTCCCTAGCTCACTCTCTCACTCACTCCCCCACTCCCTCCATCCCTTCATCCACCCGTCCATCAATTCACCTATCAACCCAGCCAGCCACCCGCCCACTAACCCTCCCCGACTCAATATCCATTACCCACCAATCAACCTAATATTCTACCGAAGATATTTAATCTGCCTTGCCATACTGCCATACTCTTGGTCAATATCCAATATCCAATATCCAGCTAAGTTCACTGAGCTCATCAGCCTCACACATTGATTTCAAGTCAAACAGCTACCACTACTAGAGTCGCGTACAGTCTGTTTAAATTCTTTTCCCCAAATTCTCCTATTCATTTCCGTTTATTACTGGCGGTTGTATTTTGACTATTATATGAAGTTACCAGTCAAAAACGTTAGTTTTTCCCTCTTCCTTTCCTACAATGGTTTGCGCTGACCGACAAATGCATAGCAACTACACGAGCAATTAAGCTTAGAAAGCACAATTCACCAATAAATATCAATCAGAAGTCAGCGTCTTCAAACACCCCCAGGTGAAATCAAAATGCAATCACGAATACAGTGCATAAACATCTCTGACCAAATCATCTCAGTTCATTTCCTTGTTGTACTTGCTTTGTTCTGACTCTCGTTGTGTTGGATGGCATCTGATTGAATTCATGATACACACGCAGAAGAGAAACACATTACAATCAAATCTTAACTAGACATCCTCCTCCTTTTGTGGAAACACCGTGCAATCTTCTCTTAACATCTCATTAGTTGTTTTATTGCTGGAGGCAAGCTTCGTGATTTTCTGCTCAGTGATGAATGGAGAATGTTTCTTGTAGCCTTATGGTATGACCATTGATACATAGCCCGTTTGCAATATTCTATTCCTAGCTAGTTGACGGCCATTTTAAAAGTTATGGTTATTTATCTGATAGCTAACTTCTCAACAAGCCATCTCGCAAAAATTACACAATAGAGGAATAGGGTATGTCAATCAAGCATATGACGCCGTACTCAAGTATGTCATATGTAAGCTGACAGCACAATGCATAGTGCCGTATCTAAATCTGTCATGAACATTGCCCGCCAAGTGTATGAATTGCAAGAAGGATTTACTTTGTAATAAACATTCTCTTGAATATTTTGAAATCAATTTGACAGGGAATTGTTGATGCCATAGGCAGAAACAGCACCCAATAAAATTAGCATTAAAATCATCAACAGTTTACATGCACAATTACATTGAAACTGGGATTCTGGAAATTCAGGATTCAAAGTACATAAATTGATTCCAACGCATACAAAGAGAACGCACTATACATAGTTGTAAAGGTGCAAGGTTTAGCTAGAAATGTGGAGGGTTTAGCTAGATATGTGTGGGAATTAGCTAGAAATGTGATGGATATAGCTAGAAATGTGTGTGGTTTAGCTAGAGATGTGCGGGGTTTGGCAAGGAATGTGTGGTCTGGAGCTAGAAATCTATGGATCATAGCTAGAAATGTGCGGGCTTATCTGGAACTGTGCGGTATTAGCTAGAAATGTGCGGGTTTAGCTAGAAATGTGTGGGCTTAGCTAGAAATGTGCGGGCGTAGCTAGAAATATGTGTGCTTCACTAAAAATGTGCGAGCTATACCTAGAATGGTGCGGGCTTAGCTAGATATGTGTGGGGTTCAACTAGAAATGTGCAGGTTTAGCTAGAAATGTGCGGGTTTAGCTAGAAATGTGCGGGGATGGCTAGAAATGTGTGTGGTTTAGCTAGAAATGTGCGGGGTTTAGCAAGAAATGTGCGGGTATAGATAGAAATGTATGGACCATAGCTAGAAATATGCGGGCCATGGCTAGAAATGTGCGGGTGATAGCTAGAAATGTGTGGGCTTAGCTAGAAATGTATGGCCGTAGCTAGTAATGTGCGGAATTAGGTAGAAATGTGTGGGCTTAGCTAGAAATGTGCTGGGTTGTCTAGATATGTGAGGGGCGTAGCTAGAAATGTATGGCCTTAGCCAGAAATGTGCCGGCTTAGCTAGAAATGTGTGTGGTTTAGCTAGAAATGTGTGTGGTTTAACTAGATATGTGCGGGGTTTAGCTAGAAATGTGTGAGTTTATCTAGAAATATGCGGACTTAGCTAGAAGTGTGTGGGGTTTAGCTAGAATTGTGCGGGGCTTAGCTAGAAATGTGCTGGGTATATATATGGGTGTGCCTGAGCTAGAAATGTATTGACCGTAGCTAGAAATGTATGGTCTTAGTTAGAAATGTGCGGGCTTAGCTAGAAATGTGTGTGTGAATTAGCTAGAAATATGCGGCCTATAGCTATAAATGTGCGGGCTTAGCTATAAATGTGTGGATTTAGTTAGAAATGTGCCGGCTATATGGAGAAATGTGCGGGTTAGCTAGAAATGTGCGGGGTATAACTAGAAATGTGGGGTTTAACTAGAAATGTGCGAGGTTTAGCTAGAAATGTGCGGGTATAGATATAAATGTGTGAGCCTGCGCTAGAAATGTATGGTCCATAGCTAGAAATGTGCGGGCCATGACTAGAAATATGCAGGTCTAGGTGGAAATGTACGGACTTAGATAGAAATGTGCGGCTTAGCTAGAACTGATTGTGGATTAGCTAGATATGTGCGGGATTGAGTTAAAAATGTGCGGGTTTAGCTAGAAATGTATGTGGTTTTAGATAGAAATGTGCGGGGTTTGGCTAGAAATGTGTGGAGCTTAGCTAAAATGTGCGGGTTTGGCTAGAAAGGTGCGAACTATAGCTGGAAATGTGCATACTTAGCTAGAAATTTGCAAGCTTAGCTACAAATGTGCGAGCAATAGCTAGCAATCTGCTGGCTTAGCTAGAACTGTGCGGGATTAGCTAGAAATGTGCGGGTTTAGCTAGAAATGGATCCATGTATTAGCAAGAATAATATAATGTGACATCAATTCACTAATAAAATAATAAAGTCAATAGAGGAATCCCCATCCGTCAGTCGAATATATGACGTCATTATCAAATATACCATGCAAAGGGTGACGTCACAATTATATTCCGTCATGAATGGTGTATCTAAGTCCGTCAGAAACTCCTAATAATCTGTCATGTGTACGAATTGTATACGTAATAACCATTCTGTTGAATATTTTGTAACTAATTTGACTGGGAGCTGCTGCAGCAGGGGGTATTTACATACCTCTAGATAGTGTCGTTTCAGCCTGACATTTCCTTACAATTCTAGCTATGAAAATGAATAAATGGACTTTACGCAAGGGGAGCGTCTCAGACACATTCGCCAATGATTGCAATAAATCAAATTAATTGCATGCCGTTAACTCATGGAATGGCCAATTCTCAGATTCCGTTCGTTAGACGAAATACCGTCAGTGTTTGTAAATTGTCGCCAAGAAGTCAATATACCATTAATGAGGAAGCCATGAAGGATTTTCTTTAGGTAGACCAATGAAAGTCGACCGCGGTAATCTGGCGGACATGCTTGTGAGATTGGCACTCGTTCATAGACTGGGTTCGCACCGACACCAGATAGATTGGAGCGTCGCTTTGGTATTATCTTATGTTTAGCCATTACATATGTTCGTGAGAAATTAAAAGACAGACAGACAGACAGGCAGGCAGGCAGGCAGGCAGGCAGGCAGGCAGACGACGCGTAAATTGGTGGGCAGTGTGGGGGAGGGGGAGGGAGGGGAGCGTGGGCTGGCAGTTTGGTGGACCGGCGCACTGACGGACAAATGGATAGAGAGATAGTCAGATAGATAGAGGGTGAATGCACAGAGTAATTGAAATAAATGTGATTGACAGCGTCTTGTTAGTTTAATCAGGCGTGTGTAACGATTCGAATCACCATCTCAGGATGGAACAACCGTCTGGAAGCTCGTGGTTAGTACAAAATGTCAATACTAATTTTCTTAAACACCGGCATCTGAAGGAAACAACACTCAGTAATCAGAATATAAATTGTTTTTATTTAGCGATCATGTATGAATTAAATCAATGCTGATCCCAATGACAATAATGTGGAGCGCGGATGCTGCATGCTGAAAGGTGGTGGACGATTGAATGATGATGATCAGTAGCAGCAGCCTCCGCCACCAACACATTTGCCGGATGAATGTTTGAAATGTTCTCCTGACATGGATTGATAAGCAATCATTCAAGTTCGAAGATAGGGACATCCATATCATTCATCCGCATCCATTGTTATGAAACGGATCACGATTCTCCCTGCTTCTAACCCGCTATAATTAGTTAGTTATATCTCATATCACACACTGATGGGATCAGGTGGGAACATGGTGAATCATGACCAGTTTGATAACAATGGGGTGGGGGGGCGCTGAAATATATGGATGTCTGAAAACGACACATGTACAGTAATTATTGTTTTAAAAGTGAGCCAAAATACACTTTTTGAGAGGTTTATGTAAGCGGTTGGAATGTTCATGAATATCAGTACCAAGCCTTGCCATAAGAATCAGAATTCCCATTTCACCAACTTCACATGTGAGATAAAATCTATTAAATTCTCAATATGATATAAATATATGTGAACCGTCCCCATATTTTGCGATCTTGTGGGGACCACGAACGCATTGACAAGAATATTCTCATCATTCTGAAATGTAGACATCAATAAACCTGACAGAAAGAAATAATGAATGAAGTGCTCCAAATCTGAGTGAAATAAATAGAATTGTGAATTTGACACCAAATGCTCCAAATGATACTATCATTCAGACATCGTGATCGAGGGGGAACCATCATAAAATGAAGCCATATATGATATCTGCCGTGATTGTTAATAGACGTGTGCTTCATTCAATCACGCTGACGGCGTATTTTCCGTTTTCTAATAAGTGTTTCATGCGAATACCGGTATTTTATAGCATCTGGAATGGGCAATGGTGTTAATGTTTTAAATACTGTTGCTGAAGATTCTTGATGACTAAGGGACCAAGATTATGTTAAGAATAATCACCAGTGAGCAGGAACATGGAAATGAACAATGCAAGCTCAAACAGCAGTGTTTATTATGATTATTACTGACTTCGAACACCTTTCTATACATTTGTGAAATAATTAGAGCTAAAATTCAACGTTTAAGACTTTGGACGTATTGTTTCGATAGTCATTCCTGAAAAGATAGTCGTCTATTGGCTGAAGTCGATATAAAGACAGAGCTTTTCTATCGTGATTGAATCAAGGTAGCCATTATACTTCTGGCAAGGAATGCATTAAAGCTTGCCAAAGTAAGACTTGTGTTAATATTTGGATTATTTTATCTAGAATGCGTTGCAGGTTTATTAATGCTTTAGAGTTCATCACTGATGCCCCCACATGTTTGGCATTTCCCATCATACAGTCTATACATCAATATCAATTCGCCTTAGTTCTGCTTTAAATCACCCCAATCTGGCAACCCTGACCTCACATATCATCCGGATAATAGCTGTGGCGACCTCATATTTGATCTGGAACTCGCGTCTTGGTAGCAGAAACATATAAGACATTTAATGATGTGTGTACATTAACCTAACATCATAAAGCAAGCCACGTCCATTCCTCCGAGGCAGATAATAATGAACAGACAATAACCTGGATGCCGCGACTTTGTCAGACCATATTTCTTTCTTAAATGGGTTATTAAAAGCATGATATATTCATGGAGTATGTAACAGAAATATTGATATCCCGGATTGTCATCTTTACAAGCGACGAGATCATTGTGAAATGTTGGATTGTCAAGAGGCGGCCAAGTCACTGCAATAAAACATGTTTATTTAACTTCATCATATTTCCTTCTATTAAATCTGTTTCATTAGATGTCGTCATGTATCCACTAGTATAGGTTAGTCATTTCTGTGGTAAATCATCAATTACCCACATCTCTTGGCCTATAAATCATTTCTGGTTTCTTTTGTATTATCTTGGCCATTGACCATTTAATTGACAGGCCGGCCAAAATAGTATCGGCAGTTATAAAAGGTCTAGTCTCAAGACAACAAATAAATATTTTTGTAAATTTCAGTAGCACATTTAGAAGAATTGTCTTCTCCTGGCAATGCCCATTAAAGGGTTAATTGATACAGGTAGCATCTTTGTTGTGCTGTTGATACAAGAGTGGATGCTACCAGTTTACAGTTATGCTTGATCTGGCAGCTCATCTCATCAGGAAAACGTGTGGTATTATTTTCTTATAGATGTACATCTGGATTAATCAAGTCGGCAAGTGCGTGTTAGGAAATTTACGCTACCATTTTATGTTATGTATGTCGTGAGCAACAACTTCCACCAACACACGGTTGGTTCTAACACTGTTTAATGGTAAACACAATAGATTATTCAAGGATCAGATACTGTTGCTCGTGACTGGAGACATAATCAAGGGATTATTGATGTATTGATGAAAGTTTTGTTGTTTGCTCTAACGAATTCCACTTGATGTATTTTGTGGAATCTGTGTTCTGGAATCGCGATAGAGGCTTATATTGCAGAATGTGGGCTTCCTTGACGCCAATGCATGGCTTCTGGAACTAACACATTGTAGAAGTAAAACAATGTGTACTTTGACATTTCGGATCACCTCAATTATTCGATTTTTAAATAATTGAATTCTTGGATGGCAAATTATCGATTTTCTTGCTGGAATTAGTTAACCAGTGCGGGTCATGCACCTATATGAGCACAGCCATTGTTTCATCTTGATGATGAGATTGGTAGGTTGGTGTAACCGTATGTTCTTAGAAGCTTAGTAAATGGCGTCTACAACTTAATTTCTGTACGTTTGTATATATGTGTATATATGCGCATTCGTGTGTGCGTGCATGCGTGCGGGTGGGTGGGCCAAAATGATGTGTCATGGAATAAAATACTTCTTACAATAATGATCTGCCCATTTCCACCCCCACCACCCACCCCACCCGACTCGGAGAAAAAGATTAGCGTGAATATATTGCATAGGGCTATTTTATTGCTTTATCAAAATATAAATTTTCCGTCAAGTGTACGAATTATATGTCTTTGATGGATCTACAATTTAATAAACATTCTGCTGCCAGCATAAGCACACAATCAAATTAGTTTCAAAATATTCAACAGGTTACCTTTATAGTTTCCCTTGAAATTGGGATTCTGGAAATCATGTTCCGAAGTATATACATTGTATTCCAATACATGTAAATAGTGGGTGGAGCTTTGCTATAAATGGGCGGGACATAGACAGAAATGGAACCCTTTATTTAGTGACTTACTTTAACACAAACTCCGAATATGTTAAGAAAAGCATTGCCAAATTCATTACTTTGGTGATGTAATATAATGTTCCTAAGTGCCTAATGTAATGAACTATCTAATAATGTGTGCGTTAATCTTTTCAAGTAGATCCACATGGGGGTATGATTCTATAAATATGGCATGGCTTTTATATTTATTAGTGCGTTGATATGGAAAATGTAATTTTCTTCAAGGATGATACCGAGAAATCACTGTATTTCCGGGAAGATTATTGATAAAAGCCTCTGCCATGCACAAATGGATCAGACCTTTAATAACTTCTTCAACGGATTATGATGTGGCAGATTCGTGGGCATTACTTGTTCATTATGACCTGTCCCCCTGAGCTGAAGCATTGACGAAGTTATTACGGTAGGTTAATATAGCGGTGACCTCCATATTCGTGAAGGTTTAAAGGTTGAGGCTGCAACATGATTCAGTTATTATCTGAATGGCACATTGTGACAAGGAGCGAGCTTGAAAAACACTGGCAACGTATGGATGAATACACTTTTAGTTAGACCCCACCCATTTCTAGCTAAGCTCCACCCATGCTTTGTGCATGATGGGAATGATTTCCTAGAAGCCCAATTTCATGGAAATTATACAGCTAACTTGTTAGATATTTTTAAAATAATTTTGACTGGGAGTATTGGTGCCCATAACAGCAACAGCGGCCAGTAAAATTAGTTTCAAAATATTTAACAGAATGCTTATTAAATATTAGACATAAATTCTTACAACTGACGGATTATTCCAGGTTCATGATGGAACATTGTCTGTCAATTATGGTTGTGACGCCACCATATATTTGACGTAATTGAGTATGAGGTCAATACTTGAGTGACAGATTTGATACATCCATTGAGATTAATGGGGTCACATAATGTAAGCAGGTAGATAAATTCTGGATTAGCATATTTTATTTTTCATATGACTGAAAGAAATATACGTATTCAAAACCTTTTTGTCATAATAGCTATGCCATCGAATATTCTAAGTATTGCAGGTTAACCTTCGAAATGACCAATACGTAAGGTTAAAAGGTCATCAAGTAGTTTAAATCTCTTACTTAAATAGATTTTTCTTAATATATGTTTTAATTTATGACAATCTGAGAATGTTTTTTAATAGGATCTACGTGAAAAGTATGTATTGTAGCTACACTGCAGCTGCTCATTCGAGGTGCCTGGTGCTTTGGTCATTTGAGATTTCGTTGCATAATTTAGCTGTGGAGCATTTTAATGATGCGTCGTGTGTATGTTGACTATGTGCCTTGGTCAATTACGTTCTGTGTCAGCCCATTAAACTGTTCATTCGCTGTCCATGCATGTATGAGTTTTAAAACCAGTAGATAAAGAGTGAGGGTTAGCATAGTGGCGAATTTGCAATTTCAGCCCATAGCCATAGCTATGTGATAAGATGACAACGAACTATTTGGAAAAGATATACACCGCTCACTGGGAAAAGAATCCCAATTAAGACTTAAAAGAAACATATGTACAAGTACTCAATGTTATGTCATCCATTCCATTTCATAAGAGCAATAAATCATAAATTTGTCAATTAGCGTTGCATCAAGCACCCTCCATTGTCTCTCCATCCAATTACAATTTGTATAGAATTCAAAATCCCTTTGATAATAGAACTATGACTTTGCAAAAGTAAAATTGCTTTGTCGGATTCATTTCACGGGCAGGTGGGATTAGGATCAGTATCATATGTAGTCATCAAAGCTAGTGTCATTAACCTGATGTGACTGCCATAAATGAGCCAATGTCTGTTCAGAGAAGATAGAGACAGTCATTTATATGTTGACTATGAAAGAGGATATAAATAGCAACTAGAACTAGGGATGAATGAGTTTATACACTCTAAATTAGATAATCTTATTTGTGACCTTTCAATTATTATGTTTGCATAAGTGGAAATACTCCGACACTTATAGACTCGATGCAACAAGTCCAAGTTCGACAAGTTATCGTTTCGCCAGGGGCAGCGTCGTCGGAAATGTAAAACATTTGACAGGCTGACAGACAGACAAGCAAACCGACTTATCTAAGCTACAAAACATGTCACGTAGAATATTTAACCCTTTGAACTCGACAAGCAGAATTTGAATATAAATCATTCATGATTTCAAAAATATTCTGTCCAGGTTCAAATGGTTAAAGTTAATGGATGAATCCATTTATAGCCATTAACATCACTATTTAACTACACTTTGTCCATGTTGGGAACGATCGAACCCTGAATTCCCAGCATCACATTATCAAGGCAACTATACAGGTAAGCTGTTGAATATTTTGAAACTAATTTGAGGGAGTACTGCTGCCTATGGTAGCTACTGCGGCCACCCAGTCAACTTCGTTTAAAAATATTCAATAGAATGTTTATTAAATTGTAAAGACATACAATTCGTATATATGACCCACGTTTAAAAGTTCACGGCGGACATAGCTTCGGCATTCACTAAGCATTTTCATTATGACGTCAGTCTACATATCACATAATTTATTATGATTGCATATAAGTGAATGAGAGATTGGATTCATCCATTGCGCTTGCATACTGTCGCGAGTGTGAATATTTGGTGTCCGGTCCATGGTATCATGGGGTGATGCCGCTATACAATGGGCAGCAGAGGGATCAATTTCTGACTATGCCCCGCACAGTTCTAGATAAGCTCCACCAACTATGTATATGTGTTGTATATTTTGAACATAATTGGATTGGCAAACATTGCAGGCAGAAATGTGCTCAAAGACAATTATGTTCAAAGCATTCAACAGAACATGTCTTACATCGTGTTCCAAATATGTGTACTAACTAACATGTTATTGTATTTGTTTTGGAAACATGTTCCCAACCATATAAACCTTGTATCAGTTAACGTGTCAGCTTGTATTGATCAGGTCCCTCTTTCTCGCTGCTCAGAACTATAAGTGACTTGGAACTGAAATGGTCAGTGTGCTATTAACCAAGAATAAGAGAGATGGAAGCCATTTAGGATTATAAAGTGATTGTGTGATTGTATTGTGGCCAGGTAAAAGCAACCGACTCTCTCTCATATAGTATATTTATTATACGCGGAGGAGTGACCATTTCGTCTAAGGTTAAAGCAAGTACTGAAAACATTTGGAGATATGCAGCGATCATCCTTTGTAAAGAAATTGATGAACGTACTGTTTAACTAAGATGTTTTTCATCTGATATCTCATTAACATGATAAATGGTATTCATTTTCAGAAAGGTAGCCGTAAACTTTGTCGCTGTGACGGCAGGAAATTGAATCAATTGCATTCAGAATATGGAAACCAGCTTTCCCTCAATCACACCAAATTGGCATTAGCATGTGACTGTGTAAGATGGAAGGAGTGCATTAAGCGAAGTGCTAATCAATTAAGCATGACGTGGGAGATCAAAGGTATGCATACGCTATTGAGGTGGTAATGTCAGAAACTAATGACTGACAATTCTAACTTAAGGCAGATTTTATTCTAGGCTCAGGTCAGGTAGTCACAAAGATCTAGATCTTAATTTCAAGTATGGGAAAAGAAACATATGTACAATGTGATATGTCAATATAAGTGTGTTTCCGTGTAAAAATCCGTTTATCATAATTACATCGAATTATTAGTTTGGGCTATACTGATCCATTTGCCATTTTAAAACTTGGGGATCACAGTTAGAGAATGATGAAGCAAAATTCCACAAACAGAAACATCACACAATCTTTCACATTATGTTTAATTTATTAGACCATTTCGCAATGTGCACCAAACCGATTTGCATGACAAACAGCTGTATGCAGAATCAATGTGTCACGAGAAGCGACTAAAGCACGACCAATATAAATTTGAAGTACGAAGTTGCTGCAATAGCATGATGATACATACATCAGTTTTCATTTTAATGCGATACAAGTGATGTATATTAGTAAAACAGTAAGAGCATCGCTTCTTTTACTAGAGAATACTCTTGTCTATTTCCGTTCCTATTCTGTAAACGAATTCTGGAACGTATTCTTGCGGATTTCCTGTTATTCAACTCTTATTAAGGAAGTCTTTTGGCAATTCATAGGCGCTTTTGATATTCAAATACCAAGCACGCGATCAACTTGCTCAATATTCTCTATTTCTCCCCCACCCCCACCCCCTCACTTATCATGCTATAATAAAGTAACATCGCCATTATGAAACCGATTGCCGAGGAAAAGAAATTAATATGTATGCACGGAAACGTATGCATGAATGAATAGCTTGGGCCGCCCACGGGGAATTAAATCAGATATTGACAGACGTTAACCATGATCAGGATGGGCTAATGGGTGCAGAACTTGAGGAAATGCTCTTCAGTATCTTCAGTAACAGGTCTGTCAATCACCGCTGTTACGTAATGAGCATGCATCATGAGCATGCATCACTTAACAATTTAAAGGGAACGGAATGGCATAAGATGAGAATTCACGTCATCCATAAATAACCTTCTCCAAAAATTTCATGAGTGTATTCAGATGTTTCCGGTTAATGTACACCCTCTACTGACACACTTTAAATTCGGACACATGCGCACATCAATCTGAAGTATGACAAATAATTGTCCTTCTGCTGGTAATGCTGCCTCTACTGTCAATTTAATGTCAATACAGTCTGTCTGCCTGCCTGTCTGCCTGTCTGTCTGTCTGTCTGTCTGTCTGTCTGTCTGTCTGTCTGTCTGTCTGTCTGTCTGTCTGCCTGCATGCCTGCCCGCCTGCCTATTAAACCTTTTTTATAATCGTAAATATCACCATTGTTTATTATGTCTAGTTGGTAGAACGAACACGAATGCACATTCCTTATGCCAACGGAACCATGTTTTCTGAGAATCTTGAAGTGTCTGGTAAATATTAGTACATAAAGCAAGTGCAACCATTTAGAGGCCAGTGAGGGCCAAATGCTAGCATAGAAAGAATATGTGATAATGTGCAGATATTAACTGTTTTGTACACGTATTTATTGCCTTTATGTCTCACAGCCAATCACTACCTCGCTTCCATGGGGCCATAAACAGACGAGCAGACGATCTGTCTACTTTACGGGTGCACTCTAAGCCGACTTGGAAATTGTCAAATATATGGTGATAGAGACTTATTTGGAAAATATCCTGCATTGACTAATTATTGCCACCATTGGCGACATTTCCAATCGTGGTTACCGGTGGTTTTTTCGCCTTTAAAACAATGTTACCCCAGATTGCATTTGATAAATGTACGCATCACGTTAGATGTTGTGCTTATCAAATCTCCATGGCACAAGTGACTAGATTATTTCAAACAGTCCCATGTCCAGGCAATATTAGTCATTTTAATCCACATATGCTTACAGAAAACATCCAAAAGTGAGCTTTATGTAACGAAAATCCGTTTGTTCGCATGCGCCAGCGTTACCTTTTCGCCAGGTACACAGGATAAAGATGTGTCCTTGGTACGGGTAATATTGGCCGCGGGCACAGGAGTCATCCTATGATTTTGTTGTTGTTCTTGGTGGTGGTGGTGGTGGCGGTGGTGGTAGTGGTGGCGGTGGTGGTCGTGGTGAGGATGGTGGTCGTGGTGGTGGTTGTGGTGGTAATCATTATCCACATCAACAATCTGCTCGATGTTTAAAAGATTTAAACGTCTCATATACTGAACGGAAACAAATTTCCGATGGGCTGCACATATAATGACTTTCGTCATATTCTTTGTCTTATCACAGTCTGTGTAAGTGTGATCACTACAAGTCATATATTCTCACTATGTAGAGAACATGCCATGTACAAAGTGAAACAAGCAACCACATGGATCATTCACTAGCGCAACACATACACACATGCACAAGCCGTTAATACCGTGATGAACGGGAACGGTGTGGGTGTGGTTGAGGTAGGGGGGGGGGGGGTCTTCTATAAATCTAGGAACTTTTACCATTAGACATTCAATCATGTTAAAATGTACCAGAATGAGATCGAGAAATGGGTGGTTTGGGCAGGGGAGTGGGACGGAGGGAGGTGGAGACAGTGGTGAGAGAGGGTGGCAGAGAGAGAATCTTGTGTGTAACAATACTTTGGCTAAACCACAACATAGCAGACATATTCATGTGAAATGAAGAAGATGAAATAATATGATCAGAATATTGATTAGGAAGATGTGGGCGACGTAATCATTTAGAGCCGCGAGGAGTAAACCTATACGAGAACTCTATCCCCTTTTAGCTTCAGAAGAGTCTAGCTATGAATCAGCTGTAATAATGCCTGATGACAACGCATGAATAAGAACATTATCAATCAATGGACATGTCAAGGATAATGTATCCACTCTTATGTCAACAGGCTCAAAATACTATTTGATATATCAATTAAACATTTCGATGGTTAATATTTTTCAAGATTTTTTAATTTTCGAAGACAATTTTTGTAAATTTATCACTGCATATTTTTTCGGCAGCTTGACCCTCAAAGGCATAATAGCAAACGACGTTTTTTCTTAGCCAGTGCCTATCTGCAGGCCCATAAAAGAGTAGTTTTTAAATTTTACAACTGGAATGACTGGCTCGGCTACCTAGCCAGTCATTCCAGTGGCAAAAGTTCAAAAATACTCTTCTTTCAAATAGTCATGTCTCAAGGCCAATGCAGAGTTATTTTTCGGTTAGTTTCCAGTTTATAATCAACTATGGAACGTGTAGCCTCAATCTACACGTCACATAGTTGTTTATGACGTCAAATGACTAGACTGACGTCATAATCAATTACGCTATCAAAATTTTTTGAAACTAATTTGACTGGGTGCAGGCAGCAACAGCGCCCAGTCAAATTAGTTACACAATATTCAACAGCACGTTTATTAAATAGTAAAGTCATACAATACGCATAGTCCGTCATCAACTATGTCTGAGAGTATGGAAAGTTCCCATGGTATATTGTTTTGCACGTTCACTTCGAGGGATGCTTATTATAACCTGTTTCAGATTTGGAACAGAAAATGAGGCAGTCAGCTGAGCGAACTATGGACTGAAAAATAATGCCAAGATGGACACCAGCTGGGTTCACGACGACATGATGGTATGCTGGAGGCATCACTGGTATCAGGAGAGCTTAGTTGTTTTTTACCCGCGTCGCTAGATGTCATGGTTAATGCGAGCATGGGGGTACTGGTTGTTGTTGTTGTTGTTGTTGTTGCTGCTGCGTTGTTGTTGCTGCTATTGTTGTTGTTGTTGTTGTTGTTGTTGTTGTTAGAGAGAGAGAGAGAGAGAGAGAGAGAGAGAGAGAGAGAGAGAGAGAGAGAGAGAGAGAGAGAGAGAGAGAGAGAGAGAGAGAGAGAGAGAGAGAGAGAGAGAAAGAGAGGGAGAGAAAAAGGTGGCGTGATAGATTCCCCGAGCCACTGAAATAAATCTGCTTGACGATGTCGTGTTAGTTTAGTCAGATGGATGTAATGAGTCATATTATCGTCTCAGGAACCAACATGACAATAATTAAGACGCGCGCGATGATTTTGCTATCATTGATACTAATAATAAACATCTAGCAGATTGTTGATGTGGATAATGATTACCACCACCACCACCACCACGACCACCATCCTCACCACGACCACCACCACCACCACCACTACCACCACCGCCACCACCACCACCACCACCACCAACAACAACAACAACAGCAGCAGCAGCAGCACCACCACCACCACCACCACCACCACCACCACCACCACCACCACCACCACCACCATTACGGAAAGGAGGACCACCACGCCAATTTGAATGATGATGACTAAAACAACAACAATAACGACGATGACGACGACGACGACGACGTCATACCAATCAACAACAACATCATCATCAACGACAACGACAACAACAACAACAACAAAACAACAACAACGAGGAGAGGATGCTGAAGAGGTGATGATGATTATAATATTCTAGACGGCCTAGTTGTCTGATGAATCAATTAATAATATTTCAATCTATGAAATCTCTGTATCTCACAATGTGTTCAAAATGAATCGAGTCTTGACGTGCACTATGGGTTTTCTATTGATTAGCCTAAATGGTGGCTTGATCCTCTACGGTATTCTAGTGTATGGCTCATTCTCACAAGAGTGAGGCAGTTTATGTGAGATAGGAAGAATAATAAATTCTCAAAAGAAACCACTTTCATTCCAAACTGTGCCTGGTGAGACAACTCAGAAGGCATGTAAATTGTGTCGTTGATTACATTTCATCATTTAGCGCTACAGAAAGCAATTTGATAATGGCGTATCATTTATGTTGCGTTCGTATTCTATGCACCCCTTTTACGTAGCTAACAGAACACAGTAAGGCATACCCCCACATGTTAATTCGTTATTCTAGCAATTAAACAACTCTTGCTTTTACATTATTCTATTAAGTAATGAATCGGGAATAAATACAAGATAACACGGAAATTGTCAACTCAATTCAATTTATTTACACCCAGGTCACAATGTTGCATATGGGGTCCATTAATGCATACATTTACACGGTCAATGGCGGTTACATAGAATGTTGGTAATTATTATTATTGGGGTACAAAGCCACCACGTGGCAGGGCCCACCCGGCCCCACCACATCGAGGCTCACAACCTAAGCCCCCAGAAATACATAACCTCATTGCCAAAGGTCCTGGGGCGTATGAGCGCGTTTTCAATAAGTGTACCGTTGGCCACTCTGAGTAATACAATTAGATAATGATTTGCATATACACATAATGTGCATATAGGTGTTATGAAAAGAAGTTTGTTTATAGCAAATATGATGAGTGCGAACGGCCCCTCAGTGCAGTAGCGAAGGATATAGAGGAAATTGGAGATCCCCACTCCCAGAACATATTTAGAAATTTCCAGTCTGTACACATCAAACATAGTAAATTCTAGTAAATTTGGTTTACGGCGGTAGTGATGTGCTGCAGGACAGACTGTGGTAGTGGTAGTAGTAGTAGTAGTAGTAGTAGTAGTAGTAGTAGTAGTAGTAGTAGTAGTAGTAGTAGTTGCTGCTGCTGCTGCTGCCATTGTCATTTACTGTTGTTGTTTGTTTGGGACACAATGCTAAGCACGACGACGGGCCGGACAGACCAATTGTGAAGTGCTCCAATTCCTTCAGACGAAATTCGAAAGTATGGAGGAATTCAGAGGTCTCCACTCCCAGAACATATTTCTAATTTGTAAGATGTACAATTTTAAAGGCAATAGATATATACACATTATACATAGGTGTTGCTATAGGAACATATACTTTCGACAGGCTGTGGTTGTGGTAATAGAAGCGGCGGGGGCAGCGGTAGTAGCAGTAGAGGTAACATTAGTAGTTTAATTAGCCCATCAGTTCATGCTTCAGGTATATTTCCAGTTTCGAGTACACAATTAAAAAGCGTATAATGGATGGGTATCATTGTTTGTTGCCGGACGTAAGATATTCATTGATTATCCCGTCCCCTCCGGCAGCTTTGTTTTTAACTTTTATTGCATTTCTAATTTCAGATACTGTAATTTCGGCGTTAAGTAGGTAATTTGTTGGTTTTCCACTATCATTAGTGTGTGTTTGGATATTGGGGACATCGTCACTCTGGATTATGAATTTATAAAATGTAAACATATCGTCAATTTGGATTTTACATTTTTAAGTTTTTGGATCTTGGGATTTTATAATTTTCCAGCATGTTCGCGCGTCCGATTTCTGTAATCTTTCTATTTTGATTTTTCTCTTATTTTCAGCTATAGCTTTATTCATGATTGTTTTATAGGTTTTGCATGACTGGATCACATTGCTAGCACTGTTAGCAGACTTTCTCAATCAGTTTTCGTTTCTGTGGCGGTGATATGATTTTCTCGCTAGATGGCATTCGTGGTTGAACCACGGGCGGTTAGTTTTGCGATTGGTGTTACTTGATCGGTTATTATTTATAGGTAATGTTCCAAAAGTGCTAACGGCTGTCAGTTTCGTAGTTATCAGCTTTAATTCGCAGGTTTATATACGTTGGGTTATCGATTACACTTTGTGCATTTTTAGCCTTCCATCGGGCTGGACGCGTTCTTGCTTGTGCGTGGTTAGTCACCGTATTGTTTCCGTTATGAATTGTGTCTCTAATTAGTGTATTATTATCGAAATTTTGAAATGAAAAACTTATTTCCAGACATGAGTGGATAGATCCGACAGAAGGGGTGAGAAGTCCAAGACACGGAAATCGGTCAAGTGAGATCTGGCGTGGCTCCTTCCATTGTTTTCGTGATCGTGTCTGGTTAAGTGGCAACACCGATATCGAGTCTCACATCGAGTAATGGAGGAATCCAGTTTTAGCTATGCCCCGCCTATCTCTAGCTAAGATCCAACTGCACTGTTCCAGTGTTGGGATCGATCAATCCATGAACTCTCTGACTATTACCAATTTCTAGAAATCTATGCAGATATCATGTTGAATATTTTGAAACTAACTTGATGGCAGCAACAAACCCCAATACATCGCAATCGCAAATCAGCGCCTTCAGACACTAGGTGAAACCGAAAGGCAAGCACGAACTCATTACAAAAAACATTTCAGTCGAAATCATCTCAGTTCATTTACTTCTTGTGGTGAGGAACGCGCATTGTTCTGACTCTCGTGTCTTCGGATTGTACCTGATTGAATTCACGAGACACACACGCAACCAAAACACATTACAATCAAAGATCTTAATTACACATCATCCTCTTTTTGTGGAAACGCCGTGCAATCTCCTCTTAACATCTCATTACTTGTTTTATTGCTGGATGTAAGTTTCATGATTTTCTGCTGCTTAATGAATGGGCCATTCCGCATGTTTCTTGTAGCTTTCTGGTATGGCCATTGATACATAACCCGTTTACATTATTCTATTCCAAGCTAGGTAGCGCCCATTTTAAAGGTCATGGTTGTGTATTTGATAGAAAAGAACTCAACAAACCATCTTCAAAAATTACACAATAGAGAAATACGATATGGCAACCAAGCATATGACGCCATACTCAATTATGCCATATGTAAGCTGACATCACAATACATAGCGACGTATCTAGCTCCGTCATGAACATTGCCAGTCAAGTGTACGAATTGCAAAAGGTTTATCTTTCAATAAACATTTAGTTAAATATTTTGAAACCAATTTTACAGGGCAATATTTCTGCCAAAGGTAGAAACAGCACCCAATCAAATTAGTTTCAATGATCTCAAAGTTTACCTGTGCAATTACATTCAAATTGGGATTCTGGAAATTCAGGATTCAACGTACATAAATTGATTCCAACCCATACAAAGTTAACGAAGCATAGCTAGATATGTGCAGGGTTTAACTAGATATGTGCAGGGTTTCACTAGATATGTGCATGGTTTAACTAGATATGTGCACGGTTTAACTAGATAAGTGCACGGTTTAACTAGATAAGTGCAGGGTTTAACTAGATATGTGCAGGGTTTAACTAGATAAGTGCAGGGTTTAACTAGATATGTGCAGGGTTTAACTAGATATGTGCAGCGTTTAACTAGAGATGTGCAGGGTTTAACTAGATATGTACAGGGATTAACTAGATATGTGCAGGGTTTAACTAGATATGTGCAGGGGTTTAACTAGATATGTGCAGGGTTTAACTAGATATGTACAGGGTTTAACTAGATATGTGCAGGGTTTAACTAGATATGTGCAGGGTTTAAGTAGATATGTGCAGGGTTTAACTAGATATGTGCAGGGTTTAAGTAGATATGTACAGGGTTTAACTAGATATGTACAGGGATTAACTAGATATGTGCAGGGTTTAACTAGATATGTACAGGGTTTAACTAGATATGTGCAGGGTTTAACTAGATATGTACAGGGTTTAACTAGATATGTGCAGGGTTTAACTAGATATGTGCAGGGTTTAACTAGATATGTGCAGGGTTTAACTAGATATGTACAGGGTTTAACTAGAGATGTGCAGGGTTTAACTAGATATGTGCAGGGTTTAACTAGATATGTACAGGGTTTAACTAGATATGTGCAGGGTTTAACTAGATATGTGCAGGGTTTAACTAGAGATGTGCAGGGTTTAACTAGATATGTGCAGGGTTTAACTAGATATGTACAGGGTTTAACTAGATATGTACAGGGTTTAACTAGATATGTGCAGGGTTTAAGTAGATATGTGCAGGGTTTAACTAGATATGTACGGGGTTTAACTAGATATGTGCAGGGTTTAACTAGATATGTGCAGGGTTTAACTAGATATGTACAGGGTTTAACTAGATATGTGCACGGTTTAACTAGATATGTGCACGGTTTAACTAGATATGTGCAGGGTTTAACTAGATATGTGCAGCGTTTAACTAGATATGTGCATGGTTTAACTAGATATGTGCAGGGTTTAACTAGATATGTGCAGGGTTTAACTAGATATGTGCAGCGTTTAACTAGATATGTGCATGGTTTAACTAGATATGTGCACGGTTTAACTAGATATGTGCATGGTTTAACTAGATATGTGCAGGGTTTAAGTAGATATGTGCAGGGTTTAACTAGATATGTACAGGGTTTAACTAGATATGTGCATGGTTTAACTAGATATGTGCACGGTTTAACTAGATATGTGCAGGGTTTAACTAGATATGTGCAGCGTTTAACTAGATATGTGCATGGTTTAACTAGATATGTGCACGGTTTAACTAGATATGTGCAGGGTTTAACTAGATATGTGCAGCGTTTAACTAGATATGTGCAGGGTTTAACTAGATATGTGCATGGTTTAACTAGATATGTACAGGGTTTAACTAGATATGTGCATGGTTTAACTAGATATGTGCAGGGTTTAACTAGATATGTGCATGGTTTAACTAGATATGTGCAGGGTTTAACTAGATATGTGCAGGGTTTAACTAGATATGTGCAGGGTTTAACTAGATATGTGCATGGTTTAACTAGATATGTGCAGGGTTTAACTAGATATGTGCATGGTTTAACTATATATGTGCATGGTTTAACTAGATATGTACAGGGTTTAACTAGATATGTCCAGGGTTTAACTAGATATGTCCAGGGTTTAACTAGATATGTGCAGGGTTTAACTAGATATGTGCAGGGTTTAACTAGATATGTGCAGGGTTTAACTAGATAAGTGCAGGGTTTAACTAGATATGTGCAGGGTTTAACTAGATATGTGGAGGGTTTAACTAGATAAGTGCAGTGTTTAACTAGATATGTGCAGGGTTTAACTAGATATGTGCAGGGTTTAACTATATATGTGCAGCGTTTAACTATATATGTGCAGGGTTTAACTAGATATGTGCAGGGTTTAACTAGATAAGTGCAGGGTTTAACTAGATATGTGCAGGGTTTAACTAGAGATGTGCAGGGTTTAACTAGATATGTACAGGGTTTAACTAGAGATGTGCGGGGATTAACTAGATATGTACAGGGTTTAACTAGATATGTACAGGGTTTAACTAGATATGTACAGGGTTTAACTAGATATGTGCATGGTTTCACTAGATATGTGCAGGGTTTAACTAGATATGTGCAGCGTTTAACTAGAGATGTGCAGGGTTTAACTAGATATGTACAGGGTTTAACTAGATATGTACAGGGTTTAACTAGATATGTACAGGGTTTAACTAGATATGTCCAGGGTTTAACTAGAGATGTGCAGGGTTTAACTAGATATGTGCAGCGTTTAACTAGATATGTGCAGGGTTTAACTAGATATGTACAGGGTTTAACTAGATATGTGCAGGGTTTAACTAGATATGTGCAGGGTTTAACTAGATATGTGCAGGGTTTAACTAGATATGTGCAGGGTTTATCTAGATATATGTGGGGTTTAACTAGATATGTGCATGATTTAGCTGGAAAGGTGCGGGGCATACTTAGAAATATGTAGAGCTGAGCTAGAAACGTATGTCCCATAGCTAGAAATGTATGGATCATATCTAGAAATGTGTGTGGCTTGGCTAGAAATGTGGGCTATAGCTAGAAATGTGCGTAGCTTAGCTAGAAATTCGCGGGATATAGTTACACATGTGCGAGCTATAGCTAGAAATGTGCAGGCTTAGCTAGAAATCTGCGAGCTCTAGCTAGAAATGTGTGAGCTATAGCTAGCACCATGTGGGCTGGGCTAGAAATGTAATATAATGTGAATTCAACTTACTAAAGTCAATAGAGGAATTGAATCTGTCAGTCAAGTATATGACGTCATAATCAAATACGAAACACGTAGTCTGACGTAAAAATTATAATACGTGATGAATGGCATATCTAAGTCCGTCAATAACTCCTAATAGTCCGTCATGTGTACGAATTTTATACTTAATAACCATTCTGATGAATATTTTGAAACTAATTTGACTGAGCGCTGCTGCCATGGGCAATAACAGCACCCGGTAAAAATTAGTTTCAAAATATTCAACAGCTTACCTCTATAGTTTTCTGGAAATTGAGATTCAGGGAGTTCAGGGGCCGATCAATCTCAGCACGGGCAAAGCGTGGGCGGAGCCTAGCTAGAGATGGGTGGCGAATAGTTAAAACTGGATTCATTCATTAAGATCTTTGTTTTTCTTTTCAACCATCACAGCATTACACCTAGCGCAATCTCACCAGGCACGACCTAACTCGACTAATTCTCCCAACTGCCTAATTCTATATTCCAACAAAATCTCCTACAGTCCCCGTTTCTTAACCTAGAGGCAAAATTAGTCAAATTTCTTTGCAGTATGTGGCTAGGCCAGTGCCGAACATATGCATTTTTGGCGTATTTACACACCTCTAGATATTGTGGGTTTCAGCCTGACAATTCCCTACAATTATAGGTAAGAATGATTAATACGTGAACTTTACGCAAGGGGAGCGTCTCGGGCACCTTCACTAATGATTGCTATGCATAGAATTAATTGCATGTCGTTAACTCATGGAATGCCCAATTGGCAGATGGCCATAATTTACGGTCAATGTTTGTATATTGTCGCCAAGACGTCAATATGTCATTAATGAGGAAGTCATGAAGGATTTGTTGGTTCTACATAAAAAGAAGATCAACTGTTCTTATTTATCGATCATGTATGAACAAATCAATGATGATGCCAGCGACAATGATATAGAAGGTGGAGCAGTAGGAGCAGCAGCAGATTTGCCCGTTGAATGTTCGAATTCCTCTCCTGACATGGATTGATAAGTAATCATTCAAGTTCAAATATAGAGACATCTATATCTTTCAGCCGCACCCATTGTTACCAAGCGTATCCTGATTCTCACTGCTCACATCCTACTCCAATTAGTGAGTGATATCTGATATCACGCCCTGATGGGATCAGGTGGGAACATGGAGAATCATGACCACTTTGATAACAACGGAGGGGGGGGGGGGTGCAGCTGAAATATATGGATCTCTAAAATAACACTTGTACAGTAGTTATGGTGTTAAAGGTGTGTCAAAATACACTCTTTGAGAGGCGTATGCAAATGTTTGGAATGTTCATGAATATCAGTACCAACACTTGTGTTAGGAATCATAGCTGCACATGTGAGATGAAACCTATTAAATTCTCTATATGATATCAATATATGTGAACGGTTTCAGTATTTTGGAATCTTGTGGGGACCACGAATGCATTGACTCACAAGAATATTCTCATCATTGTGAAATGGAGACAGCAATAAAACTGACAGAAAGCAATAATGAATGACGTGTTCTAAATCTGAATGAAATAAATAGAATTGTGAATTTGACACCAAATGCTCCAGATGATACTCATATACTGTGATCATAAAATGAAGCCATATATGATATTTGCCGTGATTGTTAATAGTCACGTGCACCAGTCAATCATGCTGACGGAGTATTTTTACCTGTTCTAATAAGTGTTGCATGCAAATGCTAATGTTTTATAGCATGTGGAATGGGCAATGGTGTTTATGTTTTAAACATTGTTGCTGAGGATTATTGATATCTGAAGCACCAATTAAATGTTAAGAATAATCACAAGTGAGAAGGAAAATGAAAATGAACAATGCAAGCTCAAACAGCAGTGTTCATTATGCTTATTATTGATTTAAAATAACTTTGTAGAAATTTGTGAAATAATTAGCGCTAAAGGTCAATGTTCAAGACTGCACGATTTGTTTCCTTATTCTTTCCATTTATTGGCTGAAGTCAACATAAAGACAAAGCTCATCTATCTATCTTGTTTCAATCAAAGTAACCATTACCCTTCTGGTGAAGAATGCATTAAAGCTTGCCAATGAAAGACTTGTGTTATTATTTGGAATATTTTATATAGACTGTGTTGCAGGTTTATTAATGCTGTAGAGATCATCACTGTATCACCGCATGTTTGGCATTTCCCATCAAACAGTCCATACATCAATATCAATTAGCCTTAGTTCTGCTCCGAATCGCCACTATCAGCTAATCCTCACCTCACATGTCATCTGGATAATAAGTGTGGAGAGCTGGTATCCGATTTGGAGCTCGCGTATTTGTAGCAGAAACATATACGACATTTAATGATGTGTTTACATTAACCTAGCATCATAAACCATGCCACGTCCATTCCTCCGAGGCAGATAATAACAAACAAATAATAGCTGCGTCGCTCCGACTTTGTCAGAGCATATTTCTCTTTTATAAATGGATGATTAAAAACATGATATATTTATGGAGGATAGGAATAGCCATCATATGCAGCACCAATATCGATATCTTGGATTGATATCTTCATATACGATGCCATTTTGCTATTTTGAATTGTCAAGATGCGGCCAAGTCACTGCAAGAAAACATGTTTATTTAATGTGAGCATGTTTGCTCGTATTTGATTCGTTTCATTGGATGTTTTCATGTATCAACTATTATCTATGTTGGTTATTTCACTGGGAAATTTTCAACCACAGACTTCTCTTGGCCTATAAATCGTTTCTGACTGCGGAAAGCTCGTTGTACTTTCTTTTACTTTCTTTTGTATTAGCTTGGCCATTGCCCGTTTAATGGTATCTGCAGCCATTAAATGGCCATGCTTAAGACAACAGACAGATATTTTTGTGAAATTCAGTAGCAGATTTAGAGGAATTGTCATCTCGTGGCAATGTCCATTAAATGGTTAATTGATATAAGTAACGTCTTTGTTGTGCTGTTTATACAAGAGTGGATGATACCAGTTCACGATTCCTCTTGATCTGGCCGCTCATCTCATCAGGTATTGATTTTCTACATCTATATCAATCAAGTCAGCATGTGCGTGTTAGGAAATTTGCACACCGTGTTATATTATGACATTAGCAACAGCTTCCACCAACACAGGGGTCTAACAAGTATAATTTTCCAGGCGGACAATATGCTACTGGTTCATACACAGCGTCAACAGTTGCATTACCATTACACTGATTAATGATAAAGACAATAGATTATTCAAGGATCACATACAGTGACTCGTGACTGGAGACATAAGCCAGGGATTATTGATGTATTGATGAAAGGCTTGTTATTTGCTGCAGCGAATTCCACTAGATGTTTTATATTGCAAAGAATCTGGACTTCCTTGATGCCAAGGCATGGCTTCTGGAGCTAGCACATTATACAAATAAAACACGGTGCACTTTGACATTTCGGATCACCTCAATTTATGATTTTTAGATAATTGCATTCTTGGATGGTAAAATATCTATTTCTTGCTTGAATTAATTAACCAATATGGATCATGCACAGCATCTTGATGATGGGATAGGTAGATTGGTGTAACTCATCTAAAAAAAAAAAATATATATATATATATATATATATATATATATATATATATATATTTGATGGAGTTCCAATTTAATAACCATTCTGTTGGCAGCATAAGCAAACAGTCAAATTCGTTTCAAAATGTTCAACAGGTTACCTGGATATTTTCCTTGAAATTGCGATTCTGGGAATTCAGGTACCGAAGTAAAAAATTAAAGCCATATAATTCGGACATCTGACAGACTATTCCTGGTTCATGATGGAGTATTGTCTGTCAATTATGAATGTGACGGCAGCACATATTGTAAATATGGGATTGTCTTGTGGGAAGTCATGACCCCGCAGGATGTCTTATAATTCACGTAAGACACAAAAGAAATTATGTTTTGAAAATACCAGTTGAGCTAAAGATCCAGGTGAGCTAAAGATGGATCATACAATTCAGTTAGGCGAAAGTCCGGATGACTAAGTGTACGGTGGCTATGTCGACCACTGGTTATTTATAAATATGTGTCAATCATTGGGACGGTGGAAAGTCGAGCTAGCCAGGTCATCTCTTTGTATGTAATAGAAGTGCACTAATGCTAAATGAATAGGATGCTGTGTATGGCGTTGCATAACCAGCAGATGAGATTAATATAATAATGTTGGAAATGGGTGAATTAATTGGAAATGATTCTATGGTTCTGAGTTGATGTGTATTTAAAAATAGTTTAGATAAAAGTTGTTGCTGCTTAGCCGGCATTCACTTTTATAATATTCAGCAGTTGTTGGTAAACGTAGTTTTGGAAATAATCAATGTTTAATGGCAAGTGTTGGGATCATGAATTATGAGAATAAATTGAACGTGACTGACTGACATAATTGATGACGTAGGCACTCTAGTATTTCACCGTGGGCTAGAACAACACCATCTGGTAATGAATCATCCAGCACGTGTGCCTAGCACCCTAGTATTCTCGAGACTTCTCCATTGGTACGCAATGGACAGAGCATGGACATTGTAGCGTCCTTTAGGAATTAATAACAGAATCGAAATTTATTGATAAACTATATGCCACTCATTTGATGGCATACAACAACAACACATTCCGTAATGTCGTTAGTTAACTGACAGATCGCATCAACCAGAACCGGTCCCCACTGCCTTGTCTATGTGAGGCACAATCTTCATGGAAGAATTGGGCAGGGTAGGATTGGTTAGAATGACGTCATAACCAGTCAGGATCAATCAGACTCTGCAGTAAAGAATTATAAAGAATAGATTTATGCACCAGACAAAATGAGGGAGGAATTACTGATTGGCTGAAGGGACCAATCAGTTGTCAGGTTAGAACTTCTAGGAAGAGATAAGCAGAGGTTGATTGGTGGACTGATTGTTCAGCCAGTCAAAGTGTGCTTATGGAATACCTAGAAGAGTTGTAGGAATAGATTGGACTGGATTCTGAGAGAAGTTGTACATTTCTGCGAAATGCATAGAAGCATGAATTTAGACTATAAAAGGGGCACTTCTCTCAGGATAATTTAATCAACCACCATCTGTGATTCACTGAGCATCTCGTGCTTGTTCAGTTCGAAAAGCTGTGGCTCTTACGCCTAACGTAGCTTTGTTAAGTTAGAGTAGGGTTAGGCCTTGGGATAATTTAGCTATTTAGTTGTGTACAACGAATTGTACGAAGTGTTTAATTGTGAGCGATTTTGCTCTAGACGTCAAACTTATTATATTCTGTAAATAAAGTTTTAATCTTACGTATATGTAAGACCGTGGTTTGTTAGTTTGATTAAGTAGGAATCTAGTTGAACTGGGAGCAATACCCAGTCCTTACCAGGATTTTAGCAAGTCAGATTAGGCCCAGCAGTCAAAGATAATTATCGTCTATCTCACCATCTGTCAGACGAGGCGAGCCGACTGCAGTTACTCCTTCATCACCATGGGAGACGTTGTCGCAGCAACACTCTCAGGTTTCCGGTAGTGAAGCGGGAGACATCGTAGATCTTAGTAAGAAGATTAGTTCCCGACGACCCTTGAAGAAGAATCTTAAATCTTTAATATGTGACGTAATTTTGTATGACGTCAATACTTGAGTGACAGATTGGATTCATCCATTGATATTAATGTGGTCACATAATGTGAGCAGGTAGATAAATTCTGGATTAGCATATTTTATCTCTCATATGACTGAAAGCAATATACCTATTCACCACATTTTTGTCATAATACCTAGGCCAGCGAATATTCAAAATATGGCAGGTTAACCTCTGAAATATCTTATGTGTAAGGTAAAAAACCCATCAAATAACATGCCATCAAATAATGTAAATCTCTCACTTAAATGATTATTTGGTTAATATATGGTTTAATTTATGACACTCTGAGAATGTATTTTTAAATAGGATATTTACATACGCTGCAGTTGCTCATTCAAGGTGCCTGGTGCTTGGGTCATATGGGATTTCGTTGCATAAGTTAGCCGTGGAGCATATTAATGACACGTCACGGGTGTGTTGACTATGTTCCTTGGTCGAATACTTTCTGTGCCATTCCATTAAACTGTCCATTCGCCCGTCCATTCGTGTTTGGGTTATGTATAAAATCAGTGGATAAATAGTGAGGGGCAACATAGTCACGATTTTGTAATTGCAGCTCACAGG
This sequence comes from Chaetoderma sp. LZ-2023a, assembly GCA_034401795.1. NCBI lineage: Eukaryota > Metazoa > Mollusca > Caudofoveata > Chaetodermatida > Chaetodermatidae > Chaetoderma > Chaetoderma sp. LZ-2023a. The sequence continues at coordinate 24,124,297 of CM067362.1, read as the reverse complement.
CCATAGTTATGGGATTAGATGACAGCGAACTATTTAGAAAGAATATATGCCGGTCACCGGAAAAAAATTCTAACTAAAAGCCTCGAAACATATGTGTAAGTACTCAGTGGTCTGTCATTCATTTCATTTGATCAGAGCACTAAATTATAGATCTCAGCTATATCCACGCCAACTTAGATCTAATTGTCATCTAAAATAGGATCAGATCTAATTGTCATCTAAAATAGGATCATTGATGTAGGTTTATTTGTCTCAAGTGCCCTGATTGACTCTCCGTCAGGTCGGGATTAGGATCAGTATCAAATGCAGTCGTCATCAAAGCTAGATTCATTAACCTGACATGACTGCCATATATGATCTAATGTCTGTTCTGTGAAGATAGAGACAGTCTTTTATATGCTGATTATGCAAGTGTCTATAACTAGCAACTAGAACTAGGACTGATTGATCAGCTAAATTAGATTCTCTTTTTCGTGTCGATAACAATGACTTTTGAAGTATTATGTTTGTATAAGTGGACACACTCCGACACTTATAGATCCGATGTAGCAAGTCCATACATGATAGCAAGTTCAGCACGTTATCCTTTCGACACAGAGAGCGTCGTAAGAAATGTTAAACATTTGACAGACCAACAAACCTACTTATTATACTAGCTGTGAGTCACAACAAAATGTCATGCAGAGTATTTAAGTTGTGAGGACTAGATACCCGATCGCTCTGATTAACTTGACAATCATAATACAGATTCTCCTTTACTAGAAGAACAAAATGCTTTTAAAATTTTTGTAATCGCCCCAGCCAAAGCTGAAATAAGCATATAGCAACCACCTTGACACCCAAACGTTTTTAGCTATCGCGCTAGAGTTGTGACGTCACACTGGGATGGAACCAATTCCTATTAGTCTAGATTATTATCTCGGGGAGCATAGCTAGGCTCTCTACTGCTGAGCGTGTTAGGCACCTATGCACCTATTCTTTGACAATTCATTGTTCATACAGGGACACTACATTGTTCGAGATGCACAAAGGTTCAATAATATCGAAGTTTCTAACGTATATGCCTGTTAGAAGTGACAGTAACATCGGAGTTGGTGTACGTGAATTAGGCTATATTTAATCAAACCCATCCACACACTTCTTGGAATACAATTCTACAAATGCATATATATCTTATATTTCCGGATTGACTGCAGAGTTTTTGCAAGGATGATAGGCATGCAAGTACACAAATATACAGCTTTTTAAATGATAGTTAAGTAGGCCTACACCGCTCAGTGCACGTACGATCGCACTTTACCATTGTGTAGGCTTATGAATAAATTTATGATTGCAATACAGCAGTTACTCCAATTATGTGTTTAAAATGAACTAAAATGTCGGGTAAATATAAATCTAATCTAAACTAATCTATTTGCGTATAGACTACATTGACATATTATTGACAGTACATGGTTTGTTTACAATTTAGGCAGCGGTCGAGGTGCTTAGCGATGCTTTCACTGCCGTCCGCACGCGCATAGTACATATTTTGAACATAATTAGGTTGGATTTCAACCCAAATTGTGTTCAAAATATTCAACATAACGTTTCTTGTATCGTGTTTATATGGTTCTAACTAACATATTTGTGTTTTTGCTTTGGAAGCATTTAAACTTATTTATGTGCTGCACTGTAAGTAAAGATGATACGCTAGCGAACTCTGAACATCTGTCAGTTCACCTACCTATTTAAAATTTGTTCATCCGCTACAGTTTTGCTTTTTCATAACATTGAAATATGAGTGTATGTTACTTCCATACATGGAAGATGTTGGTTTGAAAACGACATAGTTCATAAGGTTGTCACAGTCGTGGCGCTATCCATTATACCATTAAAAATGAGTAAATATCATAATAGATTTTTAAAAGTCATGATTTTTAATTTCTTGAAGGCTTAGCTTCAACCTGACATAATTTATGCTATGGTATCCTGTTAAACGCACGTTTTAAAATATGTTACCTTTGTACTATCGACAGAGAAATATTGACCCAGCTCACAGCGCCGTTCCCGGTGTGACGTCACAGCGAGTGGTGATGCGATTCAGATTGAGGCGTCATTTAATCTCGTTATTTGGGCTGCCTAACATATTTTTCTCACTCTAAGTGACGCTATTGTGTTTAAACAGTGTAGTAGACCATAAAATTAATTGAAACTCGTTATCGACCGCAAGTCCTCACAAGACCGAACGTTAAGTTTAATGGATGAGCCATGACCCGCCAATATCTAACTAATCTACACCCACGCCTTTGCCCATGTTGGGATCGATCGAATCCTGAATTCCCAGTATCCCATTATCAAGGTAACTATACAGGTAAACTGTTGAATATTTTGAAACTAATTTGAGGGGGTGCTGTTACTACCTATGGTAGCAACAACACCCACACAGTCAAATTCGTTTTAAAATATTCAATAGAATGTGTATTAAATTGTAAAAACATACAATCCGTACACATGACGCAGTTTTAAAAGTTCATGACGGACATAGCTTCGTCATCCATTACGCATTTTCATTGTGACGTCAACCTACATGCGACATAATTCATTATGACGTCATATACTTGAATGAGAGATTGGATTCATGCATTGCGCTTGCATATTGTCGCTGGTGTGGGTATTTGGTGTTCGATCTATAGTGTCATTGTATGGTGGTGATGCTACTAGACAACGCACAATAGGGGGTCCATTTCTGGCCATGCCGCACCCAGCAACAGCCCCTAGTCAAATTGGTTTCAAAATATCCAACAGAATAGTTATTAAATTGTAAATTAATCAAAGACACATATCTCGTACACTTTCGTGACGGACAGTGATTTTTCTGACGGAGATACGTAAGACATTTTGACTGTGACGTCAGTTAACAAGTGACGTAATTGTTAACGATGTGAGATACGTGAGCAACATATCGGATCCCTCCATTCCGAGTGTCTCAGCAATACCATTCTCGTGGACATAACTTACCATCTAGCCACGATGTCAAATATGTTGTCAAAATATATGTTTACTCCACTGTTACCTGTCAGTCAGTTTAGTCGATACTGTTCCCAGCTACCGACAGAGAAACAACATTTAACGCGATGTTAATGCAGGCCCGCACTCATATTGGAGTCGTCCAAGTGCGATTATCTCTGGTATGATCAGTGTTATGTTTGCATGATCGTTAATAATTGAAATTCAGGAGCTAAAGTCGTAATGGGATATGACCAAATAAGAGTCAATATAATGCTGTAGCATACAAGATTAACCAAGGACTACTACCTTTTGGAAATGGGTCACTAAACCATTCTCTATTATATTGAAGATGTTAATATTGTTCCGGAGTATAAGGTGGTGTGGTACTGTCACAGGTCCAGTGCTTTAGTTGGTCTGGTGATTTAGTCGGTCCAGGGTATAAACCAGTCTGGAGATTAACAATCAAAACTTGACCCAGTTCTTCAATTTCTTAGCAAATATATGTCTTTTCTCAGAACCATAAACTTAGCTTTCCTTACCAGTCTCAACCCGTTCACAGAGCTCTGAAATAATTGTTCGGACTAGCTATTTGTTTTCAAATGAGTGCTTCGCATTTGACCGTAGACATTCAGACAGGTGAAGTACACGTAGACATCTTAGAATGGATGATCTGCCCTTGATGATGTAACAGGCATTTCACATTTGAACATAATCATTGGGACCGACGGAATATGCTAGAGATCTGAATGGTCATTTCACTTTTAAACACACTCGTTCATGCCCGTCACTTTGAATCATTGACAAAGATAACAGTTCAGAAATACATGTGGTCAACCGGATTCCATGGCTCTGCGAACAAATCACAAACTACACAGCTTCCCATGTTGGACGACTACTGACAGTTGCAAATCGGATCGTGAATAATATTGATTTTTCTCATGAGCGTCTGGTAAACCCAGACATAGCCTGTCTACCTCCAAGTCAAATACGCATGGTGAGCTGGGTCCATGCATAGTTATGGTCTCTGTGTTCCTCATTGAATAATTTCTCCACAGCCAAACGACTGCCTCAATCGTTACGAGATATCAATTGTAATCTCGGGGGTCTTCAGCTTGCTATCGGGATGATTAAATTAGAACTAACCTAAGCTAGCTAAATTACAGCTCATGCTTATGGAGTCCACAACAAATGGCGACAACATGGTCGCATACTGAAGACGGCACTGTTCCGTTGAAACCACACGCCATCCGAAAATATGCATATCACAAAATCCTTTACTTAAATTAGTTGTTGCTTGGATTATAAGGATGAAAGGTTGATTCGGTACGTTCATCCACACGACCTAATCTAATGGTGTATTATCGAAAGCTGTTCAATTCGATTATTCGGCTCTGATTGCTATCACGTGTCCAACACAATTCAGGATTTATCTGCAACTATTAAAATAGTCTTCATTAAGTGAAGATATTTGCAACTATTTTATACAGATGGGACGCCACTCGCCAATTAGGAACCTAATAGTTTCCCACAAGAATGGCTTCCGTATGCCTCTGACGATATTAATTATATCATAAAGCTTAAAGCCAATTACACAAACTGTAAGGAATTAACCCAGATAGTTATGGTAGTGGTCTGTATGTGGCATCGACGATATTTACACTTAATTTCCTTGGGGACAATCAGAGTAAGCCGTTCCATAGGTCGAGCGAGCGAGAAGAGAGAGAGAGAGAGAGAGAGAGAGAGAGAGAGAGAGAGAGAGAGAGAGCGAGCGAGCGAGAGAGAGAGAGAGAGAGAGAGAGAGAGAGAGAGAGAGAGAGCGAGCGAGCGAGAGAGAGAGAGAGAGAGCGAGCGAGCGCGAGAGAGAGGGAGGGAGAGCGCGATTGAGAGAGGGCAATGGAGGGAGAGAGCAATGGAGAGTGATAGAGAAGAGAGAGAGAGAGATTTAAAGAGTGCAGGATGAGGAGGGAGGGAGGGGAGAGTGATAGAGGGAGGGGAGAGTGATGGAGGGAGGGGGGAGTGAGAAAGAGAGAGAGAGAGAGATAGTTGAAGTTGAGCACCTTCGACGGTTCGCCATCAAGATTCGTCATTATTGGACATAAAGAGCCATTTTTCTCTTTCCATCTGGTTTGAGTTCATCATTGCTAAGAGTTAGCTATCTGACAACGTGAAGGTGAACACATAGGCTGCGGAAATAAGCTGTGTGCTCAGTTGTTGCGTCCCTATCTTACTTCCTTTCACAACCATCTGCATGTATTATATCAAACGTCTGTAAGATAAGTAAACGTGCCCTCAGTAACACCATGCCGGCAACAGAATAGACTAAGTTATGTACTGCCCACTTCTTCCTCTTATTTGTCAACACGTCCGACTATGTCAGACAGGGCCTGCACCTTGTTGGACTAAGCCATGACCCTCATAAGATTCGTCTTGCCATGGCTGAACGTGGTGCACTCACTCCAGGCATGAATTATCATAATTCTCTTCCATATCTCTGCCGGAACCACATCAACAGCTTCTTTGAGACTGTATAGTTGCCCTCGCTTCGATCGTTTTGCTTCCTTCTTCAGGAAAATTACAATCTGCCGTCCCAGTGATCCAGCAACATCATCAAGAGATAAATGTCCTCAGCGACAACTATGTCTGACTGACCATCACTAGAATTGTCCATTGTCATTGCAATCAGTGTATCTGCATCTCCCTTACTTATCTCCGTGACATGGCCCTAGGATTGAAGATGACCTGATAGAAGACTAATTAATATTAGTCCTGCTACGGTCACTCGAGAGGAATGCCTCCTGGTCACCACGTGCCTTGGCTATATCTACAACACTACACCAGGAGAGATCTTGCATATTTGCTATCGACCACGCTTTTGGTCCATCCTAGAACTGTACTGTTCAAGTACCTGAGCATGTCATGTGTTGCTTTTTGCCATCTTATATAGTTTAGCAGCCAGCCACCATCTAGCGCATGCAAGTTATGCATTGTTAACTGCGACTTAGCTTCATCGATGTTTGTCAGATCTTCTTGCATTGTTTTGGCCAATTCCGATTTATTCACCTTCCTCATGGAGGATGGAGAGACTGCGGTCATTTCGCATCCAAAGGCAAACTCTCCCCGTGTCCACGTGCTGATCGCTCTTAAGGTGTCGCTTCCCATCAGACATAATTTGAAAGAGTTGTTGCTGCGTTAGTCATCAATGACTTTCATTCAATTTGCTAGAAGTACATTCTGAAAGTAATATTACATTGAATGCCATACTGATTATTTTGAGAACACTTTGATTGAAAGTTGTTGCAATAGCAATTTTCAGTAAACTCGTTTTCAAACCGTTAGCCAGTTAGACTTGCATTTTCTGCTCATTGTTTTGCGACCAATTTGAAGGAAAGTTAATGCTGTTAAGAAAATATCAAGCCTAACGTGTTTCAACTCTATACTAGAAAATACGCAATTAGAATAGAACTGCTTTACACTTGCTACGCACTGTCGAGGTAGAATACCTCACCTTGGAGGCCTACTAAGTATTGCCCCAGAGCGAGAACAATAGAATCCCAAATAATGGCTGCTACAAATATCAAACTAAGATGGGGGATCTAAAGAGGACGATCGTCACTAAATTTTCCTAAATATTTCCTAATGTTATTACTTCAGAATAACTTTAAAACCTCATAAACATATTTTATGTCAAACGGGGAAAGATTTTGGTCGTTGTACGTTCGAATTGACAAGAAAATAACTAAAGACCCCCCATCTTATACAACCCATATCCCATTATTTTGAATAGTAAAAAGGCCAAAAATAGACCTTGATATCAAAACCCTGTAAAAAATTCCGCCCAAAAGGGATCGATGGGAATTTTTAGTATGTTATTCTGGGTGACATTATGCGTCGAATGACACCAAAATAACTTATGTTTTTGTCTAGGCTCACCCCCACACCCCCACCCCCACACCCCACACCCTCAAAGACTAGGCTATGCCGCTTGTGTGTAAACGTTGGTGCTTGAATATTTACATAGTAAACATGAAAAATAATACCTGCACGTGATTGGATGACACATCTAATCAACACGAGTGTACAGCATGTCAAGTATCTGACGTTATAATCAAGATATGTCACTTGTTTGCTGACGTCACAAACAAATTGTGTAGGTTCAACAGGAGGGGGCAAAGATACGTTAAACTTAGTGTCTGGATTGCATATCTTTGTGAATTTATACGTTAATAAACAGAATGTTTAACATATTGAAATTAAAGGTGCATATTCACACCAGTATACTTGAAAATTAAATTATCTAAATTGTATACTTTTAGAGGCTTAGACTTTGATATAAAGAAACGAAATAAATCTTAACATATGATGATTTAATTCCATATAAATTAATATAATTTTTTAAGTTGTGAAATTGAATTAGAGGCTCGTGCCTCTAATTCAATTTCACAACTATAGAAATTATATTAATTTATACGGAATGAAATCATCATATGTTAACATTTATTTTGTTTCAATACATCTAGCGACATAATTTAAGCCTCTAAAAGTATTAAATTTTAACCATTTTATTTTCAAGCATTTGGTGTAAATATGCACCTTTAATTTACCATAGAAAGTAACAGCTCCCAGCCAAATTACTTTTAAAATATTTAACAGCTTACGTGTATTGCTACCTTGAAATTGATATTCCTGGGAATGAGGATTCCAGTTTATCCTTAAATTGTATGACGTAATAATCAACTGCGTGACGTATAGGCTGGCGTTATAATCAATTTACGTCATGAATGATGTAGCTAGGTTCATCACGAACGCTTAATTGATGACGGACTAAGCGTTGCTGTACGAATTGTATGTCGTAAATATTTAACAAACATGCAGTAGGCAGCTACATCACCCAGTCAAAACAGTTTCAAAATATTCAACAGCTTACCTGTACATCTTTATTGGAAATTGTTAGTTATGGGGTTCAGGGATCGATCGATCCCAACACGAACGAACTGTGGATGGAGCTTAGCTAAAGATGGGTGGAGCATAGCTAAAACTGGACACCTCCATTGACGGTTCAGTGATACAATCAATTCCAACATGCTCACAACGTGGGATTGAAATGGGCGTGGCCTAGTAACTATTGCAACTATTGCTTTGTGACCTGTGACCCGTGACCTTCTTCTGTATTCCAACATTTCTCAGGATGCGATTCTGTTGTAGTCGATAATCGACAGGAAGGAATGGAGCGTAAACGTCATGGTGATAGTGAGCTTGAGTCTCAGATATCAAAATGTGATGATAAATATAATCGCTATTCCACGAGAAAGGAGAGAGTGGGTGGCGTGACAGGAAACTCATAAGATTTTGTTCCAAAACGCAGCGCTTAATGAATCTAGACGGAAGCAATTGCCATTTATAAAATAGCCAGTGCTTATTCTGTTTAGCTATCTGCCATCTGCATACAGCTGGGTGGCTAAGGAGTGCATTAGGCGAAGTGTGGTTTATTGCGCATTTAGTGAGTACTCTGTTGCGATCAGGGGAGCGGGGCGGACTGAACTATAAAGAAATCGGTACATTCGGTACATTCGCCGGATCGGGACACCTGGAGGGCTCAGGTGATCGCAGATGCCATCTAAATTTTCACTAAATAAATCGGCCCACCACACTCAATTTGATTGTCCACGGTCCCAGAATAGTGCCAGTCCGCCCCTGCTTTGGATGGGCATCTCATAAACGAATCAGTGACTGTTCTAAGCTTTTCCACCGTGTCTTGTCCACTGCGAGTGTCCTAAGCTGCTTAAGTTCTTTAGTGGTCCTATATTACGGTTTTCAGGGCATATCGCAAAGACATAACAAATTGCATGTGCTGTTATCTGTTGGCACATACGACTAAAATTCTAGTGCTTTCCGAGCATGTTTTTTTCTGGCATTCAAAGAACATGTCCAAACATAGACCATCGCAGTTGCCGTACCCTCACAGATAGTGACTCTGCGTTACACAGTTTGTAGAGTGCTGCATTTGATATTAGACTGTGTGGCATGAGATGCTCTGTAATGGTTAACAGATGCGTGCGGTGACATGCATCAAGTTTGTTCAAGAAGGATTCTGCAGCTTCCCAATAGACCTTTCCCAAATTAGCGTATTTTGAGAAAATACCTTCCCAGAATACATTGTGCATACAACTTCTGGCTGGTAACCGCGATAGCCGACGCAAAAATAGCATTACTTTACTATGGGAATTAGATACAGTGCACTTTAAGCAGTTTATATGAAAACTGTGTTCATAATATTATTGAAGTCATACATCATTAGAAAGCTAAGCCAATTTTCTATACATTTATGTATTGGTTTTTATAGTTTTGTAAAATGTAATACAGTTGATTGCAATTTAAGAATATCCCCTATCGTCCACCTGATTTACTGAATCTAGGTCGAATGGTGTATTTTATATACGCAAATAACTAATAATAAAATATAATTCATTAATGTTTCGACAATTGAATGCGCTTTCCAATGATATATGACTTAAATAATATAATGATTGTAGTTTATGATAGAAACGGTTTAAATTGCGGTATATATTAGTGCAATAGTAAATCAATGCGGATCAGCAATTTTGCTCTGAAGGTCGATTTAGGGGAATCCCGGCGTAATGACGTCATGCGGGAAAGGTGTATTAATGCGATTTGCAGCACGTGCAACAAAATATAGTCATATATTCATGGGGATTTTAGAGTCACGAATCCGCAATTCCAAAAGGACTTGAAAAACTCAACGGATTAATCTACGTGTTCATGACGGTGGGGGATGTTTATTGTGTCCAATTTTTTCCATGGGCTAAACACATGTGTAAATGAAAGAGACCATTTTTATAACATTTCTATAATTTACACATATATATATATCACTTTACCATTTGAAGCTGAAATCCCAGAATTTCAATTCTAAATTCTATAGAGGCAATTTCTTGTGTATTTTGAAAAGCATTTAACTGGAAGGTGTTGCTGGGCTATAATTAACAACAGCTCCAACGCAAATTAGCATCCAAATATTCAAAATGTTATTTGTCAATTTTTTAATGAGTTTGCAAATTCAGTCATTCGGGGATGGGGTAGGGACAAAAGATTAAAAGTCACATTGAGTGTTGGTTTTATCAGCTTGTAACATTCTAGCTAGTCGAAAATGAACAACAGTAAAATAATCGAACGGCAAATGAATGAATGTATATACATACCGCTTATCTAGGTTTAAAACCACGCCTTTGAGGAGCAATGGTGGCTGACAAGTTAATAACGCAATCTACCACAACGCAATATCAACACCACAATAGGTATTAGCGTATTGATGAGCTAAGTTGTCATGAGTCACATAGGAAACTCTATTTGTAGTGACCTTCACATTACATTGGCGTTGTCCAATTAGAAAAAAATTACTCACAGTTTGTGCATTGTTTCACTTATGGCAGCAACAACTTCCAGTCAAATTAGTTTCAAAATATTCATCAGTTACGAAGTTATATATTTATCAAAAGTTCATCAAAGACATACACTTCGTACGCATGACGGACATTTCTAATTTCATGATGTAGTTATAGTACGTCATAATGATTGTGACGTCAGTTTACATGTAACGTAATTCAAGTGTGCTTGAGTGACAGGTGCATCTATCCATTAGTAAGTTGTTTATTCCCATGGGACTGGATAGTTGCTGGCCAGACCAAAGTCTTGTCAACCGGTGGTGATAAAATGGGGGGAGGTGGAGGTTTGGTGTGTGAGTGTATGTGTGTGCGTACGTGCGTGGATACGTGCGTGCATGCGTTCGTGTGTGTATTGGACACGTAATACTCAAACCAAGACGTCGGAATATGGCCATTCCATCTTAACACCGCTGGTGTACTTCAATAGTTTGTCTAGGCGCATGCGCACACCTCTCTACCTGATTATCTGCGGTATCAATGCCCTCTCCAATGGGAGCTACCTTCAGAGGACCATTAGATGAATATGTTATTTATTTGGGCTTCGACGCCCATTAGAACTATTTCATGAGCCAAGACCTGCAATGATCAGATCTACCGGTGACATCGTCAACTGGTTTCTGTCCAATCCAAAGAAACACTAATTTTAATAACTTAAAGAATGGTGTGGGAATCTCTCATGCACAGGCTGTCGTAAGCTAGCAGGGATTTTAAATTCTACAGTAATGTCTGTAAGTATTGTAGCTAGCTCAGAATCAGAGACCTTGCCCCTGGTTTCCTCTGTTCTTTCTTTCTCTCCGAGACCCAGAGTTCAGGGCCCTTATTTGACACTGCTACACATGTTTACATCAAGGGGCCAAAACACAGCATATGAAGAATGCCAGAAAACCAGTTCTGCTCTTTGTCAGAATTTTGACAAGGTTTTAATTAGACACTTCTGCCAAGAATCAGTCTTCTGAGAATTTAGTTTGTCAGCGTAAACATGGTTATCCATTAAACGGCGGAGAAACGTTCCAGTCAACTGACGATATCAGGAGTCAGACACGATATATGGACTCTGCGGGTATCTCCTAGACAGCCAATGTCTCAACGAGTATTGGCCTCGGGCCAATGACAACTGGAGTGCTACACACGCCAAGCGGCAATGTGTATTTTCTATTAAGTCATATTTCTGGCTATTCCGAAATGAATATAAAAACTGTCAATGGACTATTGTTGGTTGAAATGTGGTCATCGCTATCTTGGCTTCGATTCAATATCTTGTATAAGTCATTTGAAGCTCTCGTGTCCCATTAAATATAGACACCTTTGCACGAGATATGAGATGCCTGTTTAATGTACCAAGCATGCAATGCTACCCGACCTGCAATGCTAACCAGCATGCAATGCACTGACTACATATTCGTTGAGTCTCTTGTCTGCACAAGCCAGGATTTCTCAAACAAAACCAACCTGCTTGCATGTGCTAATAGTCATTTGTCATCCAGCTCTTGAAGCGTAAGCATGCACGTAGGGCGTATACGCTGCATTACTTTCGACAGTCTGTATTCAATACTGTTCAGAGAAAGTGTGTCAATTTCCAGGAGACAATATGAGAAAGGTTTTGATATACATTGACAGTAATTTGCGTGAAAGTTGTTGCTGTCAATGACAGTACCAACATTTAGGCAAATTGTTTTCAAAATAATTAGTATGTAGTGCGCTTACTACCTGCTATATATTTGATAAAGAATTCATTAAACAGTGTTGCTTTCAGTCCATGTATTCTAAAATAATCATCATAAATTTTAGTCAACACTTGCTACGGATTTGAAGAGCAATTTGACTAAGGCACCAACAACGTTATCAAATTACTGTCCATAGAATCGCACGTATTATTATAAACGTATAGTGAGTATATGGCCAAAATACGCTTTGTCTGCACGAAGGAAATATTTCGCCTAGCTACCGTATATACGTTTCTGTTCGATCAATGCATTTCAAACAAATACACAAATCTGTCAACGAAACATACACGCCGTTTGCTAAGCATTCATTCTTGGCGAGAAAGCGTATATAGGCCTACGCTCACTTTACCTAAATAGTAATATATTGATTGCACGTCTGTGGATAATAATTCGACAATGTTATTGGTGCCTTAGAAACCAACAACTTACAGTCAAATTGCTATTCAGGGGCCTGTTGCACCGTTGAGACGTTAAATCACGACGGACTTTAGTCATCGTCAGACGCAAATCCGATCGACCTAGGCACTACCGTCTCACAGTTGGAGAGCGTAGCTCCGACCAGCAGCCGCCGGACACGAGCTTCAAGTCCGGCGTCAGATTGAAATTAACCGGTTCTCAAAGCGGACTCGTGAATTTGTCGCGTACATTTATGTGAATTTCACATAGTCCTACCTAGATTTTTATAGAGCGGGCAAGTTATATTCTGCTCAGTTGCAAGTTATTCAATGGACAAAATGAGCAAGAAGGCACCATATTCAGAAAGTGAGATTCTTCGCCTCCTTGAGCTGTATAGGGAGAATAAGACACTGCTTCTCTCCAGCTTCAAATCTAGTGTAACAAATTAAAAAAACCAGGATGTGTGGCAACACATTGTTGATGAGATTAACAAAATCGGTCTCAAAGACAGCACCGTAAAGGAAGTTGTTCACAAATGGAA